>CM044982.1:50246161-51446161 GCA_024586325.1 Stellera chamaejasme | reverse complement strand
AACACGTTGATCTTCCTGGGGACTTTATTGCACCACCGCATCGGAATATCGTGGCCCTCCGCAAGGTGGTCGCCAATCCTCTGGGCCAGACGAAGAACGGTGAAAACTCCATCTGAAGCCAGCTCCAGGGACCAACTATCTTTAGTGTCGTGACTTGGTTGAAACACCTGCAAAGCATTGAGCAGACGAAGGAAATCCCCTTCCGCCCTTCCTCTCAACCTCCTCCTCCAATTCCACTTCCAACTCCACACTCCATTCTCCCACCTACCCTTCTCCACCACTAGACACTCCTTATCCATCGCCAAGCCATACAGTCTATTAAACCTATCCTTAAGAGCCCCACCCTCTATCCACTCATCCTCCCAAAACAACGTAGCATTCCCATGCCGTCTTTCTCTTTGTTAGGTTCGCGAAACTACTACCCAAACTCTCAACTTCCCCCGCCGCCTTAATGATATCTCTCCAAACACTCCACCCCTCCGACTCCTCCCCATACTTCGAGGCCCCGGCACACCCCCTGACTAGCCACCACCCTCACCCATAGACTATCCGCCTCCATCAACCACCGCCACCTCCACTTAGCTAGCAAAGCTAAGTTTTTGCCCTTAAACTACCCACTCTCAACCCCCCACCTCCACTATCGCCAAACAACCTTTCAATCCTAGCCCAAATCATTTTTTCCCCTCCCCAGTGTCCCCCCAGAAAAATTTGTTACGGAGAGATTCAATTTTCTTAACTACTCCGAGAGGCACGCGAAACACCGACAAGTGGTAAAGGGGCATACTTCCCAGGCCGAGTTTAACAACGTTAGCCGACCACCAATAGACAGGGGACCTCGCCTTCTAGCTCGACAACCTGTTCTTCACTTTGTTGACTACCGGATCCCGATTCTTTATCCGACTCATTTTAAGGCCCACTGCAAACCCAGGATAATAGAACGGAAGAGCGTCCGCCGTACACCCAAGGGACGTCGCTAGAGAGGAGACCACCTCCATATCAACTCCTACTCCAAACACCCGACTCTTCCCTAAATTGATTTTCAGACCTGACGCCACTCAAAACAAAGGCAGCAAACCCATGAGGGATTGCGCGTTGGCAGCCGACCACTCTCCACAGAATATCGTGTCATCCGCAAACTGCAAATGGGAGAGCACCACTTCATCTCTTCCCACCCGGAAAGGGCGGAAGACATTGTTGGCTACCGCCTCCTCCATCATACAATTAAGGGCTTCTGTGGCTAAGATAAAGAGGAAGGGTGATAGGGGGTCCCCTTGGCGAAGGCCTCTTTCCATCTGGCATTCCTTAGTGGGACTTCCATTAACAAGAAACGACACATTCGCTGACTCCAGGCACCCTGCTATCCAACGCCTCCATTTACCCCCGAAATTCATCTGTTGGAGAACGGAGTCCAGGAACTTCCAGTTAATGCAATCGTAGGCTTTCGCGAAATCCACCTTCAGGAGCAGCAACTGACTCTTAGCTCTTTTCGCCCAAGAAACTGCCTCATTCACAACAAGGATGCCATCCGTGATTTGTCTTCCTTGGATAAAAGCTGACTGAGCTTCCCCAACTAGACCTGCAATCACTGATTTCAACCTTTCCGCCAGCAGCTTAGCAACAATTTTGTAATAGCACCCAATGAGGCTAATAGGCCTAAAATCAGAAATGAGGAGAGGGTCTTTTATTTTAGGTATCAGAGCTACAAACGAAGAGTTGCAACCTGCCGTGTTGAAACTAAGGTCCTTATTTGTACTACCTCAAATAGTTGAGGATAGCTTCTGTTCGAAGTCCTTAGGAGCTAGAGTCGACTTGGCTTCTTCGCCAAGTAAGACTTATCTCCAACTCTAGCCTATTCAGATGTTAAGTTAGAATAGAACTAGGACTCTACCGATCATGTAATCATATATATGCTCTCGGTTGTAATCAAACCTAATTAATGAAGGTTAAAACCTAAAGCTTAGCAAATTGCAAGCTCAAACCTAGAAGTTTACATGGTATCGAGCCGAGGTTGGATCTGAAGGGCTATACGTTCAATGGTGACAAAGAACCAACCGGTGGCTCGGTTCTGCTGGAACCCCTAAACTCCCAGCCTTCTTCCACCTAAATTCCTCGAGACAATCCAGGCACAACTCTTGTGACCTGTTTACTCAAGGGTGACAACTATCCAACATGGAGAAGGGCCATCCTCAATGCTCTAAAGGCCAAGAACAAGGTCTGTTTTGTGAATGGAACCCTCGAAAGACCAGAAAATTCAGATCAATTCTCTGCATGGGACACCTGCAATTCCATGGTGCTCTCTGGATCTTCAACTCCTAGTACCTGAATTGCATAACAGTGTTGCATATTTCGAGAGTGCTAGGGATATGTGGATCGACCTACGGGAGAGATTTTCTCAAAGAAATGCACCAAGAATTCATGAATTGAAGAAAGAGATATTCATTTCTTTGTCAAGCCAACATGACAAGAAGGATACCGCAAACCGGTTCTTGATGGGGCTTAATGAAAATTTCAACGGAATTAGGTCTCTAATCCCGAACATGGAACCCCTACCAAATGTCAACAAGGCCTATGCTCAGGTGACCAAGGAAGAAAGACAACAAGGCCTACTAATGAACAAGGTAAACTTACACGATGATTGCTTTGAGGTGAAAGGATATCCAGACTGGTGGGCCAAGGATAGGGTGCCTCAATCCAAACCTATGAAACGGACAGACCTTGGACCAAAGCAAGCAAAGTTCACAAAGAAAAGCACAAGCTACTCAGGAATCACAAGGCACAAAATCTCTGAACCTTACTGCCGCTCAGTGTGAGCAACTGATGTCAATGCTTGCTGCCCACAAAGGAAGTGACAATCTAAACTTCTCTGGTAAAGTCTCTATAAATTCTTCAAATTGGATTATTGATAGTGGGGCTTCAAATCATATGACCTCAAATAAATCAATCCTTTACGAGTGCATCAACCTACTGCACCACCACAGGTGTAACTTCCAAATGGGACTAACTTAAAAGTGGAGTCCATGGGAAAAATTGAATTGACCCCTTCCTTGAGATTGAACAAAGAACAATACATTCCCAGTTTTGAATGTAACCTACTATCTCATTAGTCAAATTGCTAAGGACATGAACTGTGTGACTTTCTATCCAACATTTTGTGTATTACAGGACCTAGTCACGAGGAAGATGATTGGGATGGGTGAGCAGCTAGGTGGATTATACTTCTTGAAGGGAATCAACACACATGATGCTGCAGCCACTACCCGCAATCAAGTCCCAAACCTGTGGCACATGCGTTTAGGTCATCCCTCTCACCAAAACTTTCTCAATTTCAGCAAATTTCAAATTCCAACACCAAAGGATCAGCCATGCCCGTGATTCATGTCAAAGAGCAAAGCAAACTAGGAAGCCTTTTCCTTCTAGCTCTACTTGTCTTGATGAACCTTTTCAACTAGTTCATTTGGACATATGGGGGCCATATAAGACCCCATCTCTTTCTCGAGCACATTATTTCTTTACCATTGTTGATGATTTTTCAAGATGCACTTGGGTTTACTTGCTTAAACATAAATCTGAGGTTGGTGTCTATTTCTCAAATTTCTTCACCATGGTAAGAAACCAATTCAACAAAAGTATTCTCCAAGTCAGGAGTGACAATGCTAAAGAGTTTGTCTCGGAGCTTTCTTCCAATTCCTCCAAAATTGTGGAATTATCCTTCAAACCTCACGTGTTGAAACCCCCAAAGAAAATGGGATAGCCGAGAGGAAGCATCGCCACTTGCCGGAGGTAGCTAGGGCTCTCAGATTTCAAGCTAGTTTGCCAAAGAAATTCTGGGGAGTGTGTCCTTACCGCCACCTATCTTATAAACCACACACCCTCCACCAAACTAAAAGGCCTCACCATATCAAAACTCTTTGGAAAAACCCCAAGCTTAGATCATCTAAAAGTCTTTGGTTGCTTGTGCTATGTCCATAATAAACAAAGAATCAAAGATAAATTTGAGAGTAGAGGAAAGCCATGCATTTTTATAGGCTATCCCCTTGGACAAAAAGGATACAAAGTATATGACCTTGAAGATCACAAAACTGTTATCTCTAGGGATGTGACCTTTTTTGAGCATATTTTTCCTCTCCAACAAACTGAAACCACAGAGATAAGACCTGCTCTTAATCAAAACCTCCCTCTCAGTGATGATGGTGATGAACCCTTACCTGAACCAGAACCAGCCACCCAACCAAACTCCCAAAATCATGACCATGAAGCCAATAACCAATCGACAACGGTGTACACGAACCACCAAGACCTGCTCGAGAGAGAAGAACTCCAACCTACCTAAATGATTATGTGGTTGATCTCCCAAAGAAGGATAATACACCTACTGCTCATGTTGCTCCCACATCTGTCTCCGGTAAGTCCTATAATATTGCAAATTATATGTCACATGCAATGTTTTCGAACAAAGACAAAGCCTTCATGGTGAATATAGACAAGAGCAGAGAGCCTAGAACTCTAAAGATGCCTTTGCTGATCCAAATTGGATCAATGCAATGAATGAAGAAATCAAGGCGCTCGAACTAAACAATACATGGACCCTTACTCCTCTGCCAATTGGGAAGAAAGCTGTTGGGTCAAAATGGGTGTTTAAAATCAAGCACGAGATCGATGGCACTATAGAAAGGTACAAGGCTAGGCTTGTTGCAAAGGATTCACCCAAAAGGAAGGGATAGATTTCCATGAAACATTTGCTCCTGTAGCAAAGATGACAACTGTCAGATGTTTGCTTGCTGTTGCTGCCATCAAAAGCTGGGAACTGCATCAGCTAGATGTGAAAAATGCCTTCCTTCAAGGAGACTTGCAGGAGGAACTCTACATGAAGCCACCACCAGGTTACACAAGTCAAGATAATCAGGTATGCAAGCTTCAAAAGTCCTTGTACGGACTTAAACAAGCTCCAAGGCGATGGTTTGAGAAATTTTCAAAGGCATTGCTACAATTTGATTCAAGCAATCCAAGTCAGAAGCTACACAGCCCTACTTGTCTATGTAGATGATATTATTGTTGCGAGGAATAGTGGCACCTTCATTCGAGAGATTGAAGACCTATCTACATGACACATTCTACATTAAAGAATTGGGAAAACTGAAGTATTTTCTCGGGAATGGAGATTGCTAGATCAAGGACTGGAATATTCTGTCTCAAAGGAAATATTGTCTTGATATTCTAAAAGATAGCCGTATGACAAACGCCAACATTGATCCCCTTGCACAACATCACCTTGCAGCTGAAAAGAATGATCCCTACTCTAATCCGGTAGCTACGAGAAGATTGATTGGCGTTTGATTTATCTCACCATCACTGCACTGATATTACCTACACCGTGAATCAGTGAGCCAGTTCATGCATGACCCCAACAGGCTCACTTCAAAGCGGCTATGCATCTGCTCGTATATCTGAAAGGAACCCCGTGAAAGGGTGTATTCTTTCCCACCGCAAGCAACCTTTGTCCTTGGAAGGCTTCGTGATTCAGATCGGGCAAGTTGTCCAATCAACTTTATCATGGAAATCCAAGAAGCAACCAACTGTGTCCAGATCCTCGACCGACCTATCTCTCCCTCATTTACAGCCTAGTGCCTTGCCAACCAAGCTGCATTGCACATTGCCAATCCAGTGTTTCACGAAAGGACAAAACATATTGAAATCGATTGCCACTTTGTGAGAGAGAAGATCCAAGCTGGTGTGATTCAAACCGGACATGTTTCAACCACACAACAATCGGCTGATATCCTTACAAAGGCATTGAGCGAGCAATTCCAGTTCCTTACCTCCAAGCTGTTCACCGATCAGAACATCCACTTGAGGGGGTGTTGAAACTAAGGTCCTTATTTGTACTACCTCAAATAGTTGAGGATAGCTTCGCTCGAAGTCCTTAGGAGCTAGAGTCCGACTTGGCTTCTTCGCCAAGTAACAGACTTATCTCCAACTCTAGCCTATTCGGATCACCTCATGTAATCAATTGGGTTGTAATCAAACCTTTAATGAAGGTTAAAACCTGAAGCAAAAACCGTCCGGACCTTTCCGGAGCTTTCCCACCCCCGCACAACCACACCGCCTTCTTGATCTCCTCCTCCGTGAAAGGAGCCTCCAAACCCAAAATCTGAGCTTCACTAAGCTTCCGGAACCTCTGGCTGAAGAAACACGGCCTTTCTTTTTCTGGTTCCTTGAAATAATCAGAGAAGTAGTTGAAAACTGCTTCCTTGATTACCACCGGGTCTTCAGACCAACTGCCGATTGTCATAAATATATACTTCTACTTTTTATTCTGGAACTACTTTTTACCACATTGGGAATATTATAACTAAGTTAAAAACAACTTTTAGAAAGCAAAATTAACAATAAAAATTATTAATTTATCTAATTTCAAAAAATAAAAATCAATAACAAAACAAATATTTCCTCTATTCCATAGAGATTGTAACTTTATTTTTGTCGTTTCATAGTATTTATTCTATGATTTATTATGAAATTTTAGGCATGTTAAATGATTCATATGCTACTTATAATTTGAAATCCAATCTTTCTAAATATATACATATATACATTTTTTAAAAAAAACACGGTTTATCTTAGTAAAATTTTAGGCACTGGATCGAAACCCAGCAGTGCACCGGTGGTGTTCGCGGCAGAACGTCACTCCGTGAAATGAAAAGAGCGGCGAGATTGAAGGCTGAGCGAGAAAGATTGACGGGGGCAAAGTTCCGGTATGAGGGAAACCAGGGTTACGAAGAGGTGGATGGCACTAGAAGGCAAGACTTAGACTCGTCTTGGGCCATGAATATCGTTTACTCGGTGGGTTCAGAGGCAGACACAGAGGAGGTAAAAAAACATAGATTCAGAGATGAGCAAGATGCGAGTAATTGGATCGGTCGTGGGTTTCGTCTTCAAAAATTGAGCAGAGAAGGCAACAAAGGTATGCAATTCAGGTGTTGTGCATTCTATTAAATGAAGATTTTGTTGTTAAATATTAGAGGTTTGGGGAGTGGTACCAAATTGAGATAGTTGAAGGATTTGGTGTTCAAGGAAAAAATAGATGTGCTAGCCTTTCAAGAATCTTTGCTAGCAAAGGAGGTAGGAGAATCAGTAAAACAGATTTGGCTGCATAGTGAGCTTGGTTTTGCTCAATGTTTATCGGAAGGCGGGTTGGGCGGTATTCTTTATTTTTGGAATAAAGAAACTTGGACAGCGGAAAGTTTGGTGTATGGAGTAAGTTTTCTGGATATGGTAGGGTGTTGGAAAGGTAGCAACATAAAGCACCTTCTCCTGAATGTGTATGCTCCACAGTCAGCGAGCCTTAAACAAGCTTTGTGGGCGAATCTAACTTCAGTCATTAGCGATTTGGGGGAAGCTGTTTGCATTATGGTCGACTTCAACGTTGTGAGAAGGAACGATGAAAGAAAGGGGAGTCAATTCAGATCAGGAATGACAACAGACTTTAACTCTTTTATCAATTCTAATGAGCTGCAGGATATCAAGCAAGGTGGTAGGCGGTTTACTTGGGTTAATAGTGATGGTCAAAAAATGAGTAAAATCGACAGATTCTTGGTGAACAGAAATTTTATTGAAGATTGGCAGGATGTAGCTTCAGTGGTTTTGGATAGGGTATTCGCGGATCACTGCCCCATCATGCTTAAGACAGGAGTGGTCGATTTTGGACCCTGCCCTTTTAGAGTTTTTGATCTGTGGCTCTCCGATGAAAGCTTCATGGCGATGGTAAAAAATGAGTGGGAGCAAGTGCAGGTAACTGGTGCTGCGGATTTTATTATGAAGGAGAAGCTGAAGCTCTTAACAAAGAGAATTAAATTATGGCGCATGCAAAGTGCAGCGGAAGATACTTGTAAGATTGAAGAGTGGAAAAATGTGTTCCAAAGTTTGGAAAAGAAGTCCGAGGATCAAGAGCTAGAGCTGACCGAATGGGAGAAATGGAGGGAGGCAAAGTTTCAGTTCTTTAATGCACAAAGCACTCTGTCGAAGGACTTGAAACATAAAGGTCGGCTGAAGTGGGCGGTTGGAGGTGACAAAGACAGTAGGTTTTTTCATGGTATTGTGAATGGCAGAAGGCACGGGAATTCTTTGAATGGGCTATTGATTATTGGGAACTGGGTCGAGGAGCCGAATGAGATAAAAGAAGCAGTTCTAGATCACTTTAGAAATCAGTTCAAGGAGCCAACAACAGACAGGCCAGAGTTTCGAAGTCATAGATTTTCGAAGCTGAATGATGATAAGATTTTGTGGCTCGAAACCCCCTTCTTAGAAGAAGAGACAAAGAAGGCAATATGGTCATGTGGAGGGGAAAAAGCTCCGGGTCCTGATTGATTTAGCTTTAACTTCCTAAAGGCAAATTGGGAGGTTATGAAGAATGAAGTGGTGGAGGTTGTTCTTAGTTTCGAAGGTTCCAGGAATTTTAGGGCTGGGTGCAATTCGTCCTTCATTACTTTAATTCCGAAGACAAAAAAACCTGCTGATTATTTCCGACTATCGTCCTATTTGCCTTATTGGTTGCTTCTGCAAGATTGTCACGAAATTGTTGACTGAGAGATTAAAGAAAGTCATGGATAGTTTGGTAGGGGAGACTTAGACAGCTTTCATTGAGGGGAGACAGTTACCAGATGGTGTGCTGATTGCAAACGAAGTCGTGACTTGGGCAATGAAGGAGAAACGTCAGTTGATTCTACTAAAAGCTGACTTTGCTGAAGCTTATGACACTATCAACTGGAGCTTCTTGGATTCCATCCTCCACCAAATGAATTTCGGTCAGAGATGGAGGGGCTGGATTCCGAGATGCTTGGAGTTAGCAAAAATTTTCATCTTAGTAAATGGAAGCCCCACGGCCGAGTGTGGTATAGAGAGAGGTCTCAGACATGGGGATCTATTGTCCTCTTTCCTTTCATTCTGGCAGCAGAGGCCTTAAATCACATGATGGGAGAGGTTGTAAGTCAAGGAATTTTTCGGCCAATAAAGGTGGGGCGGGATCAAATCCCTATCTCTCACTTGGAATTTACAGATGACACAATCTTCTTTGGGGAATGGTCAGATGATAATGCAAGGGCCCTTTCATCATTGTTGAATTGTTTTGAGTTGGCATCCGTGTTGAAATTCAACCTCCAAAAGAGTAGGGTATTTGGAGTTGGAGTCGGTTCAGAAGAAGTAGCTAGAGTGGCTCAGATTCTGGGTTGTGTGCCAGCTTCCCTCCCTTTCATCTACCTGGGCCTTCCTGTTGGGAAAAATATGATTTGTATTAAGAATTGGGATCCAATGGTGGAAAAAAATAGAGAAGAGGCTCTCGAGGTGGAAGGTAAATTCATTATTTATCAGAGATCGTCTAACTTTGGTGAATTGGAGGATTTTTTGGACAACAGGCGAGGAGATTCGTGCGGTGGGGTATCTGCGGTGTGGTCTAGGGCCGTTATTTGGAACCAAAAGATTGTTGGAGAGCGAGTTTAGGTGGAGAAAACAAGAAGGCCGCGCGGAAGTCAGGTTCGACGAGCGGTGAGTGAAGAAGCTTCATCATTTCAGGCTCGTTTGGGTATGGGTTTGGCTCGTTTGGGTGCTTGTGTTTGGTGCGCGATCTGGTGTGGAGTTGATGGTGGCCCAGAGGCATGGCGTTGGGGCAGTGGTCAACCTCCACGACGAATGAACATGGTTGTGGGAAGCCAGAAGCGTTTGAAGCGTGGGTGACTCTAATTTTTATTTTAATTTTTTGATTAAGCAGGGGTGACTATTAATTAGTTTTGGAAGTTGGAAAAGTGGACTGATGAAAAGTCGGGATGGTAGACTGGTTGGTACTTATGGTGTTTTATCTTTTTTGTTGTGGAGATGAGTTTTAAATGCAGAGAGTGAGTAATTTCCTTTTAAATTGGATGTGGGCTGAGAGAGTAATTGTATTTAAAGTTGGATGTGGGTTACTGCGCTTGGATTGGATCAGTTAGAAGTGGGTGTAAGGTGTCTTAATTTAGTTCAATTTAGATTTAATTTCTATTCTTTGCTTTAAAGAGAAAAAATTGATTGCCGTTCAACAAAGGTTAACTACGATTAAGTATATCGAAGTGACCGTATCAAATGAAAATACGCTTTTTAAAGCCGTATCGGCAGTCTTTAGAGCATCTCCAACAGCCTCCCCAAAAGTTTCTCTAAAATGGGGAAGCAAATGCCATATTCTCCAAAAAAAATGAACTCTAACTCCAACAGCTTCTCAATTTTGAAGAACTATACATTTATTACAAGAATAAAATATTCTACATATTTGAATAATAATTAATGAATTATTTAGAAATAGAGGAGAGATGAGAGATGAAAAATATTTAAACCAATCACAAGTACCCATAAAAAAGGAGAGAGGAGAGAGGTTTTAAAAAAGTAGATTTGGGGAGCCTCTCCAAAATTTGGAGAATGCTCCAAATTTGGGGAAGCCTCTCCATTTTTTTGCCTCCTTCTCCATTTTGGAGAGTGGGATGGGGAAGCTGTTGGATCAAAATAATACTCTAAAATCTCCAAAAGTGAACATATCAAGAAAATGGGGAGGCTGTTGGAGATGCTCTTATACGGCTTCTATAGATGCGATTTTCTCATACATCTGGGTGCTGTATCATTTTCTCATGATATTATTATTTGATCTTACATTACATAATACATAGATATATACTTCTGCGTGATGTGTACAAAAGTATGATCAATTTAATATTATATGAAATACAACAATTAAAGAGGTTAAAGAGAGTACTCTTATTTGGTGCATGCATGTATAAGATAATGGGCTTTATTATATCACACTTAAATACAAATTAAAATTATATACGTAAAACGTCCATTATCTATATATTTGCAAGAATGCTTAAAATTAAGGGGATTCGGACCCCTGATCAGTACGTGTAAGTTTTCATGGGGATGCAATCGGTTACCGTTTCGGTACTGTCGCCGCCCGTCATTCACTTTTGAGGTGGAAGCTGTGTCCTCCGGAGCCTTAAATGGTGGCAGTACTGTCCACCCACTCGTCGCATTCATCTATCAATGATCCTACCAAAGATCCAGAATTCCATAATTAGGTGCTGTGTAATTTGAAATCGTATATAAGTATATTTTAGAGAATAATTAATTACCTGCGGGAATAAATTCGCCGAGGATGATGCAGAGAAGAAGAACACCGATCCATCTACCACCACCTCATTTTATCATTTGTATTTTATTTTAGTCCACTTCTATCTTTGCAAATGCACACATCTAAGAGGGTGAGAATGAGTTTGAAAGGGGCTAATGATGAAAGTTCATGTGAAATGAGTTAATGACTAAAGACAATCTTAATTTACACAGAAAATATAAAAATGCAACCCACTTGAGACGGAGGGAGTAGTAGCTAGCGTGTTCAATCTATGAATTGTTTTTATAATCGCTTCATCTGTATAATTAGGAGCTGAAACTAGAACTAGTCATAAAAGAGAATATTGGAAATCAAAATCTTCTCTTTAGACCGGCCTGCCAGCACATCATTGACATGTTTACTTTTCAAATATTTTCAAACATGTACACTCAATATTTTGTTATCATCAAAAATCCATCATTGAGCGGAGCGCTGCATCTTCATTGATCCACAACCGTACTCCTCCTCAAAACAACGGTGGGATCCGTCATTTGGTTGAATGATCGATGCAGAAAATCAACACGTATTTAAAGACTGCGACAATCAGAACCGTGACGGCATTGAGACGGATACGACTGGTTGTATAAATAGTGTCAGTCAGTTGCCTCCGCTTCACCACCGTCACCACTATCAATGTTCAGTACTACTCCGGATAGACGGCGATGATCAAGAGAAAGTGAGCCGGTGATCACGATCACCCGATTTGATCCAACAGTAATTCAGCCCAACCCGACAAGCTGGCTAAGGAGCAATGAAACGAAACCCTGGCTTGCCACAGTTCATTCCGGGAAGAAGTTAGTGGCATGGGAACAAAGTAAAACAAAGTTACTAGGTAGAAGAGACGAAATGAAAAGTACTCACTGCAAGAAAGAATAGGTTTCCACCCTAGCAACTTTTGTTCTGATCATGAATCACACGAAGTGAACAATGTTTAGAGCATCTCCAACAGGTTCTCCATTTTATGGGAATGCTCAATTTTGGAGAAATTTGGGCTGTTTTTAGGTCCAACAGATTCTCCATCCCATTCTCCAAAATGGGGAAGGAGAAGGAAAAATGGGTAGCCTTCCCCAAATTTGGAGCATTCTCCAAAATTTAAAGCCTTCTCCAAATTTGCTTTTCCAACATAAATAGTCACTCTCTCTCCTCTCATTGGTGTGAACTCAACATTTAATTGGATACAAAAATCAGTTTCAAATAAAAAATATTAATTCATTAATTATTAGTCAAATATGTAGAATATTTTATTGTTGTAATAAATGCAGGCTTCTTCAAAATGGAAAAGCTGTTGGAGTTAGAGCTAAAATAATTTGGAGAATATAGCTCTTACTTCTCCATTTTGAAGAAATTTTGGAGATGCTGTTGGAGATGCTCTTATAGCCTTGTTGCATGTTCATCCCAGTTGGACTATGCATTTTGCCAGGTGGTCAACAATGTCAAGTTCTCATAAGAAAACTTTCTACCATTATTTTTTTTGTATCATTTTATCCTCTCATCTTGGACCGCAGATCCGTAAGATTTTTTTATTCTTCCCACCTATCTTAAAATTGGGTCCCTAAGATTTTCTCTTTATTTCTTTTTACAATCATGGTAATTTTGTCAACACACTATTATTCTCAGTTTTCTTCTAAATATTTGTTCCCAAATAAATACATCTTTTGTGGGGCGGAAGGAGTATTATTTACCTATTTGGGAATAAAGTATCACTCCCTCCATTTATAGTAAAACTGATACGTTTTCGTTTTGTGTTGTCACTATGTATTTGAAGGAGGCTTGGTAACGTCAAATTCGCTATCAATCCATTACGAATTGTAACGCACAAGGGCGTTACCAGGGCGCTACAAATCGAGGCGTTACTTCAACCCAATGCGTTACCTGACATGACAGCAGGCCTGCCAAACGACCGCTTTGGTAGCGCCCAACCCCTACTTGGCGTTACCGGGCTGACAAAGAAGTTCACTAATCTATCGAGGTAGCGCCACCCCTACTTGGCGTTACTATCCCAAATCCTTTTTTATGTTTTAACATTTAATCTATTAAATCTTAAATGTTTATTATAAAATAAATAGAAATAATCATTAATTAATATTTGAATTGATATTTTGGAATAAAAGATAATTGAATATAAACATATTTTAATTAAATGTTTGAAACACAATTAAAACATTCAAAAACATCAAAAAAAGAGTAGTAATACAATCACGATCCTACGGAGGCGGGAAATTCCAATTATCCCGCGGGGGATTTTGACTCTCCGACGGTCGTTACTTTGACGGAGGCTGTTGCATCTGAGGCTCGTAGTAATCATTACCGCGGATGAGACTTGTATTGGCGAAAGGGTTCTAGTGCGGCGGCGGCTACTGGTGTGGAAATCGGACTGAGTCGAGGAAGTTGGGCGGCCTTGTGTAGTCCCGGGTTTACGAGGATGATGATGATCCCCCCGGAACCAGACCCGGGGCACCTGGTCCCGCTGCATAATAATCACTGAAATGATCTAATAATCACTCAAATTATAAAGTAATAACTGAAATTATCTAATAATCACTGAAATTATAAAGTAATAACTGAAATTATCTAATAATTATCTAATAATCACTGAAATCATATAATAATCACTGAAATTATCTAATAATCACTGAAATTATCTAATAATCACTGAAATTATAAAGTAATAGCTGAAATTATCTAATAATTATCTAATAATCACTGAAATTATCTAATAATCACTAAAATTATCTAATAATTACTGAAATTATAAAGTAATAATTTTAATTATCTAATAATTATCTAATAATCACTGAAATTATCCAATAATCACTGAAATTATCTAATAATCACAGAAATGTTCTAATAATCACTGAAATTATAAAGTAATAACTGAAATTATCTAATAATCACTGAAATTATCTAATAATCACTGAAATTATAAAGTAATAACTGAAATTATCTAATAATTATCTAATAATCACTGAAATTATCTAATAATCACAGAAATTATCTAATAATCACTGAAATTATAAAGTAATAACTGAAATTATCTAATAATTATCTAATAATCACCGAAATTATCTAATAATCACTAAAATTATCTAATAATCACTGAAATTATAAAGTAATAATCACAAAAGTGTATGGGTTAAGTTAAAAATTTTCCCTTCTAATGTTAGAAGGACAAAACGGTCATTTCGTATAAATCTTTCAAAGTTAACGGTTGAAGCGGACGGAAATTACCAAAATAGGCACAGTACCATAGGATGTGGATTAAATAGGACAAGTTTTTAAAATATGACCAAAACATGACAATAATTATTTTTACGGAACTACCAGCGAAATTTACTCTTATATTATTACTTTATTTACTCTCAAATCAATAACATTTTTTAATCTCTGTGTCCAATGAAATATATCACATTTCTTAGGATAGGGGAGTGACTAGAAAAGTAGTAAAAAAAAGCCACTCCAAGAATTTGTTCCAATAATAACAACATATTTCCAACAAATCAACTCTTGTCTTAATCATAAATTAGACGAAATCAACAATATTCATAGACTTGTTGCACGTACATCCCACTTAGACGGATTCAGCTTGTCTCAAATCAATAGAGGAAGTAGGGGTGAGTAACGAATCGAGCCGAGCCGAGTTCGGCTCGAGCTCGAGTTTTAACGAGCCCGATGAGCCGAGCCTCACGAGCCTCGAGCTCGAGCTCGAGCCGATTTCGAGGCTCGAATAATATACGAGCCGAGCTCGAACCCGAGACGTTCGGCTCGACGAGCTCGCGAGCCTTAACGAGCTCGCGAGCCTTAACGAGCTCCCGAGCCTACCGAGCTCCCGAGCTTAACGAGCTCCCGAGCTCGTTTGAGGCCGAATCGAGCCTAACGAGCTCGAGCTTTCGAGCTCGTTTGGGGCCGAATCGAGCTTAACGAACTCGAACTTCACGAACCTTCGAGCCGAGCTCGAGCTCGAATTTTCGGGCTCGTTCGAGCTCGAGCCGAACTCGAGCTCGAACCTGCCAAGCTCGGGCTCGGCTCGGCTCGAACTCAGCCCTAAGAGGAAGCAATGGGATGGATCATTGACACATATCTCCTTAAACTCAATATTTCTATTTTAGGGATGATGTGTCAAATATCCATCCCAATTGCTCTCTTTATTAATTGGAGCGAAGCACAATTCCACTTGGACTATGCACCTTGAGGGGAAAATAATTACTTGTCACATCTCGATGTCCCTGATAGCGGCAGTCATAATTGTTTTTTTTTGGGGGAAAGGAGTACGGTGCCTCCATCAATTCATTTCATAGACATGATTTTAATCTTTGAGGGGTTGATATACTTATAAATGTGTTTATTAAACTTCAAAAAATTGTTCATTAAAATTTAAATATATAAAAAACAAATATAATACAACATTTCTCTCATAAATTATGTTGTAATTTAACTTTTAAGTAATACGCATGACTTTAATTTATTTATATTAAATTATTGAATAAATATATTTTTTTGAACAAGATGAACCATTGCAATAATTGTTAGGGATATTACCCGACTTATCAAATGATAAGAGTCGACTAGGAGTCTGTATAATCCTACTGTGTACTTGAGTCCTTGTACGTCTAGATGTCTACTGCTGTAACAACTCCAATCTATAAGTAATATCGGTTGGTCTCTTGGCTTCTGCTGAGAACCTTTAATCTAAACACAACAGCCTTTCATCTCTTCACATGGTATCAGAGCCCTACCTGGAAATCTGATAACCAATACCAGCCATGAGTATGTCACCAACAACTCCACATAGCTTGACGACTTCACAAGGAGACAGAGCAGCAACAACACTTCTGCAGGCCATCTCCTCCCTCACACTTGATCCGTCAAAGACTAATATCACTCTCCCAACCCTATCCATCGGACAACCTGGAGTATCCCGTAAAAAAATGAGAATCATCTGCAAGCAGAAGATGTGAGATCATCAGACTGCGCGTAGTAATGGACACACCGGTCAACCTTCCAGAAAGAGTTGCATTACGTAGAATAGCATAAAGACCCTCTGTCACAAACATGAAGAGAAAAGGAGACAAAGGATCTCCCTACCGAATACCTCTCGAAGGCTTGAAGGAATGTGTTAGAACACCATTAACTAGAATAGAGAATGAGACAGACTCGACACAAGACATTACAAGGTTGACCCAAACCTCAGGAAAACCCCAGCCGACAAGGCATGAGGCGCAAAAAAACCACTCCACCCGGTCGTAAGCCTTCACCATATCCAGTTTAATTGCCATCGCACCTCGACGATCACCATGTAAATTATTGGTAAAATAGCAGGACTCAAGTGCAATTAACGCATTTTATGTAAGAAGCTGTCTCGGAACGAACGCACTCTGACACTCATAAATAAGCAGATGCATCCATGGTTTCAACTGATTAACAAGTACCTTTGTGACAAACTTGTAGAGCACGTTGCAGAAACTGATCGGGCGAAAACTAGCAAAGTCCCAAAGGTCCTTACACTTGGGAATAAGTGCAAGAAAAGTATGGTTAATCTCTAAAGGAATACTACCATCCACCAAGATCCGTGAAAACAAGCAATCAAATCCTCCCCCACCAGATGCCGGTCTAGGAGAATTATTCGGATGCATTTGGAATAAAGATGTTTTAATTTCCTCATCAGAATACGGACGCAATAACTCGTTGACCATTAAAGGAGTGACATGCGACTCGATAAGGGAGAGGATCTCTTCTTGATCCGTTACCCCTCGGATTGAAACAACTCCTGATAGAATCCCAGGGCTTCAAGCTCAATGTCTGCCAAAGTGGTGAAAAGCTGACCCGCGGGACCACCTATCCTAGTGATGATGGCATTCCACTAACGCCTAATAGTAGCAGACTGATGAAAAAACTTGGTGTTACGATCGCCTTCAGGCAGCCACACCTATCTCGCGTGCTGACTCCAAAAAACCTTCTCCCTTATCAAGAAGGCCACTCAACTCATCTATCAAAACCTTGCGAGGAGCCAAATCGACGTCAGGTACTAGTTAAATTTTTTTTGAAGATTTTCTCCAGCACTTCTCTGTATTCGCAGTTTCATTTTAAGTAATTGATGATGTAGCGCATCAGTGGGTGGACAACGTCGGACGGGAGCTGAGTCTGGCCGATGTCGCTTTAAGTAATTGATGATGTAGCGCATCAGTGGGTGGACAACGTCGGACGGGAGCAGAGTCTGGCCGCTGTCGCTCTTTATTGAAGTTTCCAATTCGTAGATAACGGTTATCGTCACTTCCTCGATTCGAGAATGTGCGGCCATCATCTTCTCCATCAAGTCCTGCCACGTTTCGTCGTCCATCTCTGGAATAAGAAGGCTGAGTTTCGCGTATATATCGACAAGCTTGAATAGCTTCTTTGACGATCGTTTAATCAACACGACACCTTTCACGAAATTCACAAGTCGGAGGACGACGGCGGAGGAGTTTTTCCAGAACAACGTCTGACCGATTTCAAGCTTCGAAAGTGGTCATTGTAAGGATGAATCAAAAGACAAACCGTTCTTGGCGGAGGCAAACGTTTCGATTTAGCTGGGATGAGAAAAGAGGGTGGTGTGGGTTGTGGAAGATGGCCTCTGAGGAGTTACAATCACAGAGTAAGTTTGAAGGGGAGACAGAGGGTGTGTTTGTAAATTTGGGAACTATTTAGGGTACATTTATAGTTTTTTTTTTTATGTTAAATGAATATTAGATTTAGACTTTTTCATAATTTTATCACTTTAACGATAATTTTAACAAAAAAAAGTAACGAAAGGATCAACGGTGCACACGATTCTTACTTAAGGTACTAAAGTGATACAAAATCTTAAAACATAATTCAAATAAGACAATCATGTAACTTCAGGGACTACGAGTGAAGTTTACTCAAATATTAACATAACAATATTACAATATATATACAATTCATCAATATGTTCGTTAAACGTAAAAAAATACTCTATAAGATACTCCTTTTGTCCCCCAAAAACCGTATTTCGTTCGTCCCAAATATAATGCAATATTTTGACTTGACAGAGATTAATGTGAGAAAATTTTGGTACTGATCACTTTCCATTTTATTCTTTTCTATATTGAAATATGTAATTAAACATATAAATCGAGGAAGAACTGTTAAACAAAATTAAACTATAACGATAAATATTCTAAGAATAAATATTAAAGAATTATATTATTAAATAGAAAATTTTATTTGGAGTATAAAGAGATCCATATTGACTATTATTTTGTGTTTTTTTCTTAAAGTTAAGAGGTAAAGATGATTTGGTAAGTTAATATGTCAAAAGTTACCAAAAATGGAAGTGTTGCATTACTTTTGGGACATCTCAAAGAGAAAAGTGTTGCAATACTTTTGGGATGGAGGGAGTAGCTTTTGTTTTTGTTGTTCTGGATATATTTTCTTTTGATTTTTTTCCATTGTTTATCTTAGTAAAAGTTTGACTCAAATACTATAGTTTGAAACACCAAAGTCAAACAAAACAATATTTTTAGGATGAAAGGAGTAATAAAGCTTATGAAACTAAAAATAATTATTAAATTAAAAATATAATTTAGAACTTAAGATTAATTAATAGAAGATAATTATTATACTTATAATATAATTTCGGATTCAAGTGTTTTTTTAATTGATTAACTAAATTGATGGTATATTCAAAAGCTAAGAATTACTATAAGGATGCATTTTAATTAAGATTTGAAAGCTAATGATGATACTGTAATCTACTATTATAATATAAAGTACGATCATATTGAAGGGCAGATTAGTCACGAATTATATTTTGAACATTATCTACTGTTATAACATAAAGTAGGATCATATTGAAGGGCAGATTAGTCACAAATTATATTTTGACATTGATCATACAACTTGCTGAATACATTTTTTAAATGACATCAGCTATTTTCTTTTATTGTTTTCGTTGCAAATACAATTGTTCATGCTCTAACATACCTAACCCAATAAAAAGAGGCCACATGGATCACTGCGGAGGAAACAAAATGTCTACTACCTATAAGTAGGGCTGTTAATAGACAAGCCTTTATCAAATTTACTCAAATTTAAATTAAAAAATACGGGGTCAAAGTGAAGAATACGATAAACCTCAGGGGAATAATTGATAATTTCCCTTGATTAAATGAAAGCGGGACAAATGTAGTCTTAATAATTAAGTCAATCTGTCAATTTTATTTCACACTGATAGGCAAGCAGCATGCATAAGCCACAATTACTCAATAAAAATAAAAACATTATGTCAAGACATTACAGTATATATAGTGACAGATCGATACTGATTTTGACGACTCAAGTAGTCCAGTTCCTCGAGTTAGGGAGTGTCTGATGATCACGACGACCCAGTGCATTATTAATGTGATCACCACCACCATTAAAACATAAGTAATTATAAGCTTAATTAGGGAAATTAATTACTCCACTTATAATTAAGATTGAGGGCATGCTGCAGGGGGCACATATGGGTGATGATGATGATCAGTTATGGTAGTAACAGTAGCAAGCCATTCCCCCTAACCAGCTATTTTTGTTCCAGTGACATGCTCCAAAGCAGGCACCCTCTTTCGACTTGCACTGGTTCTTACAACTGTTACTGCTTCCGCACCATCCGCTCCATGTTTTGCTCATCTTCGACTTCGTACATTTTCCTTCAACCATCCCAATCTCTACATGCATGCATGCATGCAGCAGTTTGTGTTAATTAATTATATACTTCGTCATGCATGCATGCACAATCAATTCATGTAAATTAAGTAACCGGCCGGCCAGTTAATTTCTTGCTAAAGAAGAAAAATTACCATGAGTAAAGAGGAGGCTAAGGAGCGCAATGAAGATGATGAGCTTCTTGAGAGATGAATCCATTCTTGAAATGGTAATGTGCTTGTGGAGCGAGTTTGATTAGTACTTTGGAGCTAGCTAGCTACGTATTTATAGGCGCATGCAAGAGACATCAAATTTTTTTGTTTTGTCGTTTTTCTCTTTTTTTTCAAGAATTAATTAAGGATGGATGGATGATACATCATGTGCAGGTTTGATCACCAAATCTTCAAATCATGTGCCCTCGAAGTTTCATTACGGCATATATATACTAAATTATCCGCCCGGTTGTACTATATATGAAGATATACAAGGTTTAATTGTCCGCACATTATAGTGGTTAAATTACAATATTTTATAAGAATTTAATAAGGATGTAATATTAAGTAAAATAAATGTATATTTTTATGAAATAAATGATAACGTATATAATTATTATGAGTGAAAAATTAGGTCTACGAATTTTTACATTTTATCATATGAAGTCTAAAACATTTGGGACCAAACACAAAATAATAAAAAACAAAAGTAAAATAGAGATTTAGTCTCTTAAACAATTTGAAACACAAATAAATAAAATCACTAAATTATGATGAGATGACACAATCTCATTAAGTGGATACTATTTATACAAAATTTTATGTATATGTATAGAGTTTTAAATACAAATACTAATTACACATTATTACTTTTCGTTAAAATCATCAACACTCAAAGAATGAAAAAAACCATGCCATAAAATTTGAAACTTTGATGACAACATGCTACTTTTAAATAGTTATAAACTGTAATGAAATTTTCTCTCGTACAAAAAAAACGACACTACACTTAACGATGTTTTGAAAATTTAGGGTCGGGGGCCAATGCTCTACTTTCAAAATAGTTAAAGGTAAGTAATGGAGTTTGTCTATATATATATATTGAGAATATTATTTATCAATAAGAGAATCCATAAAACTGTATTTCTTACAAATTTTATATTCACTTTCAAAATTATCAACACTTTCGATCTCCATAAAAAGCATTAATTACTAACACACTTTAAAACAACCAAAATGAAGAAGAAAAAGTGAAGAAATAAGATGGATGAAGTGCGTATTTATCAACTAAACTATCAAATATTTGTGGTTTACTTCCATGAAATAAAAGAGAAAATAAGTAATAATGATTGTAGGTAAAAAATCTTTGACTTAGTTAAAAACTCAGATTTCCAAAATTTCGAGGACCAATACACATAATAATTTAAAATAAAAGTCAAAACATTGTTATCTAAAAAAATGTTTCCTCTCACAAATTTCACTTCATTTTTCAAATTTACAAACTTTTCATCTATAAATAGTAAATGAACACACTTTAAAAGAAAGAAATGCAAATAAAAATAGATGACGTGACATAACGCAATTGGTTTTATACTAATTTTCAAAATTATCAATTTCATACCAATTTTTTTTCCTATTAGTAACATAATCAATATAATTTTAAAAATAATAAAAAAAACATAATAAATATAATTAAAAAAAGATTTTTTTCCTATTAATAACATAAATATAATTTTAAAAATAATAAAAAACATAATAAATATAATTTAAAAAATAAAAAAATTAATGAATGATGTGGCACAACCCTATTGGTTGTGCCACTATTCATCATAGAAAATATAATTAAAAATAATAATTTTTCCTATTAGTAATAGTAACATAAATATAATTTTAAAAACATAATAAATATAATTAAAAAAATAAAAATATAATGAATGATGTGTGGCACAACCCTATTGGTTGTGCAGTACACTATTCATCAACAGCAACTTTTCCATAAATAGATAAAGTAAAATAATAGCAAAATGCGTCAAATGCATTCTTAGCCCTCAAACTTGCTCTGCTCAGACATGTTTCACCCCTCGGTTACAAATCAGTTCAAATGTGACAATTACGCCAGCCGCCAACAGTGCCTAGGCCTTGTTGCATATGCAGACCCTGTTTTCCTTCGTGCGGTCATTCACATTGACAAGTATACACTTTATGATCTCTTATGTGATATGTCTTGAAATTCATGAATACGTAGTTGATAGAGCACTAATTAGTGCAATTTTGTATGGAACCAACTCAAACCCAAATGTTTGAAGACTCATTTGTGCAATTTTTATTTTGTTGAAAGTTGAAATAGGGTTATTAATGAGCTTTTAGTCGAGCTCGAACTTGGCTCAACGAACCTTCATGATAACAACTCGAATTCTACTCGATATAATGCTCAAGTTCGGCTCACGACCTGCTCGAAAACTTGTCTGTTGAATCCAAATTATATATGCTCGAACTCAGCTCGATAGCTCAGGAACTGCTCGAAATTACTCTAAAAGTTCGAGTTAGATTAGGGTTTTATAACAAGTTAATCCTTAAAATATATTACGTTAATTAGTTAAATAACTCTTAACTAATTCCATTTGAATCATCCTAATTAGTACAATATTATTATTATATAGGATTACTCAATAGTTTGATAAGCAATTGAATCAAACTCAAGTCCACTCAAACTTAACTCGATAAATTTATCGAGCCATGAAATCTCCGCTCGAACTCGAATTTGATAAAATACCGCTCAATATATAACACAAATCGAGTTTCAGTTCGAGAAATTCGATATGAGTTGGGTAAGTTGAAATTGTAACCGGTCCATTACACCAATTAAGTTATAACTATAAGGGACTGTCTTGTGTATTAGGCTTTTCGATAAGATTATGTAAGTCAACTTTATTTTTCGCTTAAAATATTACTCAACTTAGTAGACACGTAGTCCGTAAATTGTGGTACCAGATGGTTAGATTATGGTGCTTGCTTCAAGTGTAATAAAAACTCAGAGTCAGCGGCTTATATTCTGATCTACAGTCATGATAACTACTACTCCATTTGTTAAAAAATTTCTCCTATAATATTATTGTGGTTCATTTCATATGTTTGGGCTATATATTTTAATTGCTCATTAATCTATGATTTATTTTATAGTCCTAGCTACTAGGTGACTAATTAGAGTAATTATGAAGATCTTGTAGTCATAAGCTTGAAAATAATAGGTCAAATTACAAGTTTACTTCTCATGAAGAATAGCGATTTAATTAATCTAGGGTGCTATTATTAGTTGTAGTGTCACTCTCGAATAATTATTTAAAGTTGAATGACTCATCGTAATTCGTCGTGCGTGCCGGATTGTAAGGAACGAAACATTTGTTCCAGGACGATCGAGTTTATGCTTATAAAGCGAGAGTCAATGAGTATTTCTTTTTTTAAAAAAAAACAAAATACTAATTAATTCAACTCTTATCTTGAATCTTGATCGAGTTCCGTACGTCTCAATCAAGTAGAATTTATCTTGTAATCATCTATTGCTTGATTACATATATGGGTCTCCTCTTGAATGCATTGAGAATGATTTGAATCAAGTTAAGCATGTTTGCAATGATCATGAACCTAATGAATGTAGTACATCCTTTGATGATCATGCTTTGAAATTTAGTGATCATGACTTGATTTGTGAAGAGTACATGCCTACTTTAGCTAGGAAGTACATTTGCTATGATATTTCATTTGAAACCGAATCTACACCCATGTCATGTTCCTTGCAAGATAGACAAATGATGTGGGCATCACCAAGACCAAACCAACAAACTCCAAGACTTGGGTGTTCAAGTGGAGAAGCATTCCAACACCATGGCAAGCATCACCCTCACCAACCTTCCAGGCGAAAGGTCAGGCGACCCCAACCTCTGAATCAGGCGGTCGCCCGTTCAGACGAAGGAATCTAGGCGACCAGCCCTTCAACCAGGCGGTCGTCCGGTCAGGCGAAGGTCCAGGCGACCCAATTCTTCAAGCAGGCGGTCGCCCGAGTACATCTACAGAGATGTACAGGCAGTCAGGCGAGATTCCAGGCGACCCAATCCTCCAACCAGGCGGTCGCCCGGGCCAGGCGACCCAATCCTCCATCCAGGCGGTCGCCCGGGTCTCTGCCAAACCTTTCCCTCCACTTTTTGAAACCCTGGCCATTATTGTTGACTTTCCAAACACATGCATATTATTCCCATATATTGTAAATACCTTTTAGTTTCCATAAAACATATAAATGATATTTGTAATTCATTTATATGGTTTATGGAAAATAAAAGGTTATGAAAATCAATCCCTCACATCCATCACCTTGCCTTGAGCCTCTCTCCCTTAATTCAAGGGTCTTTGTTCCCTAGACCTATCTCTCACCATTCCCCTCACCATTTATGCAAGTTAGAAGCCATTGTAACACTTAGAACATAATTTGTAAAACCTAAAAGCCTTTTGGCCGAATTTCTCATAGGGAATTCAAGGTTTTCTTGTTCTCATATCTTGCATTCCATCTCCTTAGTGATCCATGCAAGAGGATCCAACATAATATCTAGTATTGTTTGAACTTGTATTCAAAAGGTGCTAGATTCCATCTTCCTCCCAAGTGTATTTTGAATTCAACACCATTGTTGGTGTTCATCTCCATCAAGCTAGATCATTGCTCAAGTGTGCTCATCTCATGCACACATCAAAATAATGTATGGACGGGCGGGAGATATGTCAAAATTAATTTACTCATTAGTCATATGTATATTTAAAAAGTACTCAAAATATATAGCAAAAACTGTCAAAATTTAACACGACGTTTCTAAAATCTATGAAGTCATCTACCAACTCTTATAAACTAAATTTTATAGCAATATCTCTCTCGATGTACAAAATAAGAGTATTAGCTAGAAAATCATCTACCAACTCGAAAGCATAGATTGAACAAAAGGGAGTATTTTTTGTGTTTTGTGAACATGTTTTGATCTTTTTTTTTATTTTTTTATGTTGGGTATTGGGTTTGATGTTTAATTTGTTGGGTTAGACATAGAATTGGGTGTGCATATTACACATATAGGAAGGAGGTGGAGTTGAGTGAGCTGCATCACAGTGGTTATTCATTGAGAGTGAGTTGTTTTATTATTTGAGTGTTATTTTCATATTTAGATCAATTTTACATTCACATTTAAATTGTATATAAAATATAAAGTATATAAGTATGTTAAATTAAAAATAACACCTTTAATTATTTTAATTGTACATTATAGACTTATACTTTTACAAAAATTACGGACGGGCGGTCACTCCCCCGTCACATAATAGCTTCGCCCCTGAGTTTAGGTGGAAGCAAATTTGTCTCTGCCGAAAAAATAACCATAAACCAAAGAGTAAAAAAATCCGTGGATACTTCGCTCCACTGTCATTCCTTCTAACCAAACACAATATTATTTCATGTAAAAACTTTAAGGGTGCTCGCTTCATCTGACACTACTTCTGGCAAATATCGGCTATGGATCACGCCCATCTCACTTGTATTCCATTTTGGGTTAATGTATAAGAAAATTTGGATAGTTTCTTATTAAGAAAACTTTTTAATTACTTTTATCTTAAGTTTTCAACCCTTCTTAATTTCCAAATGTTAGTCAGATGCATGTGAGTATTTGATAGGATGGAGATAGTAAATGTTAGCCATGATCCATCTAGGGATATATACTAGCAACTAAAACTATAAAATAAACGTAGAAATTAAAACGGACATAGACTTCATCATTTTCACACTTAAACACAAGCACACCAACAAGACTTCATAACATACAATTCAACATGGTGGTGGACAGAACCACTACAAGAAAAGGTTACAAAACCGACGTCGATTTGAATAAATTAATTAGTACAGTACTGCATGTCACCAATATTATAATTAGGACTGTCTGATGTAAAAATCACAACTGGATACATTTATTCCATAATTATCCGAATTAATTATTAAAAACCACAACACAAAATATTTGAAGGGAAATTAATCAATCATGGCATGGGAATGACATGTAAGTACTTATAGTAATAATTAAGGTGATCTCATGGAAGCGTGAATCGATCATTTATGGAAGTAACAGAAGCAGGCCCTTGTGAAAATGCCATCAAAGCGACAGGCTCCACCGCAGGCACCCTCATACCTCCTGCATTGGTTGTTACAGTTTCTACTGATTCCGCACCATCCGCTCCAAGTGATGCTCCGCTTCTTCTTGTCACACCCTGCTGCTTCAGCCCCCCTCATCTCTACACATGCATGAATGAACACACACAACAAATTACAATTAACTCCACTTATACTCGATATATATTAACAAGTGGAAAATGGAAGTTGAAGGTTATTAAAAAGTAAAAAATGTGTGAAAAGGTTTTTTTTTAAAAGGAAACGATCAAATCTTGAAACGATTGAATCATTTTGGGATTAAAAGGAATTAATACGATTGAATATTTTTTTGGACAGATATATATAGTGTAATGTAATTATGTTAGTTTGTCACATATATACGTACCATAAGTGAAGAGGAGGCTAAGGAGGGCAAGGAAAATGATGACGTTCTTAAGAGATGGAGCCATTCTCACGATCCTAGCTAGCTCTAATTAATTTCACTCAATCTGCTTAATCGTTAATGCTTAATTGCATGCGAAAATGGATGACTTTTCCAACTATATATACTATAAGGGGCATGCAATTGCATCCCAAGTTGTCTTGTTACTTTTTTTTTTTCTTTTGTCTTTTTGTTTTCACATATACTACTCCATAAGACAGGTGTACACACGTATACATGTGCAGGGTTAATCACAAAATGTACTTAACGTGCTCTGCAAGTTTGATTTCAATATTATGCTAGGGTTGTATTATACTCCATATGGAAATGGAAAAAAAATTCCCCCACTTCCCCTTTCCCCAGATCGTCTCAATTTGTGATTGTGTCTATTTCCATTCCTATCCTAGGCACATTGATAAATTTGTATGTATTTGTAGTTTCTCTCGTGAATTAAACCCTACCCCGCCTCGCTAGACAAATTCCCTTCAGGCTCCGCGCCCTGCTTCAAATGACGATAAACAAAAACTCTTGTATACTGTGTAAATTCGTTGGTAGAAGGTTGTCTATCTAAAATGGCTCAGGGGGCCTGACGGTGCATTAGGCCTTTGCGAATACATAATGAAAGTAATTAGGCACTAATACCAACCTTAAAATGTCAACGTATACATCCAGCGCATACAGATTATGATACTTTGAGATGTGTGTTTGAAAAATTCAGTCTTCTGCTTATCTTTTGCTCAAGTCAAGAATTACACTATTGACTAGTATATAATTAATTTCTGATGCTTGTGATATGATTTGGGCATTTTAATTTCTTAATATTTGTTTCATTAGGTTGGTTAGAGTTTCAATTAAATATGTCACCTCCTTGTATTATGCTTCTTGTAATCTAGTCAAGATCAACTAGCTAGGTTATATAAACAAATTAGGAGATTGATTAGAGTTTTGATTTTTCTCACACAAGGTATAAACTAAGTAATTTTTCAAGATTTGTTTACTTAGAGAAGGGCATAATTAATATAAGTAACTACTACTATATGTCATCATCGAGCTTGATCCGATTTGTAAAGAATGGTACAATTATGTTCCTCTGTTTGAGAATTAGTTTGTGTGCAAACAATAAGTTAACTAACTGATTCAAGTTTTATCTTGGGTTTCCCCATTATTATTATTATTATTATTATTATTATTATTGAGAATGAATGATATTTCAACTGAGGCTGGATAAACCAAGTAAGTAGAAATTGAACCCCTAGAACTAAACATGCTCTAAATATGAAGTGAGTATTATTCAGACCAATAAATCAAAAACTTGAAATTAGAGAGTTCAAAAAGCTAAAAAACACCCAACAACTAAAAGGATTGAAAGGCAAAAGGAGCAAGTTATACAAGACTACAAGAAATCCATGCCACAAAAGGAGATTCATCAGTAGATGCGCGAAAGATGATCAAAAGCTCTTCCGAAATGCTCTTGAAATAAGTTTTCTTACAGTAGAGCTCGAGGCTACCAACCTCCACCATAAAAACCACAAAAAGTGGGCTAATAAAAGCTTATTACCTACAAGAAAACCGGTAAAGAACATAAGAAAAAAAAACCCTACCAGCAAAAAAGCCATCTTACCAGCATAAAAACCCTGTAATCTGACACACCATTGTTCATTTTGAATTAAGAGTGGATGAGACGGATTTTATCCCCAACCACCCAGGAAGACACCGCTCACTAGTCCATACAGGGTAAGATTCCGCCCGTCCCTGCATTAGTTCATGCCGGCTCTCTCCTGTTGCCCCTATCCGAGCACGCTTGCATCCCCACCATCTTCCACACCACTTCCCGCGGAGACTTCATGAGATTGAGCAATGCCACATCTTGTGCCAGAACCACCAAACCAGAAAAACAAACACACGGGCCACATCTTTATGCTTCACAAAACGCCTCCATAAGAGGAAAGCAGATGGCAGCGTCCAGCAGAGGATGCTGGCAACGGGAACAAGGTCACCGGCCAGACAAACCGATTTTTTCGTGGAAAACTTTTGTCGTTCATTGGTGAGAGATTGGGACAAACATGAGGCATACATCATGTATTTGTTCAACCGATTTTTTTCTTTAAATTCTCGGAAGTTTTTTTGTTATGCTACTTTGAACAATCTAATGGGCTAGCTTGTTCTGGGAAGGCCCACGATCTGTTGGGCCCAATCCCGCTACACCGAAAAATCCAAGCCCGTTCCTTGGCCTTGTTTTTTCCTTTTTTTTAACTGAGCCCGATCCATTTGGAGGGCATATGGAAGAGAAACTGGTCAAACTGGTCTGCATTCCCACATTAAAAAGCGAATGAAAGTCTCTCTTCCACTCTCCTAACTTTAAAGTTTAAACTTCTGTACTGTATGCACATCATTCACCCCCAACTTTCCTACTTTGACCAGGAGAACAATATCAATATATTTATTTACATTAAGAATCCTAGAAAGCTGGAACCTTTACTTTTCTGTTACCTTTGGCTTTGGCCTGTAAAGAATATCGAAACAAAAACTCTGTTTCACTTTCCTGTTGGTCTGTTCAAGTTCAAATCTTTGGTATCTCTTTCCTCATCTTGGACCAGAGAGCTCCATGGCATAGGAATCCAAGGAGTACTCATCATCATCCTCATCCGTTATGTTGCTCGAACGATCAATGCCGCAGCCATCATGTTTGAATGCTGTGGTGGGGCACAATGTGCCTTTGTTAATGGCACCGGTGTGCAAAGTCACAGTGGGATTGCTATGGTTATGAGATGCAGCCCACTTCTCAGCTAGGCCGTCCCCTTCGAGCATCCGGACCACTTCAGACATTTTCGGCCTGTGTGATGGCAGGTACTGAGTGCATAGCAGCGCCACTTGCAGCAACTCTACCACTTCAATTTTGTCATAGTTGTTCCCCAGCTCTTTGTCTACCAGCACTTCTACTTTCTTTTCCTGCTGAATTTTGTTCACCTGCAGTATGTATGTTTCATTTCAAAGTTTAGCTTCTCACTGATGGATCAAATCAAATCAAATGAAATGCAAACATTCTCTGAATGATTCCCATTATACTGGCATTTAGAGAACAAAACCAATTATGACTACCACAGCTCATTGATTCAAGAAATTAGCATTAATTCAAATCGTGATCCGGTTCATGATGCAATTATAATGGCAAGTAAATCATTTCTTGATCTAAGAAACACAGCAACTGTCAATGCACTACGCCAAGTTTAAACTGGTGCATGGTAGTCTATAGGCTCAAATAACCATCAACATACAATAGCTAGAATATCAGAGGAAACGTACCCATTCAAGCATAGCTCCTTTCTGAACAACTGTTTTACCGAACTCAAGAGCCCTCATCCCAGTTATAAGTTCTATAAGGAGAATGCCAAACCCAAACACATCCGTTTTATCAGATGATTGGCCAGTGGAGAGATACTCCGGGGCAATATGGCCAACAGTACCACGAACAGCAGTCGTCACATGGGAGTCTGTGTGGTCAAGGAGCTTTGCAAGCCCAAAATCACCCACAATGGCTTCATAGAAGTCATCCAGCAGTACATTAGCTGCCTTGACATCTCTATGAATTATCTTTGGATCACACTGCTCATGTAAATACAGTAAACCTCTTGCAGTTCCTATAGCAATTCTCTTCCTCGTTGTCCAATCGAGAGCTGGTTTCCCTACCACAATAAAGTCATTGCAAGAAGGTCAAACTATATCTCCATTTGGCTAAAAATTAATTCTATTTGCCGAAAAGCCCTCTTTCTATCAGCAGTTTGACGCTTCAAATATGGTTTTGGGCCCCTACTTATGACAGATCTCAACTATCAACCATTTCACTAAGTATTATGCCAAGTCAAGGTTAAGGTTGCTGAGAACAAAGGTTCTCAAGACCGGTGCTAACACCAAAATTATTTCTTGTTTATTTCTCAAATACTGACAGTGGATCGAAATCAGATAGGCAAAGAAGAGTGTTTCTAAGAGCTAAAGATCCTTTGAACCTGGTCACTTGAACCTATCACTATATCAGAACATGATATGAACTAACCGAACTTGTTATTCATTGTAATAGATACTACTGGATTAGAGAGTAAGCGGCAGTGTAAAAACAAATGGACACTTGATCCGTCAACAGCTGCTGTAGTGGTATGAGAAAGTAGGGACTCTGAACCAACCTCTGAGTCTAGAAGCCACGCTGCCATTTGCCATGTAAGGATACACAAGAATCCTCTCAGTGGAGGTTGTGCAAAAGCCAATCAAACGTAGCAAATTCCTGTGAACTGCCAAGCTAATCATCTCCAATTCAGTTCGAAATTGTGACTCCCCAAAAGTTCCATTCACATCTTTCAGCCGTTTCACAGCTACCAGGGTGCCATCTACCAACTTTCCCTTGTATACATTACCAAACCCTCCGGTACCAAGTATCTTCTTTGGGTTAAAGTTGTCAGTAGCAAATTGTAGCTCTCTGAAAGTAAAGTTCCGAAGGTTGCCTAGACTCACTGCACCTTCTTCCTTATCTGCAAAAAGTTCAAAGACTTGTTTAAGATTCTGGAATCCTGGGTCCTTAAGAAATAGTTCAAAAAATATTTAATGAAGGATCAGCGCTAACCTCCAACGTTCAACTCAATCAGCTTTCTCTCTTTCTTTTGTTGCCAAAGCAATACCAGCATCAGGATGGTGAGTAGCGCAAAGCTAAGACTAACACCAAGAGATATCACTAGTTTCTTGGAGTTGTGCTTTCCTGATGTAAATGATGAAAGTGGAATTTTAAGCAACCAACATGAAAATTAATGCTTGAATCAGGATTAGATTTTACAGAAGCTGACATATAATACCTCTTAATGATGCTACAGAAAATGCATGTGGAACGGTCATGGTTGGTGTAGAGCAAATATAGCTGGAACTATTTCCGCAAATAAGTGGATTGCCTATGATACTAGAATAAATAAAGGAAACAGAAACCAAAATAAATTCCGGAGAGTGAGATAACAAAGCAAGAAAGTGACATAAGTGTGATAGTGATTAAGTTCATACTTAAAAGTTCTTGCAGGGGACTTGGGAACTGGCCCACTAAGATTGTTGAATGACAAGTCCCTAAAATCACACATAAACCAACAGTCAGTATTGAAGTAGAAGAAACTGTTGTTCATGATTAGGTTATCATTGAAAAATACTTACATGAAAGAAAGGGCGGAGATTTTGGCCAAAGAAGCAGGAAATGGCCCAGACAAGCTATTGTTGTTCAACCTCCTGATCCAATACCAAATACAATGCTTAATTCCCATTTAATTTTGCACCAAGTATGAGGCCATAAGCTATTCAGAAAGGGGAAGATAAACAACTAGAAAGTGGGTTGTGGCACTCACAGGTACCGGAGACTTCCCAACTGTGCAAAAGAGCCCGGAATTGAGCCGGAAAATCTGTTGCCGGAGAGGTCCAAAGTTTGGAGCTTGGAAAGAGATCCGACCTCCGGCGGAATTTTCCCGGAAATGTTGTTGTTCTGCAACAATCTTCAAACCCCAGTAAAAACAAAAAAATTGCGACATTAAACAATTGCACCCAACAGAAGCTAATTGAAAACTGAAAATGCTCATTAATACTCTTACACTTGTCGCAGGTTTGTCAGATTTCCTATTGTTGCAGAGAGAGTTCCTGATAGAGACTGACTCGGAGCTCCACTGCACAAACACACCAACAAACAAAAGCAGTTTACTTTGACGACATTAATGCTGATCTAAACCAAAAACGTTTGGAACGAAATGAAAACAGAATTAGCATCGAAGAAGGTGAGGAAACTTACAGGCCAACAACGAGATTTTCTGAAGAACAGGTAATCATAGCCCAGCTACAGGGATCAACCGAGTCTTCATCCCAGTTGTTCAGAACGCCTCGAGGATCGTTCAAAGCCCTCCGTATACCAATCAAAGCTTCCACTGTTTCAGAAGAAAAACAGAGTAAGAAAACGGAATAAGCCCGGTGATCCGAATGAAACAGTGGACATATAATTTCTACCTTCAGCGTTGCGTTGCTCGTACGTGGCGGAGAGTGTTGGAGGAGCAAGGAAGACGACGAGGCAGAGGACAAAGAGGAAGCCGGTGACATGAACATCCATGACGGATTGGTGCTGAAAACGTGAAGAGAGAGATTCGGAATGCATTCTTTGGTGGAATGAAGCAAAATCTATGGAAACAGAAAACGAAAAATTCGGAGCTTTTTCTTCGTTTCCGAGCACAAGTTCTTTATCGGGTTCTTCAAAGGGGAGCCTCTCCTTTATCAGTCACCGGCAAACATTTTCCCTTTTTCCTCCATTATCGACAGAGAAAAAGAGAAGCAAAACAAAATGAAAAGGAAAAGGGAGATGAAAAGAAAAAGCTCTCTCCTTTTTCTCTCTCCCTCTGTGTGTAGGTGCGAGAAAAGCAGAGAGGGTGGGACTGGAGGTGGGGAAGGAGAGAATCAGGAGGATGGTGTGGTGGTACGGGTTCGTTTGTCAGTGAAGTGGTTTTTCATTTTTGTGTGTACATTGGACTGGGAGAAGGACGTTTGAATTTACATTTTACCGTATTTTGTACAATCGATAATGTATTCGATTCAAATTATTGTTATAAATCATTTCCTTCCAAAAAAGTTACAACAGTTTTTTTTGTGTGGATGTTTTACAATTATGAAAATTTTCTTTTTTACTTCTTCCGTTTCAAAAGTAATGCAACACTATTTTTTCAACATTTAATTTATGATTTTATTTATCTATCAATTCAAATTAGAAATTCAAAACTTTTATGTACAACTAAAAATTTGATGTCTTAACTTTATGAATGTATTTTTCTGATATTTTTTCCATTAAAAAATAATGTAGATAACTTGAAATCAAATTGATATCAAAAGTTAATTGTTGCGTTATTTTTGAAACGGAGGGACTAGTAGCTATTATCATTCTAACTTACTACTCGCTCCGTCTTATAAAAATTATCAAAACTGCACGGTTAGTCCCTTAACATTGCTTATTGTCATATTTCGGTCTCAATTTAAGAATTTGTCCTATTAAAGTCACTTATCTTCATATTTTTGTCATATTCAAGTCTTTTACCATTAGGGATGAGTTCGAGCCGAGCCTAGCAGGTTCGAGCTCGGCTCGAAGGTTCGTGAAGCTCGAGCTCGTTAGGCTCGCGAGCTCGGCTAGGCTCGATTCGGCCCCAAACGAGCTCGCAAGCTCGTTAGGCTCGCGAGCTCGTTAAGGCTCGCGAGATCGTTAAGGCTCGCGAACCTTACGAGCCGAACGTTTCAGGCTCGAGCTCGGCTCGTATATTATTCGAGCCTCGAAACCGGCTCGAGCTCGAGTTCGAGGCTCGTGAGGCTCGGCACGTCGGGATCGTTAAAGCTCGAGCTCGAGCCGAGCTCGGCTCGAGCTCGATTCGTTACTCACCCCTATTTACCATTAACTCGGTGTTAAAGTTAACGGATTTTCTGAAAAAATGATTTTTTAGACACATGCACTATTTCTTTTATACTATTTGCACCCTAACCTTAGATATATGCCTTTCATCCTATACCTTTTCCCCTCCTCCCTTCTCCTCCCACCACCACCGCCCAACATTCGTCGGCTGACCACCGCCGGAACGACACCAGCGCCGTCAACAACCTAGGGCTTGAGATCAGCAGCCTGGGCTCGAGATCGACCGCCCTGGGCTCGCGATCGGCGGCCCTGGCCTCGCGATCGGAGGCCCTAGGCTCACGATCGGCGATCCTGGGCTCGCGTTCGTCGTTCATATTAAGAAAATAAAAGTTGTGCTGCAGGTTACGAGTTTCAAGATGAAACTCGCAGGTCCGGCGAGTCGGCGGTGCGGTTTCACGGTGAATGGCGGCAGACGGCGATCTTTTGGGACAGAACAAGTGCTCTGACGACTGGGGGGTTACTGACGGTGGCTGGGCAGGCCAATTGAGGCGGCAAATGGGCTTCAGCAGTGTCAGATCGAGGAGCCAGCATGGCCAATTCCGCGACGGTTGGCGACGTAGCTGGCCAAGAGGAGTTCACCGGTGGTCAGGGAATGAGGTCACGACACTAGGTTGGTCGGTTGTATCGCTGGAAGGACTGGAGGAGCGACATGGTGGTGAGTCTGGTCTGCTTCAAGTCAGTCGCGATATGCACTGACTTGGGAGTTTTTGGGTGGCCTTGATCCAGTGCGGCAGATTCAAATGGCGAGGTGGCGCTAGGGAGCTGAAGGTGACGGCCCCGAGCAGCTAGATTGTGGCGGTTTAAGGGTGGATACGAATACGGTGAGTTTCCGGCGCTGGTTGAGGGCGGAGAGGATTGTTACCGCGATGGAGAAGTTCCGGCAATCACCGAGAGCCTGCTTGTGGTGACTAAATGCCGAATATGAGATGTGGAAGTGTTGGCTTCGACGGAGGTGAATGGGCGAAGTTGAGGGCGACAGAGACGTGCTTTGCCGAGAGAAGAGTTTTAGGATGCAAATAGTATAAAAGAAAAAGTGCATGTGTCTAAAAAATCATTTTTCCAGGAAATCCGTTAATTTTAACACCGAGTTAACGGTAAAGGACTTGAATATGACAAAAATATGAAGATAAATGGCTTTAATAGGACAAATTCTTAAAATGAGACTAAAATAGGACAATAAGCAAAGTTAAGGGACTAACCGTGCACTTTATCCATTTAATATATGATTTATTTTTTTGACATCTTGACATATAAAGTCAAATAATTTATGTGCATATGTTATTTCAATGTATCTAGTTTCTAAATACTATATTCTTTTAAAAAAAAGTTAACAAAGTCTTCATAGTTAAAAATTAAGTCAAATACAAATACAAAAGTCAGTCAGAACAATCTTCATGTGACGGATGAAGTATTATCCTTTCATACAAAACTTGGATAATAAGACTTAAAATTGTAAGTCAATATTGCCATTTTTCTTCTCCAAATATGTGTCTTCTTTTTAATTTCTAATTGTTTGTTTCTTTTCTGGATTGTTCTTTCTTATACTCCTCTCGTCCACAATTAATTCTACATTTTGCGTGAATGCAGAGATTAAGGTGAATGTAAGATTTTATGTGGTTTGACATAATTACTTTTGACTAAAGGTTGCACAAAAAATGAGATAGAAAAAGTTAAGATAAAGTAGGGATAGTTTGGTAACTTTATAGAAGATAAGTTTTCATTTAAGAAAATTAATAAATTTTTTAGGAACAACCCAAAAAAAATGTGTAGAATTAATTATGGATGGAAGGAGTAGTTGGTTAGTTTACAGGGTGAATTACAAATACTTGTATGAGGTTTTGTAAAATCTTAAGTTTATTCAATCTATTTTAAACTTCAATTACCCACATAAGGTATAGTGAAATATTCAGTTACCTCATTGACCTTTTGTGGTACACCGAAAAAGTTAATGGGTGGTCTGCGCACATCTGCACCGCGGCGACATCAAGGGCGGATCTGCCTTGTGGCAGACCAGCTCCCGCTGGGCTGGATTTTTGGCCCAAACACATACCCAAACCATAGCTCACCTCAATTTCTCATAACCCAGCCCACCTCAATTTCCCATAAACCAGCCCACCCAGCACCCAATCCCTTAAGAATGTTAGAGTGGAACTCAGCCCCTCAGGTATTAGAAAATGTGTGAGTTAGCCCCTTTAGTACTTTTATTCCCATAAAAAGGTATTTTATTCATAAAATTAAATAACAACAATTTATCAAATATCCAATCTCTTTTTCTAATTTTTTCCTCTTAAAAATTGAAGTCTATTTTCAAAAAAGCTCCCAAGTTTTTCTCAAATTCTTTAAAATAAACACTGTAGTCTTTACTTAAAATCGTTGCACTAACAGCTTTTCATACTAACAGTTTTTTACAACTTTATCATCCAATCTTTGTAGAAAGCGTTCAAACTCTGGACTAAGTTGACTATTAATCATAAATCCTTATTTCCTTGTTACAAATTTTCACATAATTTACAAAACTATCGGAGACATCACTGTATCATGAGCATGATTCTATGTATAGAGCATAAAGTGTAATATTATGCTCCCCGGCAACGCGCGGGCTTCCCTGAACCTCGTTCTTTACATATATTATTTGATAGTTTTTTCCACTCACCTAACTTTTTTAGCCTGAATCCACCACTGGGCGGCATGTTCTCGTCTGCGTCGGTACATGCAGCCTGAGCTCATCCGCGTTGCTACTGCGATCAGGCGACAACGACGATTGACAGGGGTGGCCAGTTGGGGAGGAAAACATAAGAGAACCTGAATGTTGGGGTTGAAGTATTAAAAATATTAGTAATAAAAAGTAGTTAACCCTAAAATTCTTGAAGGTCAACTAACATAACAAATGATCAATGGGGGTAACTGAAGGTTTTTGAAAATAAATGGGGTAAATTGAAGATTTCACCAGAACTCATGGGATATTTGTAATCTATTATAAAAGACATTAAATCAGTTGCATGCAACATATGCAGTTCATTGAATGGTGGAAAATTATTTTGGAAAATTTGGGGATATGTCTTGATCAATAAATTAGATGAGATGTATATGAGTATGAAAGTTTGAAGGAAAAAAATGATTTGATATAGAATTGGTGAATTTATGGCTGGTCTACGTATTGAGATTAGAAAAGCATGAATTTTTTTTGGAGACATTGGTAATGTACCCTACCGAAATCAAATACAATGGAATAACCTTAAAGTTGTTTTATGCACCCTCCGTTCCAATTTAAGTGTCACGTTTCTTTTTCAACATTTAATTTATGAATTTTTTCTTCAATATATTGTTATATAATGTCAAATAATTTATATACAAAAAGTAAATCAAACGGTCTAGTTTCTAAAAACATTTCCTTTCAAACTTTTTAAGAAACTCTTATTAATTAAAATTTAAATCAAACAAAATATCAAAATTCAAACGTTTCAAATAAAAATGGACTAATGTAGTACTAATTAGCGAAAATAAACATTATATCCCCAACTCTTCTAAAGTTGGTTGATTAATAAACGTTGTTCGATTTAATTTAGATAGAGTTGGGGATATAATGTTTATTTTCACCAATTAGTACTACATCTCCCTTTTTATTTGAAACGTTTGAATTTTGATACTTTGTTTGATTTAATTTTTAATAAATAAGAGTTTCTTAAAAAGTTTGAAAAGAAATGTTATATATGGAAGGTTTCACTATACATCACACAACCAAGAAATCCAAGAATGGCTAGTGTTACAATCACCCCGAGCGGGTGGTGACTTCAGTATATCCTGGGGCTCCGTTCTAAACATGCGGGACATGTTTTCTGTTGGTCAGATGGCTCCCGGATCTTTTCTAGGTAACATTCTCATGAATGCCTGTATATTCGAGGTCACACGAGTTCCTCGCACCTTTCCGCGGAAGTTATTTTTCGGGGTCGGGACGTTCGTTCTCTGGTGACACTCGGGGCTCGGGATGAAAAATGTGGTGGCGCCATTGGTGTGTGGTATGTTATGACTCAGGATGAGTATTGTGATAACCAAGCACGTACACATAACGAGATTACTTGGTTAAGCTAGCAAGCACATACGTCGGGATTTGCTCGGGTTAAGTTGGCGCGGGATGACACTTGGGCATATTTTTGGTTTGGACTTGGCGACTAAGGTGCCTAGGTGTGTGCATGGGAGTGCAACTAAGGTGCCTAGGTGCGTGCATAGGAGTGCAACTAAGGTGCCTAGGTGTGTGCATGGGATGGCAACTAAGGTGCCTAATTGTGTGGTTGTTAAGTGACTCACATGGAAACTAAGGTGCCTAATTGTGTGGTTGTCTTATGACATCATGATAAGGAGAATATAAGGTGAGAAATTAGAGAAAGAGTTCATTTTTGGTTTCATAAACCTCTCTCAAATCGCCTCTCTCTCTCCCTCTCACATGTTCTTCATCTCTTAAGAACATTCACACACAAGTAGCTCACATTGATTCCTAAGATAAGGTCGATTTGTTCAAGAGATTAAGGGAGGTTGCTCTTGGTGTTAATCTTGAGGTAAGCATGTCTCCTTCATGAGTTTGGTGTGTTTGAATCATGGTTTGTGGTTGAACACCTTAAAGGCTGAAATTATGATAAACCCTAGCTAGGTGTTTTGTTCATATTCTTGCTTCAAGCTTGGGATATGTTGTTATTGGTGTGATTTAGTGTAGGAATCAAGGTTTGAAATGTTGAAGAACATATTGGGTTGAAAAACCCTAACTTGGCTGAAACTTTAGTGAAGAAATTGATGAGATTGTTGGGTGAATGTTGAGTAATACTCCCTCCGTCCCTGAATAATTGTACACTTTGTTTTTACTGTTTTACAGTATTTAATCTATGATTTTTTTTCATGAATTTTTAGACTTTAAAGTTAATAATTTATATGCATGTCATAATTTGAAGTATAAACTTTCTAAATATATTTTTTCTGAATTTTTTAAAACTTACTATCTTTGTTAAAATTTGAGTCAAACATTGAATCTTGAAACTGCAAATTCAAAGTGTATAATCTTTCAGGGATGGAGGTAGTATGTTGATATTCATGCTTAGAATGTTTAAGTGGTTGATTATGTATGAATTGGAAGCTTTAAATTGATTGGAAAGGATATTGGTACAAAGAGGAGGTTGGGGCCGAATTTGAGGGAAGGGTATCTTGATAGTTATGGTGTGTTTCGGGGATGTATTGGTGGTGAAATGATATCGGGAATTGAAGTAGGTAACAAACGATGTTTAGAACTTCGTTTTCTGAATTTGTGAACGTAACCGTGAAACTCGACATGCTAGGCTACCTGCTTAAATTTGGAAAAGTATGTTTTAAATAATTAGCTGTGCATGTCTAAGTATAAACAATGATGTTCAAGCTCGGTTTGAAATTCTGAGCTTTCTGTGAAGTTTTGCGAAAAAGTGCGGGAATGTGCGGAATTAGTTCCCGGGGGTCTAGATTGGTGATTTCTGATTTGTAAGTGGTTGTTCAGCTTGAAACAGCAGTTGCGGAGTAGTGCGGGACTTCGGAGGTCACACTACCGCGCTTCGGGCCGAGCGTCGGGATTTTCTCAGGATTCTTCTGCGGATCGGTAATAGTACGGCAAAGGGTTCAACTTCTCTCGTTATACATTCTGGGAAGGATGTCATGTATATCGGTGTTAGTTGAAGCGGGTTCCGGGTTAAGGACGAGTGTCCGATGATCCCGGGGCCAGTTATATGGTAAGGTACAGGTGTACAGGTTCAAGGCCCGGGATGGTCTCGTTATTCATTTCTGATATTCTGTGTATACCTTGCGGTATACTCTGCCTGTTGTATACCCTGCGGTATACTCTATCTGTGACCCTACGACAGTTGGGGATCGCAACCCCGGCTGGTACCATGTCTCTGTTAGCTTCGGCTTCTAACCTTTTGGAAAGGGCTGTCGTTCTGTTTATATGCGATCATGGGTCTCTGGCGGTTCTAACCGCGTCCTTCGGGACTCTGTATGTTATTTACATTTATATATGTTTACTAACCCTTAGCATGATGATGGCATGATTTCTATGTTTGATACATGGTGTTTGTTGTTTGCTGATATGTTGCGATGTTTGGTTGCATATGTCTCGATACTCGTCCGGTTTGCATATATATATTCTTATGTTTTTGTGTTTTCCTTGTTTTGTAGGTACCCGCGCACTTAGCTTACTTTATGCAACCGTACCTTACCTCAGCCCTTACTGGGTCCTCTCGAGGACTCACCCCTTCTGTTTACCACCTTTCAAGTCTACCTGACAAGTAACCAACGGACTAGAGTTCTATGGTGCTTTCTGTACTGTGATCAGGTATCTGCAGTTCCGACATGGAACTTCTGTTAAGTTATAGGGGTAGTCTCGATAGAGGTTATAGTCTATTTACTGACTTCTGGATTTATGCTAAGTATAGCATATGAGTTTTCTCACAGTTAACTTATCTTTCTCTTCCGTTTGCATGTTAGAAGCAGTAGCAGCGGTACTTGCGGGAATCTTCTGATATCCCGCACTTAGGTATTCTGGGGTTTTCCCTTGTCGGCTCTATAGGTGTATATGCATGCATGTCATTTGTTGGATCATGCCATGTATCTTGGACACATTCTGTTTATGTATAGATGTTCTGGACATTCTGTATCGGTATGATTTTGTTGTAGTATATGTATGAAGATGATTGAGCACTCGCCCATTTCAGTGAGGGCGGGGCTATTCTCGATGTTATCCATGAACTGCATGTTTGGTGATGGTAGAGTGCTCGCCTATTTCAGTGGGGCGGGGCTCACCATTGATAGTTAGGGTTTATACTATATACTTGTTATGTATGAGATTTGCAGGTTTCGGGTCGAAAAACGACCGAAAGATATAAGCGTAAAACTCTGTCTACATACTACGAGAGCAACGCGTTCTCAGGCACTGTGTCACCCCACGGCGGAAGCACACAAGCGATTACGATGCTTATTAACACCGTAACCACACTCAGTTGGGATAACAGATCACACACATATCGAAATTGACAAGTGGGCCATGTGGGCCCCACAGGGTATGTGGGCCCCATGATTCATTTAAGCTTCCTGTTCAGAATTCTTTCACACAAATCATGTATTACGCACAGATGCTTACACATAAACACATATAGGTGATTTCTGACAAAAATCCTGAAACCCGGGGCGGTTTACACCTTTTCGGACATACAAGTCCCAAAACTGATAAAAACAAGCATTCCACACTCAGAATCACAAACATATACATAATCGCCTTAACGCTTCCCAGAAAATCCAGCACAAATCTGACTTTTGACGAAAACCCAGATTTTACTAATTCTACATGCATACATGTCATCTACAATATACAGAGCCACAAAAATGTTACTGGAATACATACAGAACGTGCGAGGTGGTGACACTCCGGGGTCCAACCAACGTCCTCGACGAGCAAAATCATTGCTACTACACATGTAAGAAAGTTTAACCGTTAGAAAACCACGATTGCTCGATAACATAATCTGAACTCCATAATCGAATACCACCCAACACATCCCGAAAAAGTTGAACACACGAGATACCGGAAATCCCGGAATGATATACACACACATCGGACATTACCCCTTATTTTCTCAATACGAATCACAATAGATCGAACACACGAATGGTACGAAATATCACACACAAAGCAACCCCGACTCTACTCGGCCGGGCGGGTCAGATCCTCCTGAAACGAAGAAATAAGGGGTAAGTTCTCAAAAGAACTTAGTAAGGGCTGAGGTATAAGCAAAGATTTTCTTGGAGCACAAGAAACCTGCAACCAAAGAAAAACGTAGATATACAAGAATACACATGCTCAACCAATGCAGAAATCAACCAAATGCAATGCAAGTCAAACAATGGATTATGATGTAGTTAGGCACAATGACGGTCTTCCGGCCTTAGCCGAGGCACACATATAATTACACACAAGAGCATGGCCAGCTCGGGGTCATGATCCCCATCGTCTTATCACAAACACCTTAAAGGTGTATCACACAAACTTACACCATTTAGGTGTAGATACACATCCTCAATCTTTGATCCCATGACACACACACCATTGCTTATACCATTTGACCAAGTTTGGCATCACCGGGCCAACCCCAAAACCAAACTTAGCCTCAATATACTCCGATACGCATTTTATAAAGTACTCCAAAATGCAGTACCAGAGACACATGAACCCTTACCTTTCACGAAGTCGAATGGAATTTCCCGATCAGCGGTCCCAGTGCGGATTTCGCAGAGTTTCGCCGCACTTCCGACTACCCCCTGTCCATATATGATCCACAGATCTGAGAATACACATTCAGAATTCACAAAATTGACCCACAACAAAAGCGCCAAAAATGGGGCTCGGACAGGAAAAACGGCTTTTCACATACGGCTTTTTCAACGAAATCAAACCGTACAAAATGTATAACTCTCAGCTCGATCAATAATATATCCTTACCTTCCGTCAAATCAGGCCCAAAGTTGAGTTTCTATTCAAATTTCGAACAATATTGGCAAGACTTCTACAAAGATTCACTCACACTCGACACAAAAGACGTAATAGAAGGTGCAGGCGTTTAGGAACCATAAAATCAACAATAGGAGAATTTCCATAAATGTGGAGCAATTTTCAGAAGCTCACGGTTTCCAACCGGAGCCACAATCACAAAAACCGATTTATAAGGAGTTAATTATTTCTCCTAAAGATCGATTTACCCAACTGACCTTCAAGATTTTGGTGAGAAATGGAGAAATCTCACTTTGGCTCCTTAAGCTCGGCGAGGTACAGAGAAGAAGAAAGAAGAAGGTTTGCGTTTTTTTTGGCTTCTGTATGTTTCTAACTTAACTAATACTATATATATATATATACATACATACATGATACATACATATATATATATATATATATATATATATATATATAATATTACTAAAGCGCACACACACACTATCTTACGATTAATTCTCACCGCCTCTCCTGCCGTTTTTTTCTTCTTTTTTTGTTTTCTTTTCACTTTAGCCCTCAAACTTTCAAAAGTTGCAATATAGTCCACCAAAATTGCAACTTCCAAACCGTAACTCCAAACGGCACGAAATCTTAGACACATTCTCGGGACCTCATAACACGCACAAAACATGCTTCACATGACTAATTATGAGTCCCGAGCCCCACAAAATAATCGCTAATCCCGGTAAATACGCTTAATCGCGTAATTAGCTGGAATTCGCACTGGGTGGCAATAACAGTAACGACAACTGTACCACACCTCGGGACCTCATATCTCACACCAATTATATTTCATATACTTAATTATAAGTCCCAAGGCACAGAAAATTCACTAATCCCAATATTGATGCTTAATTGCGTAATTGGCTTAATCACTTACCGGGTGTCGGTAACACACTGGGCCTTCGAGAACGAGACTTTGCGGGCTGGGTCACGGGACCACCACTCTCAACAGGTCTCGGTTGGACTGACCACTTCCGTTTACGCAGCTTCCGCTTCCGACGCCACGGAGCGGCCCCACCTCCGCAACCGGGCGCGGGCGCCCCATGACAGCCAGCATCAACCCCCAAATTCGAAACTTGTGTTGGAAATTCAAACAAAACCAGGTGGGTTAGTGGGAAAAGTTTCCCTCCGAGAAATAAGAAAGGCAGCACGAGCCAAAGCAATCTGTCTCCATTATGCCTCAGATTCCCCCTCTAAGAAAGCTTAGATGGAGGAAGGAGTGTGTCTCAAGGCACAAGCTTTATACCGAAACCGGGACAATCTTCAGGTTCGACAAATTTTGCAGGGTCGAATAGCAGATTTGCTCACAGAATGGGTGAACAAGTGGGTTTCTCATTCAAAACCAAGAGGTCACAGAATGCCGACGCAGTTGGACCAGGTGACTCTGCCTCATCTTAATGAAGCTTATTTCTTTAAATATTAGAGGATTTGGAGGTGATTCTAAGGCGAGGCTGTTGCGGGAATTAATCGGAAAATTAGGGGTGGATTTTCTTTCTATTAAGGAATCTTTATTAGGGGGTGATGCTTCTGCTATTATAAATGAGGAAACTGCATATGTTGCATGCAGCTGATTTAATGTCCTTTATAATAGATTACAAATATCCCATGAGTTCTGGTGAAATTTTCAGTTTATCCCCTCTATTTTCAAAAACCTTCAGTTACTCTCATTGATCATTTATTATGTTAGTTGACCTTCAAAGATTTTAGGGTTAACGACTTTTTTCATTAATATTTCTAATACTTCAAACCCAACATTCAGTTTCTCTTATGTTTTCCTCCCCGACTGGCCACCCATGTCAACCGTCGTTGTCGCCTGACCGCAGTAGCAACACGGGTGGGTTTCTCATTCAAAATCAATATGTAACAGAATGCCGATGCAGTTGGACCAGGTGACTCTGTCTCATCTTAATGAATCTTATTTTTCTAAATATTAGAGGATTTGGAGGTGATTATAAGGTGAGGATGTTGCGGGAATTAATCATGAAATTAGGGGTGGATTTTTTTTCTATTTAGGAATCTTTATTAGGGGTGACGCTTCTGCTATTATAAAATTGATCTGGAGTTCTGGGGACTTTGGTTTTTGCCAATCTGCTGCTGTTGGTCATTCTGGCGAGTTATTCTATGTTTGGAATAAATTTTCTTTTGCAGCTTCTTCCTCGTTTGCAGGTGAGAGTTATCTGGGCGTTATTGGCAAGTGGAAGGATTGTTATAAATAGGTGATGATTCTCAATGTCTACGGTCCGCAAGATAGACACTCTAAGAAAAGACTGTGGGATGAATTGCTCGGTATTATAAATTCATCCAATTTCATTTGGTGCATTATGGGAGACTTTAATGTTGTGCACAATGAGGAAGAGAGGAAAGGTGTTAGCAATCCGTCAATGTTATTTATCACCCGGGTGAATTTTCACCCACCTAGAACACTTGGAAAATGAGATGTGGATATGTAATTGTTCAGTTAGTTGGACTTGGACTTCCAGATTACCTTGTAACTGAGTCATTTGGACTAGTGGGTGAAATATCACCTAAGTGATGATTAACAGGGTTGGTTAACAATCACTTTTGCATTTTCCTAAACTAATTTAGTCTAGAATTTGTGTTTAAGTTGCTAGAGTCCTATTTATTGCTCAAATTGAAAGGATCTGGGGTTTAATTGAATTTCTTAGAATTTTGAGAGGATCAATGGTGTCATTAATCCATGTTTGCTTAGCCTCAAAGTAAAAGAGTATTATTTGTGCAAAATCTCTTCAATTTTGTTCTTCAATTTCCACATGAATATGAGTCCAATCTAATCTCAAACTCTTCAATCATTTAGCTATAAATTTTGCTCGTGCTAAGTGAATCGGAGGGGGGAGAACATGGAGGAAAATCATCAAAAAATACTCCTTCTATGCCGTTCATCGCCAAGAGCACCGAGCAACTCTCCACCACCAGCTTCTTCCCCATCCTCTCTCAGCCTTCCCAGCCACCGCCAGGAACCCCCCAGTCACCGGAGCACCTGTTGCGGCCCAAGCCAGCGTTGTCCACCGCCGCTCACCCCAAACGCCGCCGACTCGCAACCCACCGGACCTACGAGCTCCCTCTGTCCAGCCGCCACAGCGCTGACATCAGCATTTCCCACCGCCGGAAACGTCCACCCCGACCTCCGGCGACCCTCTCCGGCCAATCCTGTCACTGGCAGACGTCCCGCAGCCACTGGCCCGCGAAGCTCCCCCATGTTCGCGACCTGCAGGACTTGTTTTAGTCCGTAACTAATCATCATCAATGCTTCAGTTAATTAGGATTTTATATCACTTTTATTGTCATTTTTTGCCTCGACCGCACCGTCCGGACAACTCGATCGCCACAACACCGACTCGACAGGTACGCATTCTAACCCAAGTTCTCTCGGTCCAACAGGAGCAAACTACGTGGGCTTTGATCCCGATTCAAACAGGTACGTAGGCAGCTTGGAAGCCCGTAATCCAGACCCAAGTCCAATTAACTAAAATTAACACATTTTGTTTGAAATAAAAAATAACCAATTTGCATTAATTAATTTACGGGAATCGGCTTTTATTTTGTTTCAAAAATTATTTTCAGAAAAATTGGGTGCCTAACACCTTCCCAATTTATACCCAATTCCCGGACTTAAAATCTCTGGTTTTCGCGGAAATTGCATTTTCTAAAATTCGGAGTCAAAATTGGGTTATTCCTTAATTTTCCATTATAAAGGTGGTGACTCCCTCGACTTTTCCCAAAATTGACGGAAAAAATCCCTCGAGCGGTCCTCCCGCTCACAGTGGCGACTCTGCTGGGGATAATTTTCAAAATATTTTGAAAATAAGAGGATTGAATGCTGAAATTATTTTTTTAAAACAAGATGAAAGCCGATTATGTGTGTAATATCTGTTGATTGCAAAGAATGGTGATTGATAACATGGTGATTGACATATGTGTGCTCTGCATCATTGATATATTGTTCATATGTGTGTGCATTAACCCAGGTAGTAAGCCCCGGAGACCATGTTGCATAAGAAAGTTGGTCCTCCCAACATGACTATGCATTAGTCCCAATTCCATAGTGCTTGAAGGTCGTAAAGTACCGTTTGACCAATGGGTGCTCCTCGCACCCAGAGGGAGGTATATGCACACCTAGTTGTAAGAACCTTTGACCAACCCATTTTCACCCTCATGTATATAGTAACTTTAGAAGCACTACTGGGGTACCTAATATTCACGGTGTATTGCATACCCTGATGTTTGCTTACATGTTTGTCTCGCACGGTGTATTGACACGCTCTCTGCATGACACTCACCCACATGCACCTAAACAAGACAATGTGTTTGAAAGCTTAAAAGACTTAGACATAAGGCTTTAAATTAAGCATTATAGTCTAGCTACCACCGACCTGTTTAGGCTGCAAAACCTAAAGTGTGTTAGCAAGAGTGTCAGAGCTTCAATGCCGCAACCCATGGGCAACCGTGATCTCCCCGACCCTAGTGTGTCACCTACCCTTGTAGAAGTAAACCAGTAGTGAAGCCTAATGTCGCTATAACCTGACTTCCTTCGCGCCCATGATCAGTTACCACTCTGTCATGCTAGCTAATCCATGCATCCATGCATATGTACATGTCCATGCATACACGTTTTCTATCATGCTATGGCATACATGCATTTATGTCTCATGCACACACATAATTATTTGACATGCATTCATATTGGCGCATCACATGCATGTAAAAGCTAATAGACTTAGGAAAATTAATCGAAATTCATGGGTTCGAAATGAAAGTTCAAGTCTACCAATAAAGAAGCAAGGTCAAGGCGCACTAAGTTGGAGACACCATGAAACTAAGTTCACATTCTCATGCACCAGTGGAACTTATCTCGTGATCGTTGCACTTCTATCCCACAATGCTAGAAGTCGGAATTCGAGATTCATCTACCAGGCCCTCGAGACAAACACAAGTAATCAAGTTCCTAACGAGGATTACCATCACTTGATTGAGAAGGCCCCTGATTACCCTGCATCCACTTGAAAAAGACCCATCTAATCACCTTTCTCCTAAAAAGGTTTCATGTCCTTACATTGATGTACCTTTCTGTTGACACCCGATTTTTGCCCGGACTACTAAAATCTAGTTCGTAATTTTGATTTTTTTGTATTATTTTCGTATTTTTCATTTTTTACGTGATTTTGGTCATTATTTTATGTGATTTTTGTGGCTTTCATCATTTTTGTCATTTTCATTATTTTACGTAGTTTTTTATCATTTTCATTACGCTTTTTATTATTATTTCATGTGTCTTTTTTTTATTTATTTCGTGTGTCTTTTGTTAATTTCGTTAACTTTTGTCATTTTTATTATTTCGTGTGTTTTTGTTAATTTCAGATTTTTTTGTCATTTTTGTTATTCCGTAAGTTTTTGTTAATTTCGTTTTGTCATTATTTCATGTACGTTTTGTCTTTTTATTTTAGATATATTTGTAATTTTTAATGTTTATATTAATAATAAATATTTATAAAAAAAGAAAAAAAAAGAAGAAAAGAGGCTAACCTTGGAAATGCTCAGCCCGCAACATGTTGGGAGGCTGCTGGGGGCTGTCCTCAGCCTTTGTCTACTGCTTTGATGAGATGATGTTCTTTCACCGTTAAGCAATGGTTATATCCTCTAGGCAAAACACAAAAATGAGGCTATAAATGGAGCCGATTTGAAGAGATCAAGGAGGAGGAGCTGCAACCAACATTCGACCAAAAAAAAGATACAGAGAAAGAGAGATCGTGCCTCCACCCTCCTTCCTCCACATCCGCCACCTCGCGCTCCAGCCAACCTCGTCACCAACCACCACTCCCATCATCATCACACCATCTCCAGCAACTCAAAGGTGCCCCTAGCTCCGCCCGAAACTGCCGGAAAACGGAGAAATCGCCGCCGACCCGCCGGAGCTCCTCCCACATCTCTCCCGATTTGCTACGTTTCATCACTCCTATCTATCACCATTAGCTCCGCCACGACGAGACGAAGCCAACCCACCCTTTCACGCTGCCGGATACGGCCTGAGCACGGAGAAAACGCCCACAATCCGATCCGACGCCGGCCGCCCATTTTCTCTCCAACCGGAGCTCCATTCACCGCGCCACCTCCGCCACCACCCTCTCCGGCTGCCGCCGGTACTACCTGCCTCTTCTCCGCCGCAGAAAAGTCGACTCTGGTGCCAGCCGCCGTCCGCTCCGCCGCCGGCGCACGCTCGCGAAGAAGAAGAAGCTGGAGCTGCAGTTTTAAGTATTTTGGTAAAATTACAACCTCAGTCCCTGTCCCTCTATTTTCTATCTTTTGTCACTTAAACCCCTTTATTTGTCCACAGTTTCATTCAAGCCACTCTTTCAACTTTAAAACTCTACACTTTGGGCACTAGGCCTAAACCATTTATAGTTTTGTTATTCTGTCAATCTAAGTTTGTTTCAATTTTATTTTCAAGACATTTTGAGTTTGTTAACTATGTAAATTACCAAAATTACTTTCTTTTCATTTTTTAATGTTGTTATTTTTATTTATTTTTCTTACTATTATAAAATTTTCCAAAAAAAATCAAGTAAATTTATAAAATGAACCCGTGGTACCAATTTTTGGGCGTATGAAAATTATCCATTTTTGTACGTAACTGACAAACGAGCCTAGACCTCTTCGTAGACTATTTTCAGGTTTCCAATCGACCTAGGAAAAAGATTGATGGCGACTCCCTGTCAAAAACCACGTCGCTACACATTCTTTCCACTCTTTTGATGACTTGAGCTTCTATGTGATTTTGGCACGATGATTTTTCTATGATCTAAAGCTACTGAATTTCAAATTGCTTTTGAACTATTCGAGATTGTGTGATTTCAAATTTGGCGAACAAACGACAACTGAGCTTTTAAGTTTCAATCAATATGAAATGATCCACGCAGGAATGAGTCAAAAAGATAGATGACCGTCTTTCGTAGCCTAAATCATTTTTACGCTTGAACAAGTATATTTGGCGCACCAAGATCATTTGATATGACACTTAAACTTTGATGCTAAGTGGGAGCTCAGACCGCAGCTATATGTAGCTAACTCGACTCAAGTCAAAGTTAGCTAGAAGTAGCTAACACCAACTCATGTTAGCTCGTGAGAGCTCAAATGTGTGTGGTGTGATCATTTGGAACATCTTTGGGATGTTTCATATTGATTCACAAGTTATTACTTCCATTTGCACCTTTTGGACAAAATAAAGGGTATTTTGGTAAAAGGGGCATCCTAGGTGCATGGTGTATGCACCTTGCTACATGGGATACTTCCTAGGTGGTTACATATGAGTAGCTACACCTAGAAAGGCTGTTTTAGGCGAAGAGGTGCCTCTAAGGAGGCACCCATTTGCCAAAATGGAAGTTGGAGGAGGTTACCATGAACCTTCCCTCCTTTTGTGACCAAGAGGTGTTGGTTATCACCCTTGGCCGAAAGTACATGTATTTTCGGCCAAAGGGGTGTCCTAACCACCACTTGGCATCTCTTCCTTGTCTATAAATAAAGGAGAGATACCACATTAAATGACACACTTGCAAATTGAAACACTCCTTCTCCCTCTCATTTCTTGGCGAAATTAGTAAGCATATTTCTTAGAGTTTTGGGTGGATTAACATTGTGTTCATTTCAACACAATTTCGCCTCTTGGATGCATCATCAATTCGTCCTCATCGAGCAATTGCTGAAATTGAAGATCGCGAGAAGACAGCGTACACTCTTCATCTTCAACATATCCCTTGGAGCGCAAGAAGTCTGAAGAACTTGAATCTTCAAATGATACCACTCTTCATCTTGACATATCCCTTGGGCGCAAGTACGCCTTCGTCTCCTTCTCCTTCTTCGTCTTCTTCGTTCTTCCCTTTCTTCTTTCGATGATGAATGGTGAAGAACGGCATGATATGATTAAAACACATCATGCGCTGTTAATTAGAATCAATATGTATCTAAACGTGCATGTAACATGATAGAAGTCTGAAGAACTTGAATCTTCATGAACAACATTTTATCATTTGATTACTACTTTGAGCCTCAAACACTTGACCGCAACATCCAGGCAACTCGACCGCAGCATTGACCACAACATTTTCTAAAATTCGAAGTCAAAATTGGGGTTTTCCTTAATTTTTCATTTTCTAAAAAATAAAGGTGTCGACTCCCTCAACTTTTCCCAAAATTGGTGGAAAAAAGCCCCCAAGCGGTCCTCCCACTCACAAAAGGTAGCATATTTGATAGTGCTAAAGCTCAGGATTTCAACTCATTTATTGATTTGGCTGATCTTCAGGAAGTAAGCTTGGGTGATAAAAGATTTACGTGGTTCGGAAAAGGAGGGGCAAAATTGAGTAAGCTGGACAGTTTTCTAGTTTCAAGTGATTTTATTGATGAATGGTCAGGTATTTCAGCTCTAGCCCTTGAGAGGGAATTCTCCGACCACTGCTCGATCTTGTTGAAAACTGACGAGGTAGACTTTGGTCCGACGCCCTTTAAGTTCTTCGATCACTGGATGGAGTCTGTAGGCTTCAATGAGATGGTAACAACCTCTTGGAAACAAAAGACAACTGCTGGCTGCCCTAGTTTTGTCGTCAAACAGAAATTAAAATTTCTGAAAGCTTCAATCAAAGTGTGGAGAGAGCAGAACTCTGACTCCGATTATGGTAGGATAAAAATCTTGAAGAACACTATGGATTCTTGGGACTCTTTGGCTGAAACAAAAATCCTCTCAGTTGTGGAATTGGAGGAGTTTAATGCAGCCCGTATTAATTATTTCAAGGTAGAAAATGCTCTTTCTAAGTCTCTAAAGCAGAAATCAAGAGTAAATTGGGCAGTAGAGAGGGATGAGAACACTAGATTTTCCCACTGTCTGGTTTAGGGTTGCCAGAATAAAAATTCAATAAATGGCATCAACATGAACGGTGAGTGGGTTGAAGATCCAGCAAAAATCAAAGAGGAAGTTTATGTTTTTTTTAAGAAACATTTCACTTAAGCTAGTCTAGATACGCCATCTTTCAATAGTAAGTTGTTCAAAAAGCTTTCAGCGGCACATGTTCCAACACTTGAATCTCTTTTCTCAATTGATGAAGTTAAGCAAGCAGTATGGAATTGCGAGGGATTTAAGGCCCCGAGGCCAGATGGGTTTACTTTCAAATTTATCAGGAAACACCGGGAGACGGTGAAAGAAGATGTGATGGCTATCTTGAAGAAGTTTGAGCAAATGGGAATGCTAGCTAAGGGCTGTAACGCCACTTTTTTCACCTTGGTTCCAAAAGAGAACGATCCATTGATCTTAATAGACTTCCGTCCCATTAGCCTTGTGGAATGTCAATACAAAATCCTTGCCAAAGTGTTGTCAGAAAGAATGAAGCTTGTTCTGCCAAGTATTATTTCAGATTCTCAGTTAGGATTTATTGGGGAGCGACAGATCTTAGACGGGATTTTAGTTGCAAATGAAGTGGTTAAGTGGGCTGAAACTGTCAAGAAGAAACTGCTCTTGTTAAAGGTTGATTGCGCCAAAGCTTATGACTATCTCAATTGTGATTTTTTTGATTCGGTTTCGGCGCAGATGCAATTCGGTGAAACATGGAGAAAGTGGATTAGGGGTTGCATATCTTCAGCCCGGGTTTCCATCTAGATAAATGGGAACCCTACTCCGGAGTTCTCCATGCAAAGAGGTATTCGGCAAGGAGACCCCCTCTCTCATTTTCTCTTCATTGTGGTGTTGAGGCGATTAATTTTATGATGTTGGAAGCCATAGAAAAAGGTATTTTCAAAGGCTACCAAGTGGGAACCGAAATGGTTGAAGTTTCCCATCTTCAATTCGCGGACGATGCCCTATTCATTGGCGAGTGTTCTAATACCAATGCCTGGAATATGTTAAAATTGGTGAAATGTTTTGAAGCCGCATCGGGGTTGCGGATTAATCTTCAGAAGAGCAGATTATTTGGTGTGGAAGTACCGCCAAGTGATGTTAGCAGATTAGCTAACCATCTACATTACAGCGCCGGTTCACTCCCTTTCATCTATCTTGGGCTTTCGGTGGGTGCTAAAATGACAAGAAAGGCGGCTTGGGTGAGACTTAATCTAATAAAATTAGTATTGAACAGTATCCCTCTCTACTACTTCTCCCTTTTTAGAGTGCCACCTTCGATCTGTAACAAGTTGGAGAAAGCAAGGAATAATTTTTTCTGGAGATACAGTAGCTCCAACAGAAAGATTGTGTGGGCAAAATGCCCTAGTTTGTTCGGCGACTACAACACTGGAGGGCTTAGGGTGAGCAGTTTACAAGCTAAAATTTTTCCCTCCTCGGTAAATGGTGGTGAAGATTCCGAATGGAAAAGAACAATCTACGGGTTCGTGTCATTTCTGTTATTTTTGGCAAGGACGGGGGCTTGAATTCAGCATATGTCCCCTCTTCTGCTGGTCCTTGGCTGGGCATTATCGCAACTAGAACCAACATCGATGCCGTCGGGGTTGGTTTCACTAACTCCTTCATTCAAGTGGTGGGAGGAGGTGATGATATCAAATTCTGGAAGGAAATGTGATTAGGAGATTGTGTGTTTAGTAACAGATTTAAGCGATTGTTTGCTCTTGAGCTAGACAAAGATTGTTCACTAAGCTCTAGAGTGGAGTGGACTGGGGAGACTCACAGCTGGAGGTGGAATTAGAGACACATACCACGAGGACGAGAGGTGGGAGAGTTTGAAAGCCTTATTATTGCCCTCCAGGGAGTTGCGTTGGATCAAAAGAAGAAGGATTCTTGCAAATGGACCCTTGCATCAAATGGTAATTTCTCTTAAAAAATTCTTGCTTCTGCTTTGGACAATTTCTGGGCTGAGCAGTCTGATCTTCCTACCTTGTGGGTAAGACATATTCCGAAGAAGGTAAATATTTTCGCTTGGCGTGCGAGGAGAAATCTTCTGCCATCCATCTATCGTTAGCTATGCGAGGTATCCTAGTCCCCACTACCCCCTGCCCTTTATGTTCTAGTGGATTTGAGAGTGTGGAGCATGTTATTTTGCGTTGCTCCGTGACTGCAAAAATTTGGGCGTTATTAGCGGCGTGGTGGGGTATTTCGCCCTTATTTTTATGGGATTCCTCTGACTTGTTGGATCAAGAAACGTTGCACTTAGTCCCGACCAGTTCTCGACCGGCATGGGAAGCTACTCTGCTCATAGGCTTGGGCAATATGGAGTGCGAGGAATAAACTGGTAATGGAAGGCGTCTGATGGAGCTGTTTTCTAAAATCCATTTTTTTCTCATAGCTGGATCTCTAGTAGAACTCTAAAATCTGTTATCTCTTGGACTGATGGGGTGAGATTTCCCCAAGCTGTGTTTGTGGCATCTAGAGGTGATATTTAGCATCTGTTTTGTTCTGTGTTATTGTGCCATTGGCATGGTTCTGAAAACCGGACCGGACGGTCGAACTGGTTGGACCGCGAACCGGGTAGACAACAGGTCCGGTTTTTCGTTTTGAAGAATGTGGTCAAGAACCGGTCAAAATCGGAAAAAACCGATTGAACCGGTGAGAACTGAAAGAACCGGTGAACCGGAACCGGTGATTTTTTTTTTTTTTGCATTTTTTGAAATTTTTTGTCAAAAACTCCCAAATTTTTATCACTAATTTTAATTTATTCCACATTTATTTATAAATTCATATTTAACACATTAATTTTTTTAATATTTTCTCATAATATATTTTAAAACATTTTTAAACTATAATATAAATATACAAAACAATTTTCAGTTATTTTAAATTATTATTTTCAATGAAATAATTAATTAAAACAATATTTAGATTATTATTTTCAATGACATAATTATACAAAACAATATTGTTTTCCTTCTTATAAAATGACTAATTTGAATTTTAAATTATTATTTTAATATAAAAAATGTGCATTATTATTTTATATTTAGATTATTTCATGATAATTCTAAATAATGAGTGATAATAATTAACTTTAAAAAAGTAACCGGTTGGATCGGTGATCCAAACGATTGAACCGATCAGACCATGAACCGATACTTGGACGGTTCTATTCTTGGTCTTGGTCCGGTTTTTAAAACTATGGTCATTAGGCGTTTCTTGTTCACCTAGGGAGGGTTATTTGACTCTTGAATTTTCATCAGGTAGTGCTTTTTGGCGGCTGTTTTTCTTTCTTAAGGATCAAGCTCCTTTTTTTAATATAATTCTTTTTTGTCGTGCAAAAAAAGAATCAAATCTATTATTCTCTCAAATATCTCATTTCATAATAATTATATCAATTTTCATATAATCTATCAAATTTTCTAAAATAAATCAAAAGAACACACTACTTGATTATGTTTGGATATATATATATATATATATATATATTACTCCCTCCGTCCCACAAAGGTTGTCAACTTTCTTAAAATAGAAACTTTCTATCATCATTTTTGCCATTTTATCCTCTTATCTCACATGGACCCACAAGTTTTTCTCTTTCCTCCCACTCAACTTAAAATTGGGGTCTACAAAATTTTCTCCTTTCTTTTTCATGAGGGTAATTTTGTCAACACACTATTATTCTCCCACTTTCCTTAATATATGTGCCCAAACAAATCCTACAACCTTTGTGGGACGGAGGGAGTAGAATTTTGTGAATTAATAGTTTCGAGTTTGAAGACGTGTGAAGGCATCAGGTTGGGGGAAAATCCATCATGATTCCCTACGCTACCTATGCTGCACACACATACATGCATGCATGTTGTAATTGGATGTGATTAGTGATTTGAAAAATGACTGCGACTCCCATCTCCCTTCATGCCCTTGCTTGTAAGATCATTTGTCCGTATAGGTAGGTAGACCACTGTTTTATCAATTGGAGTAATAATAACTAGGAAAAATATTTTGGAAAATTTGGGGTTGTGTTTTGAATGATGGATAAGATATATGTGAGTAGAGAAAATTGAGGAAAATATTATTTTATATTAAAATGATGGATTTAAGGTTGTTAAATGTATTGAAAATGGGAAAGTTGGAATTTTTTTTTAAAAACTATATTTTTTGTTCTCACGTACTTCTTCCTTATGATAACATTAATACTGCATTTAATTGATTACTCCATTCATCCCGGAAATACAAATAAATGTACACCAAAAATGGGAAAAGAAATGAAGGATACTGAGCAGTGGCAGATCGACGTGCTTTCGTTTTTATTTTTTCAAATTTGGAATATCTAATTGTAGGGCTGTAAATGACTTGAACCGAGCTCGAACTGTGCTCGGCTCGAATGTTTCAAATCGAGCTCGAACTCGGCTCGATAACTCGACGAGCCTTCATGATAAAGGGTCGAACTCGACTCGATGTAATGCTCGAGTTCGGGTTGATAGCTCTTGAACTGTTTGAAAACTTGTCTACCGGATCCAAACTATGCCCGAGTTCAGCTCGAGAGCTGCTCGAAAACTCGAACGTTCGAATTAAATTAGGGTTTTAATTATAACAAATAGACTCTAAAATATATAAAGTTCAATAGCTCGATAAACTATCGTGTCGAACTCAGATCCGCTCGGACTCGGCTCGATAAAATTATCAAGCTCTGAACTCGACACGAGTTCGAACTCAAAGCTCGATATGACAGTGCTCAATAACACACGAGTATAATTTGAGTTCGAGTAAGTTAGATAAAGTCTCGATTCATTTACAACCCTATTTGGTAGTACATGGTAAAAATAAGGTATAAGGTCATTTTCAATAGTAGAATAAAATACTTGTAGATGGTTTAGTATAGAGCGGTCAAGTAAAAGCAAAACATCAGGTCAAATGCAAATTAAAAATTAAAGGATCTATTCGCATTATCATGTTTTCATCACATCAGGGTTTTAATGTTATTGGTAAATTATGAGTTTCACTCTCATTTTTGTAAAAATTTATAAAACCACCCAGAACTTTAAAATCCTGCAATTTCCCACTCTCTTTCTTCCCCGTCCCACAAACCACATTCTCCAATGGCCCCTGTACATCACCGACCTCACCTGCAGACCCGCGACCACCAACTCCACCATCTTCATCACACCGTCGCCACCATTCACTGAGCTGCCGGATATTCACCATCGCCGACCCGAGCCTTCGACGTTTCAAATCTGACGTCCTATGGCGTTCCAGATCTAGTGCAATCGGAGACCACCGACATCGATTTGTCTGCGCTCGACCAAGCGAGGGTGTCAATGGTGTCCCGACAAAGCGATGGCGTCGATGCTTACATGTGCGAAAATGAGGAGAGTGTGTTTGGACGGGGAAGGTTGGGTATGTGAGGCGGGGAGTGCCTGATTCAAGCAATGCTCCATCGCGATTGCGTCATCCGTAGCGAGCTTGAAGGAGGAAGGCGTCGATGTCGTGAAAGTGATTCCACGACGTGGCTAGGGTACTTTTAATTTACAGGCCGATGATGGCGGGGTGGGACAGGGGAGGATCGTTCGCCGGGTGGGGAAGTTTTTGGTCCTCTAGCAGAGGTTGGGCGAAGGTGGCACAGTCATGAGAGAGCGGAGGCAAGGCAAGGCAATCGAGAAGGAGGTAGGTTGGGTATGTGGTGAAATTGAGCAGCAGGAGAAGTTTTGGGATATTTTAATTTGATTTGCTCAAGTTTAGTGGTGAGGTGGCGCTTTGCCATTTATAAGCAATATCACGGTTTAGCCAAACCGTGATATTGCAAACAGAGCCAAATATGTCAAAGTTTAGCTTGATTTGGATACAATTGAATATTTCTTTTCTCTTATAGCCACCATCCATATACTAAGAGAATACACAGTAAAAGTGTCACATTTCATAATTTTAAGACGTAAAATTACAACAAAAAACCTTTTCGTGTCAATATTTATTTTGAATAAAATCTAAATCTATAATATATACACATTTATTATAATTTTGGACAACTACAATAATAGTTTTGGAGAGATAATAATAAGCTTTTATGAATATTTTACTTCATATAAATCTACTCATAGTACATGCTTTGAAAAAGAAAAGGAAAATGCATGCATATATGATTAATGGAAAGAAGTTTAAATTTTCGTTTTATTTGTGGAACTTCTTCTTCTTCTTCTTGATGTTTTCAATCTTAGCGTTTTTTTTTCTTTTGACAGTGAATGTTGTCATTTAAAACCAATGACAAAAAGCAAGGAAGTAGCCAATTCAGGGACCAACCCCCGTACAATCAAGAAAAGCATCTCTGAGCAAGAACGAGCATAACAAATCCTACAAACTATGCAATTTAAGGTTGTATGGTATGAAAAGCAGAGCAAAAGTTCTTGAAGCAAAAACCCAAGCAACGAAAGAAAGTACATCAAGTCTGAATAGTATAAATTGATGATAAGCATATCGAGTCCATATCGGACTAGGATGAGTTCTTCATAGCTCATCTTAACTTTGAACAAGTGTCCGTGCGCAACATCTCTCTCGTAATATCCAGGCACCAACCCCCTCCACCAAACTATTCGTAAATAGCAAGCTAAAGGCCTATACCCTGCATAAACACCTGGAAGAACACATCTAGCCATATAACCAGGCTCAAAATCAGATATCAAACACCCACACCAATGACGTACCCGAGTCAATATAATCATACCGGTAGAAAGAGAAGACTCCAAACCCCCACTACCAGGTTTCAACAGCCTCATTGCTCAAGGCAGGGCAAGACTCAATTGCTCGTCCCTACCACTTCAATTACCCGTTCCTGTAGTTCTTCCACAAACTGGTCAACTTTCGCTCTTTTCCTACCCGGAGCAAGAGCCGCTGTAATATATCCTTGCGACCTTCCTCTTCCTCTCCCAGTTGTTCCTCCATCCCTCTTGCGAGTAGCGAGGGAGAGCGGCGCTACCGTCGCTGTAACCAGGCCAACCACATCGATTGCCGCACGCGGGTTCCTCCTTTGGGAGTGCGATGGCTGCCATGCTTTCCACCAAAGCCTCCAACTCCATCAGCATAGCTATTGCAGGGTTATCGGAGGGAAGACAACAGATGGAGTAAAGTGAGGAATCAAAGTAGGAAAGGAGAAATAATCGAAAATTGAGGAGAAGAAGAAGAAGAAGAAGAAGAATTTCGTAGAAGAGAAAAAAGACATCAAAAAACTCTACTAAACCCTAGCAAAGTAAGAAGAGAAACTAGATATGAAACTTTTAATATGCTTAGCGTTATTTTAATAAAACCTTTCTTGAACAGTCTAAAAGTGAACCCCTTTAAAAATTTCTCACAATTTTTTATATTTATTTTTCAATAACTTCAACATTTTTCAATACTCGTTATCCCTTCATGTAAATTAATTCTTTAACTTGAATACATGAAATTGTACCCCACGAGGAAAAAAAACTTGGGTCAACCACTAATACTATAATACTATAGTAAGATGACGTGAACATGTTTCTTAAAAAATGAAATGTAGAAGTATCACTTTTGCTATGATAATAGAAAAAATGCATCATCAATTTTGTGGAATAACAGGAGTATATCAATGCCTCTATCTTTCAATAACATACTAACATTAGTTTTGCACACTATCCTATGATTGGAAAGTTTGTTTTCACGGTACATAAGGGCGTGTTTATTAAGGAATAAAGGTTGGGAAAAACATGAAATTTTTGAAAATTAATATGATATTTGTAAGATAATGAAAATATTGTTTTGACATACACACAAAAAAAATTACAGAAGAACATGGATAGTACAAACGGCCAAAGGAATGTAATCATTAATGGGTGAGATTGAGCTGAGCCGAACCCGAACCTGACAGGCTCGAGCTCGAGCTCGTGAAAATCAGGCTCTGCTTGAACTTCATCGAGCTCGAAAGATCGTGAGGCTCAATTAGCGGGCATCTCGTTTAGGCTCGATTATAAAATTCGGCTTGATAAGGCTCGAAGTGTCTCGTGAAACTCGAAAAAATTGAGATATATTACATTAATTCAATAAAATATTCTTAAATTTTCACGAGCTCAAGCTCGAATATAATAGGCTCGGGTTCTGCTCGGGTCGTTTGTTAGGCTCTTGTAGGCTCGCAAGCCTCATCAAGCAGAACCTCTGAGGCTCAGCTCGAAAAAACTCAGCTCGACAGGCTCGTTTGAGCTCCAGCTCGAACCGAACTCGAACGGGCTTGGTTCGTTTCTCGGCCCTAGTCATTAATAGACCGGCTTGAAATTTCATCAATGTTATAGACTTTATCTATCATTATATAAAATGTATTCAGAGTCAGTCAATCACTATGAGTGGGGTAGTATACAAGTATGACTGCGTGAGACGGGGTAACAACAACGCCACAAATCTATTGTGACGCTAGCTAATTAGGGGTAGCAATCGCATGTTGGTTTGGAAAGCTTGAATTTGGTGCAACCAAAGGAAAGCTCACCCACCTTCCTAAATCCTAACCACTCAAAAATAGCATTTCCCTCTTTTCTTTTGCTTAGTATCAATGAGAAAGAGATAGAGCGGAAGATTCTTAAAATGATTCGACCATTTATCTCATAAAACTACCTTTAAATTAGGGATATTTACAATTATTCAGAATTTCGCTTTAACCTAAAGTTATCTTCTCAATTTCACAAAAACTTTTGAGGTTCACAAAACCTACAGTTACATCAATCAACCGTTAATATTAGGGGCTTCAAAGTTGTGTAATTTTAGGTGAATTATCTGACTAATTCACCTCCCCAATTCACCATGATTTTTGAAGTTTTTCACTTCAGTTTTTCGGACCTAAGGTGACTCATGGTGAAGTGAGATTTGGAAATTCATCGTGAATTACCTACCTCACCCAATCCAGTTGCGCCGACGGAGCCCCTCCAACTTACGCAACCCGTTCCTACCCCAGTCGCCTCCGGCGGAGCAAGCAGGAGGCATGTGGGGCTGGGAGATTCCCGCCGATCTACAGGCGCGACTCCCCTTGGTCGCCTGCTCCAGTTACGCCGACGGAGCCCCTCCAACTTACGCAACCCGTTCCTACCCGAGTCGCCTCCGGCGGAGCAAGCAGGAGGCATGTGGGGGTGGGAGATTCCCGCCGATCTACAGGCGCGACTCCCCCTGGTCGCCTGCTCCAGTTGCGCCGACGGAGCCCCTCCAACTTACGCAACCCGTTCCTACCCCAGTCGCCTCCGACGGAGCAAGCAGGAGGCATGTGGGGCTGGGAGATTCCCGCCGATCTACAGGCGCGACTCCCCCTGGTCGCCTGCTCCAGTTGCGCCGACGGTTTTTCATTTTCCGGCGACGGTTTTTCATTTTCCCGATTTGGGTTGTTGTTCTCGTTTTTGGACTTTGTTTTGGGTTTCTCATGGTGAATTAGTAAATAATTCACCTGATGAAATTTATCCCTTCTCCTAACTTTGAACCCCCCTATTGTAATTTTATCTTTGAAATTATAAGGTTCATCACATTTATTACCCTTCATAATTTTTTTTCTAATGTTAAGAGTACAAAACCTTTTAGCTTGAACACTTTTACCATCCTCCACATAGCCCCTTTACTAGCCCGCTAGCAACCTCCACCGTCGCTGCCCTCACCTCGGGCCGCCTTGCATCACCTAATTGTGCGCTAGCATCAACCACCTTCAGTAATGGGGTGGCTATTTCCAGATCTAGCATCAGTTGCCCCAAATCTAAAGGAGGTTGAGGCTAGCGCATGTGTGGGTGGGGCTAGGGGCAGTGACGCAAGGTGGGATGGGGAGGTGGGAAGTGAGGTGATCGTGCGCATGGTTCTTGAGACCTAGCGCCGCTGCCTGCAAAGCGAGCAAGGTGCTTGGGTTCATCTGCCGCCGTGCAGGCCTTCAGACTGCTCACGCTTCCCACCGCGATGAGCTGCATCAGCCTCAACCGCCAAGGCCTGGGCTCAGCCAAGACAATCCATGCGCTCAAGCGTGTCCTCCATGTCTCGGCTACTCCGATTATGTTTCTCCTCGAAACAAGGAAGAGCGCTCAGGAGATGGAAAATTTCCGCCTTCGCCTCTTGCTTTGTCGTCCCCTGTGAAGGCCGGAAGAGGGGCCTCGCCCTTCAATGGCGCAATGAATGGCAGGTACCAATCATCTCGTCCTCAGATTATCATATAAACGCACAAGTGTGTAGCCTTGGAATTTCGTGGCGTATGACCGGTCTCTTTGGTCACGCCTCTCTCCCCTCGTTCGGTCCATTCGTGCCTCTCCGCTCCCTCACCATGGATTCCAGATCGATGAAAGGCCCGGACTCCCAGTTGGCCTCTCACGTGTTACCCAAGAGCGAAGTAATTTTGGTGAAGATAATCCGACTATTTTTGGACGTGGTTGCAGGACATGCCTTGGGGACCATTGCACTCTGGTCCACTACGTCTCAATCTGTCCTTCCACAATCGGATGTTGAGGAGGAAGCTGTTGGATGGAGTCTGGTGGGGCTTGGGGAATTCTTGCCCCACCCAGAGCCATGAGTTTCTAGGTGCGGAGTTGGCTGGGTGAGAGGCCTACCTGGCTTGCTCCTTTCTGTGCCTTACGGACCTCGTGTGTTGCTTTCCCTATTTCTGTATCGAACTGCTGCGTTGTTGTTGTTATGGTTAGTCTGGTTCGTTGTTTGTTGGCTATGGTTGGTGTATGCTACAAGTGGTGTAGCCGCTTCGATGGAACTTGCATAGTGAGGGGGTGTCTTACTCCATGGAAATGGATGCTGTTGTACGACATTCTCATGTGTTTCTTTGTGCGTCTTTGGCCCCAAATTGGGCATTTTTGGAGCCTACTCACGCTGTTGCGGTTAACACTTCTGCAACCACTTTTGGCTTACCTACTATGTTGTTTTCTAGGTACTCCTTATTTGCTTTAGTTGAGTTGTTGTGTGCTTCTTTTTGTGTCGCCGTTGGTAATTGTGTGTCCTTTGTTTTAGTTTGTCCGCTTTACTCATATATTTATGTTAGTGTTTCCGTAAGATGCTACTGGTCTGGGTGATGCCCCATGACTAAATACTTTGTCCTCTTTGTTGAGAAGTAATTATATTGGTTCTTTCCCAATAAAAAAAACTTTAGGCTATTTCACTTAACTTATGGGGAATTTATGTAGGTTTCTAAAAATCAAGTAAACTATAGATTTAGGGTGTATGCAATGCATCACTCCGTTGATGGTCATTGGTTTTAGGAGTGAATGTTGTTTAGGTTATAGTTGAGGGGTAAAGTGCAATTTATAATATGATGTGTGGCATATGCAAATGTTTTTGTCCTCAGTTATTGGAATTCTAAACAACAAATCTTTGTTGGAGTACGTTTATTTCTTCCATCTTGAGTAACTGAAAATAAGATTTCAGTTAACTTGTCAGTACTTAATCAACATCTTTGCACGTACGGTACCGCACTATAACTTGAGTGCCTTAATTAGTCAACAATAAGGACAAGAAAGAGATCACATTAGTTCTGTTAAGGGTAATATAAAAAGCTGTAAAATAACATTAGTATTTAAACCGGGTCACTACACATTATTTTTCCGGCCCAAGGACATTTCAAGATCAGCCCATAAAGGACTGCTGAGCTTGTGAGTTTAGAGGTCGAACCAAAATTCGAATTGGGCCAAATTAAATGATAATGGCCTTAAAATCAGCCCAAAATTCCAAAAATAAAGTAAATCACTTTTTGGTTTCATATTCAATAATCCACCTTTCCTCCTTAATTGTTACACAAACACTTATCTGTCTGATACTAGTTGCTCATTTTCCTTCACTAAAATGTGCAAAGAATGAGACAACTTGAATATAACAAAGGAAGTATCTTTCTCAATCTCAATATTCAAGTAATGATTAATAAATGTCATGTGTTGTACTTGTAATTGGGTGGGGGTATATTTTTCATACCAAATCCAAATCGTCTATCTTCAAACCAGCTTGTTGACTGAATAAAGAGAGTATTTGTACATAGACTTTTTAGACCATTTTTTTTTCCTTTTCAAAAAGAAAAACAATCAATTCATCCATTGAATCATACTACACTTGGAAAGTAAAACAGAACAGTGGCAATTAATTCATCAATTCGCAAATTTCATACCAATTGATGTGTTGGGATATTGATTTGCGAAAGATATGGAGGCAGTGGAAGCTGAGTCCCTGTGGTGCAAGTAGGCGCCAATATTATATATTCCTTAACACCTTGTTTGTGTACGTATTTTTGCATGGACTTGTGGTGATTTAATTATACATCTTAACGATTGCAGGGATTGGCACACTGTTCATTAATGGGTTTGGGTGGATTGTGGTTGGGTGCATAGAGCTGATTCGTGATCCAAGCATATGATCAACGTTTCAAAAACGCTGAGGCTAGGCTACTTGATAAATAGGTCCGGGTTGGGTTTCAGTAAATCATTTTCGCAGTATCATGTAAGTGTCCTTCATTTTCCTTTTTTTTGAATACATTTTATTCTTTTAACCACTATTTCATTCCTATGAGTAATTTCGTATAGTTAGCATCTTGTAAATTTTTTGCTCTAAAGATCAAACTTTCAAGGACTATGTCTACATGTTGCAGCTCCAACTAGGTGCATATTTCTATATCGTCTAGATTTTTATACGAGACTTTAAACATAATATTTGGGTTTTGGGTTTAACTCGGCCCAAACCAGATAAAGGCATAAAAAATCAGCTTCGGGCTACCCATGGCCCATAACCCGACCCTAACCCGCAAGTTCGGGTTCGGGTCGTGCTTCGGTTTCGGGTTTGCCTTACACCCCTAACGGTGCCTAACCTTCACTTATCGCTCCTCGACTTATCCGCACATAACCTCGCTCGTCGCGCCACCCTATCACCTTAGCAACCCTGCATGCTCAACACTCGATCGACCAATGCCACACCATGTCCAATCAAATGTGCCAGAAAAACCAGAAGGAAGAACTCACTTCTTTCTACAAAAATTGGTTAGTAAATTAATTTGGGCGGTTTTAGAAATATTGACTCAATTTCAATTAAAAATATTTTCTAATACCACTTATACTTTATTCTCGAGTTGTTGACACTTTTAGTCTCTGTGCTTTGTTATATGTGCAAGTTTTTCAAAGATAAAGTAGTATTCTTTAATTTGAGGGTATACATACATATATATATATATAACTCAAGGTTTAATGAAATTTTCAATTTATCCCGTCTAAAACCTTAAGTTACTTATGTAAGGTTAGTGAAAACTTAAGTTTATTTCCTTTATTTTTGAAAACCTTCAATATAGCCACTCACTCGAGATTTAGTGAAACTTTCAATTACCCCTATTGACCGTTTATGTTGTTTATGTTGACCGTTTATGGTATTGAGATTTAACGATTAATTACTCTTATTATCACTAATATTTTTAATTAACCCTAATTACACTTTAACCCTAATATTTTGTTTTTCTCCTTTCTCATTCCCAATCCGTCACTGTCGTCTGTCGCCTAGCCGCCTTTGCGACATGGACAAGCTAAGGATAATGCAGTGATGCAGGTGAGTCCAAACCTCTGTGATGCAGATGAGTTCAAACCATCCTTCGAGTGTTTACCCCTAAAATTTTGAAGAGTCGAGTAACACCACAAACACTCAAGGGGTTTCATCATACATCAAAATTAGGTAACTGAAGATTTTCGAAAACATTGGAAAGAAATTGAAGATTTCAATTTATAATCGAAACTACATGCATTTTGATATTCGACTTCATTTCTGGGTTTTCTTGGTGTAATCGGCGTGGATGATGGAGACGAATATTGGTGGGAGGAATAACAAGTCAAGCACTACGAAGCTCCTCTTGGATATATACAGCATTGAAGACATTCGTTCCAACGGCCGCATCCACAAGTTCCTGTTTCGTCCAAAATGTGAAAGGGCCGGCGTGTTTTAAAAGAAATTGGCGGCCGGTGAAATGACGAAATTGTCCGGGATATCAGGCATAGTCCCGAGTCACGTTATCTGTGACTTTGAATTTGACCCCTGCGGCTACTCCATGAATGGTACGGACGGTACATCGTACTCCACAGTTCACGTGACACCAGAGAATGGGTTCAGTTACGCCAGCTGGTGACGAGGGTGCTTAAATGCTTTATGCCCACAGAGTTCATTGTGGTTCTTACCTGCAACGGTGGTGGTGTTGACATGGCAGGGTACATATGCCCGCAGGCGGTGAAGCAGGAGCTGCCATGTGGGAGACACTTGGTGTACCGGATGTATTCAGTGCCGAGGCCGCGGTGGTGCGTTGCGGAGCAGCAGCCGCGTAGAGTGGTGATGATGGAGAGCTGGAAGGAGGTGGTGGTGGAAGAGGAGTTGCGTGGTGCTGTCATTTGTCATTGCGTTTCCTCTGTTTAAGCTTCAAGCCAATTTTACTGTTATCCATTTCCATTTGATTACATCCTTTTGGGAGCAACTTCCCTTACGCTGACACTAAAATGTCCATAGTGTTTCAGACATAAACTTAAGTTTGGTGCATACAAACTACCATGTTGATGTTAACGAGGTTCACAAAAGCAGATGCTCACTGTGGTGTGGGGATTGAAAGACGACTAGCAATTGCCTCATATGGCAGGCTGGAGAAAGTACGTGACATGCTACTACTAATAAGCACCCCGTCCAGTTTCTTTTATGATTTACAGAGGGGCAAATTGAAAATACAAATATCCCCAGTCACCTCTTAATGACAAGAGGCTCATGTTCATAAGCACTCATCTAGCAGAAACAGTTATGAACTTCAAAAATAATACAACAATTTCTTCAACACCTGTCAGGAAAAACCTACTCCCAAGTGTTATTCGTTCATTATCTAGCCATATCTGTTCTGTCATTACTTCTCTCTCTTTCGGTCATTTTCGCTCGTCTGTGGAGAAAGCTGACTGGCAGAAGACGGTGAGTAGCCTGGAGCAGTTGGTGAGTATCCCGCACTTGGACTGCAGTTCACAAGTTCAGAATTTGAATTTTGAATATAGGAAGCAACCAATTGTAAATCAGAGGCAACCAGAACCTCCAATTACCTGTATTGAGGCGAGCTCGGGCTGTAGTCTGGACTCACACCAGAATTATATGGGCTGATCAAGAAAAAACATAAAGTTACTTTAGGAGTAGAACACAGAATGATGCTGCTGGTCATCACTACTTGTTTGTTTAGCTAAAATATAGAATACGACATCAGAAACCTGATCAAGACTATACCTGCTGGGGCTGTATGATGGACTCGAAGGCGAATAAGATGGTGATGTTGGCGAATAAGATGGAGATGTTGGGCTGAAATATATATGTGAAGAAACGATTAGCAGAACGCACAACAAAAGTATAAAATCAGCCCTCAGAAAATTAATCAGCAATTACACTTGCCTGTAATTTGGTGATGTAGGACTGTATGGGCTTGAGGGAGACAACCTTGGACTGCTTGGAGAGTATGCCAGAGAAGGGGTGTACTTAGCAGATTGAGGATTGTAACTAGGAGATGTGGGACTATAACTTGGAGATGTCGGGCTGTAACTTGGGGAAGTTGGACTGTACCCAGGAGATGTGGGGCTGTAAGCCGGTGAGGTTGGGCTGTATGACGGAGATGTGGGGCTGTAGGAAGGAGAAGTTGGACTATAGGAAGGAGATGTGGGACTATAAGATGGAGATGTTGGGCTGTAGGAAGGAGATGTGGGGCTGTATGCAGGGGATGTCGGACTATATGCAGGTGAAGTGGGACTATAAACAGGAGAAGTCGGGCTGTAGCTCGGAGAGGTTGGGCTGTAACTTGGAGACGTTGGGCTGTAACTTGGAGAGGTCGGGCTGTAACTTGGCGAGGTTGGACTGTAGCTTGGGGAGGTTGGTGAGTAGGAGGGACTAGTAGGAGAATAGGCTGGACTTGTAGGACTGTAACCAGGTGAACTGGGACTGTAAGTTGGAGATGTGGGGCTGTAACCAGGTGAAGTAGGACTATATCCTAGTGATGTAGGGCTATAACCAGGAGAGGTAGGACTATAGCCAGGGGATGATGGACTGTAACCAGGTGAGGATGGACTGTAACCCGGAGATGAAGTTGGAGAAAAAGCAATCCCACCAACATAGGGAGAAAACTGAGCACCCGTACTTGGTGAAAGACGAGCACTTGGACTGAATAGGTAGCTCGGAGACATCATCCCATCATGATAAGGTGTACTGGAAATAGGAGAACGCCCTGGTGTCATACCAAATTCCAAACCACCCTCCATAAAACTGGGAAGTTGTAGTTCAATGGCATTCTTCAACATCTCATCATTTAGGTACAAGGCACAGTCTCCAGTCCCGATTGGTGCAAGCTGACCCAACATAATATTCTCCGTCACACCCCTCAAATAATCAGTCTCTGCGTAAACAGCAGCATCAAGAAGAATATCCACAGTTTCTTCAAAAGAGCATCTCATCATCGGCCCTGTATCATTTCTGTTTATGCCGTGACGAGTGATAGCCATCAGGTGGCCACGATAAGTCATTGTATCACAAAGAATAGCCAGATGACGATAGTTCACATATGAGCCATCAAATGATATCACCACTCTCAACTCATCCAGCAAGGACCGACGAACAGCTTCAATTCCAAGCACCTCTATGACTTCTATGAGGTGGTTGCTTGTAGTCCTCCTTGTATCAACGTCTTCATGGCACATGACAGCCAAAAGATTGACACCTTCAGTGTCCAGCATCCACTCCTCGGCTGTTTTGAACCCTTCCACCTCATCAAACTTGCTGACTTTACCATGTTTGATGAATACCTTGTTAATATCTGGAATACCCCGAAGAGCCATTTCTGTCAGCATGTTACTCTCAATTTTTTTTAAGAAAACATCATCTTCAGCTGATTCGTCATCAAGTTCTCCCTTAGGACCTTCATCATTCATTATGCGAATGCGAAGGATCAATTTCTCAGCATTATCATCATTAAATATGCACGTCAAGTCGTCCTCAAACTCTTGGTTAATCTTCTCAGCAATGTCAGCCATACTTAATTTCTTATCGACCATCATCTCACGGTTCAGTTCTATACGAAGCAGCCAAGGAGAGATCTTCTCGGGGGCAACATCCTCATCTGGCATCTCATAATAGGATTTGACAAACTCAACATCTTCCTCAATTATTGTGCTCATTGGGTCTGGATCATACCATACTTCAGTAGCTTGAGTAACACTGCGAAGGGTGGTGTACTCGAGAGCACACTGAACATTCTTAGCCTTCTCTTTTGTCTTGCTAGCTTCAGGTGAAAGGTAGACGGAAAGGGAAGGAGTTTTAATTTTTTTCGCAACATTAATGATCTCCCTCAGACGAGGGACACCTAGGGTTACATTCTTTGCACTGACACCAGCATAGTGGAAAGTATTTAGAGTCATCTGTGTCGCAGGCTCACCAATTGACTGTGCAGCTACACATCCGATCATTTCCCCTGGTGCAACCAAAGATTGTGAGAAACGTGATTCAATCTCTCCAATGACCCACTCAAATGCTTCTTTAGTGAGTCTATATTCCTGCAAAACCCTTTTGCTGGCCAAAGTACTGCGAAGCAAAATATTGAAGAAAAGAGTTGCGTTTCTTTGTGCTTCCAGACTCAATGGGTCGGAACCAGGAACCACAGTTAATTTTTCCTGCAGCTTATCCACTCTGTCTACTATCTCCACGGGGTGCAAATCAGACACCCTTCTAAAGTCAACTTTAAAAGTCTTCTGTGCATTCCAGATGAGCCTCTTCAGGTTAACAGGTAACGGCCAAGAGTCATCACCAGTGGTTGCAATCTCGGTACCAAGTTGGTATCTATCAGCTTCAAGTTTCTGCACTTCTGCATCGAACACATCACGCAATTCTTGGATGGACCTCAAGTCCTCAATGCATTCAGTCATCATGTAATCAGCAGCATCCCAATCCTCATCATCAATATTGTATCTGAGCTTTTTGTCAAATGTTTCTTTCTTCCACTTCAATGAATCAAGCTTCTGTGATTCTATCCATACTGCATCCATACCATCTTCACCATAAAGAAATTGAATAACATCTCCCAATGAGTTTCTCACAGTGCCATCATATTTGACCATTATATCCTCCATAGCCTTCACAAGTCGTCTTTGAATGTATCCCGTCTCAGAAGTCTTGACTGCAGTATCAATAAGACCTTCTCTACCACCCATTGCATGGAAAAAGAATTCTTGTGGAGTCAAACCACGAAGATACGAATTCTCTACAAAACCACGACTCTCTGGCCCATAATCATCCTTGGTAAAATGAGGCAATGTCCGGTCAATGAACCCAAAAGGAATTCGCTTCCCCTCAACATTCTGCTGTCCCACACAAGCGGTCATCTGAGATATGTTAATGAAACTGCCTTTGGATCCCGCAGTGACCATAGCCTTAAGATTATTACTTTCAGACAAACTTTTTTGTGCACTGTTTCCCGCATCATCACGAGCTTTGTTCAAAACCTACAGATACACATATAGGCAATCACAAACAAGAAACATTAGAAGGCAACATTGCAGGCAAATTGACATCACATACCTGATTCACTTTGTTTTCAAAGGATTCCATCATTGTCCTACCAGGTTCAGCCTCCAATTGCTTGGCTTGAGCTTTGCTAATTAGAGTTTTCACCTCATCTTTAGCTTTTGAGATAGTCTCATTGATTTTTTCCATTGTAGCTGCATCAGCAATAGTGTCACCAATACCAATGCTAAAGGCATTCTGAAGAAGCCAATAATTAACAAGCCACTGAGTGTGCCCTAAAAATTTACGAGCTGCATCTGGACCAACTTCTTCCCTGCATACAAATTAACACGTGTTAACTTGCACTTCAAACATAGACATCAATTGTGCGCCAGTTGCAAATGAACTCCTTAAAACAGATAGTCACTGATCACTAAAGTGAAGATCGGAGATCACTTTCACAATCAGTAAAAAAAACGCACAATATTATTTTTTTAAAGAAACTTTATTTATTTAAAAAATATTAACAGGTTATAGTTAAAAAAAATGCACCATATGACATGTATGAGACTTCCAGAAGAAGTCCCAAGCGCCTTCTTGCAGAGGGTGCCAGAAAGTAACTCTCCTTTCTCGATTAGAACTTGTGTATCACCCGGAGTAATAGGCCCTCTTTCAGTGTCTGAATGCCAAGCTGAAGTTCTCCATAGATTTATCTGCTTTGGAATGATAAGGTTGAATACTTGTTTTCCTGTCCAAAGAGGCCTTGGCTTCAAAATTGCTGGAGCTGGAACTTTCCCATCAAAATCCTCCCACCACATCAAGATGTTCATAAACACATCCTGTGAGTAAAAGACATAATCAGGAGCAGTAACAGCAGGTTACCCTATACCATATCGTAGGATCTCAGCATGAAAGCTAGGATCAAAAGAAACTGCATTTTCGATAAGGATCATACCTTCTCTATAAAAGTATCTCTCTTGGTAATTTTGCGGCATCCTAGAAGTGTATCTTGGACAATGCCCATGACAGGTCTATTTGATTGAGGCGAAACGATGCACTTAGGCACCATCATTAGTTCCAGGACCTCTGCCCTTGTTTCAAATGACTGAGGTACGTGCATATTCATTTCATCACCATCAAAATCGGCATTGTACGGCGAAGTGACAGACAGATTTAAACGGAAAGTCGAATAAGGCATGATTTTGATCCTGTGTCCCATGATTGACATTTTATGAAGGCTAGGTTGACGATTGAAAAGGACAAAGTCCCCATCTATCAAATGTCGCTCCACCTTGAACAGAGAGGAACTTAGTTAACTAAATACAAAAACAAACTTGACAACTGTTCATGAGACAAAGATATACCTTGTAACCAAGCTCCAAATGGTGATCACTGCTTTTCTTCAAGTATCGAAGGTCAAGCCGCTGTCCATCATCCCTGATAATGTACTTAGCACCTGTTTTTCCAGGTGGAGGATGCGGCCCATATTCGACTAGCTCTTTTAACCTACTCATAAGATATTTCAATCAATGTCAAATTTCAACACAGTTATACAGCTCAAACAGGAATATAGGCCGAGGAGACTAGCCTTTCAATGTTATATGGGGTGACAGTTTCAGGATATGTGAGATTTAAAGCGATACTCCATGGCACTCCAAGTTGATCGATGTTGATAGTGGGATCTGGGGTAATAACTGTTCGAGCTGAAAAGTCAACTCTTTTTCCCATAAGATTACCTCTAATTCGACCCTCTTTTGCCTTAAGTCTGCTACAAATAGATTTAATGGGTCTCCCAGATCTCTGAGTTGCCTGCACAGCAAACAAATTCAATTTCAATTACTCATAGGACATACTTGAATGTGTCTCCAAAGAAACTAAAACAAAAACGGGGAGGGGGTGAATTGTCCACACCCTTGGCAAGCCAGGCAACTCATTGTCAAAGTATGTAGCAACATGGAACTGCAACAATTGGGCAAACTCCAAAATTATATGAGCAGGCGCTCCATTTCTCTCTTGCTTCCTCAAGTTCTCATTGTGTCTAATGATCATAGCTAGGGCATGAGTCAGATCATCCTACATTAAACAAGTGCTTAGGGTCAGAATTATCTGTCCTGTAAAGGAATCAATTCATTAAGACGATCAGAAGTATGGTAACTAGAGGCATACCTCACTCCTAGATGATGTATCCATCATAACTGAAGGTCTTACAGGAGGTGGTGGGATGGGAAGTACTTGAAGAATCATCCAATCAGGACGAGCATACTTAGGGTCCAAGCCAAGTAGCTGGCAGTCCTCATCACTTATTCTCTTTAAAACACTTAGTACCTAAACACCAAAGGAAAAGGTTACACAATGCAGGTTTTAACTATATTGACGCTGAAAGCCAATAAGGAGAAGATAGCAACCCTCTCTGCAGTCAGAGTCTGTTTCCTTTCCACAGGTTCAGGAAGCTGTTCTGGATCGTCATTCTTCTTTCTTTGAACCTTGTACTCAGCAACCATTTTCATACCATCAATACTAAGCTTAGGCTGCTGAGCACCACAGCCACCACGACTTTTTTTAACAGGTTCTTCAGTATCCTGACCTTGGACATCAATATCATCACCTCCTTCACACTTTGTTTTGTTTTTAGATGCGTCTAATATCTTTTTAAGCCTGTTTTTAGGATTCTTGATCTTCAGAGCTTGCTTGAACTTGTGATCATCCTGCAAGATCAACCATGGATCAATGCCACGATAAGGGCCATCTCTTTAGAAAACATCAGAGCTGCTGACAGAAATCCCCTCAGCTAAATGTCCCCTTTAAGTGATCTATTAATTGTCTTGCCTGAGTTGCCTTCCTATGAATTCCCTTTAAATCTCATAAATTAGTAGCTAACGAATATATTGCATTTGATTAAAAAAAAGTTTCCTGATAGGGTACATATCTGATTGATTGGTAATTAAACTCGAGCTGAATTACTATAACGCCGCCATTCCCCCTTTAACAGAAGCTCGAGTTACCTCATCAGCAAGAATTCTCGAGCAATTAAAGCAGACACAGCGCATAATGCTGAGCACAGTCTTCATGAACCCAATGTGGAACATGGGTTTGGCAAGCTCAAGGTGACCAAAATGGCCTGGACACTCGGCCATGTTGGCCGTGCAAGTCTCGCATTTCATCTTTCTATCAATCGTCCCAAGCCTTGGATCACTCAGACCACCGATCTTGGGCTTCCCCCTCTCAGTTGTTTCACTGTGCTCAATATGCACCACTGACATTTGCCTCTGCAAGCAAACCAAAACAAACAGCCATCAAACCCCAAACCCATCATAAACTTGGATCAAAACAAGAGAACAATATCCAGGTATCGGGAGAAATTACAATCTCATCGGGGCTGAGGATTCCGAACTGCACCATCCGAACCTTCGCCACCTCGGCGGGCGAGAAAGGGAACCTGATATCCATAGCGACGAAACCCTAGAAGCTAAAACTGACCAAAGGGAGGTTCTCTTATTCACTTTACACTTCCACACAGCTTATCACTGCAAATTCCGGCAAGCATTCGTATCTTGAGCTCGACTATTACAGTAGAATTTGACCCGATATGTAGGAAAATCCTTTGAAACCTCAAGAGACTTAGAAGATTGAAAATTAGTTGACCGTTTTGCTACTGTTAAAAAGCCAGAGACTTTTGGATTAGGTTCGAGAAATATGGTTTCAATTTAAATGAAAACAGGCGAGAGATCGCTGGAGGCAGAGCAGTGGACAGATCTCCAATCGACCCTGCGACCTAAATGATCGAAAAGAGTCATATCCGCGGCCTAAGGGTGTATTTATAGACGAAGAAGGGGAAATCCACCGACGTAGCGTTTTCTTCGGCATGAGGCGGCGGGACCGTACTTGGGCTGCTTTATTTTGGGCTTTAGGCCCATGGTTGTTTTGGTGTTTCTGTAAGAGCCACTTTACCATTTATCTTGGCTCATTATCTTTGGGGGCCCATATCTGATCCCTTTGGATTGTCTCACAATGATTTTAGAGATTACATGAATTAGGAGATTAATTTGAACGATTTTTTTATATATATATATAAAAAATAATACCACATCGCATGGTAGCATGATGAAAATGCTAACAACCTTGGGGTTTCCCAAGCATTATAGACTTGGATGTTTGATCATTTAGATTGGACTTTAAAGTTTTCAAAAATACTTATAAAAAGGCTCATCATCTTTCAACCAACATATGAAAAGCGCACAGACATTTAGAAGTTACTTGCTCCTCAAAATTTCGATTGAAATTACACTTTCTCAGCCCTCGTATGGCTTCAAAATCCACACATTTGACTCGTTTGTCAACCATTCTTAACCATCAGAAAGGGAGGGAAGGAAACATTTAGGCTTGTGTGCGAGCTTTTTTGCACCTTGGACCACCCTGTAACCCACCAGGCTCAGGTTCACCGGTTCGAATACACTATACGCAACCCCAGTCCCCTCAAGTGTCACGTGAATGAAGGAAGAAAGCCAAAACGGTGGGGTCGTGTGACAGGAGGAGTGTTGAAGCAGCGTTGATGTTTGATTCAGTTTGTATCCCAATTCATTGTCCGTTGTGTTCAAGACGACAGGAGGAGTGGACCTCTAGACTATCGCAGGAAATAACATACTCCTTCCTTACTTGTACTACAATCCATAATTTTCCTTTCAACTTTCAAGACCCTCTTGCCATGCCCCATGGGATGGCTGCTGGTAAGGTGTACGTGAAACTCTACGAGCTGAATGAGGATTGAACGGCCTAGTATGATCACCAAAGGCATGACATGAGAGTATTTTAATATTGATCGAAAAATGCTAGCAATAGTTACCGTGTTCTCCTATTATCACATGACCATTCATCAAAACAACAACAAAAAAAAACTACTTAAAACCGAACACACATTTCCCAAGAAGATGTGTAGCAAAAAGTAATAGTGGTGAAATAAAATAGAGGAACAGAGTGCAGAATGGGTGAGAAGAAGAGTACACAAATAACAGTAACAAAAGCATTGAAGTGTGTATCTTTTTGGTTTTGGGGTGCCCTTACCCCTCTCTCCCATTTTCTTTTTTTTTCTTTTTTTTTTTTGATACAAAGGAAATAAGGAATAGGAAGACTCAAACTAGAGACTTCAAATGCTCTGAATCTTTCTTCCCTTTCTCTAATTACCATTTACTCAACCAACAGCACTCTCAAACAATCTCCTCTATTTGTTGCACAAATTTGGTTCAAGACACCCTAACTATTGTCTTCTAGCATTTCCCTTTTGAGAAAGAAAAAACTCACTGTTAAATCTTTTCATTTCAACAGTTGAAGTGCACTTGCAGGTGTCCTTTCATATTAATAATCTACATTCAATTTTAAAATTATGTTATTGACATTTTACTTTTAATTAACCTTTTTGAAAGTTTATTTAAAATGCAGCGAGAAGGTTTCCAAAAAAGTTGCCACCAATCTATTGTGTAAGGTCGATTAGAATCTAAAATATGGTTTATGAAAATTTCAAATTCGTTAGTCAATTAATCACCCAAAATCAATACCACAAATTAATTTTATTTATTTCACTCGTTTTAATAAAGAAACAAAATCAAATCAATAGTTTCCTCACGTGCAGATGAAGACCAATCAAAAACATGTGAAATGAAAATTTGGTCTCAGGTGCCCATATCATTAACTATTAACATGAGTGTTCTAACTTTCACATGCAAGATATTCTGTACCTAAATGGAATTAAAAACAAAGATCAGTGGCCACATGTAAATAAACCTGAATTGGGGCTTCTTCCCCAATTTGTCTGAGATATCCAAGCGAAATGGTTGCTACAGAGAGAAATGAAATTGCAGCAGAAAACAGCCAAGCAACCGTCTCCGGCGTCTCACGTTAGAAGAGTGGTGGTCGTAGAGCTAATCGATCGGACGAAATTTGACTTGAGAGCCGGACGGCGGAACTACCGGCAGCAGCGGGGACGAGTTCGACGGGACGGTGGCTGACGAGAGGATTTGAACCGCTGGCGGCAGCCGGAGCACTGCCGGAACGGGTGCGAGATTCCTTCCTTTGAATCCAAATCTTGCTGGTGTTTTGCTGTTTTTTTCTTGTTGTGCCGATGGAAGTTGTACTTAATTAGTAAGTGATTGGGACAGTTAACTTATAGATCACGGGCATAGTGGAGTGATGGAAGCGAGTTGAAACTGTCATGGAATGCTGAATCGTGAGTGATGAGAAACTGCTAATCTATGGGTTAATTACTTCTTAGCCATTCACCTATCCAACAATTTTCAAATTGACCCAAACATGTACCTTTTCGACCCAAATTTCCTAAAACTATTTATTGACGCTCCCAAACTTCTAATTTTAACTCCAAAATACCAAAGTGACTCACTTTCAAACAAGAAATCTAAACCCCCTTTTCTCTTCCCACTTTTTATATTTTTATGACTAAAATAATTAACTTTGAAAACACATAAATGACCGACATGACCTCTAGACTCTAATTTAACATAAACTCTAGACTAGATTGAGCGTCAACATAAAAGAAGTTTTATTAAGATTTTTGTAAAAAGTATTGAAGATATTGTCAAAATAACATACTTTCGGAATCTCTTTAACGACATTAGCATTTTACAAATTAAAACCAATAAAATTTTGAGATATTCATGAGCATGAGTGTTGGACGCCTCAACTCAATTTTTAAAAACAACATATCCTCACAGACACCAAATTGAAACAATTAAATAGAAAAGACAATTCATTATCCAAAATTACATACTTCCTCTAACCTTGTTCTTTCACTTTCTGAAGAACTAGAGAAGCGGAGAAGGCAGTTAAATCACCTAGGATGGAGAGAAGATCAGCTGAGTTTCAACATGCACACATACAGCTATTCACATCAACATAATCAATCTGGTCTCAAAAGAAGCAAGTACTCTATGAATTTAAACAAAACAAAAAAGAGGTGAAAGAAGAAGAAGAAGATGATGATGTGCTGTATACGAAACTAGAAATGAGCGATTGAGCCGTCTCGCCAATATCACCATCGCCATCATAACTAAATGCTAGACTGAGACAAGGAAGAAGAGGAAGATTTTGAGGTCTGAAATTGGAAATCCTAAAGAGAAAGGGCCATTTCTCCTCAGACCCATCTGCTACTGCACTCAAAAGCTGCTCACTTTGGGAAATCGAAAGCACTGACCTTTGAGGAAGAACCAGCACCACCAGGTCCTCCTTCTTCATCTGCTTCTTCCATACAAAACCTACCTAATAAAGAGAGGTAAAGCAAAAGAAGTAAACTTTAGAGTCAGAGTTAAAGCACAGAACTTGGCTCTTCAGTTACCTTCAAGAAAGCAGATTCCTTTCTTCTGGGTTTGTGTGGAAACTATCTGATTTGCAACAAAATGGTGAAAAAGGAATTGATGGGTCGAAGAAGATTGTGGTTGTGTGTGTGGACATAGAAGAGACAGTAAGCGGAAAGGAATGGGGGCCTTTTGTTTTGTTTGTGGTATTGCCCTTCCTTTGTTTCTTTCTTTAACCGCGGACCCAAAACCCAACACAACCCCACAACTGTGTTTTTTCACTTTAATTGTCGCCAGAAGCCCCTCAGAGGGACAGAGTCTAGCTAGATTTGCGCAAGCAACCTGTGTTCTATCTGTCTTGGTGGTGCCCCTTTCTTGCCCTTCGTTTCCTCCTCAATTTACGGGTCTGCCATGGCTTCTTAACTCTGTCTGGAGTTCCAAACTCACTCATGTGAAGAGAAAGCTTCAATCCAATGTGGGGTACAGAGAGAGAGATAGAGCGGTTTATCGAGACGAGCCTACGCTACCTACATTGGTTTGTGGATTTGAGTTCGAGGCACCTATCAAATGGGCTCCTCTTCCGGTCAAATATTTAGGCTTTGATTGACCCGACCCGACATAGGAACTACTCTATCTATTTACGGAAATCAACACGGTTGATGAATAGTGGTCAATCAATGAGGTTGTGCCACTTCATTCAACATTGTTTTTTGTTTTGTTTTTTTTATGTTAATGTATTTGATGCCTAGTTTTTTTATTTGTAAATTTTTGTATTTTCTTAATTGATAAAGTTTAATTATGTGAATTTGTATTTCTTTTTTTAATTGGATGAATTAGAGCTAATATGATAACTTTTTATGCCTAATTATATCTTCACCTTCATTAATCATTATTTTCACATTTTTTTCATAAAAGTATACCAATGAGGTCATGTCACATCATCCAACATTGTTTTTGTTTTTTAACTTTAATGTATTTGATGTCTAATTTTTTTATCTGCATTCAATTTTTGTATTTTCTTAGTTGCTAAAGTTTAATTATGTAATTTTTATTTATTTCTTTTGTTTTAATGGGGTGAATTAGAGCTAATATAATATGGAGTAGCTTTCAAGCCTAAATATATTTTGTACCTACATTAATCAGGAGCTTCGCATTTTTTGCATGAAAGTATACTGTTATCTATAACGGTTTTTTTTCTCAATGTTAAAACATTATTGAACTTTTTGGACCTAAATATATTTTTCACCTATATTAATCATGACTTTCACATTTTTTTCTTGAAAGTATACCACTATCTATAACGGTTCTTTGCTTTGATGTTTACAACATTATTAAATTCTTATAAAATATTGTAAATTGACACCCATCGCAAAGCGCAGGCAACAAAAAACTTGTTGCATCCATTCCCCACCTCTTGTGTGTTTACTTGACATTGGGTGGAAGAAATACCAAATACTTCCAGTCCTCACCTTTGTGGGTTGGCGAAGTTGATTATCTGTGGAACTGGTTTCTTCCCTCCATTATCTGCGGGTTCTTTTTATCTTCATAATTTATGGGTAATTTTTTAATAGTGGTAAATTTGCTTCCACTTGCATCATCTGTAAACATTTCTCATCCACGAAGGTATCCGCGAATATTTGAAGAAAAGACTCATTTTACCCTCAATGTTTGGGTTTTGGACCCAAAATGTTCCTATTTTTCAAAAATGTTTCATATTACCATCGCCGCTATAGTTTTTGGTCCCAATTCTCCATCGCCGTTAATTTTTGCCAGCATGCCGAATTTGTCACTGGTGACCACCACCAAACGATCGTCGACCACTGCCAAAAAATCTAGAATGGGTAAAGAAATAAACCAAATCGTAAGGCCAACGAATCTCAGCCTAAGGCCTCGGATCGCATCCCAAGGCCGACGAATCTCAGGCGCCCTAATCGCCCCAATCCGAATCGGCGACCTACGCCCGATCCGGTGGCCCTAGACCGCGAATGGTGAGTCCCGGTGTGTTGCGGCGGTGGTCAAGCGACGGCAACGATGACGTGGTGGTGACATGGCAAAATTTTAACGGTGAACAATAGTCGTCTGCTAACGTGATGGCAAAATGGGACCAATAAACCATTTCATTGGCAAACTTGAACCATTAAATTAAAGAGGGTGATCAAATGAAACTTTTTTGAAAAGTAGGGACATTTTGGGTCCAAAACCCAAACGTTGACGGTAAAATGGGACTTTCTCCCAATATTTTATTATCAACATTGTATATTTTTAAACTAGTATCATTGCGCATAAACATACTCATTAATTAGAGACATATAAAAGAACATCAACAAATTTAAGAACATCGGAGCATGCCGTGGATGTTACCGCGGCTCTACCGCGGAGGAGGCCTTGGTAAACAGTGTTTGCTTGACGTAGTGTGATGTGTTTAAAATTTGAAATTTTGTTGGAGATTTGTTCTCCTCTTCTCCTAAACACGGCTCATATGAAGTCCTTTTTTATTGAGACTCGTATGAAGTCTTAAGTTGAAGAGAGACTTAAATACTTAAATAATTGACTCAAGTCCAAGGAAAATGGAGAATAAACTAGACTTGAAGGTTTGATAACAGATGTAAAAGAGTGGTAGCGCAATCGGTGTTACTATATTTGTTAGTTAAACGTCACTGATTGTGTGTGGGTGAGTTCAGTTTTTGTTTTGGAGTATAATTGTTTTTTTTTTTTTGTGGATAAATTTAAGAGTTTTAATTTAGAGAATTTTTACAATGCGCATTGGCACATCCAATGTGTCTAAGAGTTAAATAAAACTAAAGACTTGTCATCCATCTAAACATAGATTCAAAAACTTTACAGAAGGCGCTGTCGAAGAACTTGGAATTGAACTCCATACAATAGTAGCTGGCGGAGCTGGTGGTGCCATCCGACAACCACCGACGTTACATACCTCCGTCGTCAGTTGAGTTGCAGCAAGCTGTCCAACCGTCGAGATCACTTTCACGACGGCGATTACATGCACTTCCAGGTTGGCACGACACGGTCTTGCTGGATCTAATCTCTTGCTGATAACTATAATCACTCTCTTGAACCTATAATTTGGCATCATTGATGATGTCTACGATGTCGAAGAGGAATAATCCCACTTCCCGATATTTCATGGAATCAAATTATCCATGACGGCTACACTATACGAACATGGAAATCTTTTTTGAAGACATGCAATAATAATAGATGAAGATTAAGAAAATTCGAAACATGGACAGTGGATACAATGCATTGAAAAGCGATAAAAACAAAATTAAGTTGTTGAAGTACACTAGACAACCTTCCTACTAGAAAGTTAGGCTCACTTTGTAGCTTTGTATAACACCTTAAATGTCATCCAACCAAAACAAATATTTATAGAGGAAAACGCAAGGGAGGTTGAAGACAAGTGAAAGAAAAAAAAAGAACAATGTTAGTGCGGCTTTGTTATTCGTCAATTAACCAACCAAATTCTTGATTCAAGTGAAAATTAATGCACCGATGTAGGAAACCCATGACTTAGTTGTGAAAAAATATAGTTGGAAATTAATAATTCAGTAGTGAATTTTGTGATTCATTGTAGGAAATTCGTGATCCACTGTAGGAAATTCATAATTCAATTGTGGAAAATACTGATATGATGATAAAAGAGTCTGATCCTGTATGACGAGACTCGTGATCTCATAATGGAAGATTCGTGATCCCGCAGTAGAAAAATAGTGATCTCGCAATAATAGTTTAATGGTTCTTGTAATTCATGATTTCCGTAATGAAATAGTAATGATACCAAGTATGAATTCATAATTTCAGAATAAATTTTGTAATTAAATTGGATGAATACTAAAAAAGAAAACATGTTGAAACAACCTAAACGGACTCTAAAAAGCATAAAAACATGTGTAGCTTAGGGTGCGCTAAGTGCCTATAACAAGATAAAAATTACAATTGAACTACTCAGGATCCCAACCTTTAATTTAAGTAAGGTGGGAAAATGACCATATTTGATGATCCAATTCTGCCAATTTGATGATCTTTTGTGCCTATTGGATTTTCACTTTAAATTGATTTTCACTTTAAATTACTGATCCAGTATTGAAAAATTGTAATACATTGTATGAAATTCATGATCCATAAATGAAAGTTATGATCCAGTCTAAGAAATTGATGATGCAACTTAATGAATATTAAAAAATACGTTAAAACTAAAACGGACAACGAAAAAACATCAAAATATATGACATATGAATTTCTTTTTTTTTCGTCTTATATTTTTTTTCCCTTGAACTACTTGTTTGTAATTTTTTGTTAAAGAATAAAAAAATATACATTTAAAAAAAATGGAAACGACATAAATGTAAATAAGATAAATAAAAGAGTACACCGTAAGCGCCCAGCATGATGGCGCATCGTAACCTCAACCTTAAATTTAAGTAAGGTGGGAAAATGACCATATTTGCCACCAACTTTTGTTAAAGTTCCCATTTTACCACCTTTTTCTCGGGTACTTTTTTACTACTTTTTCTGTCTCATAAAGATTGCAACTTTTTTTGATATTTTCATAGTAATTAATCTACGATTTATTTTTATGAATTCACAGACATGTAAAGTTAAATGATCCATATGTTTCTCATAATTTGCAATCTAAATTTTCAAAATATATATTTTTGAATTTTTTCACTATTTATCTTAATAAAATTTTGAGTCAAACACTGCAACTTGAAACATCAAAGTCAAACACAACAATCTTTACGGGACGGAGGGAGTATTACGGTACCCACTTCTCTTCTTTAATGAAACCTATTTACCACTGAGACCGTTAACGGAAAGAATATTCTCGGAATTTTCAGCCACGGGCTATATCTTAATGCTCAATTTGGCCACAATTTTTTTAAAATGAAAAAATTAACATTAAATTTGTAAAAGTTACTCCTTCTGTCCCACAAGGTAGGGCTGAGAAACCAACCGAGTTCGTTCGGGCTCGAGCTCGAGCTCGAGCTCAAGCTCAAACGAGCCTGTCGAGCCAAACTTTTTTGAGCCTCGAGCTCGAGCCTCAGAGGTTCGGCTTGATGAGGCTCGCGAGCCTACACGAGCCTAAGAAACGAGCCAAGTCGAGCCCGAGCCTATTAGATTCGAGCCGAGCCTAATAGATTCGAGCTCGTGAAATTTAAGAATATTTTATTGAATTAATGTAATATATCTCAATTTTTTCAAGCTTCACGAGCCACTTCGAGCCTTATCGAGCCGGACTTTATAATCAAGCTTAAATGAACTGCCCGTTAATCGAGTCTCACGAGCTTTCGAGCCGAGTTCGAGCCCCAAAAATCGAGCTCGATGAAGTTCGAGCCGAGCCTGATTTTCACGAGCTCGAGCTCGAGTTTGTCAGGTTCGGGCTCGGCTAGCCTCGATCTCACCCCTACATTGATGAATACAAACAAAGATTAAATACCTCATAAACATGAAAACAAAGTTGACAACCTTTGTGGGACGGAGAGAGTACAATTTACACCCCTCCCCTAGAGAATCACCTCAGCTACGCTACTGCCCAGTATCACTTTCCTCCATCACCAACCACCATGAACACCAAGACCGATTTGGAGGGCACCAGCCTTGACCCCTCATCACCGATGAGGTATCCCGATCACTGTCTTGTCTACTACGTCCAGAGCCCCTCCCGTGACTCTAATGATGGCGAGAAGACCACCACATCCTTGCATTCCACTCCCGTCCTCAGCTTGATGGGCTTGCTACCGCATTCTAACTCCTCCGTCGGCCGACACTCTCGTGAGTCATCCACTAGTCGTTTTCCCATCTCCCTTGAGCTCAGATCCCCCGCAAGAGCAGAAGACAAATTTTCTAACCCGACAACCAACTGATTAACAATCCCTAAGTCAAGTTAATTTACGTCTAATTAATTAAGGAAGCTAGAAGCGATTCATAAGTGAACAATTCGGTGAAAATTTAAGAATAAAATGATGGAGTTTGAAAAGCCAGAAGCATCATGGATTAAGATGAAAAATTGTTTAGAATGTGGATGAATTGTCAATTTTTAAAGTCTAGTTTCGAATTAATTTAATTTTAGTGGTAAACAGGATTGAAAATCCATGACGGTAGTGGCAATACTTCTCAATTTCCAACAGAGTACCCTTAGGGAGAGGAAAAATCATCAACCAATAGCTTTGGATGGTAAAAATAAAAGCTCTAATGAGATGAAGTCACTGCATATGAAAGGAATTTAGAAGACCAAGACTGAAACTTATGCAGAATTTTATCCACCAAAGGTTGACAGTGCCCAGTCAAAACTCTAGTGCCCACAAGAGGGACACCCAGATATTTTCTTTTTTATGGAAAAGACCACAACTCCATTTCCAGGACAGACACAATATGAGTTGAAACATCATCATCATCAACACCGGTTAAAATTTTTTGGCTCTTCTGGCGGTTACAATGAAGGCCGGTAACAACAACAAACTGATTCAGAGCAGACAAGATATTAACAACATTTTTAAGGGAAGGTTTAGAGAAAATCATTATATCATCAGCAAATAAAAGATAGGAGATCATCAGCTTAGCACACTTAAGATGAATCTTAGCTTTTTTGTATAGATTAAAATTGTCTTTGATCATTAACTCATTTTACATAAATTTTCATCATTACTTCCTTCCAAACTCATTTTCACTCTCTTTTAACCCACTCTCTTCTCACCCATCTCAATCCACTCCATAGATTCTTTGAATAAGTTTATTTGCAAGGGTAAAAGTTGATTAAAATTAAACAAAAGTGAAAAAAGTCATTTCATTTGGGACAAAATTATTTTGATATTGTAACAAAACACTTAAAAGGGGAGTGTACTTTTTTCAAGTTGGCTTTGATGAATGGTTTTTGTCTATGGAATTGAAAATGGTTTTTTCTTTCAATCCTGTTAATCATCAGCTATGTGATATTTCACCCACTAATCCAAATGGCCAAGCTACAAGGTAATCCGGAAGCCCAAACTCAACTAACTGGACAATTACATGTCTAGCTCTTATTTTTCAAATGTTTCAAGTGAGTAAAAAACCACCTAGATGATAAATAACATCGACGCTTTTGTTTTCTTCGTCAGGGCTACGGTACATAGGGGTCCTTTGCTATGCTCGGCCCAAATCAGGGGTCAAGCCTACGGCCTACCACGACTTAGCCCGTGAAGATGTGTGCATTCATTCATATATAGGCCTTCTCCTCTCCATGGCCATACACATATACTGCTATTTGACTACTCCTACATACACAACCAGATGTATAAGGCCTCGGTGTAGACCACAAGCACATAATCGTTATCATGATGGTGCATGGATGTGACTCTAATCACAAATCTATCTCATCGTACAATTATAGTTCACCTCGGACTCTTTAGAGTTGGGTCCTATACTCCTATTGATGTCAAAGCTTGAGTCAAGACTTATATAGTTAAGAATGGATGGATTTAAAGAGGTTTATTGTGTTGGAATTTGAAAAAAATTAAAGAAATGAGGTTAAATTTTTTATTCCTTCGAACCATTTGAGCTTAAATTTTAAGGAGGTATGAATAATTGAACGAAAGCTTGTGATTCAGAAGCTTATCAATTTTCGATTGATTGTACTGATGATTAGCATATCTATTTATACAAGTAATTCCTAACCATTTCCCTGATTTGTCTAACTAGGACTCTGCATGATCATATCTAATTCCTATAAACTAGGATGCACAATCTTAGCTAATTACAACAGTGTTGACAAAGTCATACTTCAATACCCTCCCGCAAGCTCATGATCGGGTACGAACAAGAAGCTTGGTCTTTAGATTTTGAAACCGAGAAGTGCCAACAGCTTTGGTAAAAATGTCAGCAATTTGATCAGTGGATTTGACATGCCGAACGATTAATTCTCCTGCTTGAACTTGTTCTCTAACAAAATGATAGTCAATCTTGATGTGCTTCGATCGCTGATGAAAGACAGGGTTTGCAGTGAGGAAGGTGGCACTAAGATTGTCACAGAGAAGAATGGGAGGACCATGGGAAGGAGTGGCCATTTCCTTGAGGAGCTGCTGAAGCCAAATGAGTTCAGCCGCGGCAAAGGCAATGGCTCTGTATTCTGCTTCAGTACTGGAGCGAGCAACGACATTTTGCTTTCGAGAGGACCAACTGACTAAGTTTCCTCCAAGGTAGATAGAGAAGCCATGCTGAGAGCGACAGTCTTCAGGATCAGAAGCCCAACCAGCATCAGTGAAACAAATGAGTCGGGAGTCACGAGCTGGACGGAAGAAGAGACCGGTATCAAGAGAACCTTTGAGATAGCGAAGAATCCTCTTGACTGCAGCCCAATGATGTTCAGATGGTTGGTGCATGAACTGACATACTCGATTGACCGAGTAGGAAATCTCGGGTCGAGTAATGGTAGCATACTGAAGAGCTCCTACAGTGCTGCGGTACAAATGAACATCAGTGAAGGGATCACCGCCAGAAACGAGCCGAGATCCTGGAACAGCTGGAGAGGCAATAGGCTTGGCACCCATCATCTTGCTGCGGTCTAGGAGATCCAAAATATACTTTCGCTGAGAAAGCAGAATACCAGCGCAACTGCGGTGTACTTCAATGCCTAAGAAAAAGTTAAGAGCACCCAAGTCTTTTAGAGAAAAGACCGAGTTGAGGTACTTGACAAAGTCATCAATGAAAGAGGAGTTGGATCCAGTGATAATCAGGTCATCCACATAAACAAGTACATAGACAACATCGGAGCCATGATGCTTGATGAAGAGTGAGGTGTCACGAAATACACTGTTTGAAGCCATGTCGAAGAAGAGCACGATGTAGCTTCAAACCAGGCTCGAGGGGCTTGCTTAAGGCCATAGAGAGCCTTTTTAGTCTGCAAACATGTGTAGGATGAGCGGAGGAGACAAAGCCGAGAACTGTTCCATGAAGACTGTTTCAGCCAAGTCACCATTGAGAAAGGCATTGTTGATATCAATTTGCCGAAGAGGCCAACCGCGAGTAACAGCAAGGCTAAGAACTACCCGAATTGTGGTGGGTTTGATTACAGGGCTGAAAGTGTCGAAGTAGTCAACTCCCTCCTCCTGATTATAGCCCTTAGCCACAAGGCGAGCTTTGTACCTGTCAATGGACCCATCTGGCTTTCTCTTGATCCACGAAAACCCACTTACAGCCAACAAGATTAGAAGTAGGAGGCCTAGGAACCAAGTCCCAAGTCCCATTAGCAAGCAAAGCATCAAATTCTAATTGCATAGCATGTTGCAGATTAGGGTTCGTTTTGGCACGGAGAAAGGTTTTGGTTCAAAGTCAGAAGAGTCACAAGAGATAGGATATTTGGTGGCAGTGTGAGCATATGGTTTGAGGGAATGAGTAGAGGCTCGAGTGACCATACCATGTACTGAAGATTCAGATGGACGAAAGTATGAAGGAGCCTGAGAATAGGGGGTGTCAGCTGAAGGGACCGGTGGCGGGGATGGTGGAGCCACCAGAGGAGTTGGTGGCATGAGACCGGAAGGTGTCAATTCGGCTGCCGGTGTAGTAGAGTCCGAGACAGTATGTTGAGTTGCCTCACGAAGTGGCAGCAAGGAAAGCTTCGATGTTTGGTGAATCAGACGGATTGGACTGAGAGTGATGCTCAAGATAAGGAAAGGAAGATTCATCAAATACAACATGTCGAGCAACATATGTTTTGGAAGAGGGAACATGATAGCAAAAGTACCCTTTGTGCTTGGTGCTGTAACCAAGAAATATACATGCCACAGAGCGAAATTCCAATTTGCTTTGCTATTATAAGGCCGCAGATAAGGAAAGCAAAGACAACCAAATGACTTTAAAAAGTTGTAATCAGGTTGACGATGATATAAGCATGCATAAGGGGATTTATGATTAAGAACAGGAGTAATGGTTCTATTGTTCAGATAGATTGCAGTGTGAAAAGCATGTTCCCAGAAAGTGATAGGAAGATTGGAGTGGGCTAAAAGAGCCAAACCTTTGATTGCGTCGTTCGGCCGCACCATTTTGCTCCGAGGTGTGCGGACAGGAGACCCAATTAATGATGCCATTGGCTTCAAGAAAGGTTGAGACATTGCGAAATTCACCCCCCCAATCAGACTGGAAGGCTTTGATTTTAGTAGAGAACTGAGTTTCAACCATCGTTTTAAAGGATTGAAAAACAGATAAGACCTGTGACTTGGTAGCAAGAAAGTATATCCAGACAAATTTTGTGCAATCATCAATAAAAAACACAAAATATTGATTTCATGTAAAGAAGGAACAGAGGCAGGGCCCCAAACATTAGAATAAATAAGATCAAAAGGTTTTCCAGATATAGTATGACAAGAGGGAAGATGATGTCTATGACTCTTGCCTAATTGACATGCACTACATAAAGGTAATGACTTATTTGCAGAAACAGGTAAATTAAAGGCAGCTAGTTGGCACGTAGCACGGACTCATGAGGATGTGCAAAACGATGATGCCAACAGGCTACTGAAGCTCGTTCACCAATAAAGACACGGGGACCGGGGAACGAACAGGAAGGCGGTATAGACCGTTCTCAACGATTCCCTTGAGAACCATTCTGCCCTGTAATGTCTTAACATAACAATGATTAGCATGTAATTCTACAAAAACATTGTTATCATGACATAATTGACGGACACTAATGAGATTTTTAGACACTTTAGGAACGACAAGAATATCATTTAGGGCAAGGGGTTTGGCAACATGCTTTGTAATTAAATTAAGATTGCCAGTATGCGTAATGGGAAGGGACTGACCGTTTGCGACGACGAGATTATCAGTGCCACTATATTCAGCTGAAAGGTTGAGCCCAGAGAGGTCAGCGGTGACATGATTGGTGGCGCCGGAGTCAACTATCCAAGCATATCTATTTATACAAGTAATTCCTAACCATTTCCCTGATTTGTCTAACTAGGACTCTGCATGATCATATCTAATTCCTATAAACTAGGATGCACAATCTTAGCTAATTACAACAGTGTTGACAAAGTCATACTTCAATAGGAGGTAAGCTCAAACCTTAAGGAATTTGGTTTTATTACAGGTATACGTAACTAGTACTCTATATAATTCTAAAAAAACATCACTAAAAATAGTAAAAAACACGATGGTTCTCTCCCCTACTAGGGTTTTCCCGGTAAGCGAGGGTTTTCCCTGTAACCGTCGCCGCCTCTCACTGGTGCCGATCTCGGGCTTCTTGGAAGTTTTATCGTTGGAACCATGTTGTTGCTCACTAGTCCTCACTGTCTCCTCGGCACCCAAACCGATTTCGCCGGATCTCGCGCTCATGTCACGATGGTCAACTTCATCTGCTTGCCAACTCCTCCCTACCCGGCGCAATCGGCCGGCCCCTTCTCTGCAGATGACGTCGGTGATAGAGACTAACTTGGTGGGTATCCTGGGTTGGTGTGATAAATTGTGGGTGTCAACGGGGAACAAATGGTTCTGGTGAAGAGGCAGTTGTAGGAGGAGCGAATGCAGGTGGAGGTTGCAACCGAGCCCAGATTGGCAGGGCTATGGATGGCCTGCAGGAAGAGTTGCGGGCGGTGGCAGGGAGGAGCAATGGCTCTCCCTACCTGGAACAGTTAGAGGCTTGGCCTCGAGTGGTTGGGATGCAAAGTCCGGCCCAACCATTCGTAGTTTGTTCTAGACTTAGGATGATCAGTGGATAATGATGCTTCGCTGGCATTGGATATGGTCTATGCAGGTGTGGTTTGAAGTTTGTTGTTGCTTTCCGGGAGACCTTGTAGGGAAGAAGCTCTTTCGGGCACGTTTTGTGTGGCTTCAGTGGAGGGGGACGGTAGCCTCAAGCTCTAATATAGATGTTGTGGATGGATCCTTGAATCAAGCTTTATGGCAGTCTGAGAGCACTCGCGAAGATCAGCTTCACTTGAGAACCTTTATCATTTATCGGTTTTATGTTTCTATCATCCTGATTTTCCTCTTATCTATTACTTATTTAAATTCATTATGGTTATTGTTTTTAGAATTATTATTCTCATTACCCTTAAGTTACTGGGAATGTAGCTTTGAATGCTCATTTCAGGCAGAGAGCAGTAGTAGTACTCATAATTTTATTCATGATTAGTTTGTTTATCTAGTTAGAGGCTATAAAAAAAGTATTCTATATAATTATATGGACTTAACATGCCCAAGAAAATAACTTAAGAAATGTTCCTCTTCTCCATAAAGACTAAACCCATGTCCGTCTAGTCTCCTATTGATAGCCAAAGTATGATCTCCGGCTGCATGTTCGTGCGGGTGTCACGAAGGGCGGGGTGGTGGTCGGGGGCCCTCAGGCCAGTGTTCGAGGACTGGTACCTCGATAAAGCAGACCCCTTGTCAAATTTCTTGCTGCGGTCGTTTGCGGGGGGCCTGTTGTAAGGCTTATTCATCTCCTCGGAGTTCATGAACCGGGTCGCCCGATCGATGAACTCACCCATCGTTGTGACAGGGTTTTCATTAATATTGTACGCGCGCCTGGACTCGCGTTGAAGGCCTTGAGTCACGGCCAGGAGCTGCATGTCCGAGGAGAGACCCTGGACTTGGACGGCTTCTGCCTGAAACCGCCGGATGTAATCACGGAGTGGTTCCTCCCTTTGTTGTTTCACTCTTAATAAGTGTTGGACAGTCTTGGGGGGAGGTCGAGCTCCCATGAAGTGGCGCAGGAACGACGAGGCGAGGTCCTTAAAGCATTTGAAATGCTGGCCTCGTAACGTTCCAAACCATGTTGAAGCAGCCCCTTTCAAGGTGGAGCTGAAAGCTTTGCAGAGTATGAGATCGGAGGCGCGAGCCATCTCCATTTGGGAGATGTAACGCCGCAAATGGTCAACGGGGTCCGTCGTCGCGTCGTAGCTTTCGATGACTGGCATTCGAAAGCTGGCAGGGGCCTTGACGGCAATAACGTCCTTTGTGAAGGGTTGAGTGAGGAGAACCTCGATGTCGTCGAGGACCGAGGTTTAGCGTCTTAACCTGTTCCTCGACCACGTTGATTCTTCTAAGAAGATCGTCGACATCCGAGTTCGCGGCAGACGGGTTTTGATTACGGGATTGTTCATCCCGGTCGTTGGGAGGCGGGAGGCGAGCAGCCTGCATTTCCGCCTTGATGGTTTGTACCATGAAGGCCTTCATTTCGTTGAGCATGCTCGCTGGGAGCAGTGCCATCGAGCGGGATCGGCGATGACCTGCTGGGGGGTCGTCGAGGTCCCAGCGAGGTATGTCATAGTAGCTGCTTGCGGTTGTGGGGGCTGCTGCACCCCTGGGGTGTCAGCAGCAGGGAGTGGCGGGGTTGCCACCAACTGGGAGTTGTGGGGCTGTTGCGTCCCCGTTGCCCCACCAGTAGGGAGTGGTGGAGGTACATCGGAGGAGCTGGAAGCAGCATCCTCAACATGTACACTGTTGTGAGTTCTTCTTGTTTTCGCCATGAAAACGGTTAAAAGTTGAAAAAGTTGAGTAGAAAAAGAAAAATGGCTTGTTTTCTTTCCCAGACAGCGTCAAATTGATAGCCAAAGTATGATCTCCGGCTGCCAAAGATCTTCCGACGACTAGGACAGGTGGCTCCGATACGAAGGACAAGACAAAAGACATTTTCGGTGTAGACAAAGGAGGAAAGTGTGGGTGTGTAGTAATCACCTTATTTGAGGCAGGCACCACCCAATATATAGGGTGGTGCTAGGTCCCGTTACTGGCCTTAAACGCTGGAGAATCTCCATAAATGTACCCATAATTGGAATGACGGCGTATTAATGGTGTAATAACAGCGGAGTTATTAGGGAATTACTCCCTCTCCTTTGGCTTAATGCCATAAGTAGTTTAACGGTTAGTTTGAGGGAGGCAGTGAACGTTTCGTGACCAACGGCTTTATACGGGGCGCCCTTACTGGTAAGAGAGGCTCTCCGTAATGACGAGATCCGCTGTGGTGGACGCGGCCCATATGGCTTTTGCATTTGACAATACAGCCGTATGGGCTGGCCCATATATATCACCTATAGGCTGCAGCCCAAGAACATATTCGACTTCTCTCCAAAGTCCGAGCTCACACCAGTTTTAAAATGTTTTGTCTTTAAAAGTGAAAACTTTTCCTTTTATATAATTTCTATCTTCTAAGAGGGCTGAGGGTTTTTAGTTTTTTAAAAAATTATACTCCGCATATTTTATGAAAAAAATGGGGTAAAGTGGACGGTTAGTCCCTTAACTTTGCTTATTGTCCTATTTCGGTCTCATTTTAAGAATTTGTCCTATTTAAGTCATTTATCTTCATATTTTTGTCATATTCAAGTCCTTTACCGTTAACTCGGTGTTAAAATTAACGGATTTTCTTGAAAAATGATTTTTAGACACATGCACTTTTTCTTTTATACTATGTGTCTAAAAAATCATTTTTCCATGAAATCCGTTAACTTTAACACCGAGTTAACGGTAAAGGACTTGAATATGATAAAAATATGAAGATAAGTGACTTTAATGGGACAAATTCTTAAAATGAGACCGAAATAGGACAATAAGCAAAGTTAATGGACTAACCATACACTTTACCCTTAAAATTTTGTATCCAACTTAAAAGCTTAGTTAAGTGTCATGTCGAATTCCATACCTGGTTTCGCACAACATAGCAAACTAGCAATGAACTAATAAAAGTGGTACATACATACATACAACTAGCCAGGGCAATCTTGTGATTCATGATAATTATAAAAATTGAACATATTAACCTTTTCCACTCAGTTAAATAATCTCTATAACCCTAGAACAGGCCGATTAAACAAAGAATAATGACCAGATTAATTAACATAAACAATTTGCTACACATTAATTTAATTTAAGTAATAAAAAAATTAATCTTTGATGCAGCAGAGGGCTTATATATATTCCCCATCCCATTCGTGTAGTCTCATTTCCCTATACAATTTGTAAAGCAAAATGAACAAACGAATGGGACGGAGTAAGTATTGTGGTATCTTCATGAGTCAAAATTGGATTAAATCATTGGTGGTGTCTCGAGAGAGCTGATGAATTCACTGAAAAACGTATCATTGCCGGAATCTTCAAAATTGCTGGAACTCGGACCTTGAAAGTAGTCAAAGTATGTTTGTACATCCTCAGGAAAGCTACATGACTTTGTAGCCTCCTCTGCAACAGTGGAAGAAGTCATCTCCATCATTTCCTTGAACTTGGATGACTGCAACAGAAGCCCTAGGGCTGACGACGTCACATTTGTCTGGCGGTGTTGAGCCATGGTGGCACCGGAGCAGCCATTATTAGTAGCCATGAATTGTTGAGAATTTTCTAGAGAGTTGAGGAAATCCAAGTTTGGTGTGTACAAGTCTATATTTGCGCTTGAAGTTGAAGTGGTAGCTTCCAACATAAGATTAGGATTAGGGTTAGGGTTAGTATGATCATCGGTACTTTCGGTGGTGGTGGTGGTGTCATTGTTGGTTTGATTATTAGGTTTGAGCCATCGGATGTAGCGGCTAAGATCGAAGTTGGTGACGGCGTTTAATCCACGATACTCAATTGCTGCCATATCATAGGCAGTGGCTGCTTCCTCTTGGGTGCCTGCAGATTAATCATTAAGGAAGCTAAAATGATCATTGATTGCCTTGCAGAGGAAGAAATTAAGTAGTGGCATCTCATAATGATTTTTTGTTATATATGCATGGTTAATTAGGGTTTTCTAAATACCGTAAGTCCCAAGGTAGAGATATTTGTTTCCAAACACCCTTCCAATTCGTGCTTCCCATCTTCCATTGTGATGATGCCTAATCGCGAAATTCAAATAAAAAATCAAATTGTGACTTCTAATTTACGATTAAAAAAATTTGCACATTGAGAATTTTTTGTACGTTGTTAATTAATCCATTACCTTGCAACACCTCTGTATTTGGACACGCCTCGAGAGAAACCATTGCTTTTCCTACAATTTTGACATTGTTTGTTAGATTAGCACAGCACATCAAAACAAATAACTTAATTACAAATAAAAACACGTAGTGTGCTAATTTTTTTTGAACAAAAATATTTAAAAAAAAAAAGAGAAACAGAACGTCACCTCCTCAGTGATCCGATGTATTCTTCTCTTGACTGACCCTCCATCTCTTTTAGTTCTTTTTCGTAGTTTGAAACCTGAATTTTTTTTTAAAAAAGATACATATTACATCTCTAAAAAATGATAGAATTATAATTATTACATTATTATTATTATTTTGCAAAAATGATGGAGAAATTCGAATTATTACTGGAGAATTAAGGATGGTCTCAGGACCCCAGTACTTGAGTGCAGCTAAATCGTAAGCGCGAGCCGCCATTTCTTCATCATCATAGGCACCTGATCCATCAAATTAAATTGAGTTGCATTATGTATGTGTATCACCTGGCTTGCTAGCTGGCGTTCAAAAAAAAAAAGAAAAAAAAGAAACTTGACTTGCTGATGAAGATCATTAATTTGTAAATCAGAATCATAGTTCAGAATAATTAATTTAATTTGGAACTAAGAAAATGCGTAATGTCATTTTTGTTTTTTGTTTTCTAATGCTAATTGAAAACTGCAAAATGGGATAGTCTTTTCAACATTCGAGAATGACACTAATAAATTTGTTTACTTAACACTTTAATTAATTGTAAAGTGGACAAATTAAGGCATATATTTTTTAGTCGTTTTCTTAATCTGGATGATAACATGAGTAAACCAAATGAAATAATACCAAGATAGACTGCGCTTGACGTATATATCCATGCAACAGCAGCAAAGCCAAAAGTAGCATCATGAAATTGAGGGAAACAAAAGAAAAAGAATCCATTAATAATAACAAAAATAATAACCAGCTTTAAGTGCTGTAACTATATATATATATATATATATATATATATATATATATATATATATATATATATATATATATATATATATATATATATATATATATATATATATATATATATATATATATATATATATATATATATATATATATAGGTTAAAAATGCCCACCTTGTTTTCCTTTCTTATTCTGGGATTCATTCCAACAATTCTTGTCCCACAAATGAGCTTCATAACGACCAGTCCACCGATGCCTGGGAAAGCCATTATTAAAGTTGATAATCTTGAACGAAAATGCATGTAATTCTGGGATTAATTATTGGAATATATATTACTCCACGAATGTCATCAATATATATTAATTAATTATAAGATTGATTGTAATTATTAATTACCTGGTTACACCTCGATAAACGGAGCTGCGTTGAGTTGGTGTTTCTCTAGGCACACTCCTCCTTGTTCTCTTCTTCTTTCCAGTACTAGCAGTAGTAGTATTAGTGACAGCAGTACTACTGCTTTTTGCCTCATCTTTACGAGCTTTGGACTGTGATAGCTTCGGCATTGAATTGAACAAGGCGATGAAACGAGGAGAGATGATGATGATGATGATGATGATGAGTACTATAGCTAGCTTGTGGACAAAAGAAATTGTTATTGATTTGGGATTATATTTATGAGATGGTCCACACGAGGAGGAGGAGGGGTTTTAAAGAGGAGCAAATTAAATTAATTAAAGAATGGATCATGCATGAAATTAAATTGTTGAAGCTAGATTATGTGATATTGATCAATATGCAGGGTGGCCAATTAGCCAGCCAGCCAGCCAGCCGGCAGGCCAAAGAAAACGATGGTTTTAATTTGTTGCCGCCTTTAACCGGCTCATCTATGGTGCTTTTGTATTTTGTCCCCATGCTCATGCATGCGCACATATCTGCCATTGCATATACATGATCATATAAGACACAATACTAGATTTGTTTTCACAACGTTTCTTATGATATATATATATATATATATATATATATATATATATATATATATATATATATATATATATATATATATATATATATATAATCTTCAAACTATGCGAAAGTTGCACTATATGTTAAAATGGTTTGTAGACTACTGCATCAAGTATATATTTAAGCAGTAAGAAATTCCACATCGAATCTGTAATACTAATTATTAATTCTTTGCTTCATTTAATCATCAATTCGGTCAAGCAAGGTGAAAAAAAGGTATGATCAGAAAAGTTGTACATGCATGCTCTCGACAGATTGTCTTTAGATAAACTTCATTTTTAGTTCTTTAGTTTTGCTTTTTATCCTATTTAATAAGTCATATTTTAAGAATTTGCAAGAATTTCTCACATTTTAGCCGGAGAGACGTTTTCTACTTTGTTCTGAGATGACATTGTATTAGAATGTATTGCCCTCGTCCTTAAATAATTATACACTTTGACTTTATTGTTTCAAGATTCAATATTTGACTCAAATTTTGGCAAAGATAAAAAGTTTTTAAAAATCCAGATAAATATATTTAGAAAGTTTATACTTCAAATTATGATATGCATCTAAATTATTAACTTTAAATGTCTAAACATTCTTGAAAAAAATTATAGATCAAATACTGTAAAACAACAAAAACAAAAGTGTAGAATTATTTGGTCTAGCAGCCTTGACTCAAGTGGCACTTAGTGTGTCACAGAGGTGGGGTTTCTCTAAGGACATGAGTGTCTAATCTAACCGACTGACCTACTGCCGTTCGAAAAAAAAGTGTAGAATTATTTGGAGATGAAGGAAGTATATGATTACCTCCTCAAATTTTTAAGACCCTGAGTGGATACTTCTCACTTTGTTCTACCGCTCTCCACTACTCTCGCAAGTACCTAAATGATTTACCATCCTCAACAGCACAACTTCTAATAAATAAACTCGAGGAACGTAGTCACGAATGTGGGTGGATTGAATAAACTCGAGGAACGCAGTCCTCTCATCCAACCATGGCATATGGTTCCGAAATTTTGTCACTGGGTTGTGTATTGTGGATAGCATTGAAATACCACTTAAGTTATTTTGTGACAATAATTCGGCGGTGCAATATGCAAACAACAACTCGAGTTCGTCAAAGTCAAAGCATATAGACATCAAGTTTCGAGTTGTCAAGGAAAGAATTCAGAGTGATCAGTTGTCTATTCAGTACATTGGGATAAACACCATAATTGTGAATCCTCTTACTAAGGGATTGCCACCCAAGGTCTTTCATGAGTATGTTGCTCATAAGTGTGTAATATCTCCTTAAAATATTTAGTTTTAGTGGCAGTTTGTACTTTTAGATGTTCAAAATTTTGGACACTTGTAGTTATGGATCATTATGATCAGGTTTAAACAAATAAAGTTTATGGTTTCTATTCACTCTGAATTTTGATGAGATTATTCTCACTAAGGTTGGACCAATTGGAAATAGACATGTTGAGATCACATTACATGTAATTTTCACGCTACACATCCACACTTAATTCATGTCATCTGATTATGTTGATACATGTGACCATTGATAGGTTTAGCTACAATACAAGTAGCGAAAGCCACTTTGATCCTGTGTTGGTATAATTAGTGGACGAAATTGGCTAAGATGATTTTGTGGTGATAGTTTTTTAAGGAGTACTTATTAGGTTATAATGCACAGTTATAAGGTACACATATAACCCAAGTGGGAGATTGTTAGAATTTTTTATATGGGTTTATATGTGAAATAACTATGCATTATATTTGCTATCATAAGGTTTGACCCAATTAAAAGTGATCTAATAAAGTTGAATTTTGGGCTATGTCCATCTTATAAAGGTGTGAAATATTTTAATGTGTAGAGGCCAAAGTGTAACTTTTATTTTAATGATGGTGAAATAAAGATACACAACTATATAAATAAAGTATAATTAAGTCATACGTGCTAGGGTTTTTTTCTCATTCAGCCTCTGCCTCCTCTGAGTCCTGTCATTAGAGAACGCAAAAGAGGAACCCACGCGTATTGGTTTGGAAGATCATTGAGCCGCAAATCTCCTGCTTGAATCTTCCACTATGGATCCAGGTATGTTTCCGGTTATGCTTTAGAATTTAATATTGATGATTTGACATGAATGATCTTGGGTTTTATGGATTAATTGTTTGATTAATTAATCCCAACAGCTTATGCTTTGATCTCGTTGGCTCGCTTCGACGTCGCTGCCGTGATTTCTTTGGACCGCCTTTACGCCTCAACCACGACATCACCCAACTGTGCAGAGCCGATCTTGAGCTTCAACGACCGGCGAGCCGCTTCTTTCATCAACTCACCATTTCACGGCCACTCAAGCTAGCCTAGCTGGCGGAAACGATTGGCGTCGAATTCGAGTTCAGGGGATTTCCTCACCGCCGATGACTCCCCCTTGCAACCCTAACTCTTTCTCTTTCTCGGATGCCGCTTCTGCACCATGCCGTCTTTGTCGTCGTCAACAGATTCCACTCCATGAAATTGCCGGTTGCCATTCTCCCTCGCAGCCTCTCCTCCTAGCAGCAATCCAAGAAGGAAGATTGCAACCACGAGCCCAAAAAGCTCACCGTCCCCAACTATTTAGAAAGTTTATACTTCACATTATAATATGCATATGAATTATTAATTTTAAATGTCTAAACATTCATGAAAAAAAAATAATAGATTAAATACTATAAAACAACAAAAATAAAGTGTAGAATTACTTGTGAACGGAGTATAAAGTTAAATCTATCCTAATTTCCGCATCTAGTGACACCATTCAATTTTCATGGACAAATAAGGTACAAAGACGATGCTCTCTTTACTACTATAACCTCTGAGCTGTAATCTTAACCTTGGAGCTATCCTTTCTGTTATTCAAATTAATGGATTCGAGAAAGATTATAGAACACCGTGACCGCGAATCCAAAAAGGAAACTCAAATTATTACAGACATAGATGAAGAATCAGTAGAGACAGATCTCCAAGGTTGCCTTAGGCACTCTGTTGAGATATGCCTTCTTTACACCGCAAAATTGAATCATCATCAAAGAAATTCACGTGGATTACCTCAGCTTGCGGTTGACCGCTCAAAAACCTCCGCCAGTGCTACTACTTGTTTTATCATCTGCTTCTCAACTAAAGCTACCCACTGCAACTCCTTGTTGTCATGGAATCAATCCATTTAACACATTCAATGCAACCTTCCTCAACTGCTTACCTCAACCATCTCACCTTCAGTGTCACTGTAATCTCCCCAAGATTTGCAACATCTCTCCTCAGATTTTATTTCATCGCAAGCAACATTTTCTAGCACCTCACCTTCGTTCTGAACCACTTCTAGTTCACTGATAGCATCAAGTTGGGCGTCCGCAGAGTCTGAGGTTTGATTCTCTGGTTGTCCCTGCTCACTTGGTTCTATTTCACTTACTTCTTCTGATCTCGTCTCTCTACTACAATCTATTGTTTCTTCGTTTTGGTTTATGACTTCAACATCAGCAGTTAGAGGACTTGATACCTCTTGGGAATCGATTGGTGCAGCAAGAAGTACATTTTGTGGAGCAGGAACAATACCATTAGTTGCTATTGCATACCCATTTGGAGAGAGTGGCATGCCATTTGAAGTAGTCAAGTAACCACTTGGAGAGGCTGGGTAATCATTGGAAACCCAAGGTTGGCCAGGTACATACTCAGCAGCATGAGGGTTCATTATTCTTGGGGGACTGAACTGATTACCTTCAACTGTACGTTCATTATTGTGGAACCCTGGCTTGTTACGTGGCACTCTGTTCCCAGATCTGCTATGACTTCCGGACAGCCTTGGACCATATGGAACTCTGGATGTTGCTGACTGATGAGCTGATCTACGAACAGGATTTACTGGAAGAATTGGAGGTATATTAATGGGTGGAGGTAGAATTCCTCCATGATCTTTAAAACCAGGAACTGCAACTGAGGTGAAGATTGGAACAGTGGAAGGATTAAATGGAGGTGCAGCAGCGGAAAGTTTTTTGGATGGCTCTTTTCCATTTTCAACTTCATCCGGTTGTTCACCTTTGGGTGACAACTGCTGATCATTGGCAACTCCAGCAGATGGTTCCTGTGAATCATTATCTTTCACTTTTTCTCCAAGAGTGCAAGTCTCTGCTTCCAACTGTGAAGAGCAACTGCTGGTTGTAGTAGATGGTGACCTGTTCTCAGGAGATGCCAACGTGCCTTCATCACAACCTTCATCCTCCAAAGCTTCAGTTACATCAGCTACAACATCTGAATCATTACAACCAACAGAACTTTCAACATTTGAAACTTCAACACTACTGCCCTTTGGTTCAGTAACCGCAGCAACAGAACTCTCTACCTTCACATCTTGAGCTTCCATTTTCATGTCTTCAACTTTACCATCTACAGATTCCGTAGATTCCTTAATATGTCGATTGCATTTTTCTTTATTTCCTGAAACATCTCCGGTGTTCTTTTGAGCTTCATCAGAATTTGTTTTTGTAGGACCATCTCCAAGACTAGGATCTGATGGAGTTGTTTTATTTGTCTGAGAATTTGCTTCCATCGAAAGGTTTTCTTTAGGCGACTGGTCTGCCACCGCCTTCACAATAGATCCGGGTGCAGCCAAAGCCACTTCCTTGTAGGAGAATACTTTCCCTACTGTCTGAACAGTTACCGGAGCTGCAGAAGAAGGCGACTTGTTTACTTGATCAGCTGAAACTGGAGTAGCTGGAGCTGACTTCGCGTTGATCGATTTTTCTGCTCCAGTAGCATTCTGATTAAGCTTTGGGCTGAAGCTGAAACTCTTCACAATTTTTTTTGGAGCTTTGAGGTTAACTGTATCATTTGAGTTTGCTTTTGGAGATGTATAATTAGCTGACTTTCCTCTGTATTTTGATGATTGAGACATATTCATAAAATTGGTGTTGAGTTTCGCCAAACTTGGGCGTCTTGAAGAAGATGATTTTCGGCCTGCAGGTGAACGACCTTTAGGGACAGCTTCTTGCCATCCTTCATCAGAGAACTCAACCTCTTCCTCACTATTCTTTAGTACCCATTGCGATTGCTCCGGCAAAACGGAATCCAGTTCCTTACTTTTAGAGTCTGTTAGTTGACCTTCTGTTTTGTTTTCTTTGTCACTTGAAGTCTCAATGACTGCATGAGTAGGTGATGCAATCTCATCTTGCTGATACTCATTGGGAATTACCTCCCCGTTTTGACCAGACTTTCCTTTGACCTACATTATATAGATAAACCCTCATTAGTTCCTTTAAAAGCATAATAAAGCACTGAAGATGAAGCTTGTATTAGCGGTAAGGATCACCTTCAAACGAGCCTTTTTCTGAGCATCTTTTGATTTCATGTCTGCATCTGGGGCTATATAGTCCAAAAGGTCGGACACGCTGAAACCAGTAAAGGCATATTGTAAAATTTACAAAAAGGGTGAAATATTTAAAATATAAAGAGAGTACATGTTGCTTGTTTGTGAAATTAAGTAGTTTTCTCAACTGAACCAAATTGGATACAAAAAGTTGCTGTAAATCTTAGCAGTTAAACACATTTGACATTCTCCAATAACTTCTAGTAAATCTATTCTGAATATAATAAAGACAAAGGGACGGAAGAAAAAGATCATTGCATTTAGCTTGGCAAGGAGTTAATTATTCATAGAAGCAGCACGCCTGTTTACATTGCATTTAGCCTGGCAAGGAGTTAATTATTCGTTAACAAGTGGGATAGTGCACAAAGTACATACTTGTCTATACTCATAAAACATACCTTAAATGGCCTTTGCTGGAGATTGAGGCATCAGGCTTAGGAGTGCCATTGCCAGCAGCCTCCTGCTGCTCAAGTGCCTTAGACTCAAAGTACTCAAGCCATGCAGCTGCATCCTGTGAAAATTTAATACACCTATGAGTTAAAAGAAATTGGAATCCATGACTCTCATTATGACAGAACTTGAAATCTACCTGAGTGCGTAGATCCTCTGGCCCTAGTTTTGTTTGCAGTATCTGCAGGGTTGTTTGCTCATGCTGAACACTCAAGGAGTACGCTTCCATCAAAGACAGAGCAATTGCAATGGCATGGTAGCTAGCAGCAGTCTGTGGAAGGGAAAATGTATCAAATGTGAACCACATAAACAACACAAACCATCACAAAACGTTTCTGTTGGCTTTTCCAAATCTTTCTTAGATAAAGATACCAATGACCAACTCACTAAAAAGGAGCTAAATAAAAAGTGATACAACTACTTCGCATCATTACCATCTTGACATCTTGTTGCGTCTACTTTGACTTTAAATTCATTTTTGTCCATAGTTTAACAACAGACTCTATAATCTTGTGGACAGTGAAAGTTCAATTTCAATCTACTGCATGTGATAAAGTCTGGAACAGAAAAGGACAAAGAAACCAATTCAATTTGTACTCAAGACAAAGATAACAAGATACCTGTATATGGTCAGCTCCAAGAAGTCGTTGGTTACATTTGAGGGCCTCATGAAGGTACCTTAGAGCAACATGGACATTTCCCAAGCCTTCTTCCATCATTGCCACATTGATGTAGGTTGCCGCCGTATTAGGATGAGAGGGCCCGCACGTTAAATGTAACAGATATAGTGCACGATTGACATACCTAAAGGAAAATTTTACAACAATAAGGATATACTATACAGTGAGGATTTTAGGGGCAAAAAATGCATGGCTTAAACAATTTGCATCTCCATGGCCACTGAGTAACACTAATGGTGATAATCATGTACTGAACCCAATTTAACAAATGTTTGATGTATCATTAGCTAAACTTGATGGCTTCAGTGACCAATTGGAATTTATCCATGCAACTATTAAATGATTTTATTACTGTATGTGAAAGCTAAGAACAATGGAGATCCAAAAAGATTATCTGAAAAAATAAAGGATTAGAGTGTAAAAGCATACTTCAACGCTAACTCGGTATGCTGCAGACGGTAGTAGAATACAGCTAGGTCACCATAACTTTTCATTGTATCTGGATGGTCAAGTCCAAGTTCTCTTTCATTTATATCCAGCGCCTTCTGTTGATAGATAGTTGCCTGAATAATTGATAATACTTCTTAAGTCATAAATTCCTATCCAAAAATAAGGGAAGGAAAAAAATAGTACAAAATTAAGAAAATAGAAAAACTACTCGAGGCCATCAAAGACTACTTAAAGTTTCGAAAGTCTTCCGGTTAACTGATCAAAATTTCAAAATAATGCTTCTAAAATGTGAAATATAGAGATACCTGATTAAAATCACCAGTATGATAAAGTACAACGGCCAGAAGACTATATGCTCCAGCTGTCATCCGATGGTAAGGACCACAAACAGACACGAGTTTTGAAAGTGCCTGTACAAGTCATCAAGCATAGAATGTTCAAAACTGCATAGATAAAGGGGTATAGAGAGAGGGATGGGGGGTACTCCATACCTTTGCACCATAATTGACAGCATCTTCCAATTTACCCTTATCCAATGAAGTTTTAGATGATTCCAGAAGTGTTCGCCCATCTGCCGAAGAGCATGCGACATGCTGTGGAGAGAACTCAATTTCGATAAAACAATTCATTTCTAAGCAATATAAAAGGAACTTGGCCAGGTTACCTTGTATACGGGAACCATGCTAATGATATCCGACTTCTTGAAAGGAAATGGAGTGTCCATGTCATAGTCTCTAGGAAGAAGCTCAAGTCCAACCTGAGAAATTGTCACATTTAGAAACTTGAAATTGTATTGGGAAGTAGTCACTAGGACATCTGCAATGTTTCAAATGTTAAAAATAATTTCTTAATAGAATACCTTGTGCGCAAGTCCGCGGAGAATAGCAAACTTTCTCAGGTCCTGGCAGCTGTCAGGTTTCCATTGCCAACCAAACCTTTTTGAAAGGAATGTTTCTAGCCACTTTTGCTTTAAATTATTTTCACCAGTAATACTGCCATCATTTGCAACAAATGGTGCTCCTAATAAAACGTTTAAGCATGCAGCAATTGACCCAGCCAGATCAGTAACATTATCAGTTGCAGCTACAACAGACTGCAGTATGTGCTTATAGGCTCGGACAACCATCTCATGTATGCAGAGTGATTGTACATGAGGGAGTTTGTCAGCGAGCTCAACCTAAAGGCAAAAAAAAAAAAGAAAAATGAAACAAATACAGTCAACAACACATCCAACAATTAGAAACAAGACCTTACCTAGAACAAAATATCCAAGACTATTACTCTTCCGTCTCAAAACTATTGAAACATTCAGTTTTCAGCAATTACTCTTGACTTTTCACTTTAACAATATTAATATATTAAATTGAAATATTTTCATGCAAACAATAAAAAACATATAAGTAGCTTCTAGATAGATATTTTCAATTTTTAATAGAAACAAATAAGTATAAGTCAAACGTGTGAGAACTTTTGAGATAGATTAAGTAATATTTAACTGAAAACTCTAACACTACTTTGCACTACCCCCTAATAACCATTTTCAAGTGTAAAAATCATGGTCATGCATGGAATCGATTAGTAATTACAGAAAGACGTGTATTGTTAAATGGTTTACCACACGTCCAAGGGAGCACATTTGTAAACCTCGTGTGTGCATAAAGTCTGTCAATGTTCTTCCATCAACTGGAGAAAGTTCAAGTGATCCAAAATCTGCGACCTAATAATTCAGAGTATACAGAGCTCATTTAAACCATAATCTTAGGGTTCCATGCAAGAATTGATGGCTAAACTGACCAGTTTCGGAAGGGCAGTATCAGCATAGTACGAATGTGCCATTTCAATCAACTGCTCAGGTGTCTGCCATACAAATGAAATTTAACAAACATGTTTAGCATTGGCATAAATACATAGAGAAAAATCATTAAGATAGAGGCTGCTTTGTTTCACTCTTTTTCATTTTAACTATTAAATAATTCTAGTTCGTACATCTTCCTTATTCAAACATATACTCGCTCTATCCCACAAAAATTGACACGTATTACAATTTGCGATATTCCACAGAAATTGTTAAGTTTCCTTAAGAGGAAACTTTTACCTACCTATTTTACTTAATAACCCTCAGTTTTCATTATCCACTCAAAAAGTTATTCTTGTCTTCTATGCCTATTTTAATTTTTTTACACTCAAGTCTTATGCACACCTTAATCTGCGTGCCTAGTCAAGTGTATCAATTATTATGGGATGGATGGAGTATCATTTAGAATCTGAAACCATATGAACATCTAAACAACCTTTTTTTCAACAAGTAATAATTTATTTATAATTTTTATACTATTCTAACCAATTAAAAAAAATTACCAAAAACAGCACTGACTTTTAACTAAGACTGTTTAAGAAAGGCTTTTTAGGTCTTCTAAACTAGAAAAGATAAATAATAACATAGTATACATGAATAATCATTATAAGCGAGGAAAATGTAGAAAGAAAAATATGAGAATAATTCGAAATGAAAGCCCTGCAGTTTAAGGATTTCATCGAGGGGAAAAATGTTGAAACTATGATGTTATTAGGTCTGTTAGTTTGAAACATTTTATATGTCAAAATATTAAACATGTCTTTTCTTTGGGAAGACAACAATCAAACCTTGAGGTGAAGACCAGTTTCAGATTCTTTAAGTCGGAAATACGCTGCTTCAGAAATCAGATTTTTCCACATCATTTCCATTTGCTCATCTTGCTTCTCCATGTCAAGACTTTGACCGGAAGGAATCTCTTTACCTTGTTCAGTTTTAGTGCTTTTAGCATCTATTTTCTTTTTTAAATCCTTTAGCAATACACCTTGTTTCCCAAGACCCTTCACAGCAGGCTCATGCTTAGCATCTTCGTTTTTCTTATTATCAGCTTTGGCTGAAGCGTGATTTTGCAGATGTTGCACCCAACATGCCCCTAGTTCCCACCTGATAGGCCTTGGTGTTCTAGAAGATTCAGCCTGCAACTTCAACAAGCTATCCTCCATTACTTTTCTTACAGATTCTCTAGCAGATTGTAGATTTTCAGAATCCCCATTCTGCGATCTCTGCAGGGATGACTGAGTTGCTGACTTGTGCAATAATAGTCTCAAGCTGAAGGCCCACAACAGATGAAATTTAATGTATCAGTTATTGCTATTGGACAATTACATATTGTTTCATTTTCATGCAATTGGTCTTAATCTAAGCTTATTTCTACCAGAGTCCACTAGATAGTAGTCTTTCTTTTCTTCCCCCAAATATCAGAAGTGAAAGTACTAGTCATGAGCTTACCTGTTGACGTTTAACGCATTAGCTCCTCCTTCAGGCTGGTCTTCAATTTCAATGTTGCTGGCAATGGGATTGCTTTCCCACTTCATGTCACATGATACCTTTACTATGGCTGTGTATCCACAATGTCGAACAACCACCACCCCTAAGGTAGAAGTATCCTAAAAGAATAAAACTCAGTCCAGCAATTCATTAAAACCTGCTGTATGCATCACTACAAAGACTTGACAAACGGACTACTCACATGAACTGTTGCACTCTCATCAGCAGTAATGCCTTTAAGCAAATTCCTACGAGCAAGCTCTTCTGGTGACATTTCAAGAACCTGGCAACCATCATTTTTGCTGTCTTTTTTCATACTTGCATCAGGAATATCTTTTGCTACTTTAATAACCAAATCACCAACTCTTTCTTCATAAAACTTTAAAGGCTGCTGACTGTTTTCAACTATATTTTTTATAGTTCCCACAGCTCTAAATACTGAAACGTCGACGAATAAACTATGAAGTAGAAAGGCTTTGCGGTCTCGGATCTGCCTTTCTTCAGCTGTTTTGCAAGGCATTGCAGCCAAAATTGCAAACTCTTTTGCCCATTGCCTTTTGTCATGCTCACCATATCGTCCTTGTCCACCTCCACTTCCTCCCCAATTTTCATCTTCCACTGGAAGTGGAAGGAAGGTAAATGGATTCTCTGCAACCATAGGGGGCACAACCCATGTGTTCGCACGAAAACCGTAAGGAAGGTTCCCAAACTGAAACAGAACCAAGAAAGTACATTTAAACATGTTCTCAAGTTGCAATCCGAAAGGAAAGACTAAATGAGTGCTTTACACACTTTATTATGCTCTGTGAATGCTTTCATAAGAGCCTTGTAAGCCTGCAACAAGAATCAGAACTATATTAGACACTATAAGCGCTTAAAATAACACGATATAATGACCCAGACAATACGTGGCTTACAGCATCAAATACCCTGCTGATTTCTCCCAGAAGACCCACCAATGTGTGGCTCAAAAGATGACGTTTCCCAGCAGGATAAAATCCTTGCCGAGAAGCAACCACTGTCGTTGGCTTTCCACTGCAAACCTTAACCTGCATTTCAACACCATAAACCCAAATTCCAGGCAACGCTAACTGGTATAAAGTGATCCAGAATAAAAAGATTGAGCAATAAGTACATCAATCTGGAAATAATCATCGTCCGTCTTATCCTCGGGAAACGGACGAGTCGACCTCCGAATATCTGCAAGTAGAAAATCCGAAAACAAGTAGTTAGTAAGTAAACGAAACCCAAACTTAGTTAACCTCAGACCCAGTCCCGAAAAGTTCATTTTCTAGGAACGCACATTGAATCGGAGGCGTGAGGTTGGAGAAGGAGAAGAAATCGTAAAATTGGCCGAGCCGCGACGGCGGAGACATAGAGATTGCGTCGCATTTATCCTTCGACTTGGAGCCGGCGTCGGAGAAATCGGCTTCATGGCTAGTACAGATCTCGGAGGAAACTGATTCCTTTTGGCTGGAGTCTTTGATGAGACTAGGTTTCGTCGCCACCGGTTTGTGCGAGGAGCCGAAGGAGGTGGTGCAGGCGACGATGTCGAGAAGGCGGCGGATGTGAGCGACCGATTGCTCCTCACTGTAGTCCTCTGCGAAGAAGAAGGAAAGGAGCCGAACCGAAATGAGGTAAGCTGTAAAGATGGATCGTGAGCTTGTAGATTTTGAACCGTTAGATTGAGTCGTTTACCTTCGGCGATGGTGAGGTGGCAGGGTTTGAGGGACACGATATCGACGGTATCTTTTAGCCGCTGTCCTCGCACCTGTAAAAGATCCAATTTGGTTGTCAACGTCTGGTATACAGTAGACAGTTAGTTATTTTCGTTATTTTCGCGTTGGCTCCCGCGCTCAAGGGCTGTGTGACCTTCCTTAAAGGTCTGTTCATTGTTCATTTAGAACGAAGAGATCAAAAAGAATTTAGGGGTAACCTTTTAGGAGATTCGTCCCAAAATCATTTTTTAGATTATAGGTGTAACTATGTATGGTTTTTCAATAATGAATGATCTCTATCGACATTAAAAAAATGAAACCTCTCAATATTCTAAGTTGTAAGAACTTGTTTAGTACCGTCCATTTCTCAACAAACTTGATACTTATGTTTTTCCTTTTTACTAGTCCAAACAATATGAATAGGTTTTATTTTTTATGACACTTTTCTACAACCCTTTTATTTTGGGAAAAGGTCCAAATTTGTCACTCAGTTTTGCATATTGGCACATTTTTACCACTATTCCAAAAATGCACGATTTTACCATCATTTTATATTTGAATGATTTTTTGTACCACCGAAAAACGCGTTTAGGTTCTTATATGCCATTAAAATGGTTGACGGTGTCTATTTGCGACGGCCGGTGCGGTGGCGGTCGAGTTTTTGTGGTGGACTTGGTCCGATATGGTTCGCCGAAGGCCGGCAGTGACAATGATGGTGGTTGGAGCGGCATACGACGGCCGGAACGTTGAATCGAAGCGGTTAAACTTGAAATCGTGGTGGAGGTTTTTTGCCGATTTCTCCACTATTCCGGCGGCTTTGGTGGCGGAAGACGGATGGTTGGCTTCGCCTGGACACGCACGGAGATGATGGTGGTGGTTGACTCTACTAGGCATGACAACGATTCAGATAATCCGCGATAGGGGTAAAACCGCTAACCGCAATCCGCAGTATTTTCCCTATCAGCGGATTGCGGTTTTGTCCTTCGCGGTTAGGTTCTGACACCCATAACAGCTAACCACGGATATCCGCGGTTATTAACTCAATCAATTATAAATACCTAAATATCAATAATTTTATCAAAATATACGTAATTACATCCAAATAAGTTCAGGAAAAAAACAGAATTTTTTTTTTGAAAGATAAGAATCTTTTGCACACACCATGAGTAAACTTTTTTGAAAACAATAGTACAGATAACCATGAGCAAATTTCTTTGAAGATTATGCGTTTGGTGTAAGATGGATAGGTACGGTTAGTTTTGTTTAAGTTGGGGTTGAAACAATTTAAAAATGATTGGATTGGGTTAGGTGTTTGAAGAATTCGGCTGTAAGGGTTAGATTATAATCGGCTTAACAAAATGTGGGCGTAATTAATAATATGTATATTCTACCGGTTAGCGGATATCCTTGAAACCGCGGTTAGCGGTTAACTGCGGTGCGGATACCCCATATCCGTTATCCGTAACCTCCAACCTCGCGGTTATTAAAAAAATCGCAACTACAAAACCGCGGTTAAAACCGTCAGAAACGGGTGGTTATCCGCGGTTTGCGGTTTTAATCCGCTCCACTGCCATCCCTAGACTCGACCATCGCCGACGACCGTCGTACTGGCCGCCGCAAATAGACTTCGTCAACCATTTTAATGACATATACGAACCTCAACACGTTTTTCGGTGGCACAAAGGAACCACTCCAACGTAAAATGATAGTAAAATCGAGCCTTTTTGAAATAGTGATAAAAATGTGCCAATATGCATAACTGGGTGGTAAATTTGGACATTTTCCCTTTTATTTTCAACATTTAACCTATTTTTAAGCTGAATGGGATTGAAAGAATACTTTTTGTTGAGACTAATGAATATTTATTAACAGTGATGAAATAGTGCGACAATAATTGTACCTTAACCAAAGTTGGAGGAACATGACTTAAAACTGAAGTGGTACACGTACAATACAACATTAGGGGGTTGTATTGTACGTGTACCACTTCAGTGAATCACTTCTCCAAAAATTCGGACCTCAAGTGAGAAACATAAACGTGAACGCGAAAAACGGAGGTGATCGTGAAAAGTGATAAATGAGAAGAGTAGCGGGTGTGGGGCCCACCAAACAGCCAATCACAATCAAGGAGGAGGGGGAGTGGGGGTGAGGCCCGCCAGTGTTTGTTTTGTTGTTGTCTGTGGATGGTTAGAGGAGCCGGATTGTTAGAGACCATGGGTGGCATACCAGTCCAACTGGCGTCCCCATGCGTCTCATAACTCACGGACTTCTCGTGTCAGTTCTGAGTTTATGCTTCCCAGGACTCGAACATGGGACTCGGGCTTAATGTCTCATTTCACATGAGTCGAGTCAAGTCGACTCATGTGAAATGGGACATTGCCCGAGTCCCATGTTCGAGTCTGGAAGGCATAAAACTCGTGAATCTGCAAAATCCGTGAGTTAGGGATGCAGGGGACGCTAGTTGGGCTAGTATGCCAACCTGGTCTCTAACACGGATGGTGAGATGAATTTGTTCGGTGACTTTCAAACAAATTCCGGTGAATTATTTCCACTCCCACCCCCAACTTTGAAACCCCTATTAAATGAAGTGTACAATACAACATTAAATGAAGTAGTCGGGACTACCAACCATTTTTCATGGACTTTGCTCCCATCACCATTAAATTTAAAACCATAGCCCCACATAAAAACCCTGCTCGTCCACGTCAACCATGATAACTCTATGCCAATGTTTTCTCCCAATACTTCACAACTTTTTTGTTTCAAACAAACTTTACAAATTTTCCAATTTTTGTTTTGGTTGTTGGTAAAAAGCTTTTACAATTGTGTTCAATTGAAACACGAGTTAGGAAAAAGTTTCAAAAATCATTTTGATTTTTAAAAAGTATATGTGAAAAGGTAGAGAGAGAAAAATACATAACTTTAACTAATTTTAAAAATACTAATAATAGTTGCTTGAATAGTTAGTCAGAATATCTGTTTCTTTTTTTTATAGACAATATCTGTTCATTAATATCTTATGATGTGATCATTCTTTTGAGCTCATATATACTTAAAGATTAAAATACCTACTAAACAGTTTACTTTAATAGACATGGATGAAGTGTATTATATATGTACTCTAATATTGATAATAATGTTAATAATACAAGTTTCTAGGTCTCAGTGTCCCGTCATTCTCTTCCCCTTTATAGATTGCAAGACTTGAGATTGATAACAGCATAATTCACGTGCATGATTATTACTAAAGTGAAATAATGAAAACTGGTAATTAATTAAGTACCTCATGCGAAATTGAGAAGTTGGTCAAATGGCAAGTCTCCACATGAACGCCCAATAGTTTCCTCACGTCTAGTATTCTGTCCGTCGATATACCCTGTTCAACAAAACGATTCATACGTGCCTTTTGAACAAAAACAAAAACATATCCTTGATGTAACTTTATTACTAGTAATTGAGAAGTAGACGGAATTGAGAGCTAGTTCATTCATTGGTGAAGTTAATTGACAATTAAAACAAACCTTGAGGGTCACTTGGGAATCATCCGGTGTCACAACGGCAATCTCGATTACCGTTGGCACAACTGCAAGAATACAAAAAAATAAAAAAGGGGGATTGGATTTTCAGATAAGGTCATTGTACTCGCTCTTTATATCACCACACATTTGTCATCAGCTTCCATAGCAACAAGGAGAAGAATTGCAGAGGAGGTCACAACAAAAGAAGAAGATGAACATAATTGCACATACCTTTTTCTTCCTTCTTCTTCTTGTCAGCCCTGGCCTTATGTGGCTTAGCCTTTCCAGCTTTGGGAGCCATTTTCAACAATTACACAGCTTGCTCTATATCAAACTCTGAACTACCACAGCTATATAAGCATCTTTTTGGTTTGACAAAAAAACAATGAAGAAAAAAATAGCAGCAAGCTGGGAAGTTCCAGACAGGAGGGGAAGATGGAAGGTATTCAAGAGAGACTCGATTGAACTGAATGAGGAAGTATTGTCCTTGCTGTGTAATTCTAACCAGTTAAACTGTGCATTGTCTTGGAAGAGAAGTGTTGAAGTGGGAGAAGGTGGAGAGAGAAGCTGAAGCAGAGGAGGAAGTGTATTTGTTGTATTTGTCGAGAAAGATGGAGAAGAGTTGTAGTGTTGAAATGGATAAGTTGATAAGGTAAAGCCCAAGACCTTGATCTTTATTGTGGAACCAGAATTAGGGCCAGCCATTTGAGACCTCTCATTTGCCTCCAGCACATCATATCATCCCCCCGTCTCTCTCTCTCTCTCTCTCCCTCTTCCATCTTTCTAGATTCGGAACTTTTTGCCAAATGTGACTGGAACAATGGAAGGACGCGTTCCATGGCACAGAGCCAACTCAATTGCATGTTCAATTCAATATTTGGGCCTTTTTGGTGAGGCTTTACCACATGGGTACTACAAACACTAACATCGTTTAACGTGGCTGCCTACTTCACATGCATCTTCAATCCAGTCAATCTTCCAAACACAATGTATATCAGATATGAAAGATACAACTGAGAGAAAGAAATGCTATGATACTCACTCTGAAAAGTTTTTTTACACATCTTTTTATTAGGAATTTTGTGAACCTATTTGATTTTGGTTCCACAAAAAAAAATGACAAATTTTTAATGTAAGGTTGTCCAAGTAACTGTCTATAGCATTCTTACAACTTAATGTGCACATTTTCATGCCTTTTGTCTCATTAATAACATGTGTTATCTCATTAATATTAATGTTTAAAACCACTGTGTACTCTTGGGATAGTCCTAGCGCAACAAATTCATCTCACTTATATTTATCATAAATTAAGTAAATTTGTTGTTTTTTTTACATAATTTATCAGGTTTTAGGTAATTGGAAATATCATTTGGAGTATTTAATTAAATCGTACTTATAAAGTTGTTGGTTTAAGCCAATTAATAGCTTAAGCTCACCTCATCCCCTGATAATTTGAGCATAACATGTAAATTGAAACAAGCATATATATATATATATATATATATATATATATATATGTATATATATATATATATATATATATATATATACATACATATATATATATATATATATATATATATATATATATATATATATATATATATATATATATATATATGAGTTTTGTAGCTCTCAATCACAATAATGATAAGTTACAAACAATTTTGACTACGGGCATGTGATGAGATAAGAAGTTAGCAGCTTGGAGCGATACACACCGCAGAATCGTTAATTACTTGTTGCAAACATTACGACAATCAAACAAATATAACGATAAGGACTTCTTTGTATCTCACTACAAATAATTTTTGGCCAAAGTTTGAGCCCCCGAACTTCAGCAACTCGAGCAACTCAGTCCATATGTTTCAATATTAGCATTGCTCACTTTTATAAACTCCGACAGTGTACTTTCGAATAACAATTTTAATAATTTTAGAATTTCCCCAGCTGGTCTTCTTATTTTCTGTTTCCGTTTTCTTTTTCTACTTTTCAAAATAAAAAACTAGTAACTTTCTAAATATTTCTTAAAAACTACAACCTTTACTATTAATCATTAAGCAGTTTACAGAAAAAATGCTCTAACAATACCGTTTGTTTCATGTGTTAAATTATTTTATTAATGATGGCCACCAGACCTAATCTACATAAAACCCAAAAAGGCCTAGTAAAATGTCCAAACAATAACCCAAAATAAGGGTCTCATTAAAAAATTCATAAACCCACACAAGGACATTACCGGACATAATGGACCCGAACATATTAAGGAAATTCCCAGACTATACTCCCGAACGTATTAAGGACACGTGCTCTTCTGACACGCTATCGCACTATATTGAGATATTACAATGATGCCACTCTAATTTTGGACTATAAATGCATTCATTATCCACACCTAAAAGGGTAACGTTTAACAAAAACTCCCCACTATCGCCGAAATCTCCAAACACTCACCAAATACAAACAGAGGATCCACCTCTATTTCTCCTTATTTTCCCTCTCGAATTCCGAATTAACACGATGGCGTCTAGTAACGTCAAAACACGTTTGCACCACCGAACCACAGCGGCTACCCAAACAGAACCGCCACCAAATGACGCCGTTTGTGGGAAACGTGGTGGTCCCTAGAACCAGGTTCCTTCAATGGAGCGCGAAGATCATTCTCGTTCCCACCTATCCAAGCCGGAAGGGGAAGGCTCCACTGACAGTCGCACGTCCGATCCCAGTTACCAGAGTTCTTCTGAAGATACAACTCACGGAGCTACCTCCCTACAGCCAACCTCCAGCCTCCGTCGGAGCGACATCCGACAACTAGACCCGGACCTTGTCCAGGCAGTAAGGGTCGTACTCCAGGAAGAACGGAACAACCGACACAACCGGCCTAAACGATTCCACAGGCCACGAGACGAACAACTATCATGGCAGAGATCACCCGAACGTGGAAGCAGGCGACTTGTGTCGCAACAAGCTACATCTCTGGACCTATAGAGCCGACAGCGGTCCAGATCCCCTAGGGAGCACTGAAGAGAATGATCCCCAAGACCCGAGAGATTGGTAATTGGTGACCCCCGGGACAATGTTATCCGACAAATGCTACACCGTCTGAAACAAGTTGAGAGGAATTCGAGCAGGCCGGAACCCAAGTACGAAGCGACTCCCGATGATAGACCATTTACCATCAGAATCCGGGACAGTCAGAGGTCCCAGATGTTCAATTTGCCTCACCCATTGGAGATCTACAATGGTTCGGGAGACCCTGATGCTTTCATCCGGAAGTACAAGATGACGATGGAGCTGAAGGGGGCAAATGAAGCGGCCTTGTGCAAATGTTTCGAGGTAGCTATAGGAGGTCCGGCCTTAGCTTGATATAATTCTCTTCTCCCGGACTGCGTGTCTTCATTCGGAGACCTGACCACCAAATTCACCACGCACTTCATCGGGTGCAAAAGATTGACAAAAAGGGTCATACAGATGTTCGACATCAAATAAAGACCGAACGAAGACATTCGAGAATTCGTTGAAAGGTTCAACAAGGAAGCGGTACACGCGTTAGATTTGACGGATAACATCCGAATCATGACGTTCACAAAAGCACTCCTCCTAAATTCCCGATTGGCTTATGAACTATCCTGGAAGAACTTCACTGATGTCGAAGAAATGTATGCTGTCACGCAGGAACATATGATTGCACAGGAACTGCTGTCCTAAAAGGAAGGGAAGTAGGATAACAAAGACAACCGTGAGCAGAAGAGGGACAACCCGAAGCCTACAGTAATAAGGCATCCGGGGAGCTAGGGAGGGCAAAAGAAAACCTTTGAGAGGAGCTCGAATTTCACCCCCCTCAACTCTACCCGGACCAGCATCCTCGTAGCCCTACAGAGGCAAGGAAGCGGAAGCATCAGTTGGCCTAGTGCCATGTCGGAGGAAGCGAAACACAATTCTTCCAAGTACTGCCAGTTCCACAGGGATACCAGACATAATACCGAACAATGTTATCAGCTGAGGAGGTACATCGAGCAGCACCTTATCAAAAAAGGTTCCATGAGGGAGTACTTGAAGATGCCCCAAGACGAAGGAACTTCCCGAGGGAAGGGGAAGACCGAAGGAGACGCTCCGGGCCCGAACAAGAAGAACAAGGAGAGGAAATCTCCTCCCCAAGCTACCGGAGTACTGAACGCCATAACCGCCACCCTGGGATCGAATGCAAGGAAGAGGAAGGCAAGAGAAATAGCTTTTCTAAGCTACGGGGACCCAGCTTCGAGAATCAAACGTGCGGACGGGTCCGAAGTACGATTCCCGCATTATGACCCGCTCATCATCACCCCCCCTGGATTGGAACCATAGACGTCAAAAGGGTCCTTTGTGACGACAGCTCGAACGCTGATGCACTATTTTCCAAGGTGTATGAAGGGCTGAAGCTAAAGTCGAGTAGGCTGAACCTAGTTCGAACGACAACTCATGGAGTTGGCCCGGACGAGCTGTCGGTACTCGGGTCCATCGAGCTCCCAACCATGTTCCTAGGAACCAGGCCCGAAGGACAATCCCAATACACGACACTCATGGTCAAATGGCTGGTCGTCGACGTTCCTTCGCCCTACAACGCAATCATCGGGAGAGAATCTCATGGGACAATTCATATGAGAAGTGACGTGAAGTACCTCACGGTCACTTTTGAAACCGATGAAGGCGATGCCTCGATTATGTGAGCCAGAGGGAGGCAAATGACTTCATGACTTTGGCTCAGAAGGGCCCAAGGTCGAGTTGCTCGAAGGAGGATGGGGAGGAAATGACGGCGACTGAAGAAGTCGTTCTGAAAGGAGACCGAACTATCAGAATTGTCAAAGACATGCCCGAGAACAGTAAGACAAAACTTGTAAATCTCCTCCAAATGAATAAAGATCTATTCGCCTACTCTCCAAATGATATGCCCGGGATCGACCCGAAAGTAATCCAACACAGTTTGCACATCGAACGCTAGACCCCGGGCACTGAAGAAGTAGAAACAATTCCTCGGGCTGACGTTGACCTTGTAGTACTGAAGGAAAGTGGTTATGGTCGGCTCTGTCCCAAACAGAGTGCAAAGAATGAGATAAGCGTTGATGTGGTAGTAAGTGTTCGGGCTGAACTGGTTGACAACTAGCCCGTGGTACTCTGCTAGTTGCCGAACGAAGGGATGCGGTGGAAAACGAAGCCCGCACAACATCTGGTCTTTGAAAATGTAGCGACGGGGTTTTTGACGGGAGTCGCCACCAATCTTTTTGTGATAGGTCGATTGGGAACCTAAAACGGTCTACTAGAAAACTCAAGGCCCGTTAGTCAATTACGTACAAAAACATAATAATTTTCATACGCCCGAAAATTGGTACCACGAGTTAATTTCTATTTTTATTCACTTGATTTAATTTTTATTAAACGGTTAGAAGAAATCATAAGAAATTAATGAAGAATCAAAAGAAAAAAAAACTAACAACTTACATGCTACTTCTTACATTGTTACTAATCACCCAAACACATCATTAACCCAAATCACTAACAAAATTCATCATGCCAATAGAATTCAGGGTTACATGCACATGTGTCAATGGCTTAAATACATAGGAAAAAGACAAACACATAAGAATTAATAAAACTTAAGCCTCATTAACGAAACTATCCATTCCTTTACACCAATGGCAAAATTGCAACATATTACACTCTAAGGGGTTCAATAAGGACCGCAATAATCAACAGGGACCAAAGTGTAATTTTACCCTAAACAGAAACATAAGTTCACCTCCTTACCTGAAATGGCGAGTTCGCGTCTGACGTCGGTCGCGAGAAGCTGTGGTGCGATTACGGCAGGCGCCGTTCTTGGACGACGGACTCCGGCATAAATCGATGAACTAGCGGTCAGAGAACTCGGCGGTTGTGTAGTTGAGGATCAAGCGTCCGATTGTTGATTAATCGGGCAATGAATAGATCAGCGATGCGGATTCCGAAACTACGACGGTAGAGGGTTGAAGACGAGACCGGACGCCCAAATCAACGGCGGGATAGCTACTGATGAACGGAAACAAGCTGGACGAGGTTGGCGTTTGAAATGAACGAGGCTGGACTAGAAACGCCCAAATTCTTTTCGGCCGATTGTTGCGTATATTTGTTTTGGCGAATTGTTGCTGGAATCAGTTCTTTGTGTTTCTGTCTGTGATTGCTTGTTTGATGCTTTATAGCAGGAGTTTGGAAGCAGTTTCCTTCTCCCCGACGTCGCCAACCGTTTGATCGTGTGCGAGGAGGGGAGCGTGAATCAGGTCCGCAAGCGTCACTGACGAAACGCTCTCCGCCACGATCGTCTCTGCGCAAAATGAAAATTAAATTGGAGAATTACCGAGTTAACCCACGCCTTTGTAAAACATTCAATTTGGTCCCTAACTTTCCAATTTTATCACTAAGGAGCCATTTCTTTTCAATTAGTCACTTGACACCATACTTTCAAAAATCTCCGGGACAAATTTGGGTGTCAACAGAAGACCACCAATCAGCCTTGTCCGGGCTCGTACGCTCGGCATTCCGGAGATGGTACCCGAGTACGAACCGTCATGGGGAAGAAGAACGCAGATTGTCACTCCCTTATTAACTCCGGAGTAGCCTTACTCCGGTAATCCTCTATTTCGGACCACCAACCTTCCGAAACGTCACCCTTAGTTTTTAATAGGCAACTTGAAAGACGAACGATAGAAGGGGTGGAAAAAGTAGGGGTCATTCTCATATACCTCGGGTAAATGGCCGGAGGAGAGAAGGGCGAGCCACTGGGAGAAGATCGAAGGACGGGCCGGAAGCGGCAGCGTCAACCACTCGACGGTGGAGCTGGTAAAATTGATGGACGGCGAAGAACCTCTGTAGCCTTCCGGTACGGTGGCTGAACTGAGAAAGGGGGCGAAGAAATCTTCTGGATGAGATTCTTCGACAGTCCTCCACTTCTTAAAGATGCTAACAACCTCCTTGAGAGACGGGTTGTCCGTCGTGACGGCTTTATTGCAAGAAAGGAAGGAGAGCGCTTAAGAACGAGTGCAAGAATGAGAAGCGATGAAATGAATGACCTCTGCTCACTATTTGAAGGAAGTCCGAGAAGATGAAACGTCGCAAGAAATTCAATCTTCACCGTCCATCCAGAAGTAGCAGTTAATGAACGACTGAAGATAAACCGCCTCAAATCCCGGAGATGCAAAGCCAAAAACCGCCTCAAATCCTGAAGATGCAAAGCCAAAAACCGCCTCAAATCCCGGAGATGCAAGAACCCGGAATTGGGCTTCCAGAAATAATTCAAAAGCCCAAACATTGTTCGAGACGAAAGGAGGAATTTCCCGGACAATATCATCCGGGAAATAGTTCAAAAGCCTGAACGTTGTTCGAGACGAAAGGAGGACATCATCCTTAATTTCCCGGACATTATCATCCGGGAAATAATTCAAAAGCCCGAACATTGTTCGAGACGAAAGGAGGACATCATCCTCAATTTCCCGGACGATATCATTCAGGAAATAGTTTAGTTTCGGGGTCAGGGATTTGTGGTCGTCTTTCTTGCTAGTGGTTCAACGTTTTGCAGTGCAGGGGTTGCCTTGCGGTCGTGCCCCTGTTCTGTCACCGAGCCGGTGTCTTCTCTCTGATCTAGTGCACTCTCAGGGTGGGGTTCGTAACTGGGCTTCTGTCTGATTGTTTGTTGCTCTGCCATTGTTGGTCTGGGATGGTGTTGGGCATTACGCTGCTTCCGCGGTAGGTTTTTCTTGGTGGGCTTTGACTGATCTAGTTTTAAGTGGTTCTACTATGGATTTGAAGGGTTTTGGCAAGGTTGAGGGTATGGCTTTTGGTGTTTCATCGAGGAGGCTGGGTGTGTGGCGCTCGCAGTTGTTCAACTACTCGAACGGGCTGGTGGTGATAGTTTTACTGGATTGGTGGCAGGGCTGAGCAGGGTATCGCCCTGCCAGGAATTATGAGTCCGTACTAGCTGAGCTGTTTGGGTTTTGGGTCCCCTTAGACAGCTCGATGTCGGGTGTTAGCTTTAGAATGGACTCAAGCTAAAGGTTATTCGGGATTTGGTCTTTTCTGGATAACTGAAGTTCCCTTTTGGGGATTGAACTGAACCCAATGTCCCTTATTCTCGTTTGGTACAGGTTCACCGATTCTAACATAGAAAATGCTTCTAGCATGGATGGAGTGCTATTCTTAGGAGAGGATTGGACATTGTGGGAGGTGACTTTTCGTCGGCTTCAAGTCCCCGTCAACTTTCATTGTTCTTCTCAACTCAAGACTTTCATTGTTCTTCTCAACTCAAGACTTTCATTGTTCCTCTCAACTTAAGACATGCATACTTAGCCATAGAATTTTCAGTTCTTCTGTTCTTCGTACCTGCTTTTGGTTATTAACTTTTTGCTTTTTGTTTGCTTTCTTGCGTGAGCTCTTCGTTTCTTCCTTTTATTCTGTAGACACGGTTGGTTGTCATTTCTTCCAGTTCCGTCTATAAATCTAAATTTTTTTCCGTTAAAAAAAAAGAAATTACTCCGTACTAGATTAGCAGATTAACGGAATTCGTTGGTTAGGAAGTCTGACCGCCCCGAGTCCGAATTAACCAAGCAATTTTTTTTTTTTTTACTTCAGTCTTCTTTTCTTATCCATCTCCATCTTTTACAGCGTCCTTCCTACTCCCACACGAGATGAGATGACACACCTCTGCTACTGTTATTGCTAGCCAGAAACAGGAAAGCCGTCCAAACGAAGCTCTACCCATCCATGGCGTCTCTCGCTTTATCCTTTAACTATTTCAAATTGAGCCTCCCCCTTTCAGCCCCTCCCGGCGCCCGACCTCGTCGTGGCTCACTCCAACTCTCCCCGTTCGCCATGGTCCCCGAAGCGCTCAGACTCAGTTCCTCTCACTGCATTTCTGGGTTCAGCCCTCTTCAACCTCAGAAGCTTTTTACTCTATCGCTACCTGCTCCCAGGAATCAACCCTTCACCGTTTTCGCAGCTAAAGGCTACAAAATGAAAACCCACAAGGTCGGTTTCCATGTTTGGATTAGTTTTTTTTCTTCTTCGTCCCTTTCGTAATTTTGAAGCTCTGGGTGTGTTTCTTTCATCGACATTGAAAGTATTGCTTCCTGCAGTAAGCTGTAGTCTTATTAAGCTAAGATGGGCGTTTTTTTAAATTTGCTAGTTGTTTCGATTTTTAAGAATCGTCGAAGCAAGGTTCTGCAATTTTTTGGAAGACCATTTAAAATATCTGAATTGTTGTGTTTGTTTCACAGCCTGTACTTGAGTGTCTATCTACTGGATGACTTTTTTAACTGGAATATTGTTGTGCATAGGCTTCGGCCAAGCGATTCAGGGTCACAGGAAGAGGGAAGATTGTTAGGAGAAGGGCAGGGAAGCAGCATTTGTTGGCAAAGAAGAACACCAAGAGGAAGCTGCGCCTCTCCAAAATAGTGGGTTTTCCTCATTGTTCCTTGTGTTGATAGAACAACGTTAATGCTTTCTTCCCACATTATTTCTGTTGTTGATTTGCCATTGTTTAACTCAAATCACGATTCAATCTCTTCTGAAACTCTTCTAGTTTTACAATTTGCTGCCCTGATCAAATTAATATCATTCATGAAATCTTCTCTGCCCAACAAAGTTTTATAGAAAAGCACTGGTGAGCTAGCAAACATCAAAGAGGAAATATTGTTTCATTCGGAAAAATACAGGCATTCCTGACTTTCAGTTAGGCGTTAGCCATGGAAAATGTTGGTAACAGTGGGTGTTGTCTGTTTCAAGCTGTGGTGAATGATTTTAGCCACTGGTTTTCCATGTGTATGACAAATATATTCTCCTTCTCTGTCTTTTACTGCCCCAATGAGCTGTTAAATTTGTTATGTTGCAATGCCTATTTGGTCATATAGTTGCCATATGTGTGCCTTTGTTCTATATTCTATTTTCTATTTTCATAATTACTTCTTTCTTCACCTGCATTTTCCATAAATTTCTTTCATTCCATACATCGCCAGGTGGCTCATCTTTAAATGAAATTTTGGTGTAGTGGCATGTTACTCCATTTTATAAATATTGATTTATTAGTTCTACTCTTTTCCATCATCTCTTGGTGTTGTCAAGAGAGTTTCATCTTTTAGGTAATACTTGGTTTCTTCTTGGACATTCATGCTTGGTACAGATCTTGACTCATGGTCGGCCATTTTACATGGTTTTGAGATTCTTCGTTGTAGATTTTATTAATAGTTTGATACATGTGTCTAGCAGCCTTGGCTCAAGTGGCACTTAGTGTGCCGCAAAGGTGGGTGTTCGGGCTCGAGGTCTTGGCTTCGAGTCCCTGGGCTGCCAAGACACAGGAGTTTTACCCACATTACGATTCGAGTTTAACCCCCTGCGGCTCTGCCCTCGGATGAGTTTAAACCGAAGGGATTCGAACTCGTGATGTGGGGTTTCTCCGAGGATAGGAGTGTCTAATCTAACCAATTGACCTACTGTTGTTCAAAAAAAATAGTTTGATACATGTGCTTGGATATGTATATCTTGGCAGTATCGGTTGAGTTCAGTAACGATCAATGCAATCACTTTAAAGGTTAAGGGTTGAGGGTGTTGCAGTGTACGGTCCCGTGTGTTCATTTTTGTTAACAGTGTAAAAATTCTGATATTGTATACAAAACAGTAACTGAGAGATTTTATGTGTGTGAGACTGTGAGTAACCTACCTTTTCAAACAGTAAATGACAAAGTCTGCTTTAGTTGCTTTCCATGCTTATTCCCCATGGGTGATGGGACAGGGATATCTAGTTAAGTGATATGCTTGTTTAAAGCAACCCTATTTTTGAAATTTATTCTTGCTGCGCTGACATGACTGAGAGCTTAAATGTGGATGATAGAAGTTTCCTTACACCACTGCTTTCCGTTTTTATTTTTAACAAAAATCTGCCAAATCAAGAAGATAACTGGGATAAGAAGGTAGTGATTAAAATCAAGAAAGATATCAAATGATTGTTTAATTTATTCTTCTATTTTCTTTTCCCTTTTTTGATGAGGAGGGAAAAAGGGAAAGGTGCGGGGTGGTGAACTGTAGACATAGGGTTACAGACAACCCATGAATGTAAGGATTAATACGTTATGCTAAAGCCTCAAGTTAAGCTATGCCATTTAGGCTGGGTCAACATGTTTCTGGGGTTCCATACAATGAGGCTTTAGGAAAAGACAAGATCTGCATTGCATAGATTACTGCCTACCTAAGAAAATTGCATCCAGATGTGTTTAGACCTTGCATAAAGACGCATTTAAGCCGGTCAACCTCTTTCGGGGTTTCATCCTTTGGGGTTTTAATCCCCGAGAAATCTAGGGCATATGAATGCTGGACCATAAAGAAGCTGTTCCAATTAATCTGTGCCAACCTCCCTTCTCAGTTCCATAGTTTGGAGCTTTACATAAACTTATATGATCCATAAGGAAAATGCTGTAATCTGCATTGCTTTAATTACCTCCTGGCCAAGAGAATAATTTCCACTCACATGTCTGGATGTTCAATTGAATTTTGAGCTCGTTTTAATGTGTAGCAGAATCATAATTGTACATGCGGTGAGAGCCAAGTAATACACATTGAGTTGCATTGGGTGATAGAAGGATATTGCTCTGTTTTGGTTCAATTATCAAAACTTTGTCAACTTGTTTGATGCATTGCATACCTGACCTTGCGTTAATGCTGCGCAGGTGCCAGTTGACCGGAGTGACTATGATAATGTGATCGGTTGCTTGCCATATCTCAAAGTAAACAGAAATGCAAAGTAGGGGTGACTTTCATTTCTTAGGGCAAGAGCTCCTCTGTATTTGGTTCAAGGTGAAATTCAGTGATGTTAGATGATGATTGTGCTTATGCCTTGCATGTTCTAGTTGTGGTATGCAGCAATTGCCTCACTGTGACATACTATCATTCATGCAATCTGATGCATTAGCATTACCGATACAAAAAATTCATTTGCAAAAAACTTTTCAATAAGGAGTTCAGATTGACCTCCATTGAAAATGAAAAGGGCAGTTGCACGCATGCATACTGCAGATTTTCTCTACTGGTGGTGTGGTATGCAGGCATTTGATTCTTGAATCCTGTTACAAGTCACAAGCTTAACACTGAAGCTCGGGGTGACCTGCTAGCAAGTGATTGTGAAATTCGGACCAAACAATAGGGGATCATTAGCAGCAGAGGGTAGAGGGGTGACACATCTATCCTACTATATATTGTTATAACCAGTTACCACATTCAAGTGATCAACCCAAAAAGCCAAGATTTCGTTTTGAACATATTTTTAATGGTTGAGACTAACCAGCTACAGTTAAAAGTCACTTGACATAACTTTTTTCAAAACGGAATAGTTACTCGAAAAAGTAATCACAAATTGTAATACCTGAGTACCATCGCCAGTGACTCAAAGCATGACCAATTGCAAAACAACCACTTTATTTTAGGCCTGTTAAGAATAATTGTTTTAATTAATTGTAATATTTTGGACAATTTTTTAATAATCGAGATTAAATAGTTTTGCAATTGAGCAGTTACAATCAAACTCACAGTTGTGCAACAACAGAATGCCCCAAAGAATAGAAGATAGTTTGTATATTTGGATAAAAGAAATAAAAAACTAGAGAGGACAAATTAGAAGAAAAGTTCAAATTTTAAATTCTATAAATAGTTTATTTAAACAACGGTGAGTCGGGTGACCAAGTTTAAAGTGACTATCAAAGTGAATCAATAATGGTGGCCGATTTTCAGTCATATTCTATTCTATATATACATTTGTAGAAAGCCTGACTTATTAGGCGGATTTCTTTTCTTTTCTTTTTTTTCTTTTTTGGCCGTTTAGGGAAAACTTTGTGTATTGTCCAATATTTTTGTATTTTTCTACATATTTGATCCAAAAGTTTTAGTTTTGTTATTTAACTATTTCTCTTTTATTTCCCGTTCTTGTTTTGATATGATTCTCTTCTTTCTTTATATACTTCATTTTTCGGTCACAACTCTCATATTATTATTTTCACATATTAAACAGCTTCAATTTTATTTTTTTAACTATCTCACACAGCAAAGCATGAGTTAAGAAACCTCATTTTTATCAAGCTATGATCAATCGTTAGTTCCATAAAATCAAGCATCCCTTTTAATCGATTGATAACATGCGTGCCAAATTGACCTTCCCGTCATACCTAAGGTCAGTTTCGTCATTCTTCCCCCACGAAAAGCCTGCTCTCACGTGCAGAACTTCCAACGCGGGGCGGGACACGCCACGCACGCATGTGTCCGCCGTCAAAAACAAAATTCCGGGTTCAACAATAAGGCCAAGTAAATCAAAATCAGCTAATCATAGGCAAAGGGTTTTCTGATAATTCAACAGATTCCCCGATATATCCGCCCACCCGTCAATATTATTTTCTCCGGAATCTGATTTTCCGTGATCCTTGTTCGGGGACGGAGAGATTTGATTGCTCAGGTTTCGTTTCGAGTTCTGCAGCTCCGATCCGTTGATTGATCGATTGATGGTGCAGTTGATGAGCACCGGCCAACTTAAACGGGCTCCGGAGTCGCCTTCGTGCCCGGAAAAGCGACTGGTGAAGTTGGAAATCTCCGAAGACCTGTTCGGAGACGAGTACGGCCCTCCCAGCAAGCGTTCCAAGCCCTCTCCGAATCTCGAGGAGGTTCCTTTTTCTTTCTCTTAGTTCTTTCGATTCGCTTTGTTCCTTATCATTTCTTTTTGCTTCTGAATGCGGTGTGATGTTGAATCTCTCTGGATTTGAATCAGCAGTGGAGCTCTAAAGCAGATGAAAATGAATCATCGATCTCGCCTTCGCAATATAATCCGCTGGACGAACCGAGCCCTTTGGGATTGCGGTTGAGGAAAAGCCCTTCGCTGTTAGAGCTAATCCAGATGCGACTCTCCCAGTCTCATGCCAGCAAATCAACTTCTAAGGATGAAAACTTGAATTCTGGGATCAAGAAGGAACCTAAATCCAACGCTGGCATTGACAAGCTCAAGGCATCTAACTTTCCAGCTTCATTCCTCAAAATTGGCCGATGGGAGGTACCTTTTTTCTCTGTTTTAGTTACTTTCAGCGGGTTGCTCAACACTAGGAATTTGCTCGGCTGAATATTGGTTATCTGGAACTGCAGTACAAATCTAGGTATGAGGGTGATTTGGTAGCCAAGTGTTACTTTGCGAAACATAAGCTTGTGTGGGAGGTTCTAGAAGGTGGACTTAAGAGTAAGGTTGAGATACAGTGGTCAGATATTATGGCTCTCAAGGCTAGCTATCCTGACAATGCACCTGGGACGTTGACCATTGTGGTAATCTAACGTGTTCTGTAATCTTTCTGTTTATAGTTTCTTTGTTGGCCCAGTTATTTCATTCTTCCTGTTTTTTTGTTTCAATGCAGCTGGCTAGACAGCCTCTTTTCTTCAGGGAGACTAACCCACAGCCACGGAAGCACACATTGTGGCAAGCGACATCTGATTTTACCGATGGTCAAGCTAGCATGCACCGGTAAGTTCATCCATTAGGTTTTAATTTGTGCAAAGAAAGTGCTAAATTTATGCCCTCAAAAGCCCTGTAATGCAATTGAATTTTTCTAATGAATATGTTTAGATGTGCATATGCTCGAATCTTTCAGGTTCTTACGTCTCTGCATGTGCAATAATGTGGTATATTTGATGTGTACATTCCGCTTCTGTTATATTTAATGTCTCCAATCTTAAAGTTCATTTTTCATTTCAATTTTATGGATTTCTGATTCCTGTTACCTTTCTTAATATTATGTGAGAAAGAAGACAAGTAAAATTATGATGTTGGTTACTGCTAGTGTGTCAAGGCTGGTCGTCATACCCACTTTGGTTTGATTTTCTTTCATGTCAAGTATATTAAGGTTTATTCTTTTTTTAAGACGAACACTCGCAATTTAGATATATACTGATTAAATGCTGTAATGTGTTTTTCCAGGAAGCACTTTTTGCAGGTTCCTCAAGGACTGCTAAACAAGCATTTTGAGAAACTAATCCAATGTGACATGCGGTTGAACTTCTTAAGCAGACAGCCAGAGATAACACTCAGTTCACCATATTTTGAACCAAGAAATTCTGTTTTTGAGGACCCCGACGTATCCAAGGAGCATAATTTCGGCCAAGTTGGAGCTGGAAAAGGTTCTAATAGCTCTGGTGTCCAGAGTTTGTCATCTCCAGCTGGAGCTCAGTCATCGTCTCTGGACATTGAAAAGTGTGAGTCCTCGGGTGTTACATCAGAGCCAAGATCTTTGGAAGCCCCTTCTCCCAGCTCAGGTATGTACGAACCTCCCAGGTTAATCTTAGATGTGCCAATAGATATATGTTCTTCCTCTTTTCCTATAAGAAAACTTGGGTGCCCGTGCTTCAAAGTTTTCATTCTTTAGTGTTTGCTAGTGACTTTCTTGAAGATGGTTTGTATTTCAAGTAAGATATGGAAATGACCAGTTCATTTCCTTTTTGTGTATTTAGGGTGCCGAGTTTGTTTATTTGGCTTTTATCTGTGATCATGCTTTGTTCCCCAAGGAATTAAATACAAGTTGGCCATCATGTTCTGAACAAACATAAAACCTTTGTGTATTGCATCGGCAACACTTTTGGCACCTGAAACCTGAAGTTCATATGCAGATGTTCCATGTTTGAATGTTAATACTCTGAATGTCTTGCTCATTGAGACCTTGGTTGTTATGTTCGTACTTTTGCTTTTCCTGCAGCTGGTAGTCTACCCTTTTTTATTTCCTTCTTCCTATCTTCCTCCCTACCGTCTTTCTTTTTTCCTTTTTCCCCTTTATTTTAATGGTCTCTGGTGCTGTTTCTATTCATGTGTCTGATTCATATTGTAAAACTGCTTTTGTTACTTGACTCTTTACGAATGAATTTCTTATGTTTTGCAGTGATGATTGACAATAGAGATAATGAAGCTGGTTTGATTTCTGAAACATCAGATCCAAAAGTAGGGAGGATTTGGGACCAGATTAACGTACCAGGACTTCATCAATCAATGTCAATGAGTGACCTTATGAATCATATTGAAAGCTGTCTTTCAGAGCAGATGGGAACTGGTAACCAATATTCTGGGAACATATCAGCAAACCATGAAATGTTAGAGGAGCTTGCACAATACCTCCTCAGTGACACTCAGTTCGCAACACCTTCTGATGAGAAATGCCTCATGTCTCGAGTCAATTCTCTCTGCTGCCTTCTGCAGAAAGACACAAGCACCAGCACAAACTTGCAGATGAATGGAGAAGATAACAAAAGCATACCGGATGATGGAAGAATTTTCCAGATGAACAGAAGTCCAGAACAGCCTGATACTGAAGCCAATGTTGGATCGAAAGAATCTGAAGGGGATACAAATGATTTCTCTGGTGGCAGGACTGGGATGTCAAGAAAAGACTCCTTCGGGGATTTGTTGCTTCATCTTCCTCGAATCGCTTCTTTGCCCAAGTTCTTGTTCAACATTTCAGAAGATTCTGAGAACCGAACTAAAGGATAAAATCTGTGTTTGCGTATATTAAACCGAGTAATGCTGGTAAGCTGCAGTGATCCCAGATGAGAAGGAAGTTCGGCGGTAGTGTCAAGCTTTGTCCAGGGTCCGGTGGTTTGTTTTGATCCTTTGGGACACACTGGGATTCAGAAATTACCTTGATGAAGAATGCTAGTAGTGTCCCTTGTAAAAATGTTGCCAGGTGTTGAGCAAAACTGTGATTTGATTTGTGTTAAAATACAGGTTAGGTCGAAGTTTCATCATTTCAAAGCTTAGGTTTCTCTCTTGCCCTTTTCTATACCATTTAGGGAAAAACGAAAAGAATAAAAAAAAAATACCTCAAGATTCAAGTTGAGTTTCTGTTTGTGCCTATTTTCAGTGAAATAGTGGTCTTCATTTTGGTTCATCTGCAGCTATCTAAGTAGCCTCTGCCACACTGCTTTAGCTGGCTCGGCCTGTAATACACCCTTTTTTTTTAAACAAAAAAATAATCTCAATGTTAAAACTTAATCCTTGACATTATTCCGAATGCTGAACAAAGGAAAGAAAAAGCTTGTCCACATTCTTAAAACAAGCTGCGCTTTAACTTTTGTCAAAGAATTCCATAGAAATCAAGCAAGTTTTTCATAATGGAACACCTCCTGTGCTGATGGTAACAAAGTGTATGTAACTAATCATTCATTATGAGCAGAACATAGTATGGTGAAATTCTTGCAAATTGCTAGCCATGATAGCCGCTGCTGTTGCCTGCGCTGCATCGTTGACAGAACCTTGTTTCTTTTCTGTTCTCGGGTAGGGGTGGGTAACGATTCGAAGCCGAACTCGGCTCGAGCTCGAGCTTTAACGAGCCCGACGAGCCGAGTCTCACGAGCCTCGAGCTCGAGCTCGAGCCGGTTTCGAGGCTCGAATAATATACGAGCCGAGCTCGAGCCCGAAACGTTCGGCTCGTAAGGTTCGCGAGCTCGTTTGGGGCCGAATCGAGCCTAGCCGAGCTCGCGAGCCTAACAAGCTCGAGTTTCACGAACCTTCGAGCCGAGCTCAAGCTCGAATTTTCACGAACTCAAGCTCGAATTTTCACGAGCTCGAGCTCGAACCTGCTAGACTCGGGCTCGGCTCAGCTCGAACTCACCCCTATTCTCGGGTACACGCAGTGTTGTTTTTGAAAAATTTTAAAATTAAAGTGAAACTTGTGAAATGAAAATAATGAAAGAATAAATTAATTTTAAGCTTATTCAACCAATCTCGGAAGGAAGAAAACAATGGTTGTAGGTACTATACTTTTTCCAATTCCAGCATACTTGTAACTTTGAGTGAAAATAACTAATCTTTCAATGTCCCCTGGCCTTCACCCTATAAAAAGTGCAATTCAGATTATACTGAAATAACGAAGCAAATATTCACATTCTCCCGAACGGCTTCAGGAGCAGCTTAATGTACATAAGGGAGATTAAACTCAATTCAGCCACCAACTGTACAAAACCAAGATCAAGTTTATCTCCCATCAGGATGGCTCCTCCTCTACCAAGGAGCAACTTGTAGATATAGAAATATCAAGTTCTGTACACTTTTGGGTTTCTTCCATCATGTCTTATACGCTTTCTCTGCAAGATCAGGAAGGAGAAGATGATGAATGAATGGCAGCGGTATCAGGTAACATTGCGATTGTCACTACGAAGTATTCACATCCAACAGGAAGACCGTATGGGTTCACATTTGAGCCTGAATTCAAGGTCAAATGCTCGCTTCCAGAGTCGGGGGTCAGTAGATCAATCAGCTCTGCCCTACCATGCTCAGGCCTTGTTGATGCGGGCATGGGCAGTGGCTTCACAATCTGCCGTTCAATATGCACAATTTGCCCGACGATGTAACTCGGGCGAGTTGGGAGATGGTCTGTAAATAAGGCCACAGATTCAGCAGAGAGATAATAGTTGGGACAGTTTCGGTTGATTGCTTCATAATACCCAGCTGAGTTAAGAACAAACGCAGCACGTTCATGGACTTCCATGCGGCCGAAAGATAACTTCTCCTTGTTTGCCTGGAAAAGGATTTTGGCTCCAATCACTTGGTTTGAAGAAAAAGAAAAGAGAAATTGAAGAAGATAAGATTCAGAACTGAATATACTTACCTGCTTCTCAAGTTGATGCTTAGCATACAATGCTTTGACAAGCTCAGTTTTCTCTTCTAACTCCTTCCTAAGCTGTTCATTCACAGCTTCAACTTTGGGATACTTGTCAAGCAGCTCCGCCCGATGCCTTGACAAGAAGCTTACCTTATCCGCGAGGACACAGATACATTTACGGAATTCAGCAGTCCCATCATCATCACTATCACTAACAGAACTGGAAAGGAATACAATCCATCAACGGTGAACGCAGACAAGAAAGGGTAGATACAAACCCTAAATTCAGCCTGATGAAAAATATGCATGCATATTTGAAATTTAGGCAGGATGGGTGAATAACTTACTTAGACAAAGACTGGGCCAAAGCACGCAAGGAATCGGAAAAACCAGCCACTGCACCAGGTGCATATACAGAATTTCTGAGTCTTTCGAAAAGGCTACGCATCTTCACAGCAGATGCTCGCAATGCACTATATTCTGCAGCTCTCCTATCAGCAGCACAGCGATGCCCTTGTGCTTCCTCTCTTGCTTCATGCAAACAATTCTCCAAATGTGCACAGTTCATCTGTTGTCAAGAGTGTATAAGATTAGGTATCAGAATTAGTGGCACCGCGGGTAAGCCAGTTTATAGAGCCACACGTAGAACTAGTAGAGCACAGGTATTACTTATTAATAGGAGTACATGTAAAACAAAATTGAGATTTTTCAGCTTTATGAGTAATGCAACTAGTGCTTGTTTGATCTGAGTAGTTTTCCTCAATTATGCAACCTTCATATGAGCTCATGACATGATCTTGCCATGTTACCTTTCAAATGACTTCGGAGGCATGACATGGTTTACTAATTTACACTGACTGCTGAACAAGATAAATTGCTGGTCCAAGAATAGTGGTGACAGAAGATGGAAAAACTTCTCTTTCGTTTGGGAAGAAAAGAGATGTCATGTTAGGCAAACCAGAATGAAGAAATGCCTACAAATCTTAAGACTAACAAATGAGGACGAATCGGATAGTATAAAGCTTAAATTATTCAGACCTGAGATTCATCAAGTAGCTTCTGATTCATTTCTAGCTCCTTCCTCAACAATGAAACCTCATCCAGAGCATCCTTCAACAATGAAACCTCATCCAGAGCATCCTTCAGCTTTGTTTCAGCTTCATTAAGCCGGTTTGTTCTCTCTTCAAGTGCATTACTTAATTCTGCCATTCGATTCCCACTAGGTCCGAAATCAGGCACAGGTTCTGCTGCTGTCAAATTCAGAGGGTCAGGCATGCTCTCACCAGTTGAACTATTCGTCATTGACATCCCTAATGCTGCAAAAGCCTTATCTTTTGATTCTTTGTCACCAGCATGAATTTCTTCACGGTGTGGTTCCATCATTGATGAATCCAACTGTGAATGCTGCATTGCCGAGGAATCCATCATATTCTCATCAAATTCTCTGTTCTTGCTTCCTTGCCTAGTAAAAAGGCCAAGCTTTGCATCCAAAGAATTTGAAATGCATGACACCTCATCCATTGGCTCAGATGTTGAAACACAAGGAATGTCAGGCAGAGTATCAGATACTTCAAGCTTAAAACCATCAGACTTTAAAGCCATAATGGAAAGGTCAGCCTCCTTAGTGTTCAGAAGCTGTTGCCCCTGTGAGCACTGGTCAGAAAGTCTCTGCTCCAATTCTTGAATACGCTTCTCATATGAAATGCACTGCACCTGTTTTGCCTTGAGCATAGAATGAAGGTGCTTTTCATACTCTTCTTTTAGATGCAAAGCTTCAGCTGTCTTCTCTGCAGCATTCTTTAACAGACTGTCCACCTTGCTGTCATCAAGGGAGTCATACTCAATCTCAGGGCATAAAGAGCACATCATGGCTATCGCTGAAGCAAGTTCAGCTTTTAGTTTTGCATTCTCAACCTCTATCTTGTTTGTTCCAGATATCTCTTCCAATTCAATCCCCTCAAGTATGTCATCATTCTCATCTTTTTCATTAATATCTGTATCAACCTCTTCTGCTTCACCAGAATGACAACTGTCATTAGAAACAGAAAATGAACCTTTTAAACTAGCAAGCTTCTCACCAATGGAAGGCAGGACAGCCAGATATTCAGGAGCATATTTATCCACGGCTGTGATGTCGAGATTAAGCAACTTATTATCAAAAGGCAGTACATTGAGTTCAAACTGGCTAGGACTCTCATATAAACCCATGGAAGCTAATACATCCCTGGGTATGTATGCACTATGGGCCTTCAAAAACTCATCACGTCTCCTGACCTCATGTTCTCGTTTTGCGGCAAGCTTTTCAGCTATTTGACCAGCCATACCCAAGTAAAGCATCTTTGTAGCATTTCTTCTCACTACCTCGGCGAGACAGGCTCTATATGCAGGACCGATTCTATGCACCAACCTTAGATCAGCAAATAGATCATCCTGACGCACCATTGCCTCTCTGAAAACAGGAAACTGTAACCTAGCATCTTTAATAACATATGTAAGATATGTTATCTGCTGCATGTAATTATGAACAAAAATGTTCATTTCAGTCTTCTTCTCCTTGCATAGGTCGAGCAGCTTGGATATAGCACGTTCACAAGCCAACATCCTAGGCAGATGATTCTTGTCATGGACATCATACATAGGACCAAGGGCTGAAACAGCATCATGGGGGCGAAGTGAGGAGGACATTTGACAAGAAAGGCAATCATCTACGAGTTTCTTGACTGTGTTGACATCTTTGCTGTGTGAATCCAACACAAAGCCATCAGTAAGAAACACTTCATGATTTCTCCAGTACGAAATTATAAATGAAACAAACACACCAACACAGATTTTAGAAGTGCAAGAATGCGCGCATGGCACTTCAGGAAACTCAAAGCTATATTTATTTTTTGCTCCTGTAGACAAGTTGATTCAAGTTTATTAACATGCACCGAGACGCTGCAATTTAAGTCTGAAAAAATTCAACAAATACAGTGGCAAGAGGAGAACTAACTTCAGAAAAGGTAACATGAGGAATCAGAAAGTGAAAGTGACTGCATATTTGTTGCAAAATTTTAAAAATAAATAAAATCCAACTGAGATTGGCATTCATTTGCCTGAACTTGATGACATCTGTTACTATCTATGTTCTATCTGAAACGTCAACTTATTGCTATATGCTATTACGTCAAACAGAGAATTACTGCACACCAACAATTCACAATCACCATATTGCTGAATCTTATGCAGGTTGCAATCCATTGAATGTTCGACGATACCATAGTGTCTACAAAAGCACCAAAGAGAGTCTCCATACCCTTGAGACAGAAGTTGTACTAATAACAATTCTAAAAATAATGTGCACATCATCTTAACAGAACTAATCAACTAGCACGTGAGTAGTTTATACTTCAAACCACAGTTAAACAGAACAAATAAAAGATTATCTGGCCAATGAAACTAACCTTAAAGACTGCATTATACTTTTTTGTTCACTGATGTGGCGCTGATGGTCCTTGATCATTGATTCCAAATTCCTAATAGGTGCTCTGCACGAAAACAAATCCTCGACTTTGCGCTTCACTTCCCCAAACTTCTGATTGAACTGCATAACTTTATTCTCAAACTGCCTGTGTGAAGTGTTACAATTTTCTGCCGCCTTCCGAAGATTTTCCTCCTTGACAAAATCCAACAAACACTTCCTAGAATCTGACAGTAATGCTGGGTGAAGCTTGATGGAACTCAATTTCTGCACATCCTTTTCAAAGTTCCCCAGCAAATCAGAATGAATCCGATTCTGCTGTTTATAACGCTTCATGAACTCCTGGTAGTTCTGGTGAAACAACCTATAGTACTGGTCTAAGTTTCCCCTTCCAACCTCCACAGCCCTCTCCTGAACCTTCTGCTCCCTTAATAACCTTTCACAATGCTCATACTTCAGTAGAGTTCGCGTATACATCACATGACCCCTGTGGTAATGGTGTCTAAACTGTCTCTCATAAGAAGGCAAAGCCTTCAAAGCAGGGTCTGAAGCATCATCCAACGGATGAGGGTCACAAGATGATGCCGGTGGTACAGGTTCTGGCACTTCAGGTATCTCAATCTGCTCCAGTGGAGGTGGAGGAGAGTTTACCTGCAACCTTAATTTGTTAAATATGAATACTTCCCGATCATCAGCCGGGAGCTTATAGGCTGAGATTGGCCTTTGAGGTTCAAGTTTCATGTCCAAACACAGAAGAATTTGATCATTGAAGTGAATCCCTGAAACCTCCTCAATCAACCGCATGACCTCCTCAACAAGCGTAGTTTCATTGCAATCCAACTCAAAGGAGTTCCCGTTTTCAGCAATATGGACCAGAAGCTTGCCCTCATGAAACGAATTCCCAGTAATACTCGAACTCATTTTCTATTTCAGACCGAAAGCCTCCACCACAAACCTGCAGATCAGACCACCGATGCCACAAGCGATTGCGACCACTCAAAATCGTTCTATAAAACAAGATAAGCGAACCCAGATAGACCAAATCCGTATCAGTTTAGAGTCGGACCACCGACCCAGCAGCAAAATCTGTCAGAAAGAGTAAATTTCCGCACACCCACAAAGCAGAAAGACTCCAAATCACCAATTCGTAAGCCAACAATGGAAATCTGCAGAAATCTGACAGATTCGAAGAACGGCCAGGTGGTACATATAAATCCAAAGCCAAACCTTGTACGAAGACCAGAGAATATCCTCACAAAACAGCTCGGTTCTCGATAAAACCCAGTAAGTTACGCCCAATAGAAACCCTAATGATCACATGCGCAAGATCGAATCGCCTTGCAAGACACTTCCAAATGCATAGAAACGACGTTTCGTCAAAAGACCCGACAGTTCGTTCTTTAAAACCCTTTGCCCATCAATGATTAAATTACCGATAGAAAAACCAGGCTTGGAAGGAAAACCCAAGAATCGTTATTTTTTAACAAGGAATTAATTTTAAGACGGAACGATTAGGATCAAAGAAGAGACGCGATTACGTGAAGAGATGAATCTGAAGAGGATATGTTTTCAGGGATAGAACAGGATTCTTTTTACGAAAACCCTCTGGTTTTTCTCACGAGCTTCCAAGTTTCTTAGCTGTTTCTTCCTCTGTTTCATTTTCTTTTCTCTTTAGTAAAAGGCAAGTCTCACATAGCATCACCAACTTTATGTTTCTGCCCAAATCAGTACCTGAAGTTTTCATTGTTCTCATCTGTCCGCACCTGTGTAAAACGAGTTGAACAGGTTCGCGAGCGGCTCGAGCTCGAGCTCGAGCCATGCCAAACGAGCCAAGTTATACGAGTTTCGAACTCGAGCTTGAACCGTATTTGTGGTTCGTACACAATTCAAACCGAGCTCGAACATTTGATGTTCGGCTCGTGAAGTTCGCGAACATGTGATGCCCAATGCAAGCGTCGATTAATCAGTGTATTTGTCATGGGCTGATGGGTTACATCATTGTGGCAGCATCAACACCTCTTAATCTGGCATGATGGTAGCAAGCGTAGTGATGCCGACAAGCTCTCGTCGCGCATCCACCGTTGTTTCATGGATGAGGAATAAGATCTACATCTTTCAGCTTTTTACCCGACCAACCTAACCCAAAGAAGATTAGAATCGTGATTCCAAAACGAAGATGAAAGAAGTAATTGGTATTCTTGCTCCTTGCTCCGACGAAGTGAGGGTGGAGAACAAGCGGTTGCTGCTTGCAACTGCTGCTCGATGCTGGAAAAGAATTGCAGATTTGTGTAATAACAACTGTCCATCGTTTATAAGGATAAAATATATATTAAGTCCTTATTTTTTATCCCTTGATCAATTATGCCCTGTAACTTTGATTCTTAGGCATTCAAGCTATCGAACCTATCGAGTTCACGAGCCGAGCTCGAACATCTAACGAGCCGAGCTCGAGACAAGTTTTTCGAGCTCGGCTCGTCCGAGTCGAACTCGAGCCAACCTTCACGAGCTCGAGCTCGAGCCGGTGATGTTCGAGCTCGGCTCGACTCGTTTACACCCCTAACCTCTCCCCTCAACATTCCTAAGGGATAAAGTGCATCTATAGTCCTGTAACTTTAATTCTTGTCCCACCGGGGTTCTGTTTTATCTTTTTGTACCATTAAAGTCATGTTTTTAACCTTTTTTTCAATTCATGGTTCTTTTCGATCCATTTCTCTTTAAGTTTAACGGACTTAGGAGAAAAGTGATAATTTCAGCAACTCAATTTTTTTAAAAAAATCTATTTACACCAAAAATTTAAGCCTAACCATTTATACACCCCCAATAATTACAAACATAAAAAAATTATCCTCAAGTTTCAATCAACCCACTAGCAACCACGCCGGAAACACAGTAAAACGTCGAAAATCTCATGGTCGGTCACCCCAGGCTCTATTTCGCAAACCTGGGCCGCAAACCGCAACCAAGGGCTCGCAAATTCATTCGCGAGCCTAGGGCCGTGATCGCGGCATAGCGATCGCGAGCCTACAGCCCCGGGCTCGCGAATCGCGGCATAGTGTCGCGACCCTGGGCTCGCGAATTACTGCTTAGGGTTCACGATTCGAAGCCCTAGGCTGCGGTTTCCGACACATTTTCCGCCAAGTTTTGTGGCGGCGGCGGCCCGACAGAGGCAGGGTGGGTAGGGGTTCTGTTGTGTTGTTTGAAACTTCAGGGTTTTTAAGTTTGTAATTGTTGGTGGGTGTGTATAAATGATTAAGTTTCAAACTTATGGTGTAAATAATTTTTTTTAAAAACATTGAGTTACTGAAATTATCCTTTTTCCTCTATGTCGGTTAAATTTAACGGGAAACAGTTGGAAAATGACCACGAATTGAAAAAAGTTAAAAACAATACTTTATTGGTACAAAAAGTTAAAACAGGACCTTGATGAAACAAGAATTAAAGTTACAGAACTATATGCGCACTTTACCCACATCCCTGGTTTTATATTGACTTACACGGTATTTGTACATAAAATAACAAACATAACCTACCTTAGTTTACCAAAATTTAATGTCATAAACATAATTTATTAAAAAATGTATGATGTTATTTACGAAGGAGTCATTGTGATTCTCTTAGCAACTTGCTTAACGCCTAGCAAATGGCCTCCTAAATTTTTCTTAAATTTTGCTTGTGGTTTGTGATACCGTCTTTAATAACTAATGAATAGAGTAGCGTATAGATAAGATCAACTCATACACAAAAATGAAATATATTTCGTTCCATCCTATAATAGGTCATGAACTATTATCTTATTTGGGAAGTTTAGGGTCGAGATGCAAATAAATGTAAAATTTGAAGGTTAAAAGGCCATTTGGCGAAACTTAATTGAAGGGTATAAACAAAGAGAAGCTTCCGTGGGAAGTAACCATCGTGACAGACACGAGAGTCTGTTCCTAAAATAATCTATCGCCCTGTAAGCGTGGAATGTAAGTTTGGTGCGCTTAGAGTAAATCCACATCAAGTTTTTGTTTGTTTCTGTTGCCAGCGATCATTTTTTTTTTTGCAAAAAGAAAGACTTATCTAATTAATGATGAAATATTACAAAATAAACTGTAGTCGATGAACTGAGACATCCGGACTGGGTACAAATAAACTTGCTTATAAATGAGAAATACTTCACATAAATGGAACTACGGAAAGAGACCAAAACCACTATTACGATTGGACTCTCATTTTCTGATCTCCTAAGGCTATGGAAATCATGACGATGGTCATGACCATTATGACGGAAAAAAAGATCTTGAATCTGGCTCCCGGTACCTCTGCACGTCCAAAGGGTACCGACGCACAATAGTGGACCAAGGAGAGGGCTAATCGCAAAAATAGTGGCAACCATAGTAACCCACCTACAAGATAACGGAATAAGCAAAACAAAAATAACCCTAGATAACGCAACAAATCACTAAAGCAGCAAACACCAAACAAAACCAATAGCGCAACACGACACAAACAAAACTGATAGCCAAAGGATGGTATCTGGTGATACTGTTGCGGTGGTGACTGGAATGAAACTACTACCAGGACCTGTAAAGGCCATACACAAGAAGCTTTCAGGTGCAGAAGAACAGAGAGAGTGGGGGTGTGTAGTAATCACCTTATTTTTTGTTGGCGTCACCCAGTTATAGGGTGATGTCAGGACTCTCCTCATGCTGGGGTAGAGTGTTTGGTAGGATTCCCCCCCTCTCTCTTAATTGTGGGTCGCCCTCCCTCACAATCCCTCCTTCGCCCCTTTCCAGAATCGGTGAATGTATGGATTGAAACAATTCACCTTTGACTTGATGAACGAAGGAATCGAGAACTATAGCACCGCGGTGACGAGTGGCCTTTATAGAACGGCATGACTAATTAAGACTGAGGCCGGAGTTATGGAGAATCAAAGAAACAAGGGTTGAAACTGGTGATAACGATGATGAATTGGCAAGAAGAATCACAAATCGCAGGAAATGGAAAGATTGGAGAAGAGGACTTACCAGTTCCCCTTTTCTAACTGTTGTTTGTTGTTTGTTTGTTTTTCTTTTTTTTTCTTTTTTGTCCCGATCGTGTTTACTATGCTGATGAATAAGTAATTAATAGAATAAAAAAGTATTTTAGTATCAACAATTAATATATTTATTAATAAAAATATAGTAATATGAAACTCTCTAAGCATGTACCGCGGTGACGAGTGGCCTTTATAGAACGGCATGACTAATCAAGACTGAGGCCGGAGTTATGGAGAATCAAAGAAACAAGGGTTGAAACTGGTGATAACGATGATGAATTGGCAAGAAGAATCACAAATCGCAGGCAATGGCAAGATTGGAGAAGAGGACTTACCAGTTCCCCTTTTATAACTTAGAATAAAAAAGTATTTTAGTATCAACAATTAATATATTTATTAATAAAAATATAGTAATATGAAACTCTCTAAGGGTCATTCAGCTGGCGACAGATATCGCCTTCTAGGGCTAACTTGGGTCAAGCCCCAAGCCCAGGCCCGATCCGATTTTGAGAGCCAAGGCCCATTCGGAAGGCTCTCTCACTCTCCAAGACTTTCTAGAGTCTTACAGGAAGTCAGGATGTAGTAGACTTGTGTAGATACTTGTAGAGAGGAGTAGAAGAGAGAATTCTAGACACTTGATCTCCACCGTTGGATCAAATTGATCCCGACCGTCCATTGAGGAGGTGGAGTCTATATATACCCCCACTATCATCCAAAGGAGACAATTATATTATCTTTAGCTCTCTCAAAGTTTCCTTAAGCTTCCGCAGCCTTCCCTCGTAGGGTCAGTCGAGTGAATAGGTGTGTCAGTGTTCCTAATTCACTTATGTGTTGTAGTGCAAACTAGCAACATTTGGGTGTCAATTAGAAAATTGCTTACACCTTCCTCACTGCAACGAAGAGACCATAAGGAAAATAGGTAAAAACAAAGAACAAAAAAAATGAAAATCGAGTTCACTGACATCAATTAACACAACCGAATTCATCATTCACAGAGAAAATTCGCCTAAACAAAGGATCCACACCTAACAAGTGTAAAACAGATCTGTCCACAATTAAGGAGTCCGATGAGCACCGGAGAATGAGAGAAACAAAATCCGAGAGATGATTTTGGGTCTGATTTTGCTTCTTCTTCTCGTACAGGTCAAGGTTCCCCTGCAGCGAGCCCCGACAAGAGCATGTTGAGGTTTATGACGGAGAATTTGGGACCCAAATTGCCATTATCGCCATCGATGCTGGGACAGGAGTTGAAGAGGTTGAGGAATGGAAAGGAAGGGGAGGGAGATGAGTTGGAGAGGAAGAAGATTTTTTTCTGAGCGTTGCAAAATGGGGAAGATTAAAGAAGTTGGGGATGTTTAAAGATTGTTGTATCGCCTAATTCCGCCACAAGGTCGTCAGAAAGACATTACAGCTGGTGCCCCCATAGTTTGTGGCGCCAATCGTGACATATTGTGACCCCCAACACTTCGTGGCGCCCTTCGTCAGTACAAGAGTCGTCACAAAATTTTTAGCATGTACGTAGTGCCGGCGAGCAAGAACGATCGAGATAGCAGGATCGAACAAGGCGAGGAGAAGAGATCGAGTCGCACCAGTTGGGGGCGAAGGAGTAGCAGCTGCGATGCGACGCTAGGTTATCAGCGTCATGTTTATGTGAGTTTAAATCTTTTAATGCAAAAGCTTGTAAGAAATATTGAAGAGTGCACATTTTAAATAGCATGTTTGGGTCCAAAAGATTTGCTATGTGCCAAGTTTTCAATGAAAGTATATGCATTCAGCTATCCAATTTAAGTGTTGTTAACATTTCTCTTCAAGCAAAATCAAATCATGCAAGTAAACACGTTTGTATGTATCCATGTGTTAGCATTTAAGATATCGTTAATTAATGACTTAATGCTTAAAGGAGATGGATGATTGATTAGGAGTTATAAATAATCACGTGGAGAATTTAATGAAATTTACTTGAGCAACATGATTGCTTGTAACTAAAGAGACGGCTGGCTGATGGCGAAAGAGTAAGTCGTCAATTTCGACTGCACTTGTAATTTCAACATGGTGGTGGAGTAATACAATTCAGGTTAAGAAATTAAGACGAATTCGAGGAAACTTCCTGATCATGTAAATACAACGGTATACTACCACCATCTTTAAAAAAATTGTTGTACGTTTCTTTTTCACCATTTTTTTTGAAAGATAATTAGCAATATATTAAAAAGATTGCATCAGTTCAAACTCAGAGGATAGTCTCAATGATTCATTAGCTATGATCATCAAATTTGCATTTAGATTATACAGATAGTGTTTGAACAAATTAGATTAGAATTAATATAGGTGGTGCTATTTAGCAGATCTCCAAACTATATATCGGTAATACTATATGTTATGTTACTTATGTACTGTACCCAGACGATCAAGGTTCATTTGAATTATGAGTCTTCAATTAGCTAGGTAGGTTCCTTTGAAATCTGAAACGGGATGATGAGTCCCGTCAGTCAGGGTAGAATTAGCAATAATAAAAAAGATTATATATGGACTAATTATCTTCTACTCCTATTTTGCATGACCTCTGTTAACACAATGACACCACTGAGATTTGAAGTTTTCAAATGCTGCTACGTACAAATTCTTTTCTGTACATAAAGAGAAACCAAGGCCAGAGAAGTGGCCGGGCACCTGAATTCTGATCCATAATTAGTCGTCTAAGTTCAGAAGCTGACAGTTGTTTTTGGCAGCCAAAATTAAAGCAGAGGTCTCTCCATCATCCTCCCTCTCAAGTCAACAAGATGAAAACCTGCAAGGCTGCACTGAAGCATATGGAAGATGTAGCTGTGAGAAAGTGAACAGAATGGAACTTCAGTCATCTTCGATATTGTTCACATCTAATTAAGCAACACTTAAATGGATTGGATCTTATATATGCTAGGATTAGCTACTGTTAGGATTAGCTACTGTTAGTATAATCCTGGATTAGCTACAATCAATATATTTCTAACTAGGGAAAAATTAACTCAAATGAATACCAATACATAGCCGGAAGTCCAACAAATGATATGGGATCATCTGAGAATCTACTCCGTCGTTCTCGTTCCTTGATAAGTGAGTAAGCAATTAATATGCAAAGGAGAATAGAGCTTGGAAAGGGATGAAACCAAGTTACCAAACAACGGACTCGAAATCACCTACAACCCGAGTGTCCATTACATCGTTTAACCTGATCCCAATACAGTGCCTGCAACCAAAACCAAAATTAGTCAAAAACCAAACAGCAGCACATGAATAAGTAAGAAAAATGTGAACTAACCCAAAAGAAAAACAACAAACCAAACAAAGCACACCACGCCATCTCATAGAACAACTTAACAATGTCTAATGACCATGGCAGCTCATTTACCAAGAAAAGAATGAATTGAACAGAAACACGTCTTTACTTCATAAAAGCCAACTCGGCTGAAATCTGATATCACCCATCGCCAATCTGAAAGGATACTCGTACCTTCTTCACGTCTCTGTGTTACTGAACACTCAAAGAAACTGAATTGTGCCATACTCCCATCTATGTACGAATTGTGTACTCTTTTTTTTTCAGTTGAAGATATTAATGGATAGCGATTGTTAATTTTCCATCAAGAGGACAAAATATGCAAAAAGTCAGAAGTTATCAACAAGAAGAATGGACTATGCATTATCAAGAGTTGAACATACTTGTAAAGCCGCCGGCAAAGAGGTTTCCCATTACACATCCTTGTATAGCGGTTGATATTTTGGATGAAAACTACGTCGATTTTGATGCCCCAGCTAACTGTGCTCTGTTCGAACCCGACTCGAGTGTTTTTTATTAATTTCGAGTTCAGCTTCATAGTTCAATGAGTTTCATGATGCGGGCTCGAACTCGGTTCAATTGATTGCTTGAGTTTGGCTCGATTGCACACGAACTGCTCGAAAACCTGTCAAGAATCATTTAACCACACTCAAGTTGGCTCGGTAGCTGCTCAAAATCTAATACTTTATAATTTTAGTCAACTAGGTTCTACTACGTTCAAATTAATCCTTATATATTGTAATTTTAGTAAATTAGGTCCTGATACTTTAACTACTTACATATGAAATATCCTAGGTTCTTTTTAGTAGATATTGCTTGATAGCTCGATAAGCAACCGAATCGAATTCCACTTTGCTCGAACTCGGCTTGATAAAAAAGTATCGAGCTCTAAACTTTGCTCGAACTCAAAACTCAACAATACATTGTTCAATAACACAACACAATTCAAGTTCGAATTCAAGTAAATTCAATCAAGACTCGGTTCATTTACAACCCTGCCCTCGAGTTATCCAAACAGATAGAAATTTGGTATTCGGTCGGTTCGGTTAAAACCGAACCGAATTGACCGGTTAATTCGGTTTTCGGTTTTGGACCGTAATAAACCGAATAAACCGAACTCACCCATAAAACCGAATAAACCGAAACCGAACGGTTTCGGTTCGGTTTTTAACCGAATAAACCGAAAATTTTGGTAAATTCGAATTTTGACAAAATTTTCCCTATTTTTTCTATCACCTCCCTAAACTTGTTGAATGAAACAAAACAATTAAACAATTGCAACAAGATGATTCAAAAAAATGTCCAAAATATGAAAACAATATCAACATAAATTAAATGTAAAAAAATAAAATAAATGAGTTCGGTTTTCGGTGATCGAAAACCAACCACAAAAACCAAACCGAATCGAATCGAATTAACCGTTATTCGGTTTTGGCCAAACCAACCGAAAAAACCGAAGGCGGTTCGATTATCGGTTTTTTGGCCATGCACACCCCTACAAACAGATAGCAAGGTGCCAAGGGGTAATTTAAGTTGCACAAGTGATAAAACAAGCTCCAAAAGATTGGCATCAACGGAATATTGACAATTGGGCTGAGTTCACTAACCCAAGTACACCCATCAACGGAATATTGAAAAATGGGCCGAGCTAAACGGCCCACCTTTGCACGGGTAAGGCCCAAAGCGGCCCTAAGTTTTCATAAGTTCTGATTCTGATAAGAGATTCTTTAACGAGCCCAACCACGACGGCCGCTCCGTCTCTGCTCTGCCGCTACCTTTCCGCGCGCCATCGTGCGAAACACCTTCATCCCTCTCCAGTCTTCATCTCATCGTGTAACAGAGGCACACAATTCTTAACGATTCATTTGCGATTAGAATTGTATACATGATTATAATTTATCCTTTACACGCTAGGTCATGTGCTCCATTGCTAGGTCACTTCGTTCTGCCGAGCAAGCGAGAGCTGAATTTTCGTCTTGAAGAAACAATCGTATAAACCAGGTTAGGATCTTGATGCAATGAGTATAATTTTCTCCTCCAACACTTTGTGATCTAAATGGTGAATCTTTTGAAGACTGAGCAGGGAACAGGAGAAGCTTTAGGAACGAAACCATGGTGGTTGCTAGTTCTAATCCACACAACAGAGAGATGCAGATCAGGAGGAGAATGGGGAACATGTAATCTCTCTCTCTCTCTCTCTCTCATGTTATCCAACTAACTCTTTCCTTTTAATTTATCTCCCCTAGTGTGCGTGCTTGTTTTGTGTTTCTGCAACTGCATTGTGTTTGCCGTTTTAAGTAACAAATGAAAAGAGTCATCCATATGTATGTTTACTTTTTCATGGAAGAGAGAGAGAGAGAGAGAGAGAGAGAGAGAGATAAAACTATGAAACTTTTGATGATGTTACTCCTATCTACAACTGGATTACATAATACGGCTTTGACCGTATGTATGTATAAAGTTTTGCTCAACATATTAAGTAATTTGCTTGGCTGCTGTGGTTTAAATTGTATGCTCCTATTATGCAATATAACTGTGAGCTAAAGAATTTCTCGACTGTCATTTGTTACATGACCACTGAGGCTAAGAAAGCTGGAAACAGGGTCTGGCGCTTAAGTTTTATCTCCTATCTGTTGAATATCAAAAGGTTCTTCTTTTGCATGTTGTTTGCCATTTAGCCTCTTTCTGTTTTCCAGATTCAATAAACGAGAAGATGATTTTCCATCCCTGAAAGAGTATAATGATTACCTGGAAGAAGTAGAGGATATGGGTAAGTTTTGCTAGCTATCCTTCCTGATATCTTAAATAGCTGACTTTCTATTGAAATAGTCATTTGTTTGCAGTATTTAATATGATTGAAGGGATAGATGTCCAAGCCATTGAAGAAAAAATTATTAAGTATCAAGAAGAAAATGCTGAGCAGATAATGATTAACCAAGCACGAAAGGTAATTCGAAGAGGATCTTATTCATTATCTGTTCCCTCCTCTGCCTCCAGTGTCTTATAGTCATCAAAAAAATTGGTGAATTCTTTCAATAAATATTACCGATGAAGCATTTTTTTTGCTGATCAAACAGGCTGAAGATTTTGCTGCAGCACTGGCAGCAAGCAAGGGACAAATTTCGCATGCTGACGCTGATGGGGTGAGTATACACAATTGTGCACACAGACATGTTCGGTTGCCTTTGGTTTCTCCAGGTCTAAGTTTTAGCATAGGTTAAGATGAGAGGTTAAGTGACCTTTTAGACTTCCTTTCAGGAGTGAATTTTAGCATATCATTATATTTGAAATTTTTCGTGGAGACAAGTGTGGAAAAGTAAATTTCTACAAAGACTTGAGTGAAACTCTTAAAGGGGTTAATCTGAAATGTGGCCATTTTTAGCGTAAGTTGCTGTGGAGAGGTCACTCACTATGGAAATGTGTGCAGGAACACCTTTAAAAAATATTATGGTGCAACTGCAACTCAGTCTTACTGCTGATTTTAATTTATAGTGTCTATGAGATGGGCAAGCCTGATTAATGGCTCTCCTTGTAGCAGCTGTTCCCTAACTGGTAGTTTGTTTTATAGTAATTTGGTGGACTGGTTTGAATCTTTCTTCATATGGAACCAGGGCAGAAACCATTGTAGATTTCTGTTTGCATATTTTGTATCTATGAAGAGGTCAAAGGGATGCTGTCGCTTGATGGAAAGGAGAGTTTTACGTTATGTTGGAAATAGTTCTCTCTTGATGGAAAATAATACGGAGTAGTAAATATTAAATGGCTGCATATTCTTTTCAGTGCCTTAAGGAAGTTGAGCCATTCGAATCTTTATTTTATGATATTTTACTTTATTACACACACACACACACTCTTTTTTTTCTAAATACTTATCTCACCTTTTTACCCTTATTTTCTGCTTTACCTTCATCTCCATGCCTAGAGAAATGCATCATTTTTTTTTGGGATGGAGGCAGTACATTGTTGAACCTCTTCTTTAGTCCATCCATATAAATGTTTGAAGCAGAAACTTCAATGGCTTCACTCTCAATATTTCCCGCAACTATCCAAAAGTTGCAAAATGATTGTTGAAATAACAAAGGTTGCACACACACACACGATCAGCATAGCAGTGAGCGGGGTTTTTAAATTTGATAAATAACTCATACGTTAAGGATAGATTTGCTACATTCATTACTTCAGCTATAATTTTGCACTTTAGGATGTAGTTTACCGGTACTTTAATTGTGTAGGAACTTCCATATATTGTCATTGGTATACTGTCTGACCAGTCTACCAGTGCTAGATGCTTTATGAACCAAAAAGGGCTTTATCTTTCCTGGCAGAAGTTTCACATACTGAACACACTGCTTGATCCTGTATCATCTTGTGTCAGCTCTTCATAACTATATGCTGGAATCCTGTAATGATTGTCTGTTTATTAATATTGCAATAGGCTGCCACCCAGAGCTTGCAAACAGGTGCTGCTGGTGCCTCAGGTCAGTATGCACCAACGATTCCTGGGGGTCAGCCTCGACCAACTGGCATGGCTCCTCAACCCTTGCCACTTGGAGGTGGAGCAGATATGCAAGGCTATGCTCTTGATGATGAGGAAATGATGAAGCTTAGAGCTGAAAGAGGTGGAAGGGCAGGAGGATGGAGTATAGAGCTAAGCAAGAAAAGAGCCTTAGAAGAAGCCTTTGCATGTATTTGGGTTTAATGCTATCTTGTGCAAGTTGGTGTTTCGCATAATATTCAATGATTCTCTTCGAAATGCGCAATTTCTTTGAGTTGCTGACATCATGGTAATGGCCAAAGCAAAGCTATATCCTAGGGACAAAGGACGCATACCAAATGAGTCATCATCAGTTGATCATACTGCTGTCGCCTTGGTGCTGTGCAGCGTCGTCTTTCCACGAGAGTCCTCATTAGAACTGTAACATAGTTGCGACTTATTCCGCTCTTATGTGTTCCATTCCATTGCCCCTTCCCATCCAATTTTGTACACCATTCAGCCCCAGAAACATATCTAAATCGAAGTCTCAAAGCAGAGTGAACTGATTGGCTATTTCAGTGTTGAATGTGTCTTCATTATAAGTTTGAGCACTTCAACTTATTTAGAGATATCAACTTCAACTTGGGTTCCCGATTACAGGAACCTTAATTGTGATGGTAGCTTCGCTGAGAGGACATGCCCTCGACTGTCGACAGCTGCATATGCCATAGCATGTGTCTTCTGCCTTTTGCTCGTGCTGCCAATTTTCAAATATTGCGCGCTGTGAGAAAGTTTTGTACAGTAATTTTCATTTTTTTTCACTTCATAGGTTAACAGTCTAGTTACATTTAAAGTTGTACTTGATAAACATTCATGTTATGAACTTGCTAAAAGTAGGATGATTAGGGAACTCTTTGGCTTTGATAGGAAGATGCTTATTCCCGCCACAGTATAAAAAAAATAATCAGCAAAAATTACTCTGCAAGTACAAGCCATTTTCATTCTAAATTCTGAGAAAGTTCCTGTGAGAAAAGTAGAGAGTAGCGAGATAGTTTGCTTTCATTTCTGAGCAAGACAACCTCTACTTTCTTCATTTCACACAATTATTTACATGGTAAATACAGTGTTAAGAGTGCCAACTAAACCACACCTCCCATGCCCACCCCACAGCAAAAATTTCTCATATCCTGTAGCTGCTGCAGCTTCACAAACAGGCTGCGTGCATTCATCTTCGCAGGCTTTTAAACCACAGGCAAATTATGCTGTACAATGCTCAGCAAAGTTATGGTCTCCTTAAGGGAAGAAGTAACCTTTCCCTTTCATCGAGGACTCGCCGAATGAAGCTGGGTATAGCCTTTCAAGTCAAAAAGTGTCCTAGACATGGCCATCTGACATGTAAAGAGTTCAATGAAGACGATAATGCTAGTTCTTTCACAGTCGGATTCTCAAGGCCAAAATTTTCCTGAATACTGACTGCTGGCATCGACATGGCTATGGCAACCAGTCGTACCTGCACAAGTAGTATACATTGTCGCAGTTCTAGCACCATTTCCACTCGTCAGTTTTCAGGCTGCTTGATATGAACTCAACACGTTGGGGTCATGAGTATGACGAATCTGTTGCTAACTTGTACCGAGTCAGTTGAAAAAATAGGGAGAATCAAGAACCTCTTCCAAGTCAAAGTCACCTCTCTTTGGTAGGGGAGGAAAAACCAATTGCGGGTATGATGTTCGGAAGCTTTTAAGCAACTGATGGAGAAGGTGAAAATGTAATCATCAACAACTCAGCAACATCATGCTCTAACACTAAAAACAAAAATAAAAGTAAAACCAGGCATCATGACATGGAAATTTTGATCAGTGTTAACTTCACCTAAAGGAAGTGGTATTAACTACTATGACATGGAAACTAGTCAGCTATTAATCCCTGTCCCTAAATCTTTTAGACACCATCCCTTTTGGGTTGTCCCTAAATCTCTGAAATGATTCCATTTTCTAATAACCTTTTACATACTGTATTGGTTTACCATATCAACCTTATTTCAATTCTCTTCATCAATTCTGCACTAGTGCCAAAAACGTTTAATGAGAAAAGCTTTATCATCAAATAGTTCCTCTTTGTTTTCTTTCTAAGTTTCACTTATCATCCACCTCAACTGCAGCTTTACCCTTTTCCTTTCCCCTCTATTTTCTACCCTGACTTCTTTTTGTCTCCCAGAAGGTTCACTCTCCCCCTTCATCAACATTAACTTTACCTTTCCTAATGTCTTTTCTACCAATACCTTGGTTTTCTCTCTCATCATCTGAGTTCAACTGCTCACCAATCCACTCAATAATCTATAAACTCTCCAATAACTTTTAAAAAAAATATATTATATTTTTTGAAGGGCAGAAGTGAAAACTATAAAACAATCTTTATGCACCTTGCACCTTAATCCCCATGTCAAAGTACTTTGTATTTCTTTCAAGGGGGGAAGGGATAGTATCTGTTTTCCCCCCCTTTTCAACTTTTGAAGGCTTTGCTTGTGCTTAACATGGAAAAGCACGCATTGTAGACACACCTCTAGCAGCGGATAATAGCACTTACATTTTCAAGAATTGGCATGCTATAGAGCTCCACAAACTTCTCTCTGAGTATCTGATTCATTTTCTCCACATCAGATGCATGAGTCCAAAACGAGTCATGGACACCTAATAGAGATCAACTCAGCAACACACATTACTACTTATAGGCGTTAAAGTCAATCTCAACTAAGTGTGACATAGGTACCAGAGTACAAGGGTATAACCCAAAAGAAGCTCCACAGGAATATAGTACATAGAATAGAGATCAATTTACAAGCATTTCCAGTAGAGCACTATAGGACATGATAGCTTCTTTCATAAGGAATCTGACCTGCAAAATGTAGACCAGCATCCCTGCATGCAACAGCCGTCATCATCATGTGGGAACCATCAAGCGAGTGAACAAAATTTGGAGGGAAAGCGGTTCTCTGTTTCCTGACTTCTACCTGGTCAGTATAGTGGATATGCTCTCCATCAAACTCTTAACATATAAAAAAAGACATGATCACCATACACCAGTAGGAAATAAGGAAATAAAATTACCGAGTCACCATCTCGTTGTAAGGTTAAAGCCTGAAGAGATGTTTTTATCTGCAAGAGGGAAGAGTTTTTCACCAAGTTGTTACTATCAACATCATTACTTGAATTCAACTATGTAAGGGGTGCTGGTAACAAGTCCATATGACGAATCACTATTGAACGTCGTACTGATATCATAAACCCATGTAGAATAACCAATAAAACTGTACATCATAAATTCTTCCTAATACATCCTTACTATAGGAAATAAGGCATAGCAAATTCTACAGCCACCAAGATAATTTCCGTTGAAGATAATTACTTGAATCTGTTATGTATTCATATCTTTGGGGCTGCTCTGTACATATGCTAATAGTTTGGGGCTATAGCTATTCTAGGTCCAGGATTAGATCTCTTGTATATAAACACTATTTAGCGTGATTCAGTTTCTCACATGCACAGGGATGTGTACCCTTTACGAAACGTGCCCAAGATAATCGTAAGATCAACCGAAACTCTCTTCTGACAATGAGCATCTCTGGTTAAAGAATCAACTTGATCTCTTTGGAGACCAAAAAGAGGAAAGAACACTAATACACTATGTTGCTCTGACCTTCAACATGAAGCCATATCAGCGACAAATAACCTTTTTACCCCAACTTCACTGATTCCTATAATTCTCAGTAAAAAGAACAGTGAACCGGGAATAATCATTTCTCTGAAGTCTACAAAATCATCTAAAACTGTGACCTGGTCCATCTGGATCAATTTCCAGCCTTAAGTCAATTATGAAGATTTTCCAAGCTTTTTCTATAAAGATAATCCAAATGGAGGAGCGACAAAAGGTAGTAGTACCAAGCAGTGGTGGTGACCATCACTAGTGATAATGCCTTTCGATATCCTATCCAGCTAGAGTAATAGAACTGCAGATCTACCAAACCACAGATAAACGTTTCTTAATTCAGAATGCGAGTCAGAAAACTTACAACATGACGTTCTTTTTTACAGTATGGCTGCACAACAGGAAGCCCTAGAGGAGTCTTCCACTGTACAGGTTGATTCTCTGAAGCAATGATCTGCAAAGGTTCCACATATGAAAGATTCCTTTCTGGTGCTCCAGATAAAAAAAAAAGTGACTTAGTGGTCATACCTTAGCGCAGTCACCAAGCCACGTCATTATGGCACGTGCTGCTTGGAAAAGCTCACCTAGTGCAGTCATTGTCACCTATGGAAAAGTTAAGTTAATAAATATATATGCACTGCAAACAATGAATGTGTTTTATACACACATGTACCTATGCTTCGTGTGCATACAACAACAAAACAGCGGATTTTTAGTCAGCGGGACTCCATCCTAAATTATACTCAATGGATAGACTGCATATCTTTTATTATTCCAATCATTAGCTGGTAGAAAACAAATTATGAAAAAAAGAAAAAGAAGATGACAGCAAAGATTTCATAGAGATGAGAATCAATTATAGCATTTTATGCTTGTAGAGCACAACATAAGAATGTCACTAGTGTCTAGATGGAATTTTGATAAAAGAATTCCACATATGGATGCATAGAGCCAAGAGAGAGGCAGAAGGCTGGCAAGAAAAACTTAACAACAATGTAATTACCAGAAAGGCAAAAAACATCCACACTTATGATTTGCATTTCTTACTTTAGCAGCATAGCAAGAAGCAGCAAATAGTAGTCTCTCGTCGGTAATATGACCTTTCTCCTCCAATCTACGTTTTATCTGTTCACGTGCTCCAACATAAGTGACCCCATAAACTGAGGTCATCACAGTTTGTTTAACCAGTTTCCTATCTACCTGAGAGATCAAACTCAAGCCTTTAATAGGTCTTTTAAGATTTAACAAAAGAGGGGGGAGGGGGTGTAAAATATGGAGGACAATCGAATAACCGACCTGATCAATAAGAATCTTTGCAAGTTCAGCATTACGATTTGAGGTAGGATCCTTGCAGCTGTCCCTCTTCATAATGTTATGAACCCTGTGTCAAAAACATAGAAAATCAGAGAGCAGATTAGTTAAAAAGCTGTCCTAGCCATCATTTTCTAATGTGTTCGTAGTAAATGATAAAAGTGATAGGCAGGAATAAAAACATCCGTCTCTCTCTCTCTCTCTCCCCAAAAAAAAGTAACTTTCATCTAATCTACTTATTTTACTTTATTAACATCAAGTCTTTAACATTCCATTATCTCCGTTCCAGTCAAATGTTTCACCTTTTATGGGATGGAGAGAGTAGTTTGTTTCTTGTGTGGCAATCCCTCTGTTCCAGAAAACTTGGCACATTTGATTGGCACGGAGATTAAGGAGTGTTGAGAACTTTATGGTAATAAAGTAGAACTGGCATATAGGATAAAAGACACTTTTTGGGTGGACATGTGAAATTGATGGTAATAAGGTACAAGTGGTGTTAAAAAGTTTCCTTATTAGAAAACATATCAAGTTTTTTGGGCCAAACAAAAAGGGAATGGAGGGAATATTTGAAAGGTGTCGAGGTGATGAATTCCAACAAATAAAGGAGAGAGAGCTTTATTTTCTAAAAAAGTGTCATGTCTATACACCCTAAGAGCATAAAGCACTAGTATGAACTAGTTTTACAGAAGTGTAATGTTGCAACTTCCGTGGCACGTATATTGATTATGCAACACTATGGATACAGCTAGGAAAAAAAACCAAACCAAACACACCAGTAAACAAAGATCCAACATTTTGGACTTTGCATCATAACACAACCGTAACATACCTTAGAGCAATTTCTGAGTAAACATCAGCTGGCCTCTCACCCACGACCAAGTTAACTGCAGCAGCTTCCATCTGTACAAAAATAGAAAATACATTAAACTAGCCAATGAAACTCCAGTGACTGAGAGAGAGAGAGAGAGAGAATGTGTCAGACCTAAAAGAAAAGAAAGTAAAGATAGGAGAGAAGAGAACAAGAGACATTGAAGACTAACTATTTTTACAAATCCATAATATTCTTATCGGGTAAAGTGCACCCCATGGTCCTGTAACTTTAATTATTGTACCACTAGGGTCCTGTTTTAACTTTTTGTACTAATAAAGTCCTTTTTTCAAGTTTTTTTTTCATCCATGGTCCTTTTTACGATTATTTTACCCTTTCACAGAAATGGTACAATTACGAACATAAACTGAATTTATCTTATTATACCATTTACACCCTCAAAGTTTAAAATTCTACAAATAAACCCTTCAATCTACCTTAAACTTTTCAACTCACCTATCTCAACCACCATCCGACCCACCACCGCCGGAAAGCCACGGGCCGCCGTCGGAAAGCCACGAGGCCGCGATCCGCGGCCCTGTGCCTGCGGTTCGCCGCCCTTGGCCGGCGATTCGCTGCCATGGGCTGCGGATCTACCGCCTAGACTTGCGTTTCATAGCTTAGAGGGCATTCCGGCGAAGGCTGTCGGCGGTCCGGCAAGATTTCCGGTGGTGGTGGATAGGAGGGTGGTGAGATAAAGTGGAGAAAAAAATTTTAGGGTAGAATTGTAAATATTTGTAAAAGTTATGGTAGAATTTTAGGTTTATACAAATTGAGGGTAAAATTGAAAGTTTTGTTAAACGTTAGGGTGTTTTTATATTTTACAATTGTTTAAAAGGGAATATTTTAAAAATTGAGGGCAAAAATGTCAAATAAGACCATGGATGAAGAAAAAACTTGAAAACAGGACTTTATTAGTACAAAAAGTTAAAACAGGACCCTAGTGGTACAATAAATAAAGTTACAGGACCATGGATGCACTTTACCCTATTCTTATCACTAAAGTTACAACACTTGTCACTATCAATTAACCACTCAATCAATCAGCACAAATATGATCGATCAATCTAATTACCTACTTCATTACAGCCACTCTTTTCCGTAAGTATCTAAACATTTGGAGGAGAAAAAAACTGTGGCATTAAGCCCCAGTGACAGAAAGACATGAAACATTGATATACAGATTACACAATATTAAAGGGGTACTTTGCTCTAATCAAAAAGGGGGGGGGGTACTTTGCTACATACCAAGGACCATGATGAAGTCCTGAATTCATATACTAGAACCCAAGATGCAAAAGCTAGTTTAGAGAATGAAGAAGTACAGGTGAATGCAGAGAAGCAGATATTAAAACCGCTATTTAAGAGCAATTTTCGGATTCATGCACTCTTGACAACACAAATGCAACATGCTGACAAACAATGGCAACTTTTTTTTAAATCACTCCCCTATTAGGGGCTATTTGGTTGGCTTAAGAGATTACTTAAGCCAATAAAATACATAAATGTATGGAGAATTTAATTGTATTTTGTTCAAATATAGATAAATATATGTTTAAAAGTAATAAATACAAAGAAATTTTTTGTATATATGCAAAAAAAAATAACATAAATTAAACTTGGAACAATGACTTAATCCATTGCTTAAGCTGGCTTAAGCCAACCAAATGGGCTGTTAAGTTACACGCAAAAGGAACACAAATATGTTTGAAAAACACTTACACTGTCTCGTCCCAGGGCCGCATAGTGTTGTAGGCCATTGCACGAACCATCCTACAAGCACATTGGATGTTTGAAAGGAGACCCAGAAGATCAGAATGTCATTAGATTAGACTATCTTAAGAGAATAATTAATGTAAATAACTCAACATATACACAGAAAGGCGAACAAGTATACTATGTTTTAGTGGTTCAAGATGCATTCCTCCTTACACTCTAAGAGAGCAAGCTGGGAATTATTCCTCCCTGCTTTCTGGGACTCATCGTGTGTCCCCAATTTGTAGGATGTGATGGCAATGGATATAACATTTTATGTCTAGTAAAACCTGGTCTGATTCTGCTACGGATCCTCCTTGCTTGGAGTATCTCAATGAATAAATTGGCAATTGCCTCTATTCAGTGATATGGTTATTAACAATACTTATCATCAGCCTCTATCATTAGTCAGCCAAACCTTGGCTTTCATAGCATCAGAATCAGATTGACCTAACCGTGGTTACAACCTCTATAACCAGGTTCTTGATAGTTGATATAGCATTGCTTGCTATTACCTTTAGGATTTCATGCTGCCTATTACAGAAGATGTCAGAAATTGTTTCAGAAAAAACTAATGCCACTGGTTCACAGCCTATTGGAGCAAGAATCCAAGTTCAGAAACACAGAATATGGGAATTGCAGAATGGCTAGATTGCCCCAGGGAAAAATATTTCCTAGCAGAGCAATACTTTTACCAACAATTTACACTAAAGTCTCCTAAACGTATTCTCTCACCAATATATAGCTGATGGTCAATGTTGATCACATGTTCTTACAGGCACACAGCCTATTTGCTTCAACAACGGGATTATTTTAGGCCATGTGAAATGTGGAAGATTAAGTTTGCAAAACTACAATGGAGATTCTGCATACTGAGACAATTTTCAATGTTTACCTGGTGAACTGGAAGATGTGAGATGACAGTGTGCGGGAATGAGCTTCTCAAGGCTTTAGCGAGATCAATACAAGCAGCCAAACACTGAAAAGGGTCCTCAGCAGTCAACCACCACCGGCTTCCATTGACGGGATTTTCAGCTGAATCGAGGATGTCTTGCAAATGATTATCAACAAATGAAACGCGCCCATCATGGGAAAGCTTTTCAACACCTCCTGAATATAGGTTTGCTAAATGGATTTTCAGCCAACGTAAACCAGAGCTCCCGAGTGGCTGCCCCTCAGCAAATTCAAGAACTCCTCGGCAGAGATCAGAACTTAGATGGTTCAGATGCGGATGCATGGGATATGCACGGCCACGGAAGTCAAGATTGTGAGGGTAGTAAAAGCCTTCTTCATCTTTTAATTTGCGTGCCACCTATTCTAACAAAGCTTATCTCAGAAGCAATTACAGAATATGAAGCATATTTAACAAACCAGGACAGAAAACAAGGCACAAAAGCAAATTGCAGCAAGGCAGAGCTATGACAAAAAAAGGTGATCAATCTGCAAAAGGTCCTCAGTTTAGCTGAGGCTAAATCCGACATTTGCATACTGAGAGATGGATAAAAAATCTTACAGAAAGTTTAAGTTCAATATCGCATCTTATAGAATGCCTCTCCCGATTAACTTTGTTTGCTTTCCTCATGCTCCATTTCCACTCCTGGATTTCTTCTGAATCCTCTGAGGAAGGTTTTTCTGGCACAGGAATCTAACAGCAAATAGGGTAATCTTTTAGACCATAAACTGATTAAAGCATTGGATCAAACAGATTAAATATGTGTAAGCAAACCCAATAAAAATATCTTGCTTAATCCAGCACATTGAGGAAAAAAAAAGCATCTTCCAAGTATATCACTAAATCGAGGTGACAAAATGAGTGTACACATACTAGTAAACAAAATGAGTGTACACATACTAGTAGATGATTTCTAACCAAGTTGTCATGAAAATGCAGCAAAAAAAAAGTAAAAATTCCTGGTTGCCTGTGGGTCTCAATTGACCAAGTAAGCCTTGATCCTAACTAGTAAGGGTTGGTTGCAAAATTCTGTGGTTCCAATCTACCCAGTTGAAAGCAAGTCCCCTATGGAAAACTATAAACAACTAAGATCCTCCATGTTAAATCAACCCAAGTCTACGTGTAACTACAAGGAATTCCAATAAGACTTTTGCCTTCTAAGGAATGTGTAACTACAAGAGACGTTTGAACAAATAAGTTTCAAAGCAACATAAATAATTAAGTTGCTATTCCAACCAGCATAAACCGGTACCACTTGTGAGTAGTTCCCCCATGTAGAAGAGAACCACTCCATCCCAATTTCCTAGCAAGATTTTATTTTTAAGCTTGAATTTGACATTAATTTATTTATGTTATTTGGTCAAGAAAATTTTAAAATTTATATTAAGAAGCCATAAACATCAAATTATCACTTTCGTACAATAGTCTTAAACATATTATTCAAAATAGTGGAGTTATAAAATTGCAGATTAAAAGCTCAAAAATGAACGTTGTAAGGATTTTGGGATGGAGTAGAACTGAACACATAGAACTACTGAAGTATTTAAGTGAGAAGAATTTTTCTCAGGTGCTCACATCTTCACGATCAACCAAGCCTGCAACATTACCACCTGTATCCCAAAGGTGCTCCACCACATTAAGTACTCTCTTGTTCACCCGCCATTTTGTGTTCCCAAGAGTATCAAGGGCCTGCAAGATAAGTAATGAGAGATGATCTGAACATCATCATTCAAGCAAAGCAATCAGAAGAAGAGTTAAGGGATTAGGTTTGGAATCAACTACTAAATAGGGCAATCACTTTGCTCCCTTGCAAATGCTAGATTGCATCGCGACTATTCCAAAAAGCATAATGAAAGGATAGCTACAGCAGTACAGCCTATTAACTTAAGGTTTAAGTTGAGAAGTATCAAGTAATGGATGCTTACTGCAGAAGTGGCCTAACAATGAGTGTGAATTTAAAGTTATAGATATATACTAGAAGGATAAATTTACTTCATAACATAGTAATAAACTAATACCCAAAGCACGTTTGCTTTTCTCTTCATTTTATTTTCAAGAAACAAAAACAAGAAGAGGGTTGTATAGCAGCTGGTGGGAACCCATAGTCTCCACAATAATAACGTAATTTTCTTTGTCTCTAAACCTATAGCTCAGCCAGCAATCTAATTTTTTAATGAATATAAACAGAAAATCAGTAGTTTGAAACAGAAAAAATGTCCACTCTACCCAAAACACCATCCAACTGTGTATGCTTTTACAGTAGAGCCAAAAATGATGGTTGAGGAAGAGTGAGCAGTTGCAATCAGTTTTATTCTAGCATCAACCAACAACAAGCTAGAAGCTTAAACGAAAAACACAAAACAAAGGAGGAACTGTCAGAGTTCACCTCAAACACTTTCTCCATGTGTTTCACGGTCAAATTCTTGAGTGCATCTTGCTGCTTCCTTGATCCATGTGTACGCATGATATGTGAAGGCAAAAATAAATACCCACCCTTGTCAAACCTGAAATGTTTGAAATACCTAAGATAATTCTTTTATAAAAAGGCTAATGGGCTATCTACATTTTCAGAGACAATGATAGGCAAAGTGGACAAGAAAGATAACATACCCTTTCCATTTTCTTGGAGGTACTAACATTGGCACATAAGGAATCAGCATATGCCTTGCCTGTATGTAGCAAAAAAAAACATTAGATGAGTTGTCTTGTCATAGAACTTCAGGAAAGCAAACAAAAGCTTCTAAAGATATCAGTCTAAAAAGGCTAAAATCCGTGATATAAATACAAATGAAATAGCTATAATAGTATAGGATATAAATACAAATGAAATAGCTATAATAGTATCATGCCATCATTGCCATGGGAAAGAGGTACTTAATCCACAGGTAGACTGTGTTGGATATTTAAAGCCAAGGTAGTGAAACAGAAGCAATAGCCTGTACATGAGTGTATTTTAATGTAGATGTATAACTTTTCAATGCCGGGAGAATAAGACTATATTTATGTTATAATATATTCTCCAGGCAGATAGGAGAGCAGAAATGATGATGAAAATTTGCTCTCGGTTTATTTAGACAAAAAAGAGTGAGGAAAGCAACAGTACACTTCACATTTTTATCTTTTAATTTCAGAGGGGCAGAAAAAAGAAGATATGGACTGCAATTGAAGTATGGTCTTTCCGCTACTATCAACAATAAAGCATCAGACAGTTCAGGTCCTATATACGTTTTCAGAACCATTGAATCTATTCTTGTGACCAAACACATTGACATCCTCTTGATGACCATCTATGCATGTAAAAACATAAATCTCACATAAGAACAGATCAAGCTGAAAAAATTGTCAGGGACTCACAGAGTTATCAAGACCCGCAAGTATTTGTGGATCACATTCAATGACCCCATACCTCCTCACAAGCTTTTTACTGCAACAACCAAAAGACAAGTTAAAACACTAAAAAAAGGCTGGAAATGATATGCAACAAATGGATTACCAGTCCACAATTAATCAGGTAGATCTTACACAACAGTCAATATCCAAAGAACACATGGTGTCACAGATAGCATGATTTGAATTACCAAATTGTTCTTTCATGTTTTCCCTTTCTAAAATGTTAAAGCCAAATATACCAATCTGATCTCACCCTGGATTCACTGTTATATTTCTGAAAGTGTGTCTAAAAGCAGGTCGAACATCAGGTGGGCTATGAAATGACTGGTCAACCGGAGATTGTATATAGGCTGTTTCAATGAATAGTTCCAGAAGACGACTGCCAAGCTGCAGAATCATGATACTAAATAAGATATCAAACAAGATGTCTGGAAACCCACCTAAAAGAATAACATGGACAAAAATACCTTAGCCTGCGTATCCCTCTCCCAAGGTTTAGTCTCATCATTCTTCACCATCTTCCGCACTTCAATGAGTCTTCTTCTTCGGATCAAACTATTCACACGTTTTCTTAATGTCTCCTTCTCTTTTGCTGGTTCTTGCACATGATCTATGACACTTTTATTTTTTTGGTACTTAGTTTTCTCCAAGAAATCATGAATCCTAACCTGAGGCAAGTTAGATTCAGTGTAATTTTATCACACAAAGGCAGAGAAAACCATAGAGCAGAATATTATACAAGATGTAAGTACTGAGCAAAATTTCAACTTTGCAAGCCAGAGAGCAGAATCATTGATTCAATAGTTCTGCATTCTGCCAAAGAAGAACCTTTTATTTTCTTAAGGAAAGCAAGAAAAAGAAAAGCAGAAGAATGAAATTAAGCATGCCCAGAATGATATGGGCAAAACTCTTCCTAGTATATCTCAAAACAAATACAAGTCCAAACAGCAGACTTTCAGTAATTACATATGCATTTACATGCATAATAAATGAAATATCGGACCTGATAATCAAACAACAAGAAACTGGCTTCAACCTAGACTCAGTAGTTAGTTGCTATTGTGCAATTAACCAGGTCTAGAGTCCAAAGTCTAGCTTGACCATGGAGAAGTCAATTTGGGTTGCAAGTCGTATGGGAAAACCCAAAATAGGGAAGTGAGAGAGAGAAAGAGAGAGCAAAGAAAATAGTAAATTTTGAAATACACACACATACATAATGCTTCACACAAACACACACACTCTTTGTTTTTTTTTCACGGAAGTAGAGATTAATCATGTGCTTATGTCGTTTCTTGAATAGCCGGGACTTTGAGAAAGATACGGGGTGTAAGCCGAAAAAGAAATCATGCGCGGTTGTTAGTCGAGTGGAAGTTACCCAATTCCGATGAGTCAGGATCCATTTACATATATAAATAACGAGGATACGAATATGGATACTCCCATCGACAGGAACCATAATGATTTTCCACTAAGAGCACCAAGTCAAATTACATTTTGTGATAAGAACTCAAGTTCCCCGTGAGCCTGTGACATTAAGAATTAGCAGGCAATTGTCTGTATGTAACGATTCTCCCTGTGCAAGGAATATAATATTGCATCCTGACAAGTATTTGATCAGAAGGCATACCAAGCACCCAGTGGAATTCACGTTATAGATATTGTAGCTAATATGCAAACCGGGAGCAAGCAAAGTGGTATGCAGGTTTTAAGACGATCAGGGAATGCAGTGAATAACCATGATTTTTTATGGAACTTTATGAAACATAGTAGTAATCCATTTGCAGAAAACAATATATAAACCCTTCAAGAAGGAAAAAAAATAACAGAAAAGAAAGGCAAGCAGACATAAAGTGAACATGTTACATTCTACAGAACATAGAACATACAAAAGTTACAGTTTAACTACGTTCAAGAGATCCAAAGCAATTTCAGCATTCTAAGAATATCCGTATAACAAGAGCAAGACGAGTGCTTACCTCTTGCTCAATCGCTGAGCCAATGTGAACTGCAGCCTGCACAACCTGGACAAAGCCATCTTCATGACACGCCATCAGCAACCCCATAATCTTATGCATGACAATAACAGCCATCTTCTCCGGTGGCAACAGATCAATTTGTGGCGCATAGGCAGCCCTCAGCCACTTCTTCTTGCTCTTCTGCAGATGCTGCTCCCTAGCAATCGCCTCCTTCAAAGGCTCAAACCACCCCAGGAATAAATTTTTTACATATGGAAGATTGGGTGCCAACTTCTTCTCACACATTTCTCTCTGCAATTCACTGTACTCATCCACCATCCTCTCCCAACCCTCGGTCTCTTCTTTGACCTGCCGCCTCCTCAACATATTGTATTTCTTTTTCTCCATCTCTTCGTGTTCCGGTTTCAGTTTCCGATCTGTGAGCTTGTACAGACCCTTCAGGAACAGTGCAGATATCCAAGGTGGATCTCGGATGAAAATTCGTGAATCTGGAGAAAGAATTTGCTGGTTTTGGCTAGTGGGCATGACCAGATTGGCGGAGTTCTCCAAGTGTTCGACAAAATTGTCATGGACCGCATCCTCCAGGGGAAGGAGCTGAAAATGCTTTGAAGAGGGACCGAGTCCGACAGGGAAGGAAGAAGAGAGTGAGGGATTGGAGAGGAAGATGGGGATTGTTTTGGAAAGGAATTGAAGGTTCTTGTGAGAACTGTTGCGTTTGGGAGGTCTTGGCCATGGCGGGAATTGAAGCTGAGCTCCGTGACTCAATGAGAGTGAGCTTGTGGACGCCATTTTTGGAAGAGATAAGAGCTTATGGCTTGGTGGCCATGGAGGAAGAAGACGGAAAATTGAACCGAGATTGGTAGACTGCTACTAAAGACGAAACCTCTCCTAAACCCCTGGCGATGCATTTCTATTACGATATTTTCGCTCCATGGATTCTATCCTCAAGTGGACAAAAGTCTCCCAAGTACCTAAAACTTGATAGTGCTTACATTTCACACTCAAATCTTCACGGGTTACATCTAGGAATCTGGATAAGAGAAACTAGTTAGTACTCCATTATATATTAGATATTTATATTCATAAAAAGGATACAATTAGATATGATGATAGAGAAATTTGACAAAATAGAAAGAGAAGATAGAAAAAGATACTTATATAAGATTTAATGTAGCTAGCCTTATAAGTATAAGCCTTATTCTATGGTTTTATGACTTGAACAGTACTTTGCATGACTCTCCTTCACTATTACACACTTCATCTTTTCATATGAAATCATGAACTCGTATAATTGTTGCCGTTTTTAGGTTGGTATATGAAAATGAGCCGAGCTTGAGCTTGAGAGTTGAGATGTTCGGCTTGTAAAAGCTCGAGAGCTTATTCGAGCCTATGAACTTTCGAGCATTACAAATCTAAAGAACCATTGAGCTTCACAAACCTTCAAGCATATAAGGTTTCTACGGTATTGTAGTGCTCGCTAACCTTCAAGTCTCACGAACCTGACGAACCTTTAAGCATCACGAACATAAGTGGGCCTCAAGATCGAGCTTTACAAACTTTCGAGCCAAGTTCAAACCTGTAAAGAGTCGAGCTTGACCCTGAGAAATGGGGCACGATTGAGTTCAAGCCTAACCTAATTTTCACAAGAGCCTGCCAGGTTCGAGCTTGGCTCGGCTCAGCTTGTTCTCACCTCTACTAGAGGATGTTAAAAGTGTCTAAGATAATATGTTTTGGATTCCAAAAGTTACAAAACAAATTCTATGAAGGATAATTAAAGTGATTAACATGATAATTTACCAAAAAAATCATGTAGGTTTCACTAAACTCAAGAGTGTTTCTACATGTTTCTAGAAAATGATGATGATAACTGTGGAATAAAGCAAACTTCGAAGGTAATTGTAAGTTTACTATTTATTGTTAATTGTGTTATTTTTGTCATTCCTTTGCACAAATACTTGCAAAAAATAACAATAATTTAATTTAGGTAGAAAAATGTAAATTTTTTTGAAATTGATGAAAATTTGAATTGTTGTTCAATTAATATAACCTTAGTAGAATTCAACCATCAAACTTTCAAGCAAAGAGCGTGTTGGTCCAAGCCTAAGTCGAAGCAGCAATTTGATTATCACTAAACAAGTTTTCGTACTCTGATTTTTCATTGTCGGTATTCCTTGGAGTCGGTCACTAACCTCCGACGAATGCAATATGAATAATCAAGGAAAAACTTCGAGAGATAACGGTGCGAATGGAGTGTTGACCACCAAGGGGTTGTGGTCTGGTAGCAGATTGAGTACGTGGTTTGTTCATATATGTTGTCTACATCCGATTCATTGTTAGCCCAATTCTGGTACTAGATCCCCGGATCAGGGGCGATGGTATGTGGGGATTAGAGATGGCAATGGCCATCCTGAAAATTTTGGTAAGGTAGAGATATATAGTATACATTTAGGATTGTTAGGATGTTATTTGTTATTCTTAATTTACTTCATTAATCTTAAACCACAAATCCACTTTCATACCAGCAATCCAGCTCATTATTGTTCCTCCATTTGGGCCCAAACTATAACTATTTATCCACCCCATTCAATTACACAAATTAACCATCTATAAATTTATGAACTTGGTGGGAATGAATAGTATTTTGAGAATTTTATTAGACGTGTTGGGGTGTATTGTGGATTAGTTATGAATTGTAATGATTGGTCTCATTTTCTATTCATTTTCCTTATTTTTATTTTTTATTTGTTAACAAAACATCCTTTTCTTTATTTTTATTTTTTATTTATTTCTCTTCTAGCATAGATAATGTTTAAGTTAAATTTTTATTTTATCATTTTTATACGGGTAGGCAAAATGTATGCTTCTATAATTGATGGGATATAATGTTGATGATTTTTTTTCTCAATACATTTTCAAATGTTTATTTTTAATGTCAATTGATGTGCTTTTTTATTTCATTCTTATGTGGACAGTGTGAATTTATACTTCTAAAATTATTTGATGCAATTAACGTTGGTTACTCTATTTTTTCCCCTCAAATACATTTTCATATTCTTATTTTTATATTTTTGATGTGTTTTTTCTATTTCATTCTTATATGGATGATGTGAATTAATGTCTCTAAAATTAATGCATCTAATGTTGGTAATTTTTGTTTTCCAATTACTTTTTTGGATATTCAATTCACTTACTGAGATATTCATATTTTTTTACATACTTTTGGTTTTAAGTTTTTTTTAAACTTTTGCTTCAACCAATTTAATTACGATACTCATTAATTATCCTATTTTTAAGTGTTTAGGGTGCCACTTCCGGTAGAGATGAACTAAAATGCAAAATGCAATTTTATATTTCCTATCAAGCACTCAAAGCCACTGGCCGACAAGTATATAAAGACTTATGATATAAGTAGCTTTTACTTAATTCGTAATTGTGCATTTTCAATGGAGAAAGGGCAATTGTTTGTGAATTATAGTCCCTCCATCCTCAAAAGAATTATACATTTCTTTTTTATGTTATGGTAGATTTAAAATATTACTTGGAAAGTTCTATAAAAAAATTTAGAAAAAATATATTTAGAAACTACAAACATTAATCTATAATTTGCATTTAAATTATTTGACTTTATGTATTAAAATGCTGAAGAAATAAAATTATAAATTAAATGTTGAAAAATAAATGCACGATTCTTTTAGGGACAGAGGTACATGAAAACAATTAATTAACTTAATCAATACCACCTCTGTGCCTGAAAAATTGAGTGAATTGTTTTTCTGTTTTCTGTGTATTTAATCCATAATTTTTTTATCATGCATGTTTAGACATATAAAGTTGAATAATTTATGTGTATTATAATTTAAAATATAAATTTTCTAAATATATTTTATTTAAATTTTTCTCACTATTTATCTTAATTTACTTTGAGTCAAATATTACAATATAAAACATAAAAAATAATTCACTCGATTTTTCAGGGATGGAAGGAGTATTATTTTGACCCCGCCGCGAAACGCTGGTAGAATAAACCTCGTTAAAACAATTTATAGACAACAAATTAAACAATTTACACTGTTGGGTTCTCAAGATTCAATCCCAGCGAGCACAGACTACCAATCTTCTCACCCATTCCCTCCAGAAATTAGAACTCTGCCAATTTAGAGACACAAATTAAACAATTTTTATTTTTACCGTACCTCTGATTTGGTATGTATAGAGAAGATCATACCACACAGTGACACTGTACTTACAGTTAGGTTCATATGTTGTTTTCTGAATGATATAGGAGTAATTTTTTTTTTTGCAAGACAGATATTAAAATCGTCATGTAGTATGGGGTACTTACAACACCCACCCTCCCAAAAAAGAAGGGAGTAATCATATGTTTGGACATTGAATCGTATCGCACCCTTCACATTTCAAGATAACTGATGAGCACACAATAAAAAAAGGAAGAGAAGAATGCAGACTGCAATGCCTTTGAAAGTATTTCTAGCAATTCTTCTGATAATCAATCTTCTTTTCCGTCATACGAAATATTTAGCCATCTGAATTGAATTCTGCTTGAAACCACATTTCTCGTAGAAAGGCTTGTTATCGACACTGCAATCAAGAATTACCTTATAACAACCCCTGGATCGAGCATGCTCCGCAAGATGCTCTACAATTTTCTTTCCCAACCGCTTTCCTCGTGCACTCTTATCCACTACAACGTCCTCGATGTGCCCAACCTTTCCGCATTTCCTCAGGAACTTCTTTTCAATGAAAACAGACCCGGTCGCAAGTATCTTGGCTGCTTCTTCATCCTCAATCACGCAAACTATATGATCATCACCACTGGAGCTTATCTCTTGAAAACGTGATCCGAAGTCCTCAGCAGACAGAGGATCACAACTGGTGAGCTGTCGTAGCAGCTCGATGAAACCTTTGTTTCTGTCTGATAATTCAAGTTTCCGAACTTGTAAATTGGACTCACTACTTGCGAAACTAGAACTCTGCATTTTATCTAGAAATATGTAATCTCTGCGAAAAAGAGTCAAATCATGTTCATACAGAACTACAAGAGATCAGAAAACCATCAGCACAAAGTTCACAACAAAGAAACAAAATCACAAACAGTTCCAATGAATCCTCCCACAGGAGCCTGATAGTACAAATTTAACATATTCTAGGAATGATGGTCGTAAAATGAAGTGGCTCATTAATGCTGATTCAAAACAGTTGATCATAAAGCTTGAAGAACATTCTAAGGGAGTCTACTTTCTGAGGCAGACGAAGGAAAAAAAACGAAAAATAAATTTCCTTCCCTATTGCCTTGAGCATTTGTCAATCATAATGGATTACTGCAATTTATCGCAACATAAAATTCAAGTCACTAATCAAGATCAGATACCTACAACAGTGCAAAATGTTGTGACAGATAATAGAGAGGGGATCACCTCCTGATCGGAAGAAAATAAAAGAAGGAGCCGACCGTTTATATCAGGCATGAAAATACACTCGCATTATCTGAACATCTATTAAGAAAGTAGTTTACCAACTTCATCAATAAATTGTAGAATGAGTAAGTCTACTAGCACAATAACTGAACCCAAGCTACCAAGCCAACATAAACATAATCACACAATAAGCTCAACTAGCAAGAACATTTAAGACAGCTTAGATGTCGGAACAACCATCAACAGCAAAATTCACTAGCTGCCATTTTTGGACAAGAGTGGTAACGAACTTTAATACATAAAACGGCAGGAGCAAGAGAGATACCCATTCCAAGAGATGAGAGCTCCACCTCGTTGTACTGCTGCATATATTTCTGCAACAAGATACAGCACAAAACTCAATATTCCATTCCCTGAATTCATTCAAAAACTACCTCTGTCCTTTTAAGTTTTCAAACAAAACAAAACAAAGAAAAAAGCCCCAATCTGTAATGACTTTATTTGCATCTCATAAAAATTTTCCATGGCCAGGTTTGAGCTCATATTATCCACTGAATTTTTTCATCTCCGAACACAATCATAATCTAGGTATTACACGGAGAATGAAGCTGAAAATTTTTAAAGGGAAGAGATTGAAAATGTACCTTGGCGAGATTGACGTAGAAGAAAAGGGGTTTCTTAGTGTTAGAAACTTGGATTCGGTTCTTCTTGATGGAAGCTGAATCGGAGATGGTCAAATTGTTGACGGCCTCTGTAACTCCCTCGATTTCTCAGCTCCGACCGACAAGAAAAAAGTCGATTAAGATTTCTGACGATCCGCTCTCTCTCTTTCTCTTTCTCTGGTGGCTCGAGCGACCCTCAAAAACCCTTGACCCTAGCTCCTCCTTTTCAGGGGTTTGAATCAATTGCCGGGCTCTTCTACGAAGAGATACGGTGTCGTTTTGAAGCAAAAGGTCAGGCCGAATTGGGCTTCTGTCGGACTGGGCTTTACTTTAGGGGTAGATAGAAACGAACAGATCCAATTGTCCTTTTTTTGTTGGGAATTTTGTGAAGAGTATTGAAAATTGATTTGATGTATGTAAAGGTAAAATTTGGAAGGAAAATAAATTAATTTGATAGTTTTTTGGTGAAAAAAATGGGAAAGAACACACCCTTGATGTTGAGGAATGGAATTTGATACTTTGTCCCATAAAAATTGATTCTTATTCATTTTCTGGATATTCAACAAAATAATTAATGCGTAGGAAGTTTTTACCTACCTACTTTAGTTTATGACCTTCATTATTATTTTCTCTGCTCAAAAATTATTCTCATCTTATTAGGGGCTTCAAACTTTGTGTTTTGGAGGTGAATTTTTGGAATTCACCTCCATAAAATTGGTGAATCATGGCGAAAATAGGGACTCCCAAATTCACCTCATAAGTGAATTGTGAAAATCTACGTGAATATGTGAGAAAGGCTGAGGAGTGGGGGCGGGGCCCACCCAGCAGCCACTCACAACCAACGAGGAGCGGGATTGGGGGTGGGGTCCACCAGTATTGAGTGATTTTTGTTGAGTGATGGTTTTAATTATTTTCGGGTGAGGTTTGAGAGACCAAATGGAGTGAGATGAATTTTAATGGGTGATTTTATCACAAATTTGGTGAAAAATTTTCTCCCTCACCTCAAGGATTGAAGCCCCCTATTATGTCTATTTTACCTTCAAAATCTTAGGCACATTCTAATTCACAAAGTGGCACTGCCATTGCTTCTCTCCATCGTTTCAATTCCACTTGGAAGAAGAGTTTGAAATCAACATTGGATGTTATTAATATTTTTGAGAACTTCTTCGAACTTCTTATACTGAAAGACAGGAGCATAACGTTTCTAACCTCTTAGAACAAACGTTAGGGTTGCTTTTCCTCAACTGTCAAAATGCAAGTTCGTTGGTTGGAAAGAAGCTCTCGTACTTCAATTAAGAGTTTTGTCAAGTACATCAGTTTCAAACAAGTGGCTCAAAAATGGTCGATAGCAAGTAATAGCAGTAGTGTATTGCTCCTATTCAAAAGACGGACTCAACAAAAAGTATGTATTTTCTACACCATTTGGCAAGATAATAGAAACAATACATGAGTTGCATCGACTAGAGCAAACTTGATAAGGTCCAAAATACATGTCCAGATTTAGGACAAAAGTGGATGCCTTGCGCAATAAGTTACTTCCCCTGTAGGCCTTCACTGTACCAAACACAACACTACAAACACCAGTAAGCCCCGATCACTTGTAGACCCACCTTCGATATCCCACCCAGTTCCTTGCTATGTACCACCAGAAAATGTCAAAAGATGGACCAGAAATTTACCTTTTTAAAGTCCATGTAAATTAGCAATTAACGCCACATTGACCATTTGCAGCTTTGGTGGCATCATTGATGAAGGGGTCAATGCGCACCCACAGCAAGGAGAAAATGGAAGCAAGAAGAATGGACCATACAATGACAATGGTGGGTGTACGATTTTGGCGACCGAGCAAACCTTTCAGGAACGGGTACAGATGGGCAATAACCCAGATGGCAAAGAAAAGCTTGCCGAAAAGAGGACCCCAAGATTGGTAGCCACTGTTGATGGCATATGATACGCCAGCCACTATGCCAATTATATTCACGAGAAGTACAGTGGTTGGAGGGATGAGAAGGGATGTCCATTTGAAGACATAAAGTTCAGCAAAGTCCCCATCTTCATCTGATGCCTTTGAAGTGACAGTGAAGTTTGTATCTATTCCAGCAAGCACTTTCAAAAGCCCCTGGAAAACGGCAAACAGGTGAGCTGATGTGCCACCTATGACCCAGAACTGTTCATTTCTCCACCAGTCCTCAAGACTGACACCACTCCACCTGAGCTCAAGGATACCAGTGGCAAAAATGGAGACGAAAAGAAGAATGAACCACATGCTAGCGTAGTTGCTTATCTGCATCATAACCAGAACAAGCTCTTTAATTTTGCGGACAAAGGGAGCAAAGAAGTCACAAAAGTGCTCAAGAAAAGGGAGCAGAGAAGTAAACAGAAAAGCAGTGTCAATTGTCAAATATGCAATGAAACTGCAAATATTACCTCAGGAATGATAAATTTATTCGTAAGAAGGCAAAAGGCAGGCAGCAGACAGTAAGCGATCAGAGGAATCGAGGTGAGTGGATACACGATAGTATTTATATAAGCCAGTCGCTCCAAAAGTCTCAGTCTCCCACTGTAGCCATACCATATGGGGCAATGCCTACTAAGCAAAATCTCAATGGATCCCAATGCCCAACGAAGAACCTGATTCAGACGATCTGAAAGGTTGATAGGAGCAGACCCTTTAAATGCTGGACGTGGAGGCATGCAATAAACGGATATCCAACCACGAGCATGCATCTTAAATCCGGTTAAAATGTCTTCCGTGACTGATCCATAAATCCATCCAATCTGCCAGGAAAAATACATACAAATACAGAAACGAATAATTATAAATAGAATAAGCTAACTGTAACATGTGCATGACTAATTTCTATGTATTTAACTTGCTGACCTCTTTGCCCCATTCAGTCTTGTCCTCGTATCCGCAACTAATAACATGGATTGCTTCTTTCAAAAGAGAAGCAGGATTTGTCGATGGTGGAATGCCTCCTTGCTCCATAAACGTGGCAGCAATAAATACTGGGGATTGTCCAAAACGCTTCTCTAGGCTCTTTTGAGACATGAGAAGTGACCTCTCATCATCATATCCTGGAAAAAGGAAGCAAACACTATAAAAATCAAACAAACTTCTTGAACAACTAATATCAGCATCGGACAAATTACTTCAGAAATAACAGTTTCGAGGTGACATCTTTCTCAAGCCTACCGTCAACACCGTCCTCAATGTCTTCCATATTGAAAATTGGAATGGTAGATTCAGTTCTCTTGGCTTGCCTTTTCTTGTCAATGTATTTCTTATTTTTGCTTCTACCTTTCTTTCTTGAACCGCAACAACTTTTCACGATGATATTTGGTTCGAGATCTTCTTCAGTTAAAACTGGATCATATCCGTAAAGTGCTTGCCGATTGAAACAGCAACCTGTTCCCACGTAGACTGGACCTTGGATGCCATCCAAGCCTTTCAAGTTGATCTGCAGTCCACAATGGGGCAATAATATTATTCTACATAACATAGAAAATTAACAAAGAACAATGATAAGATGAAAGAACAAGTGACATACATCAAAGAAAACAATATTCCTATTGGCATATCGATCGTGTAGATCAATGCCATCAAAACGTTGCGGGAACTGGACATAGCATGTCTTCTTTCCATAAGCGGGATCCATCATGAAACACATGGCTTCTTTAAGAGCTTTGCTGTTATTGAAGTAGTGATCACAATCGACATTCAATAAGTATGCACCATTGGTTAGGACAGCGGAAACCCGGATCTGTGTGTTACAGTAAATACCAGGTCAGTGAGAAAATGAACTAATTTCATATGTTTGCATTATACTAGTATCCCCAAGTTCAGGATAAGATGTAGAGAAATCATAAAAAACAAGGGAAAGTCTGCTGAGGATTTTTCGCAATGTTCCTATCAAAACCATGGACAGGTGTATCGAGGATTTTGACAGTGTTTTTAATGAACTGCTGTGTGTGTAGCAACAAAGAATAAATCAGCAAGCCAGGGAGAAAATAAAGTGACATTTTCCACGTATTCACGTCAAAGAAGATTACATGCTAATGCAGAATCTCTACATTCATTTCAAAGTAATGGTTCTCAAACTTGAATAGGAAATTTGGTGATGATACACACAGACAACAAAAAGAGCAGAATGCATAGCATACCAAAGCATTCATTGCTCCAGCTTTCTTATGATGTTGAAATCCAGGCCGTTTCTCACGAGAGACATAAATAAGACGAGGTAGTTCATTTCCATCAGTGTCCAGTCCCCCACTGTGGCCTAGAAAGACCTGTTGCATGGATTAAAAAGAAAACCTAAAAACTGGGAATGCAACAGCAACAAAATAAACTGACACTGATCAGCATGGAGATAAGTACCTGAATCATCCCAGGATGATCCCTAGGATTATTTCCGGGCCAAGGTGTTCCATCTTGCATTGTCCACCCTTCCTCTGGCATCTTTTGAGCCTTAGCAACAAGAGCATTAATCCGCACCTTGAACTCTTCATATTCTCTCTGTTGTGGAAAGGTTTGATTCAGAAAATATAAAGGCCAGATTGATGTGGGAGACATACTTGAAAAATACAGACAGAAATGTCTTTAATGTCCAAGTGGACTGGACACTCTTCTTTTTACTAGGCTGATTTATTGAATCTTTAACCATACAAGATGTCCAGCTGCCTCGCTCATTCTCTACTTTGCACCTCCATAACTCTTTTTTTTTTCTGTCCAAATAATACACTTGTATATCTATCTCACGCTACAATCGAATACAACACAATCACACTTGCGAAAGAATTACACTGGGATTTTACTTTTCATTATCTGAAATTTTACGGAAGTCATTTCAACTTTTCCATGGATTTAAAGTGAGCAAGAAATTGACAAACAAATGAACAACTGAGTGTAAGTCCAAAAGACTGTTTCATAACTAGGAACTTTTTTTACAGATGTAGTGAGGAGAACTACTAGTAGGATTTGCATAAAAAAACTTACTTTCATTGCCCTTCGCTCTTTAACAAAGGAGGGCTGTATCTTGTCCTTCAAATAGTCTATCTTATGAGCAAAATAGAACTCTGGAGCTCTAGGCTCAATGCTGTGCTTCTTGCAGAAAGGAACCCACTTCCTTGCAAATTCAGCAGTTTCAGAAAGGGCTTCAAATGTCAACATAGCTGAACCATCATCCGAGACATAGCATGCCACCTTATCCACAGGATAATCCACAGAAAGAATGGACAAGACAGTGTTTGCTGTAACAAGTGGTGGTTCTTTCATAGGATCCACTGTACTAACAAAAACATCAACAGGGGCAAGTTGAGATGGTTCTCCTTCTCGATCATATCTGAAAGAAAAGACCAATTTTACTAATTGGACACATATCTGCGCAGAGACATACTCTGAGAGAGAGAGAGAGAGAGCATAACCAATGATTTTTTAAGCATCTTCACTAACCTAAGTGCCAGCCTGTCAAGATATGTCTCCCGGTTGATAGGGTACCATTTTGGAAACTGATCCAATAGCCAGGATAAGGCAAACCAAATCTCACAGATTACTGATGTCAGCCACAATGGATATGCATCTCTAACAGGATGAGTGACCCGATATTGCAAGAAGAAACCCAAGATGATAAGCCGGAGAATGATAACAACCCGATATGGAGTTAGATGAGATGGAGAAATTGGCACCACACGACTCATAGGTTGTCGAGCATCATCTGCCCTGTAGTGCACAAACCATCAGAGTCATGGCAAACATTCGTATATTGACAAATGGGGCAGAGCTTTTGGGGTAAACAAAGAGGGGGCGGGGAATGGCAGAGATAGAACTCACATCTGCAACTCTTCACCATTTGAACCAGTTCCCTCTATATCTCCCTTCCCTTCAGGGTATCTATTCGTCATCTGCATCATACTTTTATCCTGTTTGAGCTTCCAGCCTTCAACCCTTTCCTTCCAGTCAACATTCCCAAGGCCATAGGAATTCAAGTCCTTTGATGGGTCCACAATTCTCACCGGTACTGCAGAATAGAAACATGATAATTGTCACTGGAGGAAAACTTTATAAAGAATGAAATCTGCACGTTCTTTGTTTGACTCCAAACGAAACTAAGTTAATTTACCTGGCTGCCTTGGATCGATATACGGGGAAGATGTGACATGCTTTTCGGAAGGACCTAGAGGACCAGATGTGGTTCGCACAGACTGAGTGTCAAGTGTAGAACATGGAATTTCACCAGATACCTGAAGACATTACAGGAAAAAGTTTTATCAGTACATGATCTTGAGATTCAGATAGCTGTCCTGAAATTAATAAACAAAAAGCTGGTGCCAGTGATTCCCACCCATAGGCGCAACAACTTGCTGGAAATATTATAAGCCACACACTATCCAACCACCCAAATATTTCAAAGAGAGAAATATATGCATCTAACAAAGATCAAAGGCAAGCCTGTTGAACTCTTCATTGTCAACAAATTTTCATATTAAATTGACTTAGTTGTTACGGAAACAGCACTTCATTTGCATAAACAACACGATTCCTGACATAAACATACTGTAAATCCTCACATTGCAGTATGTATTTTAGGATTCTAGTTATGCGGGAAGGTAAGATATGCTGGATTAGCATTTTACAAAAATACAAGTGATAGCAAAAAAGAGGAAATCTTACAGGCACCTACCGTATGACCATGAGTGAGCAGAGGAATTGGCTGAGATTCATGCCTAGATGATGAAGATAATTCCAACTCATCGGAATGCCACTTCTGCCTCACTTGGTTGCCTCCTGGGGCATAATTAAACTCATTCTCCAAGTCATCAACATCATCTTCATCATCATCACCATCCACACGAGGACTCCCTGAAGTGTGCAGAAATGACAAATGATCACAAACACCATCAGGCATCATACAGTACATTTGAATAGTTTCCTTATTTTGTTTCAACTGCTAATATCATGAAATAATTGAACTCAACCGACCAACCTTTGTGCCTTCTATATCTGGTCTTGCACTGGGGGCAACATTGAGTGCCATCTTTTCGTTCATACTCATAACAAGCCCGGCAAACCGGGAAGGCACACTCATTGCAAGCCACAAATGCATCACCAGTAGCCGTTAATCCAACACTGTCACCACAGATTTGACATGTTTGTGTACTCAGATGTGCCAAGGGTTTGGGCTGAAATGAACGTACAAGTGGAAATGTTAAAGCCGGCCAACAATAATTAAGTGAAAATGTCAGAACACACCATCCAATTATTTGACACTGTTCCAGATACAGATTTAAAAATGTAAACACTTGATCATCTATAAAACCTTGAAGCACAGCACATTCAATGGGTTAACACAAAGTTTAGCTACAAAATTGGATCTCCTCTCAGTTAAGATCATAAGGAAACTGCACATATCAAATGACCAACCAATACTCTCATCAGCCACACACTTGGCATAGGTTAACTTGAGCAAATTCGTGCATCAAGATTTTTTTTTTTTACTCGGAAAATATTAGATATAAACCAAGATGAACATCCTAGATCGGCACTTAGACCACACGGAATTTCTCGGTCCCTTGGTCCACCAAACAACTAAACAAATCAATAAAGCTAGCCCATCAGAATCAAATTAGACTACGCACACTGCGACACTTCCCAGTTCTCCCACTCCAGTGAAAATGACCAACCCCTCAGCTCAAAGGTCACTATCTACTAAATCAAATGCAGATCTGAAAACCATAACGAACAAACAGAAGAACAAACTAAAAGACAGACCCCGCCATCGGAATCGTGACGAATCCGAACCAACTCGTTTCTTCGGTGAGAGCCGGCCACCAGTCCGGCATTCGCCTCCATTGTCTCAGATACCCGGACCTCTCAACTTTCGCCGCTGTTTCAAGGAATCAAAGATCGGATCCCAGCTGGGTCCGATCAAATTACTGCGACAGAGAAGAGAGAAGAAGTGGGCGACTAATTAGTCTGAATGACTCTCCTGTTCAACACGCCATCTCTGTCACTCGTCTCATTTCCGCTCCAGCTATATCTTTCTCGCTATTGTTCTGGTTGCTTGTCTTTTTCATAAATCAATTTTTTTCCTCTTTTTTATTATGTTTAGTTCGCGATGCCAAAAGATCTTCACCGGCTGAGCCAGTTTCAGTTGCTTCCAGCACACGCTTGATCTGGCTTGGCTAAGCCGAAGGACGTTTTCTTTTAGTTCCATTATTTTTACCGAATTGTTGGTTGTGTCGCACCATTTTACAGTTAAAATATCCACGAATTCATAACTCTTCCACGAATTACTTTTCTTTGATTTATTCCTTTACAAATATCTATACAATTAAAAAACAAACTTTCTTTAAAACCAATATTATTTATTTTAAAGTTGTTTTTTATCTTCTTATACTGTTTACTAATTGTGATAAATTGGTGTTGGCTCAACTGCGGAGAGCCAGAGTCAGCTCCGGGCTCCAGTCATTGTGCCGACAATAACTTGCAAAACATCACCGTTCCGCCCAATTATGATTATCTAAATTTTTTATGGACTACCACAAGAATGAGCCAATCAGATACTGCAACGTGTTTTAGTCTCACTGTTAGAGATAAAACACATTGCAGCCTCTAATTGGCTCATTTTTGTATGAACAAATCACACAACATTTCAAAGCTCTCAGCTACCAGCCACTGTCCACCGTTAACTTTTTCCAAAATTTGTTTATGGTTAATTTGAAGGTGAGTCTCCTCATTGAAGTTTTATTGCTGGTGTATTGCTTGATCTGCTTCTATTTATTACTGGACTTATCTCATTTTCTTTGATTGAATTTTTCGGTTGAAAATTTTAGCATTTGATGCGGTTAAGATATGAGTAGCTTCAAATGGTTGCTCATTTGCCTACCTGCTTATCTTAATCTTAATATGTAGTGATTACAAGAAGAAAAAAAAACAACAGGAAGATTAGGGTGCTCTTTACTTTGTTTCATGACACCTTGTATTTTATTGGTAACATTATTGGGTTCAAACTTCAAACTCGAATGAATATAGTGATTATTTGATGGTGAAAGGGTTTAGAATTTTTCCTACAATATTATGGGATTAAGTAGAAGTGTGTCGGATAGGGAGTTTTTGATGCTTGATTTGTTTTTAGGTTAGTACATACATTAGACTATATTGGTAATTTTTCATGAAATTTGTTCAGTTGACAACGTCATTAATTATTGCACATTTATTTCAGGTTGTGAGTATTGCTTTTGGATATAACATTTGGATATAACATTTTAACTTGTACAAGGTATTTCTTGTAAATTGAATAGAATTGTTGTTCTTCTTACTTTTATTGTTGCCTCTAGATGTACATGTTCTGATTTTGTTCTTGAATTCTAACTAAGGATCTAAATTTGATTCAGATTTGGTGTTAGCTTGTATAATTTTGTTGTACTGCTAAAATAAAATTTAAAGTTAAGTTGTACTAAAATGATTGATCATGTTGTGTTAATGTTCATACAGGATATGTACAATGGTGTTGATGGATATGTGTAGATTCACTAACATTCATTTTGGCTTTGTTGGAGTCTCCAATGAAGCTGTTGTTGTGTTTGCAAAGAATATGGAAGGTATTAAACGTTGTAGACCTACAGTGTACTAATGTTGAAGCTGCAACAAGTATTTGTTGCTTGGACTATATTTTTTTTGTAAATGAGGAAGAAAAACAATAGGTTACATGTTCTTACTAGCAGACATGGCCATTAGATCATGTGGATTTATTTTGGACATGCTTATCAGCATGATGGGACTTAAATTATAAATTACTTGTTTAGGTTGTATCTGTTTTAATGTTTTATTATTTCGTATGGTTTTAAAGGACTTAAACTCAGCCTTTCGGGTTGAAGGGTCGAGCTCGAGCTGGATTCGAGTTGAGTTCGAGTCTATCAAATTGGGCTCGACCATTTCGAGCTCGAGCTCAAGTAGTATCGTTAAGCAAAGGGGCCGAGCTCGTGTATAGTGGGCTCGAGCTTGGCCCGACTCATTTACACCACTAGGATTAACCATTTCAACAAAAAGCTCTACGACAAATAAATAATACCACAAGTTATCATTTACATATATTAAAATTTTAAACTTTATATACTAAAATATTTTTAAAAAATCATAAATTAAATATTAAAAAATGTATCATTTATTTTTTAGAGACATATGGAGTATTCATTAGCAAATAAAATTAGACTTCTAGAAGTGTATCGGGGAGATTGAAAATTATGAAAGAAAATGTTTGAAAACTTTCATCATAAATTTTTTGGGAATTTTATGGTAAAAAACACTATGAAAAAACGATTTAAAAAATGTTGGGACAATTCAAAAAAAGACTCTAAATTTTTGGAAGAAGGGTATAAATTGTACCAATTATATGGTGCACATATGTGTAGGTACACATAGCAATATATAGAGAGAGTATGTAGGGATAATTTAGACATTTAGTATTTTTTTAGTGGATTTGGGTTAAAACTGTTTTGTAAATTAGCTATCTAATCTACTATGAGTACCTACACATATGTGTATCATATCAAGACTCTATAAATTGACTCCATGTGATTTTTTTACTTAAAATTATAGTATTTTGAATCCACCGACAAGCACAAGAGTAAATATTGGCAGCAAACTTCTACAACCGGTTCCAATGGACACGGCAGCAATCATACTCTTAACCACTCCCAAGAGGAAAAAAATTGATTTATGAAAAAGACAAGCAACCAGAACAATAGCGAGAAAGATATAGCTGGAACAGAGATGAGACGAGTGACAGAGATGGCGTGTTGAACAGGAGAGTCTTTCAGACTTAGTCGCCCACTTATTCTCTCTTCTCTGTCGCAGTAATTTGATCGGACCCAGCTGGGATCCGATCTTTGATTCCTTGAAACAGCGGCGAAAGTTGAGAGGTCCGGGTATCTGAGACAATGGAGGCGAATGCCGGACTGGTGGCCGGCTCTCACCGAAGAAACGAGTTGGTTCGGATTCGTCACGATTCCGATGGCGGGGTCTGTCTTTTAGTTTGTTCTTCTGTTTGTTCGTTATGGTTTTCAGATCTGCATTTGATTTAGTAGATAGTGACCTTTGAGCTGAGGGGTTGGTCATTTTCACTGGAGTGGGAGAACTGGGAAGTGTCGCAGTGTGCGTAGTCTAATTTGATTCTGATGGGCTAGCTTTATTGATTTGTTTAGTTGTTTGGTGGACCAAGGGACCGAGAAATTCCGTGTGGTCTAAGTGCCGATCTAGGATGTTCATCTTGGTTTATATCTAATATTTTCCGAGTAAAAAAAAAAAATCTTGATGCACGAATTTGCTCAAGTTAACCTATGCCAAGTGTGTGGCTGATGAGAGTATTGGTTGGTCATTTGATATGTGCAGTTTCCTTATGATCTTAACTGAGAGGAGATCCAATTTTGTAGCTAAACTTTGTGTTAACCCATTGAATGTGCTGTGCTTCAAGGTTTTATAGATGATCAAGTGTTTACATTTTTAAATCTGTATCTGGAACAGTGTCAAATAATTGGATGGTGTGTTCTGACATTTTCACTTAATTATTGTTGGCCGGCTTTAACATTTCCACTTGTACGTTCATTTCAGCCCAAACCCTTGGCACATCTGAGTACACAAACATGTCAAATCTGTGGTGACAGTGTTGGATTAACGGCTACTGGTGATGCATTTGTGGCTTGCAATGAGTGTGCCTTCCCGGTTTGCCGGGCTTGTTATGAGTATGAACGAAAAGATGGCACTCAATGTTGCCCCCAGTGCAAGACCAGATATAGAAGGCACAAAGGTTGGTCGGTTGAGTTCAATTATTTCATGATATTAGCAGTTGAAACAAAATAAGGAAACTATTCAAATGTACTGTATGATGCCTGATGGTGTTTGTGATCATTTGTCATTTCTGCACACTTCAGGGAGTCCTCGTGTGGATGGTGATGATGATGAAGATGATGTTGATGACTTGGAGAATGAGTTTAATTATGCCCCAGGAGGCAACCAAGTGAGGCAGAAGTGGCATTCCGATGAGTTGGAATTATCTTCATCATCTAGGCATGAATCTCAGCCAATTCCTCTGCTCACTCATGGTCATACGGTAGGTGCCTGTAAGATTTCCTCTTTTTTGCTATCACTTGTATTTTTGTAAAATGCTAATCCAGCATATCTTACCTTCCCGCATAACTAGAATCCTAAAATACATACTGCAATGTGAGGATTTACAGTATGTTTATGTCAGGAATCGTGTTGTTTATGCAAATGAAGTGCTGTTTCCGTAACAACTAAGTCAATTTAATATGAAAATTTGTTGACAATGAAGAGTTCAACAGGCTTGCCTTTGATCTTTGTTAGATGCATATATTTCTCTCTTTGAAATATTTGGGTGGTTGGATAGTGTGTGGCTTATAATATTTCCAGCAAGTTGTTGCGCCTATGGGTGGGAATCACTGGCACCAGCTTTTTTGTTTATTAATTTCAGGACAGCTATCTGAATCTCAAGATCATGTACTGATAAAACTTTTTCCTGTAATGTCTTCAGGTATCTGGTGAAATTCCATGTTCTACACTTGACACTCAGTCTGTGCGAACCACATCTGGTCCTCTAGGTCCTTCCGAAAAGCATGTCACATCTTCCCCGTATATCGATCCAAGGCAGCCAGGTAAATTAACTTAGTTTCGTTTGGAGTCAAACAAAGAACGTGCAGATTTCATTCTTTATAAAGTTTTCCTCCAGTGACAATTATCATGTTTCTATTCTGCAGTACCGGTGAGAATTGTGGACCCATCAAAGGACTTGAATTCCTATGGCCTTGGGAATGTTGACTGGAAGGAAAGGGTTGAAGGCTGGAAGCTCAAACAGGATAAAAGTATGATGCAGATGACGAATAGATACCCTGAAGGGAAGGGAGATATAGAGGGAACTGGTTCAAATGGTGAAGAGTTGCAGATGTGAGTTCTATCTCTGCCATTCCCCGCCCCCTCTTTGTTTACCCCAAAAGCTCTGCCCCATTTGTCAATATACGAATGTTTGCCATGACTCTGATGGTTTGTGCACTACAGGGCAGATGATGCTCGACAACCTATGAGTCGTGTGGTGCCAATTTCTCCATCTCATCTAACTCCATATCGGGTTGTTATCATTCTCCGGCTTATCATCTTGGGTTTCTTCTTGCAATATCGGGTCACTCATCCTGTTAGAGATGCATATCCATTGTGGCTGACATCAGTAATCTGTGAGATTTGGTTTGCCTTATCCTGGCTATTGGATCAGTTTCCAAAATGGTACCCTATCAACCGGGAGACATATCTTGACAGGCTGGCACTTAGGTTAGTGAAGATGCTTAAAAAATCATTGGTTATGCTCTCTCTCTCTCTCTCTCTCAGAGTATGTCTCTGCGCAGATATGTGTCCAATTAGTAAAATTGGTCTTTTTCTTTCAGATATGATCGAGAAGGAGAACCATCTCAACTTGCCCCTGTTGATGTTTTTGTTAGTACAGTGGATCCTATGAAAGAACCACCACTTGTTACAGCAAACACTGTCTTGTCCATTCTTTCTGTGGATTATCCTGTGGATAAGGTGGCATGCTATGTCTCGGATGATGGTTCAGCTATGTTGACATTTGAAGCCCTTTCTGAAACTGCTGAATTTGCAAGGAAGTGGGTTCCTTTCTGCAAGAAGCACAGCATTGAGCCTAGAGCTCCAGAGTTCTATTTTGCTCATAAGATAGACTATTTGAAGGACAAGATACAGCCCTCCTTTGTTAAAGAGCGAAGGGCAATGAAAGTAAGTTTTTTGATGCAAATCCTACTAGTAGTTCTCCTCACTACATCTGTAAAAAAAGTTCCTAGTTATGAAACAGTCTTTTGGACTTACACTCAGTTGTTCATTTGTTTGTCAATTTCTTGCTCACTTTAAATCCATGGAAAAGTTGAAATGACTTCCGTAAAATTTCAGATAATGAAAAGTAAAATCCCAGTGTAATTCTTTCAAGTGTGATTGTGTTGTATTCGATTGTAGCGTGAGATAGATATACAAGTGTATTATTTGGACAGAAAAAAAAAGAGTTATGGAGGTGCAAAGTAGAGAATGAGCGAGGCAGCTGGACATCTTGTATGGTTAAAGATTCAATAAATCAGCCTAGTAAAAAGAAGAGTGTCCAGTCCACTTGGACATTAAAGACATTTCTGTCTGTATTTTTCAAGTATGTCTCCCACATCAATCTGGCCTTTATATTTTCTGAATCAAACCTTTCCACAACAGAGAGAATATGAAGAGTTCAAGGTGCGGATTAATGCTCTTGTTGCTAAGGCTCAAAAGATGCCAGAGGAAGGGTGGACAATGCAAGATGGAACACCTTGGCCCGGAAATAATCCTAGGGATCATCCTGGGATGATTCAGGTACTTATCTCCATGCTGATCAGTGTCAGTTTATTTTGTTGCTGTTGCATTCCCAGTTTTTAGGTTTTCTTTTTAATCCATGCAACAGGTCTTTCTAGGCCACAGTGGGGGACTGGACACTGATGGAAATGAACTACCTCGTCTTATTTATGTCTCTCGTGAGAAACGGCCTGGATTTCAACATCATAAGAAAGCTGGAGCAATGAATGCTTTGGTATGCTATGCATTCTGCTCTTTTTGTTGTCTGTGTGTATCATCACCAAATTTCCTATTCAAGTTTGAGAACCATTACTTTGAAATGAATGTAGAGATTCTGCATTAGCATGTAATCTTCTTTGACGTGAATACGTGGAAAATGTCACTTTATTTTCTCCCTGGCTTGCTGATTTATTCTTTGTTGCTACACACACAGCAGTTCATTAAAAACACTGTCAAAATCCTCGATACACCTGTCCATGGTTTTGATAGGAACATTGCGAAAAATCCTCAGCAGACTTTCCCTTGTTTTTTATGATTTCTCTACATCTTATCCTGAACTTGGGGATACTAGTATAATGCAAACATATGAAATTAGTTCATTTTTTCACTGACCTGGTATTTACTGTAACACACAGATCCGGGTTTCCGCTGTCCTAACCAATGGTGCATACTTATTGAATGTCGATTGTGATCACTACTTCAATAACAGCAAAGCTCTTAAAGAAGCCATGTGTTTCATGATGGATCCCGCTTATGGAAAGAAGACATGCTATGTCCAGTTCCATAGCGTTTTGATGGCATTGATCTACACGATCGATATGCCAATAGGAATATTGTTTTCTTTGATGTATGTCACTTGTTCTTTCATCTTATCATTGTTCTTTGTTAATTTTCTATGTTATGTAGAATAATATTATTGCCCCATTGTGGACTGCAGATCAACTTGAAAGGCTTGGATGGCATCCAAGGTCCAGTCTACGTGGGAACAGGTTGCTGTTTCAATCGGCAAGCACTTTACGGATATGATCCAGTTTTAACTGAAGAAGATCTCGAACCAAATATCATCGTGAAAAGTTGTTGCGGTTCAAGAAAGAAAGGTAGAAGCAAAAATAAGAAATACATTGACAAGAAAAGGCAAGCCAAGAGAACTGAATCTACCATTCCAATTTTCAATATGGAAGACATTGAGGACGGTGTTGACGGTAGGCTTGAGAAAGATGTCACCTCGAAACTGTTATTTCTGAAGTAATTTGTCCGATGCTGATATTAGTTGTTCAAGAAGTTTGTTTGATTTTTATAGTGTTTGCTTCCTTTTTCCAGGATATGATGATGAGAGGTCACTTCTCATGTCTCAAAAGAGCCTAGAGAAGCGTTTTGGACAATCCCCAGTATTTATTGCTGCCACGTTTATGGAGCAAGGAGGCATTCCACCATCGACAAATCCTGCTTCTCTTTTGAAAGAAGCAATCCATGTTATTAGTTGCGGATACGAGGACAAGACTGAATGGGGCAAAGAGGTCAGCAAGTTAAATACATAGAAATTAGTCATGCACATGTTACAGTTAGCTTATTCTATTTATAATTATTCGTTTCTGTATTTGTATGTATTTTTCCTGGCAGATTGGATGGATTTATGGATCAGTCACGGAAGACATTTTAACCGGATTTAAGATGCATGCTCGTGGTTGGATATCCGTTTATTGCATGCCTCCACGTCCAGCATTTAAAGGGTCTGCTCCTATCAACCTTTCAGATCGTCTGAATCAGGTTCTTCGTTGGGCATTGGGATCCATTGAGATTTTGCTTAGTAGGCATTGCCCCATATGGTATGGCTACAGTGGGAGACTGAGACTTTTGGAGCGACTGGCTTATATAAATACTATCGTGTATCCACTCACCTCGATTCCTCTGATCGCTTACTGTCTGCTGCCTGCCTTTTGCCTTCTTACGAATAAATTTATCATTCCTGAGGTAATATTTGCAGTTTCATTGCATATTTGACAATTGACACTGCTTTTCTGTTTACTTCTCTGCTCCCTTTTCTTGAGCACTTTTGTGACTTCTTTGCTCCCTTTGTCCGCAAAATTAAAGAGCTTGTTCTGGTTATGATGCAGATAAGCAACTACGCTAGCATGTGGTTCATTCTTCTTTTCGTCTCCATTTTTGCCACTGGTATCCTTGAGCTCAGGTGGAGTGGTGTCAGTCTTGAGGACTGGTGGAGAAATGAACAGTTCTGGGTCATAGGTGGCACATCAGCTCACCTGTTTGCCGTTTTCCAGGGGCTTTTGAAAGTGCTTGCTGGAATAGATACAAACTTCACTGTCACTTCAAAGGCATCAGATGAAGATGGGGACTTTGCTGAACTTTATGTCTTCAAATGGACATCCCTTCTCATCCCTCCAACCACTGTACTTCTCGTGAATATAATTGGCATAGTGGCTGGCGTATCATATGCCATCAACAGTGGCTACCAATCTTGGGGTCCTCTTTTCGGCAAGCTTTTCTTTGCCATCTGGGTTATTGCCCATCTGTACCCGTTCCTGAAAGGTTTGCTCGGTCGCCAAAATCGTACACCCACCATTGTCATTGTATGGTCCATTCTTCTTGCTTCCATTTTCTCCTTGCTGTGGGTGCGCATTGACCCCTTCATCAATGATGCCACCAAAGCTGCAAATGGTCAATGTGGCGTTAATTGCTAATTTACATGGACTTTAAAAAGGTAAATTTCTGGTCCATCTTTTGACATTTTCTGGTGGTACATAGCAAGGAACTGGGTGGGATATCGAAGGTGGGTCTACAAGTGATCGGGGCTTACTGGTGTTTGTAGTGTTGTGTTTGGTACAGTGAAGGCCTACAGGGGAAGTAACTTATTGCGCAAGGCATCCACTTTTGTCCTAAAGCTGGACATGTATTTTGGACCTTATCAAGTTTGCTCTAGTCGATGCAACTCATGTATTGTTTCTATTATCTTGCCAAATGGTGTAGAAAATACATACTTTTTGTTGAGTCCGTCTTTTGAATAGGAGCAATACACTACTGCTATTACTTGCTATCGACCATTTTTGAGCCACTTGTTTGAAACTGATGTACTTGACAAAACTCTTAATTGAAGTACGAGAGCTTCTTTCCAACCAACGAACTTGCATTTTGACAGTTGAGGAAAAGCAACCCTAACGTTTGTTCTAAGAGGTTAGAAACGTTATGCTCCTGTCTTTCAGTATAAGAAGTTCGAAGAAGTTCTCAAAAATATTAATAACATCCAATGTTGATTTCAAACTCTTCTTCCAAGTGGAATTGAAACGATGGAGAGAAGCAATGGCAGTGCCACTTTGTGAATTAGAATGTGCCTAAGATTTTGAAGGTAAAATAGACATAATAGGGGCTTCAATCCTTGAGGTGAGGGAGAAAATTTTTCACCAAATTTGTGATAAAATCACCCATTAAAATTCATCCCACTCCATTTGGTCTCTCAAACCTCACCCAAAAATAATTAAAACCACCACTCAACAAAAATCACTCATTACTGATGGACCCCACCCCCAATCCCCCTCCTCATTGGTTGTGAGTGGCTGCTGGGTGGGCCCCACCCCCACTCCTCAGCCTTTTCTCACATATTCACGTAGGCATTTTCACAATTCACTTATGAGGTGAATTTGGGAGGTCCTATTTTCGGGCCATGATTCACCAATTTTATGGAGGTGAATTCCAAAAAATTCACCTCCAAAACACAAAGTTTGAAGCCCCCTAATAAGATGAGAATAATTTTTTGAGCAGAGAAAAATAATAATGAAGGTCATAAACTAAAGTAGGTAGGTAAAAACTTCCTACGCATTAATTATTTTTGTTGAATATCCAGAAAATGAATAAGAATCAATTTTTATGGGACAAAGTATCAAATTCCATTCCTCAACATCAAGGGTGTGTTCTTTCCCATTTTTTTCACCAAAAAACTATCAAATTAATTTATTTTCCTTCCAAATTTTACCTTTACATACATCAAATCAATTTTCAATACTCTTCACAAAATTCCCAACAAAAAAAGGACAATTGGATCTGTTCGTTTCTATCTACCCCTAAAGTAAAGCCCAGTCCGACAGAAGCCCAATTCGGCCTGACCTTTTGCTTCAAAACGACACCGTATCTCTTCGTAGAAGAGCCCGGCAATTGATTCAAACCCCTGAAAAGGAGGAGCTAGGGTCAAGGGTTTTTGAGGGTCGCTCGAGCCACCAGAGAAAGAGAAAGAGAGAGAGCGGATCGTCAGAAATCTTAATCGACTTTTTTCTTGTCGGTCGGAGCTGAGAAATCGAGGGAGTTACAGAGGCCGTCAACAATTTGACCATCTCCGATTCAGCTTCCATCAAGAAGAACCGAATCCAAGTTTCTAACACTAAGAAACCCCTTTTCTTCTACGTCAATCTCGCCAAGGTACATTTTCAATCTCTTCCCTTTAAAAATTTTCAGCTTCATTCTCCGTGTAATACCTAGATTATGATTGTGTTCGGAGATGAAAAATTCAGTGGATACTATGAGCTCAAACCTGGCCATGGAAAATTTTTATGAGATGCAAATAAAGTCATTACAGATTGGGGCTTTTTTCTTTGTTTTGTTTTGTTTGAAAACTTAAAAGGACAGAGGTAGTTTTTGAATGAATTCAGGGAATGGAATATTGAGTTTTGTGCTGTATCTTGTTGCAGAAATATATGCAGCAGTACAACGAGGTGGAGCTCTCATCTCTTGGAATGGGTATCTCTCTTGCTCCTGCCGTTTTATGTATTAAAGTTCGTTACCACTCTTGTCCAAAAATGGCAGCTAGTGAATTTTGCTGTTGATGGTTGTTCCGACATCTAAGCTGTCTTAAATGTTCTTGCTAGTTGAGCTTATTGTGTGATTATGTTTATGTTGGCTTGGTAGCTTGGGTTCAGTTATTGTGCTAGTAGACTTACTCATTCTACAATTTATTGATGAAGTTGGTAAACTACTTTCTTAATAGATGTTCAGATAATGCGAGTGTATTTTCATGCCTGATATAAACGGTCGGCTCCTTCTTTTATTTTCTTCCGATCAGGAGGTGATCCCCTCTCTATTATCTGTCACAACATTTTGCACTGTTGTAGGTATCTGATCTTGATTAGTGACTTGAATTTTATGTTGCGATAAATTGCAGTAATCCATTATGATTGACAAATGCTCAAGGCAATAGGGAAGGAAATTTATTTTTCGTTTTTTTCCAGGAAAAGGAAAAAAACGAATTTTCCTTTTGTGTGGATGTGTTACAGGTAGCGTCTGCCCCAGAAAGTAGACTCCCGTAGAATGTTCTTCAAGCTTTATGATCAACTGTTTTGAATCAGCATTAATGAGCCACTTCATTTTACGACCATCATTCCTAGAATATGTTTCGACTGTGATTTTCTTAGGTCAATTTCAAGCCCACTCTTGTAGCAGATAATACTGCTGCTGAGCTGGTTGTTGCACCATTTCTCTTCATTATTTTTCACACAAATTGTTTAGAAAATTTTCAATTTCAGAACAATTTTCTCAAGATGTTTGCCGGCTTAAAATGGCTGCCAAAGTGCTGGTTTGAAGTTTGCAAATGACATCCAGAGTCTTTCCTTTCTTTGATAGTGGCACCATTAGTGCTGGAACTGACCTCAATGAAGTTCTAAGGTATGTTGATACGGTAGGTTTAAAATTTGAGAGTAGTTTTGCATACGAGTGGCTGACATGATGCATCCATATTTATGAATGTAGGTTCAATGGTGAAGAGATGACATTCAATTTCGATGATCACCAACCGGACGCAGTTGTTGATAGCTCGGGTCCTCATGAGGTTACAGGGAGTCCGAATAATACTGGAATCGATCCGGAGAACATTGTGGGTAGCAATGAAGGTAATGGCCTCTGGCCACTATCTTCTCAAAATGAGGCAATGGCAGGGTTTGAAAATGAGGATGAGGTGGTTGCTAGTGGCAGTAAGCGCATTGCAAAGGTGGACAACGACGATGAGAAGAAGTTGAAAAGGAATCGAAGAAAGGAACTGCCAAACATCTCGGGTCCCAAAACTCCATCGCATGCACGCAACCAATTGGCGCAGACAATTCAAGATTGCGCATCCGCGAAGGCCGCTGCTCTTGTATCCATTGAGGAAAAGAGGCTAAAATTCGAACAAATGAAGTGGGAAACTGAGCGCGAGGAACGAAAAGTGAGGCGCAGGGAAGAGCAGGAGCTTGGTGAGCGAAGGCGCAAAGAGGACAAAGAGGATGAGAGAGAGAGATGTGTTGAAGAGAGGGCTGAGAAGTGTAGGGAGAGGAGGTTTGCATTGCTGCAAACCTTGATTGCAGATGGGAAGTCACCCGAGGAAATCAAAGAAATTTTGGCCATGCTTCTGTAGACTCTTTTTTCGTAGAGGAACATCGTTTATTCTTTCAAGGATTTGTGTATGATATTTTTTATTTGCTTTTAAATTTCCTGGTTACGAGTGGGAGTCCGGTTAGAAGCAATGCGCGAACAACTTAGGAAACTCCTATGCAATATCAGCCAACATAGCGAACATCCAAACAAATAACACAGTGCGCAAATAACATGGCTAGTCAAATGTGCTAATAACAAAATAGCGCAGAACACAACAGCCAAATAACATGTTTCAACTGAAATGTTCTAATAACTGTGCGTGCCGCACAAACGTGCGCACAACCACACGCACAGTTGCCCTGCTACAATGGTAGACCCGCTACTGCGAGGGTGAGGTGGGACCGTCATCAGGCTCTGTATGATCTCCACCCAATGGATAGAAGCGTTGTGCTGTCATCTTCTTACGTTTGCCAACTCGTTGCGGCACCTCGGTTGGTCCGGTGGGATGGGAGAAAATCGTTGAAGGAGGTCTTACTCCCACTAGTGTGTTTCCACTGGTTGGAGCAGGAGCAGGAGATGTTGGTACGGGTGAGAATCCGGAGGTCGAAGCAGGAGGATGGGGCTTGTGATAGGAGGGAGAAGAAGGGGGATCAGGCATGTGAGAGGACTCCCCGGGGGGACGTTGGCCCAACGCTGTGAGAATGCCACGGGTGAACACCCTGTTCTCCATCCTTATCTCCCTGAAGTGTCTGCCTGTGAAATTCCCCAGCTCCTGTAAACTCTTCCCATACTCCTGATCCACTAGCTTTTGTCTCTCGACCTCCGCGACACGCCTGGCCTCAAATTCTCTCACCTCAGCCTGTAGTGCCGCAATGCATTCACCCTGTATCCTGTCCCTTTCTTTTGCTTCTGCAACAACAACATCAATCTTCGCACAGACACCGAAAATCAGCTCTTTCACATGCGCCTTGATCTGCGTAAAAAATCTATCAAGCGCAGAGGGTGACACTCGTGTGGTAGTACTAGTCCCCTCACCCTGACGAGGAGGACTAACCGGAGGTGGCACACCATCCCGTTCTTCATCAATCTCGATGCCTTGGTCCACTGCACCTACACCCGGTACAGGAGTGGCACTTGACGCCCCTCTTATGACCCTGCGCCTGCTTCTGCCAGCAGTTCGAGATTCAGCAGGTTTATCCTCATTTTCCAAGTCGTCGTAGGTGCAGATGTTGGGAGGTATGGTCGGAACTGAGTCAGTTTCCTCACTCGGCACCTGTGCACTATACCAGAGTGTTGTAATGAGTTGAGGATATATGAGGCTATTTTGGAATGCCAAGCGCTTGAAATGATACCCTGCCATATAAGCTTGCCAGTTGACGGTACCGCCCCTGAAGCTACTTTGTACAACGTGTCAATCCGCTCAATGCTTATATGATGCGGTCTCTTTGTAGGCTGCACGTTGGTGTGTATGATCTTGTTTAGTACTTGCATCGGGGTAGTGAGAATACGGGACAACACAAACTTGTCCCTCCGGCCCTGAATTTCCAACCACTGAACTGGGATGTCTGGATGGGATATAACACCCTGCAGTCCCCTCAAATCTTTGGCAACGCTCAATGCAGAACTGGTTGGGTCATTCGGAATCTCAAGCAGCGCACTGATGACATTTGGGGAGAAGTTTACCAGTCTCCCTCTGATCTGCACCTCTGTCGGGTCATCGTCATACTCCTCCTTCTCAAATAGTGCCTCATAGACCACAACGTAGAATTCGTTAACCAATGTCCGGTTAACCTGTCGAGGTGGCACTATCAACTTGTGCCAGTGCAGGGATTCCAGCGTTTCCCTTAGAACATCTAGCTCTTCGTGATTCAGATCGTACTCCCTCATCAGAAGCAAAGATCGGTTGTCCCGGTTGACTCTATACCTATCCTCAGACGTTGTTGTTAGGAAGTTCCTATAGCCAAAAGTGGTCTTCGCAGGGGGTGTCTGCACAATTCGTTCTTCATCATCAGAAGAACATGGTTCGGCGTTCATATGTTCTAAACTGTCCTCCTGCAACATAGGTTCATTCCCCTTTCGACGCCCTCCCTTAAAAGTTGCACGAACAAGGTTAGAATACATGGTAACTGACATGGCATTTGGAAACTGACATGTGCGCAATTGACATTGTAACTGACAGTAATATTTTCCGCAACTGACATGGTGACTGACAATAATATTGGCAACGGAATGCCCAAATCTGAAACCCTGAATACACAACCATGATGCGTTGTTGAAGTAGAGTAGAACGAGGGAAGGGAACGCATTCGCGAATAGTACCTTGGCCATTGATGTTCGGTTGTTATACGAAGCCTTGTCTCAAAAACAAATTCGAAGAACGCGAGTTTGTGCGCTGCGCGAGTTGTGCTTTCGGTGTGCGACAGGGGCGAGAATGAAATGATGGCTGCCAATTAGAAACCCTGGGGTATATATAGCATTTTAATTTGACCATTGTGCGCGGCGCACAATCTAGCGCACATACTACTGCACAGTGCACGTACAGATTGTTGTAGCAAGCGCACAGTTACTCACACAGCTATTCGCACAAGTGGTGTTTGCCGGCACAGTTATTCACACAGTTTGTTGCACATGTAAGTGCACAGTTGTTAGTCTTTTAGTTACAATGAAAAAATATTCTAGTATTTTGCAGGATTCAAAAGCGGGTTTCACACAAAATATTGGTCATCTCGTAGTTGTAGCTACTTACACAACAACATTTGATTCAACAATAGGAAGTACACCATTCATATAGCCTTTCTGAACGGCATAATATTTGACAACCTCTCTAATGGCATTCGCGCGTGCCTTCTAGATTCTCTGCTAAACTCACAGCCACGGGAGTCACTTCACTGAACATCTCCTCCCATGCATCCCCCAGATTGCTCAACATGTTGTGTAGGATTACACAAGCAGTTGCTACTCGGATGACTGTCTGCACATCCCTTGGTGATCTGATTTGCCCGCGATGTTCACGCAAACATGACCATCTTCCTTTCAAAATACCAATGTTGTGCTCGTTCCTCACTCTTGCTTTGGCGAGTACAAAATTGAACTCTTTGTTAATCTGGATGTCTGCTGCAGGTGACTTGAAGGCAGGAATAAGGTAACTAGACACACCGTAAGCCGAGTCCCCGATTAGGTATTCCCCTTTGCTAAAGAAGTGGCTGGGGGTCTTGGATTGTGATGACTTCCTCCATAATCCAGCATCATGCATAGAGCCAGGCCATCCGCATGAAAACCCAATGATACGTCTATCACTGTCGCAGACAATTTGCATATTTATGGAATATCTATGTTTGCGATCCCAGTAACATTCTCCATCAACAGCTGGCTTCTCCGCTAGAGGAATGGTGGTTCCATCTACAAAACCAACACAACCTGGAAAGCCCTCCGCCTCCATGACCTGTCCAATCTCCATTCTTCTTTCTTTGCTAGGCCACAAAATATACCTACTTCCAATTTGCAACAATGCCGTGATTACCCTGCCCGTAAACAGAACTATGGTTCCAACACCAAAGCCAAATAGCATTGACTGCATTGCGGTGGCTGCCCCGTTGCCATTGTGTCCAAGACGCCATAGAGCAATACATACTTGCCATGTCACTGCAGTTTGTGCACACTTGCTCTGGTTGTGAAAAACAGGACACGGTACCAAAAGTTCAACTAATCGGAGGAATGACTCCAAATCGCACTGAAAGTTCTGTTTGAATTCGGATGCATTTAGGTTGAGCGCACAATTCAGCAAGAACTCCGTGGACCGTGGCGATCTAACTCGAGTGTTGATGTAACGTGAATTGCTTATTAAAACATAGGCATCGCATAACTCCTCCAACATATCCTCATCCTTATCGATTCCAATAGCCATGGCCATTTGTTGCTTAAGGACAGATAAAATGAGACGCCGATCAGATATTTTTGGCATCGTTCCTTTTACATAACCAAATGGGAGACAACATGTTCATGCCTTCCTGCATTTCATAGAAAACACAACCATGATCTTGGTCTAGTATACTGTAACAACGAATTGTGCGCAACGCACAGTAAAACGCACACCCTAGCGCACACCGTGCAAACACATGAACACTATTTGTGCGTGTGACACAGCGAAGCGCACAACTTCTAAACACATGAACACTAACTGTGCGCGTAACACACCAATGCGCACAACGTCTAAACACATGGAAACCTATCTGTGCGCGTAACACAGCATTGCGCACATACGAACGCCAATCAACTGAAATGTGTACAACCCAGGCAAACAGAATCAGAACCGCAACGAAATGAGAAAAAAATATGAAAATAGTGGGTTTCGAACAAACCCATTCCACTGGACTGAGCTCTCCTAAATTTTAGCTCCCATCTTGATCCAACTCTCTGTCTCTCTCATTTCATTCTCGATCGCACATGTCGAGCTTAACGACTAAGATGACACCGTCCAGAGAAACGAGAACAAGCGGAAGAGGGCAAAAAGTCAGCCCAAGAAGAACTTGGAAAAGGGAGATGCACGAAAGATAACAGCCATCTTCTCCGGTGGCAACAGATCAATTTGTGGCGCATCCCTCAATTTGTGGCGCATAGGCGCATAGGCAACAGATCAATAGCAGCAGCAGCAGCAGGCGTCCAGCGGTCCAGATCCAGGTCTGCGAGCTGCGCTTCTCTGCTTCCACCGGCGACGCCTCGTTGCTCCAACCACCTCTTCCGGACGGCCTTTAGGCTCCTGCGTCTGCCTCGGCTACTCGAACAACTCAGCCCCAACTTCACACCCAAATTTCGGTAAGTGAACTGTGAACTTACCGAAATTTATTTGAATCAATCATCAGTCACCCTGAAAATTTATTCCTGGCTTCGCCACTGCCCCAGATCATCGGCGTCCTCCGTTATTCGCTATGAAAGAGGGACGGACGAGAGCCAGAGAGGAGGGACGCTCGCAGATATAGCAGGGCTTTGAGATTAGAGCAGGTGCAGTGGTCGGCCGTCTATTTGGTTCCCATTTACGCTGTCGCCTGATATAAACGATCGGCTGCTTCTTTTATTTTCTTCCGATCAGGAGGTGATCCCCTCTCTATCGGTTTCTGTTCTCGTACTGTGCTTTAGCATTGCTCTTTTTTTTATTATTATTATCTGCCACAACATTTTGCACTGTTGTAGGTATCTGATCTTGATTAGCGACTTGAATTTTATGTTGCGATAAATTGCAGTAATCCATTATGATTGACAAATGCTCAAGGCAATAGGGAAGGAAATTTATTTTTCGTTTTTTTCCAGGAAAAGGAAAAATTGAATTTTCCTCAGAAAGTAGACTCCCTTAGAATGTTCTTCAAGCTTTATGATCAACTGTTTTGAATCAGCATTAATGAGCCACTTCATTTTACGACCATCATTCCTGGAATATGTTTCGACTGTGATTTTCTTAGGTCAATTTCAAGCCCTCTCTTGTAGCAGATAATACTGCTGCCGAGCTGGTTGTTGCACCATTTCTCTTCATTATTTTTCACACAAATTGTTTAGAAAATTTTCAATTTCAGAACAATTTTCTCAAGATGTTTGCCGGCTTAAAATGGCTGCCAAAGTGCTGGTTTGAAGTTTGCAAATGACACCCAGAGTCTTGCCTTTGTTTACGCATAAACATGTCTTATCGTCTTTAATTTGTTCTGTCTAACTATGGGAGGTTGAAAACTTGATCATATCTACCATTTAACCAGTCCAATATCGACAACAAGAGCCCACCTGCTGTAGGTGGTAGGGAGAGTATGGGTATGGTAAGGTTTGTGAGATTAAAAATTGATGGGAAAAGTTTATATTTTAAATTTATGCCAAAAAAAATGGGTAAAAGAACACACCCAAGTGTTAAATTTGTACTATCAGGCTCCTGTGGGAGGATTCATTGGAACTGTTTGTGATTTTGTTTCTTTGTTGTGAACTTTGTGCTGATGGTTTTCTGATCTCTTGTAGTTCTGTATGAACATGATTTGACTCTTTTGCGCAGAGATTGCATATTTCTAGATAAAATGCAGCGTTCTCGTTTCGCAAGTAGTGAGTCCAATTTACAAGTTCGGAAACTTGAATTATCAGACAGAAACAAAGGTTTCATCGAGCTGCTACAACAGCTCACCAGTTGTGATCCTCTGTCTGCTGAGGACTTCAGATCACGTTTTCAAGAGATAAGCTCCAGTGGTGATGATCATATAGTTTGCGTGATTGAGGATGAAGAAGCAGCCAAGATACTTGCGACCGGGTCTGTTTTCATTGAAAAGAAGTTCCTGAGGAAATGCGGAAAGGTTGGGCACATCGAGGACGTTGTAGTGGATAAGAGTGCACGAGGAAAGCGGTTGGGAAAGAAAATTGTAGAGCATCTTGCGGAGCATGCTCGATCCAGGGGTTGTTATAAGGTAATTCTTGATTGCAGTGTCGATAACAAGCCTTTCTACGAGAAATGTGGTTTCAAGCAGAATTCAATTCAGATGGCTAAATATTTCGTATGACGGAAAAGAAGATTGATTATCAGAAGAATTGCTAGAAATACTTTCAAAGGCATTGCAGTCTGCATTCTTCTCTTCCTTTTTTTATTGTGTGCTCATCAGATATCTGCCTTGCAAAAAAAATTACTCCTATATCACTCAGAGAACGACATATGAACCTAACTGTAAGTACAGTGTCACTGTGTCGGTATGATCTTCTCTATACATACCAAATCAGAGGTACGGTAAAAATAAAAATCCTATGTACACAGAATCATTTGAAGCACTTATCTTCAATCAAGGTTCTTTCTTTAAAGCCAGAAGTGAAGCATTGCCTGTGCACATAAATTAGAGAGATACGTCAACATTCACAGACTAAAATTGAAAGCATATGCTACTATGAAGATGAAGAATTTACCTCTTTAAGAGGTAAGCAGACATTGTCCTCTGAATGTTTCTTCGGCTGCAAACTGAGATTCCTATCTTCGTCTTTCGCCTTTTTCATTTCTTCCATCGTAATGTTCCTGTCATCCTCAAGCCTTTTAACTCTCTCCCAAAGCTGTTGCAACTGAGATTGGCACTCACCAACATCCGCCTTCAAGCATACCAAACCTGCTTTGCGCTCAACTTTCACCGCTTTCTTCTGTCCGGCATCATGCTTAGCAACTGTATGCTTAACACATTCAGCTTCATTACTGGTAGGGGATGATGATGATGATTCTGAAACTTGGGTCAAGGCCAAATCTGGCTTACCGAGCCGGTTGCCTTCTTCCACAAGCAACCTCCCCTGAGCTTTTTTACTCCCAGCATATGAGGGCCACGAGGCTCTCCCTTTCTCACTAGTCTCCGGGACTTCAAATATATCAAGTACACCATTACCTGCTTCATTTTCAAGTTTCCCCAAATCATAAGATGACTTAAACTGAATCTTTGAAATCACTTTGACTTTTTCATCCAACTCTCTTATCTGCTCCCAATAGGGTTTCTGATCCTTAAACCCCAAATTCTCCACCACCTCCACACTCTTGTCCTTCATTAGTTCTTTGACCTCTCCTCCAGACTCATCAACAGAACTTTTGAGCTCTCCTTCCATTGCGCTCCGCATCTTGTACAGATCCTTCAATGCCATTGCAGGCATTGACTTGAGCCTCCTCATGATGCAACTCTCAGCCCCATCTCTGTAACCTGCCCCATTCTCTTGGAGCACAGTGCCCTTGGGGAAGTCATCTTCAGTCACACCTAGACTCAAAAGCTTGTACTTGTAAGCCTGGATTTGGTACTCCAGAGACCAAAGCTGCATCTCTTTCTGATAGATAACGTCTTCAAGGATGGTGATTGACTCATCGGCGTGTCCTATTTTCTCCTCCGCCATTCTTCGGTACTGGCTCGCTTCCATGGTCATGGCGGCCTTTTCTCCTTGCAGACGCAGGATCATGGAGAGGGTCTCGCTGGCCGCCGAAGCCGACGCCTCTCGTTCTTTGTCCAGTTCGGTGTAGAGCTTCTGCAGAAGCTGTTGCTGCGTCAACAACGCCTCTCTCAGAGCTTTAATTTCAGTTTCTGGGGTTGCTAAAGATCCAATCTTTTCTTCCATTTTCAGAATTTCGCCTGAAAATCTTCAACAACAGATCAGAAACGAGACTCTCTCACGAAATTAAACGCCTGAAAGAGACAGAAAAAAACGAGAGCCTGTAGAGACAAACAAAACAAAAGTATAACCGGTAAGCAGAAGAGCGGGAGAAGCAGTTGAGGGAGAAAAGGGGGAATTAATTTTGTCTTCGTCTTCAAGAAAGTAGAAACCCAGATTCGGAAATTTTGGTTGAAGAAGAAAACAAACAACGGATGATCTTGATATTCAAGATTAAGAAGAAAATGGATGAATTCAGAAGAAAGTGGAAGAAGCATGAGAGGGAAAAGAAATTAAAAAGTGAGGGACACGGCGAATAGTATGTTATTATTACTAGTATTTGCTTTGCTTATAAAGCAATCAACAAGCCAGGTCAGATTTCAGTTTCACCGTGTCTTGTCAAATATTTGCAAAAAATCAGAAAATAAACAAATTAAAGTAATACCATATATTCTCAGATACGAAAAAAAGTAGTGATACATTTTCCCCCATCAAAGAAAAAAAAACTACATTTTCCCACAGGAGATATTCAAATTTCGGAATAACCTCGTTTTAAATTTTAATGCCTTAATTTTGGCAGTAAACATATTTTTCTTGCTTTATACTCACTCGGTTCTAAGTGTGTTAACAATTTTAGTTTTTTTGTATAAATTAAAATTATCTTTGGTCATTAACTCATTTCATATAAACTTCCCTCATTACCCCCTCCCAAACTGATAAGAGTAAAAGTAGATTAAAATAAAATAAAAGTGGAAAAAAATCATTTCATTTGAGAAAAAAATATATTTTGATACTGTGACAGCACAGTTGGGACGGATGGATTCATTTTGCTCTATAGAAGTAAAATGTATAGAGAATGAGATAACTTGATTGAGTTAGAGATAACATCATTTTTCTCTACCTCATAAAAATTGTCATATAGAAATGATATATATAAATGGAATTAGTGTGGGAGGAAAAACAAAGAAAGAAGAAGAAACAAAACAAACACAGAACTTAATTGTCTGTACATGAATTATGGAGTAAAATCCAGAGAGGGAAGCATGGAAAGGAAAGAGTTATTAAAACTGTTTAAGATATTGTTGACTTGGTGGAATTGGGTTGCTTAAACAGGTGTTTAGAGTTAAACGCGTGATTACAAGTTGTGTGGGACGGATTATGGGTTAATTAGTCGTTGCTTTTCTAAAATACTAGTAGTGCTACTTTTATTTTCTTCGTCTTTTGTAACGGACAATGACTATGACTATGACTATGACTTTCATGAAATGAAATAAATTTGTTGTTTTTGCTAACCGAGAAGATACATACATACTTAAGAGAACGCGTGTGCTAATCCATCAAGTGGTCGGCTCGGCTTGGTTCGGTTTGTACCCCACCACCCTCTTCTATTCTAGCCGTTAACTGCCTTTTTAAACTGGATGCTCTTCCATGTCTCCAAAGTTCAGTGCTAAAAAAGGCCATCAAAAAGAAGAATATTACTAATAAAGTTGTGAGTTTTATGTAAACATATAAAGTTTTAAACTTCATTCGTCTGTGAATATGAAAATAAATAAGTAAATATTTTCAAATGCTTAGAATACTTTCACGTTGTTGTGTTCTACAACAAATATTTGACAAAAAAGTGGCAGCAATTTAAAATTAAAAGGGATAATTGTGAGGAGAAATGTTTTTAGGAATTGTGTAAATTTGAATAGTTTTTGTTTTGTTGTTAAAAAGAACATTTTTTATATGAGGGAAAAAATTGGGTAATTTGATCTTTAAGCATATTTGGGTCTATGGAACTGCTAGGGTCAGATATGGTGTCTTAGGCTAGTTGGAGTTAGAGATTGGAGGAGTTTCTTTCTTTAAAGTTGTGGTACATTCTAGCACATAAACCTAGCAACTTCTATTCCTAAGTACTACCTAATATGAAGTAGTTGAAGGACACCCTTCAACAATGTCAATTTTTACGTTTTAGTCCTTATAATTTCCTTTTTTGTTAGTGTTTTTGTATTATTTTTATTTTGATGCTAAAAAATAGTTATATTCGTGCAAAGGAGTAAGCTTTCTCGTTATTAGATTGCATTAAAGACTTTGTATTGAAAGAAATAATGGTTTGTGGTTTAAAATCTGATTTTGGATTTGGAGTGAAAACATGTGATTTTAATGTTATTGTACCTTTGACGGAACTCCATTTGGTAAATCCCTAAAGTTGTTTACTCAATGTTCTAAAGCTGCTTATCGTATCACCCCTTAAGTTACCCAATATTGGTCAACGGTCTTAACGAGACCCCTAAAGTTAATTATTCTAGAACATTCTAGATGGAAGCTTTGTTTTAGAATTTGTCTAATCGCGTTGGAGTACCGACAATAAGGGTCGGCGAATTGTCAAATAGCGTTTCGATAAAACGGTTGTATGGTATTAAAACTATAAGTATAATTATATTCGATATTTAACAATATGTATGTTTTAGATGGAAATACTTAGCAACATATATTGTATTTAGGTGTTTTCGACACGAAATGCTTTCCATGATACCTTTTAGCGGTGATTCATGTCGAAGTACTTGATTGAGACCATAAGGTAACAATATGTTGTAGTTCAACTTCTCATCATTCTTAATTTAGGTTGAGTGAGACTTCTATATTAGATGACTTGTTATTCCTTACTAAGAATTTTGTATAGGTTTAACCGTAGGTGTACTTTTTATTGATTAGAACCAGTAATTAAGGCCATTATATGGTTTGTATCATTTTAGGCCGTCTAGTAAAGTTATTTGTGATAGTAGTAAAGCTGTTTAATAGTACAACAAAGTTGTTTGGTGGCCTTGAGTAGGGGTGTCAAAGGAGCCGAGTCGCTCGCGAGCCGACTCGAGCTCGAGCTCGAATAATAGTAAACGAGCCGAGCTTGACGAGCTACGAGCCCGAGCTCGAGCCGAAATTCGAGCTCGTTTATTATACGAGCCGAGCTGGAGCTTACAAGGCTTGGCTCATATGGCTCACGAGCCTTAAAAGAGCCGAAGTACAATTAGGCTCTTACCCTTAAGTATTTACCCCAAATACAGTAGTGATCTAACAAGGTAGTCATGTGGATCTAACAAAGTAGTCATGTGGATCTGACAAGGTACTGATGTCGATCTAGCTAGGTAGTCATGTCGATCTAAACAACTCATCATGATGATCATCATTTTATGCTGATCAATCAAGTTTGTATGTCGATCTAACAAGATAGTCATGTGGATCTGACGATGTCGATCTAAACAACTTATCATGCTGATCTATTATCATTGCTGACCTATCAAGTAGTTATGTCGATCTAATAAGGTAGTCATGTGAATTTGACAAAGTAGTGATGTTGATCTAACTAGGTAGTCATGTCGATCTAACAAGATAGTGATGTCAATCTAAAAAACTCATAATGTTGATCACCATTTTATGCTGATCTAACTAGCTTGAGCTACTCTTCTCTCACAAGGTTTTGAGCCTTTCGAGCCTCTGAACCAAGCCCGTTTACACCCCTAGCCTTGAGTGTACACCAGACCCGGGAGATAACAATAGCAAGATGGAATCCGAAAACAACGTTCGGATTTTCCTAAAAAGTGTCATGATTCTGAACGGTTGATCAACTAACCACATTAATGCTATTTACTAATAGACGTACGGATTGAGATAAAATTAACTACCTTTAGTGATGGGTGTGAGTCTTTAAATGAAATGTAATTATGCACCTGTGAATGAACTTGGAACATTCCTCCGTCTCATTTGTCTGCTCTTGCTGGTTGGGTTGTTGTCTTCAGGCCTCTTCTTTTGTTACTCTTTGTGGGGTTGTTTGGTGTTAAGGTTGTCTGGTGGTGTTGTTGATGTTGTGTGGTTGTACTATACATCCAAGGGTAAGTGGTTCGTATTTATGGTTCATTGTTCTAAGATTCATTTATGCATATATGAAGAATAATTTCATGTATAGGCTTTGGTTGGCAGATGGACGAAAACAGAGGCTTTCTTTGAAATTTCATGGCGTCATCATGTGGTGATAATAATTATGATTGTGACGCAAAGAACTGGGTCAGCTCTAGTAATGCAAGTTGGGATCCTCCTGCACATTCAAATTGGAAAGGTAAAAGTGTTGAATTATTGGGAAATTGTAGATGCGACAGAGGACAACGTAGAAGTGGAAGAGAGTAACGAGGAGTTGTGTAATGACGAAGATTCTGACGATCAATGGAAAGCAATAGTGTTACAGTTGAGTAAGCTAGTGCAGAAGTGGGAACTTGTGGATTTTAAGGATGTGGATTTTAAGGATATCTTTTTTTATGATACTGAGTGTGCAGAGAGGTTCTATAAATGTTATGCTAAATTTATGGGTGACTGCTCTAAAAAGGTGAAAGATGGAAAGTTTAGACACGAGTTCCATGACATTTTTGCAAAGTTAATGCTCCGGATTGATGATGTCGATGATTTCGAAAGAGTATGACATGCGAATGTGACTGGGTATAGATTGCAAGATAACCCTTGGTGAAGCAGATGTATGAGTGAAAGAAGATGTGGGCTCTAGCGTATTTGAAGGGTCACTTCTTTGCTGGTATGTCAAGCAATCAAAGGTATGAAGAAATGCATGCTTACCATAAAAGGTTTGTTAGAAGTAGGTTGAAACTTTTCCAATTTGTGAGGCATGTGGAGATTGCATTGGCTAGAATGATGGAGAAGGTAATTCATAACAATTATAATAGCAAGCATAAGGGAGCACAATTGACAACCCATATTTCAGAACTAGAAAGACATGATGCGGAAGTGTACACTGACGCGATCTTCAAAATGGTGGCTGAAGAGATAAGAGGTGAAGCCCCTTATTTCTCTTAAAGGCAATTCACAATAAACAACAATGAGTTGAGGTTGTATTTAGTGGGAGCTGGTGACCGGCGGAGCGAGGCGGAGCTCGTGCTCCGTCTGTTTTCCCTCTCCTTTTTCTTTTTTAATCAATTAATTAACTGATTTATTTATTTTTAGTTTTTTTCATTAGCAAAACACACTTAAATCATAAAATAAAAGAACAAGATAATAGGAACAATGACACAAATTACCTAAAACTAGTTGAATTTTTAAAAAATTATGATAAATAAAATAATTAAACTTTAAATAAATTAAAAATAATAATTGGGAAATTGTGAAAATGACACTGTTCATCAACAGCGCCATTTTCCATCTTTAGAATAGAGAGTAATGATGGAAATAATAGAAGTACACAAAGATAAGAAAAATGACAAAAGCATATGAAATTATAAAAATGACAACATAATGAAAATAACAAAACACATGAAAAAAAAGTTTATAAAATCATGATCAAGACACAAAATAATGAAAAAAATGAAATACCAACTCATGAAATAATAACAATGACAATAATACATAAAATATAAAAAATGATAAAAAGTGCATGAAAATGATACAAATTACGTAAAATAATTAAAATGAAAAAAGTTACATAAAATGTTGACAAAAATCACATGAAATAAAAATCTTGAAAAACCTAAATTACTAGTCTGGACAAAATTGAGTGTCAACAGATTGCGAGGTAGCTCGGCGACTCGAAGCACTGAAAATTCGCGATTCCTCCCCGCTTTTCATCCCAATCAACGGTAAAAGCATCGTTAAGCTATCTCCAGTTGTCGTCGCCCCATTTCCAACCATATTCTCAGTTGAACGACGCGATCTGTTCAACGACCTGTAGTTGGAACTTGTTGCACATGACATAATTATGTACCTTAATGATGTGTCTTCGACTTATTATGATGCACTAGTTTATAAAAATGATGTGGCCATAAACTGCATACAAATAATGATCAAAGCTATTAGAATGAAGTTATTATCATAATATAATAAGGTTAACTAAGTGTTTAACCTCACCACTCAAATTTTTTATGAAATGGCTTGTAGATATTTAAAAAAAATGGATTAGCAGCTGTTAGCATTGTGCATTATTTTTCTGCAATTCTTTGTTAGCATCAAAATTGTATTGAGGCTCATCACAAGTTATTATGATATCATCAAATAGTTTTATGGGCACATCATTATGTTCTCCGAGCGCATCATTATGTGCTCAAGGCACATCATTCTTTATTTTGTTGTTTATGTTTTTGTCATCATTTAATGTTCTTAATTAACGCATCATTATGCATGTAAAGCGCATCAGTGTGCGTTATCTCGCAATCATTATGTTGTTTTGATGATGTCGATTTATGTCATCATATAATACACGGCGCATCATTCTACTTCTCTAGCGCATCATTATGTGCTCAAGGCACATCATTTTGTTGTTTTGATGCGTCAAATTTTTGTCATCATAAAATACGCTAAACGCATCATTCGCTTCTCTAGCGCATCATATAATACATTGAGCGGATCATTCATTAACATGCTTTTCAAGGAGTGGTGCATCATCATGAGCAGTGCATCATAATTTTAACTACGTAGTGTAATGTTTCTCGGGTACATCAGATTGTTTCTCTGGTGTATCATATTGTTTCTCAGGTGCATCACTAACGTATACTAGCGTATCATTTTTGGAGGTGCATCATAATTTGCGCATGATGACTAATTAAATTATCATAAATGGTGCGTCATTGTTGTACAAGAGCGCATCAAAATTCATCGGGAGTGCATCATTGTGATAACCAAACGCATTATTTTAGGTGGTTGAAGTAATGCCCCAACCGGCAGTTCTTTTCGCTGGAAACAGTTGATTGATAAGATTTATTGCTTTATTCCTCTTGCATTTTGTACAAGTGGTGTATCAGGAATCTTGAACAACGCATTATAATACCTCCTATGTGTATCATATTAATTTTACAGTTGAAGAGATGACAAATCTCATAAAATTTTATGGTGCAATATTCTATGGCGAATGTGCATCGTTAGCGCTGGGGCGCATCATTTTCGGCTATTGCAGTAATGCGCAATGGCCGCTGTAATTTGTTGCAGTTCGCGAAGGAAAGAAGGAGATCAATGTTATTTGATGCAGATCATCGTACAAGGAAAGAACAAAATTGGCATGGATTTTCGGCTGGATTGGTCTTCCTCGTCAAATTCTAGATTTTGCGGCGGAATTCACGGAAGTTGGCGGCTGCTGTCGACGGATGCTACGAGTCTGTTGTCCTGTCCTTCTTCTCCCCCTTCTTATCCTATACTAAGGTGTGCACAGTTGCACTATGTATAGCTACTCTTATCTATTCATGGTGTTTGTTTCTACTACAAATTTCACATTTTTCCAGCTGAAGAGTTCTAGAATTCAGAAGTTTCACCCAACTAAGCCCTGATCCCCCTATATGATAATCAAGTAAAAACAATCATTCCACGTCCTACTGCAGAAATATGGAATGAGAGAACCACCCAAGTTGTTTTCAAGTACCAGAGGTCCATAACAAAGTCGGCACAGTGCAGAAGCAATTACCATCCCAATTTAATCAACTGGAACCTCGACATCCATCTTCAAATCAGGACTTCCAAGGATCTGCAAGCATTCTTTTGTGTTAGGAACAATTCGCAAGGCCCAAAGCAGAAGACAAATAAGTTTTCGGAGATACAATGTCCCTCCATGTACCCCCCCCCCCCCAAACCTTCAACACAGACCAAAAATCTCAAGGAACAATAATTCACGGGGTTACAGACAACAACAGGTGTCCTTACAAACTGCAGATCCAAGAAAAAAAGTTAGCCAGTCATGGTGAATGACCAAAGGAGTTAGATCTTTGCAGGAGAGCAATGACAATGCATTTCATGACATACCGATACAAGATTTGAACTTTAGATGACTTCAGAGAATAAACAGAAAGTGCATATGGATTTATAATTCTCAAACAAGAAAAGCCCGCTCTTACTTTAGGTCTACTTAGACCCAAAGATATCAATTCACTTCATATGTTGAATACGAGGCGCAGATGTTAACATTCGTAAATTTTATCTTTGTTTATGTCGCTTTTAGTCTCTACTTAGACCCAAAGATATCGATTCACTTCATATGTTGATTACAAGATGCATTCCGATTCAAGATCCTGGCCTTTTGACTTTCATTCTCATACTTCTCCACCCTGTAAATTGATCGAAGTGACATAAAAGTCACTCCTAAATCACCAACTTCACACTATTTTTTGTTTCTTTTCCACTTACCCCATCTAGACCATAAGATATTTGTCAGGACTTCATGATACTCCCTTCTCTTCTTGCTTACTTACCCACTCCCCAGCCCCTCATTCTTCACCAATATGACCCAGCAATTAGTCAAAGCATGTTGCTAATTTCCAGTTACATCGTCTAATAGTTGTCACATCTTTTTGTTAGATCTGTATCCACTCCGGAACCAATAACCTTAACCGATGCAGTGCCATGTTAGATTTTTTTGTTGTTGTTGAACAGCGATAATGGATTGTTTTAAGAAAAATTGAGAGAAACCCCTCGAGGAAAAGAGCAAAACTCGATAATTACAAAACTGAAAGTCACCAGGACACTTTACAAAAAATCAATGGCTCAAAAAGCAACTCCAGGGGGGAAAACAAAGAAAGAAACTGACATCAACACCCAAAAAAACACCAAAAACTATAACCTCAGGGAGTTGATAACCCAATCTGTCCAATACCCAACCAAAGAAGGTTTCCTAGAACAAGCAATGAAAGCTTCCAGATCTAATTTACATTGATCAAATTTTTTGTTTATCTACGTTTGTGCCAAACGTCAGCTATTTGTGTCTTACAATTCAGTTGTTGCCACAAATTTAAAGCCAGTTATGAACTTTTTGCCACCAAGCTGAATTCATTTGTATCAATAATAAAATGCAATAAGATGGAGAGATATTCACAATTACTACCCATGAGGAACAAAAGCATATAAAAAATACTCACATGAGACATAAGAAGATATTATTACACATTGAAGGCTTGCATATCCCAGTTTCAGCGATTGAATGTTGGCATTTAACCATAAAATAACAAAAATATCACCCTTTACTATTTGCAAACTTCTTTTGGTTTTGGAACATAGTAAATTCTGGTTTACCTGTGCTATGCCTAATGTAAATATGGAAGAAATCCAGGCCAATTGGCTGAATCATTTAGTACCAATACATTGCAGTAGCAAGACTTGCACGAAGGGGAGAAAGTAATGTATTCACATTTTCACCTGTTCTTTTCCGTAGCATCAGATTTAGAGAGAACGTTACAGTTCTGTTCAAATGACTAAAAGTTAAAGCTTTATGGTCTAATCTTGTTGTTCAATGATTATTTTCCTGAGCTCCAATGCCAAAATCTATCCATGTATCTCTATACTTCCTACGCAAACTCATTGGGAATGGGCCTTTCGTTAAAGATATTCAGAATCAGTACACAGGTAAGGTTACATGAGATAAATTTACTATAGAGTACCAACATCTAACCCACCACCAGCTAATTAAAGTGAAGATATCTACAACTAGAAGCTAGGATTTGAAACCTGGCAGACCATGCGAACCAATGGTTGTCATGCCAATAGGCAACGGCTCTATCAGCAGTATAGTGCTTTCTGCTAGAGGTCCAAAAGATATATGCTTCATGCATCGAGAAAAATGCTACACTAGAAACTAATTTCCTTGGTTCTGCATACTCAGATATAGACAGGCACAGCAACTCTCATGAGTCGACTATAACATTCAATGAAAAACCAGACGAAAAGAACCATGCAATTCCAACATAAAGTGAAAATGTATGTTAAGCATATCCCAAGGTCAAAGAGTATAGATGATTCAACTTTTCTCTTACCTTCATGAAATCCGACATTACTAGCATAGAGTCTTTTGTGTAGCCTGCTTCCTCTAAAACTTGAGTCAAAACTTGCTGATGGAAACACAAAAAGAAGTCTTTTAAAGATGTGCAACTGGGAAAAGATTCCATGAAACAAATTTTATGTAATACCAGTAAGTATTACTGTGATGAAAAAACTTTGAAATAAACTGCTCTTTCCAGTTAGATGGGACAAAAACAGATCAGCTCATCCACAGATAGGTTTGGAAATACTTGCGTGTATCTTATTATTAATAAGACAAAGGACATATGAACACCATAAAAAACTCATTTATAAATATCAAGCTATACAAGAGACATGAAGCAGAAGTTACCTTTCTCTGTTCTTGAGATATGAACTGGCCGGTCAAGTCATGCAAGACATCCAGCATATCACCAAATGCGACTTTCCCATTGCTATCAGAATCATATACCTTGAAGATAACTAAAAAATAAACAGAAACAAACAGAAATTGGCACGCCAAGTTCGAGAGACTATCAAACAATGAAATCAAAACTATATACATTCAATCTTTTGTTGCAAACTCGCCCGAGGACTAAATGCAGACAAGAAAGCCACGAATTCCTTGAAATTCAGCCCATCTAGCATCCGCAGTAATCTCTACAAATTTCACAGAAACAAATCCGAATTAAAATTCTCGCATGCAATATGCACCCAGAAAGCAAAAGGGGGGGAGGAAAAAAACAAATTAGATATCTTCATGTGTAACAGTGAAGAACCAGAGAGAGAGGGTTGACGGCGAACTCCGGCACGGACATGAACTCGTCAGCCGAGATGAAGCCCATGCTATTCCGATCGAGCTGGCAGAACCTCTCATACAGAGAAACGATCTCCTGCTGAGAAACTGTAGGTCAATCAGTAACATACTAAGACGAATCAACACTGGAAAACCTAATACACGCTGAATCAAATCGAGGGAAGAGCCAGACAAAGCGAGTCGGTTACAAGTGTTTTTGCAGTGCGCTTGCACTTCTTCGATGTCGTACTGAGTCAACATCGACGATGTGTTCCCCATTTCTCGCCGGCGAAGATCGTTTTTCCGAGCAACGGCGAGAAATTTCTGAAAAATAAGCTAATTCAAGTTGTGAATTTTGGTTGTTTGCCTGCCTGAACTAGAGTATGCGTGACAAGCAGGGGCGCGTTTTTAACTATTGGCCATTTGGGAAAATTATTAGTAGAATTGTACTATGATCTATTGCTCGATTTGCACCATACTATTTGATTCATGCCAATTTTTATAGGTTTACTAGTCAATTCAAGAATTGATTTTATTGGCCTTCTCCCTTTCTCCAGATGAGGTAAAGGTTGTGTTATCCAACAAATAAAATTACATAATTTCATTAACAAACCATCAAATCAATTATTTCCCTCTAATTTTTTCTCTCATAAACATCACATCAATTTCAAATCATTCACTAAATTCTCAAAAATTATCATCCAGAAAACATAGCCAAAGCTAATTTCTTGTCCTCTTCCTCAATCTTTCCTTACAATTCAAACCCACGATCATGAAGTACGTTTTGGGTTTCTTCGAATTCCTGCGTACTCTGGTTGGTTCTTCTGTTAACCATTTTTTAAGATTGTAGCTGTAAGACAGTGGTAGAATGAAGAGCTTGTTGAAGAACAAAGGAATGATGAGAGTTAGATCCCTTTTACTATATGTTTTTTTAGTGTTTAAATGATAACCACGCGTTCCCTCACAAGAAGATTTCATGGCCATCATGTGCATAATATTTTTGACTTTGGTTCTTGTTGACACCCAATTTTGTCGGGGGTCCTTAATTGAGTCTAGATCTTAACCTAATTTAGAGTTTTGGGAGGGCATTTAGGAGATTTTTAGTATTAAATGGTTAATTGAGTTATTTAGGTGTTAGTTGAGTCATTTCGTAGTCATTGAAGTATTTTAGAAAAACTTATTGCTAATCTCATCTTTTGATTTAGTGTCGATCGCTAGTGTTTACGTCAATTATTTGTCTTTTAAATAAAAATCCAAAGAAATGGAAAAATGCAAACAAAACAAAAAGAAAAAAATAGTTTAGGGACTTAATTAACTTGACTTTAGTTCCTGGAGGGGGAGAGGGAAATTTGATCAATTTTGGCTTAATCCCCAAATTTGTAACAAGTTTATCAATGGAAAATTGGTGAAGTAATCCCAACAAAGTCAGAGTTTGAATCCACCTCCAACTCTTCTATAGATCCTAACCCTAGCTGCTCTATCTATTCCTATAAATATGACACCATTCCACAAGAAAAAGGGGGAGGAAATTCAACCAAAAAGAAGCGCAAATCTGCCTCTGTTTTTGTCCTCCCCAGAAGCCCCAACAACTTCAATCTCGCAATCCGGCCTTTCAATCACTAAAACTTGGTGCATTAGATTCATGTCACCGTCAGGAGTACGAATCTACCATCCTTTTCGCCTGAAGTTTCCGGACGGAGGAAAATTTCGCACCGACCCGCTACTTGACCCGTGTTCAACCCGACTCAATCGAACAGCACAGGCCGCCGTTCGACATCCCACCACCGCCACTAGGCATCGCCGTCTGCTGAAGAGCCGATCTCTGCCGCTTTCTGCCACCGATGCTACCTGGACACCGCGCCCCGAGTTGCTCCTCCCTCCTCTGTTTCGTGGTCTCCCTTTGCAACAGGTACGTGTTCTTATCCCCTTTTCTTTTTTTTTAATTTATTCATTTAATTGTTTTGTCCCTCACTTATCTTCCTTAATCCACGTAACCCCTTAAGCTTTTAAAAGTTTTCTCTTTGAGTCATTAAAGTCCATTCACCCATAATAATCCTTAACAAGTTTAAAAACTGACAGTTTGGGCATTAGGCCCAAACTTTTAATCTTTTTCTTTATCTTTAACACTAATTCTTTTATTTGATATGTATTAATTTATTTATTCTATTATTGATTATTGTCATAATTGCCAGATTCATTAGGATTAATTATTTTGTATATCATTTAATAGAAAAAATAAAAAAAAGGATAAATAAAAAATCAAGCAAAAATATGAAGTAAACCCTGTGTACCAATTTTGGACAATCGAGAATTTTTATTTTTGATTGTAATTGACTAACGGATCTAGAGCTTGTGCAAACCAGTTATTTTAGGTTTCCAATCGACCTAAGCCAAATAGATTGGTGGCGACTCCTGTCAAAAATCACGTCGCTACAGCTCTTATATGATAGACAGTGTAGTTGAGATTGAGGTGTTATATGATGATGATATTGATTGTATTGATAATGCATTTTTAGTAAGGGGAACTTAGCAATATGAGGATTATGGAATTCATTTTTCTGTAGAAGAATTGTCATTTTTTAAAACCCCATGAAACTGCAAGTGTAGCTATTTTAGAACTATGATGGCTATTTATGAAGCAAACTAAGTAAGCATACTATATATCGAAGGAAAGAGTGAAATGGAGTGCAAAAAAATGAAATGGAGTGCAAAAAAAATGGAGGAAACTTTAAATACAGATCAATTGTACTTTTTTTCTTATGTAGGTGGAATATTAAATTTGCTTGATCTTAGAGAATCTTCTAAAATCTTGTCTACTTTCCATATCTTCGTCTTTGTGGAAAGTACATGCCACAATTTGGATTTTTCAATTATGGTCTTGAATTGTTCTTGCTAAACGAGTTATTAATTTGATGTATCATGTCATTGTGATTACTCAGTAATTCGTCACTCTAGTTAAATCAGTCACTAGGCTTGCAATGCCAACCGCTAAGGCTTGTTAGTTACCTGGCAGCTGGCTATTATTTGTTGTATGTTCACCTCAAACCCAAACTGTTGCTAGTCCCTAGCAACACAAGCACCTAGGAAGGTAGAGATTCAAAGACCTCCATAAAAACCACCTACTCGTTCACATAAGTATTTGGCAAGCAAACAATGGGATCCAAATATTCATATGTTCTAAGAATATATATACTCACCACAAAGCTTGAATTCTCCTAAAGAAAGACCTAGTTTCTAAGTACTATGCTAGTGAACAATTTGTGAATAACTACAAAGAATTTGCATGAACTAGTCAGTGGGACACATCAATCATATAGCATTTATAACTTCATCTCTTAGCTTTGATCATTTTGATGGATACTATAATCCCTTAGCTTTGATGTGTGTCCTATTTTGGCCTTGTTTTAAGAATTCATCTCAAATTCGTCTCGTAACTTTAAAAAGCATGCACCGTTGGTCCTTTTGTTAGATTTTCCGTTAAAATCACCATATACTTTGTGTGATGAGTTAATTACCCCTACTCCATGTTCAATTTAACTCTAATATTCTCTAAATCTTACAATTGAGTACCTACCCTAAAAATCAACCCAAAAGCTCCTAGTCTGGGTTGGATGCCGCTTCCACTCCTAGGAACCATCTTCTTCCCACTTCTTTCATCAACAATCTATTCCCAGTGCCAACAAGCATCGAACATATCACCTCAACAACCATCAAACATATCACCATCGAATATATCCACCGTGTCCAGGAGCACAATTGGTTGCAAATCCATTCCCTTGCGCCTGTGATCTTCTCGATCCGCTATGGTGGAAGGACAGAGACGACAAGAAGGGATGAGGACCGGACGTGTCTGTGCATGAAAGAGAGTGCTAAGTCTAGTGACATGAAATTGACAAGTGATCTGGATGGAACTATGTGCAACCTTAAGGATCCAAGAGCTCACATGCCAAAAAAAGACGTTCTTGGTTTTTATGATACTTCCATCTTCAATGAACTAAATGATATGGAGCAGCCCGGAGCCAAATATCAAGATCCATTCATTGGTCTTGAATGATCAATTACAAGAAGTCAAACCAAGAAGACAAAGGACATGCTCAACCTATTGATGGACAATTTTAAAAGTGTGAGAAGCAAAATGAACATATTCTTGGAGATGAAGAAAATGTCAACACCATCAATTCTTGGGCTAAGGCGCATTCCAAATGCTATGGTTCAAGACTCACAAGTCCAGATCCAGTTGGTCATACGCCATAGTCCACGAAATACTCAATCTGTTGAGTTTCCAGTTGGCGCATTCAATGCACTTCAAGGGTTTCCAAGCATTCACTCCTCATCAATGACGAGCTTCAGCAGCCTTGAGGACTCAAGAGTTATCCATAATCATCCATAAACCATTGGTGAATGAGGAGTTACAAGCCTTAAAGTCTCTCCATTTAATTTATCAAAGCATTAAATGAGGATCACTTATTCCTCATTTATTTGGCCAAAACTTATCAATCACCTTTCAGCTCGAATTTTCATCATTTTATTTCAGTTTTCAGAGATATTTTGGCTAGTTCTACCTCTTAACTAGCCTAGAATAAATTTTAGCAATAATTGTTTTAAATTCTCATATTTATATTTCCTTTTAATTTCCATCATTAAGAGTGGGGATGAATGGACTTGTAAATTAATTTAGATTTCTAGCTTCTTTGTCCTATAAAAAGAGGTCTAGGTCAAATTTTCAAGTAATTCAATCATCGAAATATATTACACTTTTTCCTTGAAATTGAGAGTGATTGTCTTTTCAATATATTTGTTTTTTTCCACTCAATTATTGTTAAATTTTTTTGATAAGTCTACTAAGACCAAATATTGTCTTCTCATTAGAAGAAGGAAATGTTGGACCCATCTACATTCCCCCACAATTTTTGTAATGAAGGTTTTCTTTGTCTTGAACTATTTTTTGGTATCAAGGAGTCGCCAAAGACATAACACCATCTTTGCATAAGCAAGGATTCAAGAGGAGTTGACGGCCATATCAGTTCATTTCACAAGCTTTCGCATCATTTTGTTTTAGTGCATTCCGGATTTGTCAACCTATTGACATTTTTGCCTCATCAATCATATATATCGCGTGTTGCTCATTTGTTGGATCTGCTCTTTGTATTCCAGGATACCCTCCCGGATTCACATCATCTGGGCATGGGTAGCAGTTTTTTCACAGGTGTGTCGACGGAGCAGTAGCCATAGTCTGGCGCCATGAGTGAGGTTTTGGATGATTTGTCCAAGTAGGGAATGGACGCGGATGGGTAGTGGGAGATTGGGACCAAGGAAAATAGGTGGATGTCAGCTCAGGTAGGAGGGCGTGGGTGATGTAAGCGGTGATGCGGGTGAGCAGCCAGGGAAGGAGTTGGTTGGAGGTCGACGGGCAGAGCTGCCCATAGAATCTGATTTGAAGGTTAACAGATTGATTCCGGTGAGCGCGGCCGGAGGGGCTTGTTTAGGCAGCGATCTGATGTCAATTTTTATCGGTGATGGAAGCAGGTAGCAACCGGGTGTTGCCTGGGCTTGAAGACAGGTGGCCGGAGGTCTAAGATGGAGCAGTAACTATAAGGACAACACCGTCGACTGTGGGACGACTTGCAGCGAAATGGCGAGGCGTTGCTACTGGAGTCCGACGACGTCCTTGGGGCAGCTGGGAAGTGCGGAAGTCGTGGCCCCAGCTTGTGGTGTCGGAAGACTGAGCGTAGACATGGAGGTTTGCAATTCAAGATTCTAGAAAACTCGTGACCGAGATGAAGGCATAGCTGCTCCAAATTGTTTTTTTTTTGTTTTTCGATGCTCCTGGTTGTTCTGTTCTTGTTGTTGGGGCTTAAAGACCATTGTTTGTTTGCTAGTTGCAGATGGTATGAATCAAGGAGCATAATTAAAAAGCAAAGCTTGTTAATTATAGCAGTTTATGTTGAGTTATTGGTTATTGGTTATTGGTTTATTACTTTTTGGTTGTTGTAGACATGACAATCACTTCTTTAAAAGTAGATTTGAGCAATTAAATGCATTTGAAAATATTTTTGTATTTTTGTTTGACTCAGACAGGTTAAAGGCATTGGATGGTGAGGAGTTGAGAGAATCTTGTGTTAATTTTCACTCCAAATTTTCTCGTGGTGATTCATTCGATGTCAATTTAAATGATTTTTACTCGAATTAAAAGTGTTGCAAACGACTTTGGCAAATGATCCAATATCTCGCCATTGAAATTCTTAAATTTATAAAATCCATGATTGTGATCCGAATGTTTTGATTGCTTATAGGATTTTTTTAACTATGCTTCGTGGCGTCATGTGAAAGAAGCTTTTCAAAGCTAAAGTTGATAAAAAGCATCTTGGCGTCATCAATGTCTCGAAAGGTTGAATGGTTTGTGATATTATCGATTGAGAAGGATTTATTAAAAACATTGATATTGATGTTATTATTAATGATTTTGTATCAAGAATGCTCGTAGAAGCCGTTTTTGTGATTTATTTTTGGTTTTTTCTTTGTAGGTGACAAGGGTGACCTTCTGAGGAGGAGATTTTAGATGATTGTGGCGTTGATAGAGGTTAAAGAAAAATGTTATATTTTTGTTTGAATTCATATTTGAAAATGTTCTATTGACTTATGAAGGCTAAAATGTACTATTTTTTCATTTTATCTAGGGCCCTATTTTTTCAGTTTGCCTAGGGCCCTTAAAATGTCAGGAACGACGCTTTGCTTAAAGGTGGTAAGATCTTAGTATATGAGTTTGGGCGTATTATTAATTTGGTTAATTCTTGCTAACCGAATTATTTAAACGTTAACCAATAACCACACCGAAAATCGTATAAAAATTTCGGTTAAACCGAAAACCGAACCAAACACCGAACTATCCAAACCAAATTGACCAAATCAGAAGAAAAAAATTTGATTATTTCGGTTTAATCGTAAAGTTGATCACCTAGTTAGATTTCTAAAATTTTGATGACCAAATTGTTATTCTTACTAAATGATAAATTAACTAAATTTAGAAACTTCATTATTGTTTTTAAATAATCATATACCCTTAAACTAATTTAATGTTTCATAAAAACCCCATAACTTTTGTAGCCTAGGGTAGGGGTGAGTAACGAATTGAGCCGAGCCGAGCTCGAGCTTTAACGAGCCCGACGAGCCGAGCTTCACGAGCCTCGAGCTCGAGCTCGAGCCGATTTCGCTCGAATAATACGAGCCGAGCTCGAGCAAACGCTCGGCCAGAAGGTTCGCGAGCCTTAACGAGCTCGCGAGCCTAACGAGCCTTAACGAGCTCGCGAGCCTAACGAGCCTTAACGAGCTCGCGAACCTAACGAGCTCACGAGCCTAACGAGCTCGCGAGCTCGTGTGGGGCCGAATCGAGCCTAGTCGAGCTCGAGCTTGCGAGCTCGTTTGGGGCCGAATCGAGCCTAGCCGAGCTCGCGAGCCTAACGAGCTCGAGCTTGCGAGCTCGTTTAGGGCCGAATCGAGCCTAGCCGAGCTCGCGAGCCTAACGAGCTCGAGCTTCACGAACCTTCGAGCCGAGCCCGAGCCGAGCTCGAGCCGAGCTCGAGCTCGAGCTCGAGCTTCAAGCCGAGCTCGAGCCGAGCCCGAATTTCACGAGCTCGAGCTCGAACTCAGGCTCGGGCTCGGCTCGGCTCGAACTCAGCCCTAGCCAGCCCGGCCGCCACTACTTCTGTAGCCTAGGGCACCAGAGATCATTATTCCAGCCACCACCAAGAATCCATGAACTACTTTTCCTTTCAGATCAGTCTCCTCAGTTCCACACCCCGCCAAATCCTGGAGAGGAGTTTCCAACTCACAGAATCCTGCCGCCGCGAACTGCCATGGAACCAGCGAGCGGCGGAGTATTGTCGGCAGTGAAACTGAGCCCTTTCCTCACAATCAAATCTGTGGCGAGGTTTATCGACGGAGAAACAGGCGAGCTCCACTTCACCCAGAAAGGGAGAGAGACGATTGAAAGGACAAAAGTGACTGCTGCGAAGATCAGTAGCAGATTATTGTTCATTTCTCTGGTTCGTTGCTTCTCTTATTCGACGCTTTTCTGGCCATCACCGGTGATTTGGGTAAAATCCATGGCGGTCTCACAAACGACAACGGTTATGGAGTTTCCGTCAGCGCAACAAATGTAAGGGGGCGATGAGTTGGCCAGAAAGTGGGAAGAAAGGGAGTTGGGGAGGATAGGGGACAGCGGCGGGGGAAATCAAAAATTGGGGCATCGGAGCAAAACCGGTTGATCCAAGCTGGCTGGGTTCGTTGGTGATAGCCAGGATGTCTTGGCGGTGGATTTGGCCGGAGAGGATGGTTGGAGGTAATGAAGAGGAGGATGGAACCGGCGGGTTGTGAAGCTGGGTTTCATTTTTTCTTTGTTGTTGCCTTTTCTTTTTCTGATATGTATTCTTGTTTTCTTTTTTCGATTCCTCCTCACTGTCATGCTTCAAAATTGTTCAGTTGAATTAGTGAATTTCAACATCAATTTTTACATTAGGTGTAGAATGCTTTTGTTCAATGGTTAAAGGGGTCTGATTCAAGCTATCTTGACATTTATGGTAAATATGCAAAAATGTATAAGATTTACGGTATAATTGTTAGGATTAACAAACTTGGAGTGGAATTATGGCAATTTTTATTTTTTTTAGAGTAAATTCGGAAAAATCTTAAAGTTTGGGTTACTAAATATGTAATTTTCTTTAATTTTTAACATTAGTTAACTGACGGAAATTTAGTTAAGGCCCTTCTGCACCACTTGCATAGTTACCATTCTGCCCGTTGTTTTGTCGAGACTCTAAATCGCCCGAGTCACTATAATTTAGGGTACCGTTGGATATTTAAGCCTAATATAAATATCAAAGACATTCTAATAGCATTATTAAATGAAACAGATGGGATACACATGAGATACATAAAATTAACATGTAAACAATTACCAACCAATTTAGTGTCATAGATGAAAGATTCTTCATATTATACGGAGCATCATCTAGCTCTTCCTCATCAATGCTATTTTTAACCTTGCAAGAGACAGTAACAAAAATGTTTTAGCAGCTAAAAAAAGATAACACAAATAAAAATACTTCCATCTAGATTACAATTATATTCCCAGACGCTTCCATATCTACAAATTATTAAGAGAACAATGCTTTATAAGTCAACATAACTCAATGAATGTATAAAGCAGATGCCCTAATTAATTAAGGTAGAACAAAATAAAAGAGGGAATTTACAAGCCAATAATGGTCCAGTAACTACCTGATCTTCATACAGAACACCACTCTCATTGAGACACAGAGCATGAAATCTCTCAGCAGTATTTCCTATTGGCTGCACATGAGTTTACAAATATTACTTTGATGAGTATCAAAACAATCATACCATCCACCTGAATAAAACTGCAAACCCTAAATATGTTCAACAACTGCTGGAACAACATGAAATACACTGAAAAAAACGTATGCTAGAAAAGAGATTTGTCTCAATGGGGAAGAAGAGAGAATAGTGTGATGAGGGATGATAGAATAACATGAAGGAGGTGTCCTTTTATATTGGTTGGAATGAGTCAAGCCATTAAGGGACACCATAATACCCAATAAACTAGCCATAAAGCACCATACTAAATGGCATAAAACATTCATACTTATGGCCATAAACCATGGTCATAACACCCTTACTAATGGGCCATAAACCTCCACACTAAATGGTGAGAAAAATAACAATTTATCATTCATATAATTTTCACCATTTCCATTATTTTTCCAACAATAGGAACGACCGATGACTTGGAACGATCGACGATCTCCAGCTAGTCGTTTGTCCTGCCGTCAAGTCCCCCTCGCCACTTCCCGCTATTGAGACCCACTCGTCCGGAGTAGAAGCACGTAAAAGCGAGGATGGCTGGAGACACTACTAGCCGAGGCATTGACGCCGGAGGACAGACAATCGTTCGCGCAGACAAGAAATGATGGAGAGGTGGAAGCCAGAGTTGAATGGAACGGAAATGAAAGGGGGGTGGGTGGGTTAGGAAAGAGAATTAGGGAAAATGAAAGAGAAAGATGAGGCAATTGATTTGTAAATACTTCCATATCAAAAACAACCTCAAACATGTTTAATTTTTGAATTTTTTGGAGATAAGAACATACTGAGTACAAGAGTTGAATAATTATTATGCTAATTTTTGTCCGGAGAGTTTCATCCTCTAAAAAGAAAATTGTGAAACAACTATGGTATACAAAATAACTAATATTCAAAAAAACAAATTAAAAAAAAGACTAATTCTAGACAGGAAGAGCTGGTCAATGGAAAAGAAAAACAAAGGGGCAGGGAGGGCAAGTGGGTCAATAGAAACAAACAAAAGAGTGACTGTTTTATTCTTAGCATGAGGAAAAGGACAAGGAGAAAGGGGCAAAAATAGGAAAGAGTGAAAGAATAAACAATTAAACAACACTTCCAGCTACACACGAAGTGCTTCCACCGTCCTCCATTTTCTTGCTGCTGTGATACACTGCAACTTCTTTCTTACACCAGAAATGGCAAAACAATTTTTGCATCAGGCCAGAAGACATGTTTGAAATGCCTCTCTTCCTCTGAATATAGAGTCAATCAATCACCCACTCAACTCCAATTTAATAGTTTCAGCCGACTGGGCCATTTTCTTTTCTAAAGAAAAGAGTTAAAATTCTAAATTTGGTGCGCTTCACACTCCATGGAAGCGTTGCGCCTCAGGGCTTAATGGGCGATTCTCCAAGGGGGCGTCGCTTTGCCCTCCAGCCCCTTGAGCGAGCGCTGACGGTAAGACGTTTATAAGCTTTCCATTCTTCTGAGCTTAGAAGGTTGATAAAAACTTGAAGCAAAAGAAAAGCTGAGCAGAAAGCAACTAAAACCGTACCTAGATATATAACACCTATATGATGATTAATCCGGAGAAGAGACAACAATCACATCATCTTGAACTGAATTATCCATCCTTAGAGGTCCCTTCATTTCACCTTCACCACTGCTGAAAAGTTCACGTGCTGCTTTCTCAAGAAATTCTTTGGCAGCAGCCTGGACAACCTGCCCAGAAGACTGGTATTTCCTCTTCTTCTGGACATTTCTCTCTGTGTGGTTAATCCTTGCCCCCTCGCCTTTACTAATATCCCTCATATTTTTCCTCTGCTCTGCAAAGTTCAAAATAAAGAGCTCTTACAGAACAGAACAGAAGAAATATGTTAGACATGCCAGCAAATAGTTTAAAGCATAGAATGCTTACCAGAAGTAAGATCTGGCAAAGAATGCTCTATGAAACGTGTTGCTGCTAGACTATTCAAAGTGGTAGAGCGACGAAGCGGCACTTCAAAAACAAATCAAATGCATTCAGAAACTTCAATAAATGAAAAAAAAATGGAAAGGAGACAACCTAAATGATAATATCATAAAACTTGGCCAAAGCTGCAGGAAAATAAAAAAGGCAACCTGAACATGAGATGAAAGGTTAGTTATGAGAAAGTCAGTACCTGCACTCAACTGCATAAACTGTTCTAATTTGTCCTCATACAAGCTTAATCTCTCCTGTGTAGCAGAAAAACAGAGTACTTGAGAAAACAATCTATGATGAACTAGAATTCCCGTGATCCACATAATTAAGTGTAAGTCAGAATAATATCAAATCATACTGCATCAAAATACCAACTATATTTTTGTTGGTGTTATGAAGTTTATGACATCAACTGCCAGTTTAAAGCTACCTAACCCTTTAAGTGCATGTAATAGTAGCAAAAGTTATGCAGGATGTCATTCATTGCACAACTCTCTTACTGGGGAACCCAAGGATCAAAATTTGAAATGTCATCACCATAGGTTCGTATTTCATTAAAAGATTCTTATAGTATAATCAACGTGCACATTAAGAAAAGAGGATGGCACAATTGATTAGTGAGGACACATTTATATCTTTACATTTATAAACTTTGATTTGATAACATAACAGTTAATGGGAGTTTAGATCTCCTACAAACAATCTTACAAGAAGTCTAACTTTATTTTTGGAATATTAATTCAGATATATATATATATATATATTTACATTTACAAACATGATTTGATGTCATGAACAGTAATCCAAGTTTTGATTGTGTGTGGTCAATTGTAGGGTAAGATGGTGAGTATGAATTTGGAAAACCCTGAATTAAATTTGACCTTTGATTTTTTTTCATCTATGCCTAAATTTCTTACACGTTACTAGACACGTGTTTGTTGTTTCCTCTTCTTTCTTCTTCCTGTCAAAATTTCCCTTCTTGCAAATTCATCTTAAGTGAAAAATCTAACTCTGTATTTCCTCATCTCTACCTGATTTCATTCTCTGAATTTCACATGCATCCTTTCTCCATATCTACTTCTCTTAACTTTCCTTGGCCTCTCTCCGTTGATGTTCTGAGTTTCTTCTATTCTCCGTTTCTGTTCTGAGTTTTTTCTTCTCTGCATTGATCTATGCCCAAGAAGAGAATGTCTAAACACTTGGTTGTCTGTGTTGAATCTCTAACTCAATCATGTTTCGTTTTTCTAGACCGATCAAACCTAGCAACAAGAGCAGAGCCTTTAGGTGAGATCTTGATTTCTTTTGCTTCCTATAGCCTAGGGTTTTTAATTGGGATCTATTTTTTTGTTTTGTTCCAACGAATTTGTTTGTGGATGCTTTATTCTGGTTATGTTCTCTCACTTCGAGACAAATCTATTATGGGAGGCTATGTGTCAATCAGTCCTCAATTTAATGTTTGATACCCAATTTTTCTGCCCATATTTTGAAGCTTTCTACTGCTTAGTTTTGATTTCAAACCCATGAAAGTTGTTCATGTCCATTGCCACATTTTAGTAGGTCTGAAGATGCTCGGGAAAAGAGTAACTTCAGATTAAGTGTTTTGGCTTGGGCTCGAAAGAACAAGTGCAGGAACCGAGTAATGATGATATTGCTTAGAATCGAAAATAGTTGCTCGAGTATTGAAAAGGTAAAAGAATTGTAAAAGATTGGAGATATATATATCATCAGTTGTCATTTTAGGGAAAAAGGTGTAGTCAATTATCAATAAAATGCATTTTTTCTTTGTTTTATAGTTAATCAAGTTAATGCTGTTCAGAAAAATGAAACCTTAAAGTGCAATTTATTGATCGAGATTTAGCAAGAGAATGAATTAGTGAGTTTCTCTAGCTTTTGGCCTTGCAGGCCTCTTGGAATTTTTTTTGTGTTGCTATTTAGTAGTATTCCAAGCCTAAAGTGAGCAAATTTCATGTGATTTATGCAGGTATGTATGGAGAATGGCTGGACGTGGTGTTACTGTTAATGATGGGGCTTTGAGTAGAATGGAAGCAAACGCAAAACTACAGCATTCAATTTTTACGAATGTGAAGCAAGCATATACCACAATGTCATATGCCAATAAGAAGAGGCGTCAGTTTGGATAATGTGTAAAGAACAAGTTTGAAATAGCCAATAGTTATGGTCCATATGTCTTCTCAGACATACCTGTAACTGAATATTGACGAAATCAAAGTGAAGTGTAACGAGCTGTTAAAGAATCAGTCTTTATGGCTATTTGGCTTGCTTCCAGTATTTTACTTAAGCAATCTTTCTACAACATTCAGATTATATAAGGGGTCTCGATGGTAAGACTTTGGAGTTTAAGAGTATTGGGTCTTTTGAAGCTCAAGGAATTCAGTCATGTCTGCATTTGGGTTCTCTGTTTTGCAGTGGCAACTTCTCTCTTCAAACATTGCAGTAAGTATTCTGGATGATGAATTGATGATAGCTAATGTTAACAAGAATTGTTTTTTGTTAATTGATGTGATTTGGGTACTATTTAGATTATTGCCATATTCTTTCTAAATAAGGTAGTAGTCATGTTTCTTCCTTTGTTTTGTAGGAACTACTGATGTCTGTTTACTGCTAATACAGCTTGAAGATCACAGCTGTACTCAAGAAATTGCTTGATTTTAGCTTCTCAAATTCACCATTAGCCTGATTTTATTTATGGTGTTTTTTTTCTCTTTCACTAAAATAGATTGCATGCCCATCAGATATTTTTAAATTGATGCATGTCAAATGTGCAAGATGGTTATTAGTATATCAAATGCTTTATACTAAGGTGCAGTTGAATGATATTTTTAAATTGATGCTTGTCAAATATGAAAGATGGTTATTAGTATATCAAAAGCTTTATACTAAGGTGAGGTTGAATGGTTTGGATTTTTTTTGTTTGCCTTTTCTTTGTAGTTTTCCTATAAGTAAACACATTAGTTTTTATACTTACAAATCGTTCTCTGTGTTCTCTTTTTTCCCAGGTATATTTGTATTGAGAGTAGTGACCAAACTTCCAAGTCTGAATTTGGGTGGATTGAGCTATGAGGTGGTGACCAGAAAACAATCTAATAAGAGGATTGTATACATTCTTGGTCGGGGCAGGGAACTAATAAAGCTGCCAGATTAAAATGAGGCAAAAATGGGGACAAGATCCAGAATCAAAGAGTTGTAGTTAGGTGAGAGAGCCGGCACCTAAGAACCAATTTTCTCTAATGCAAGCTGCTTGAGAGATGAGAATGTGGCTTTGGGTTCTCCATCTTCTTAGTTGTAGTCTATAAGATTCATGGATATGAGTATATGACATTTGCGCATATAATTATATGTAATACTATAAAATTTAAACGTTGTTGTTATTCCGGCTACCTTAACATGCATCCCTCTATAGCTATATAACCGAGCTTGAATGTATGTAGTACGTTTCACCTACACTGAATGTATAATAGGGGGCTTCAAACATACAATTTTTGGGGTGAATTTTTTAAAATTCACCTCTCAAAAATGGGTGAATCACTCCCATATTTTCGGACCTCACCGTATTCACGGGAGGTCCGAATATCTACAGTAACCGTGATTCACGCATCCCTGCCCTGCTACACCCCTCACCTCCCTCTTCCTGTGCACACCTCCTCCCTCCCAGCCATTTTTTTGACTTCAGCGCAAAGCTACCCCATTGAAAAAAATAATACTCCTCCGTCCCGAAAGATTGGTAGATTTGTTTGGACACGGAGATTAAGGTGAATGTAAGATGTTTGTATATGTTTACTTAATTGCCCCTTAGTTGAGAGTGCACAAAAAACGAGGTAGAAAAAGTAAAGATAAAGTGAGGATAGTTTAGTAACTTTGAGAGTGAGAAGTTTCCTTTTAAGGAAAGTGATCAATTTTTGACAACCCAAAAATGAAATGTGCACAATTTTTCGACGGAGGAGTAATAATTATGTTTAACTCAAGCCCCTACCCCACTATCTGCGCGCAAGAAAAAAATTATGTTTGAGGGACCGGTTAGAGAAGGGTGACTTTCAATGATGAATTAGGTAGATTTTCGGTGACTTTTTTTTTCTCACCTATCATGTTTGAAACCCCTAATGATTTTACCCGCCGCGAAAGAATAACCCAAAGCTTAAGAAGCAACTCCGCTATACTAATCAATCAATGAAAACCACAAAACATCTAAACAAAAGCCAAACACAAGAAAATGCAAGAAAATGCCATGAGAGAGAGAGAGAGAGGAAGAAGAAGGTGAAGAAGAAAGCGAAAAGTTACGGAGACTTACAAGCTCTGATTTAACAGGATGGTCTTGTGGGTCAATCCCACTACATTTCAACCTCACTATAAAGCCACAAAAACAAAACATAAAAAAAAAAAATTAGCTGGACAACCTTAATCAATACTACCAGACCCAAAAAGAAAACAGAGAAAGACATAGAAACTCACATGCGAAGAGAACAGTAGTGGCTTTCGCAAGCAAGAAGAAGACTTGAGCGCGTTGAAGAGGCTGTATACGAGCAAGATCATCTGGGTCAGAGTGAGACAATAACCGGAGGCAATGTGTTCGAAATTGTTCAACATTCGCAAGCATTCTCTTCGCGGAATCAATAACCGGTTCTGGAACCAACGTGCTATCCTTCTTGCCCATAGTTTGAAGAAGGGGCCGAACTGAAACTGGAGCTTCCGGTTCTCGCTGATGGGTTCAGAGAAGAACCGAACAGGTCAGAAGGACTTGACAGAATGAAATTGGTGAAGCCCGTAGCAAGAAGATGACGACGCGACTACCCGTGTAGCCTAGGGTTGCATTTGGGCAAGCGTGAAGCTCGGCTTAAGCAGATGGCTTCAGCAACTTGCCACCACACGTTCTTAATGAAATTACCAAAATACCCTGCCCTTCTTCCCCAAACATCTCAATAGATTTGAAAACAACTAAAAGCTTGTTCGATCCGACATAGCTATCCTCCATGATCGTCAACCATCAGAACGACATCAAAAGCTACAATCTCATGGAAATGGGTTGCAACGCGGGACTGATTTCAATCGAGCTCACAAAAAGCCTACTCCAAGCGAACTGGAACACGTTCGCTGTTGTACGTCGTTGTCGTCTTCACCGAGCGAGAACCATCACCTTGAATGGGGACTTTTGGCAATGACCGATAGGATGCTATTGTGTGTTTCGAGAAGAGGACACAAGGGTAGATTTCGTAATTACATTGAAATTTTTGGTCCTTTATTATTTCCCACACGAGTGGAGTTTAAGCCAAGTGCTTAAGCACTTTGCTTAACGTCTGCCTGCCGCCTGTCAAATAGAAGCAATTTGGTAGGGTTTTACAATAATTTAAAGCCAAAGGCTTAATTCAACATCTTTTAAGAAGAAATTACTAAATTACATATTTTATCATTGTCTTCTTATCACTCAATAAAATGGTAAATTAGTAATTTCCTGAATATTATATGAATTATAGGGATTAAGTTAATTTTATAGAATTGTGTAGATCTAAAAATGAATGTGATTTAAGTCTTTGGCTTTATATTGTCCATACCTTTAGAAACCCTTGTTAGATCGGCCCGTACCAAATTGCCCCTAAAGTTGGCCCATTGATTGTTTATTTATATTTAATTTTATAATTTTAAGTTATATATACGAACTTTATTAAATTATTTTTTATTACTTTTAATTTTTGTAGCCTTTGATCGACGTTTCACAATGTCTGCATAACACAATTGATTCCATACTAATTTTCAAAATTTATGTCACAGACTTAAAGATATCTTGATGTTATTAGTTTTTTTTATATTTAATTTTATAATTTTAATTTATGTATACCACCAGCTTCCAATGTCTAACCTAAAAATTTTCAAAATTATCTCCAAAATGAGAAGTAAAAGTCATATTCTTTAAGTTATTTATGCTCAAACTCCAATAGCTTACCCATTTTAAAGAATCCTACATTAATTACATCAATAAAATATTCTACAGTTATTACTAATAAATGGTAGTAAATTAATTTTTATTTGACACTTATATTTAATAAAATTGTCATCTAAGAAAAAAAATGAATTTCTACCCTAGTAAAATGATGAAATATATACTCATATTTGTTGTATTCATTTACTATAATATCACAATATTGGTATAAAGTTAGAAAAATAGAGACAAAAAAAATAGAAAGGTAGTGCAGTTTTTAAATATAATACTCATTTCTTTCCATATGACTTTCTAATCTGTATCTAACTACAATTTCATAGGCAATAAACAACTCTAAATTTTTAAATAAAATTATACTTCTTCCGTCACTGTAAAATTGAACATATTTTCTATTTGGACTAACACATAAAAATTGATCACTTTCCTTAAAAGAAAATTTTTACTTTTAAAGTTACTAAACTATCTGGTATATCGTGTCCGGGCCATTGACTGGGCCCTCAAGTCAAGGCCCAACACACTGGCCCAACAAGGGAATCGCTCGAAGATCTTTCTAAGGCACAACCAACCTCAAGGGTGTCGCTCGCGACACCACCCCCTGGCCATATTCAAATGCGAGACCAACCTTTCGCCACAACCAACCGCGAGGGGTCTCTTTCCACCTCCTCCTGATCATGATCAAATTAAAACATGATTGTCTTAATCTAAAAAGAGGGCCTCCGCCCAAAACCCCTTGTCGTGCGAGACCTCGACACTTGGTAACTTGGAACTCGTCTTGAAGACTCTTCACATGATACCGGCAGATCAGCCACGATCCTAGGGAACGTCTCCCACTTTCCTGAACTTCTTCAACGATCTCAGGAGCGTATCCACCTTACATAACGACACCAACGAGGCAACAACCATCCTCCAACTCCTATAAAAAGGAGACTTGGGATAGGTACACCTTCACTCCTCTTTCTGCTCATGAGTACTCTGTTTCCCTCTTGCAAATTGTTCCGTCAACAGCAGATCATCACTCTGAGCATCTAAGAGTTCGGCCCCACAGGAACAAGACTCACTACTTTATCTTTACTTTTGTCTATCTCATTTTTTTGTGCACTTTCAATCAATGGGCAATTAAGTAAATACATACAAAAGTTTTACATTCAGCTAAATCTCCATACCCAGTCAAACGTTTCAATTTTTTAGGGACGAAGGGAGTATAATTTCATCAACAAACCATCAAATCAACCCTTTTTTCTCTTGAATTTCCTTCCAATAAATATCACATCAATTTCAAATATTTCACCAAATTCTCTAAAATTATCATCAAGAAAACGCAACCAAATCTAATTTCTCAATCCATTGTCCTCTTTCTCAATCTTTCCTTGCAATATTTTAACCATGTAAACTAAATTCATGCATTCAGTTCCAACATCAATGCTACATCAGGTTTTTAAGATGCCAAATCAGAGTAAAACAATGTCATTAAGCTCCAACTATACAGCACATTGGTATTCCATCTGTAATGTGGCAAAAATTAGAGTTTTAGGTAATGATATGGATACTGATTGTAAACAATAAGACCTTAAATGAAAAGTATAAGAACATTAGGCTTAACTTATAAGAATTAGAAAACCGTTAGACCTAAAAGTGTTGTTTCCCTCTACTATAGGCAAAATAAGATAAGGTGGGGAAAACATTTTTTCATTTCTTCTTCCTCGGAGAACTTCGGAAACAGAGTAGTGGCCGAGCGGCGATTACATTTTTCACCAGTGGCCTCGGCTGGAAGAGTTCTCCAGAGTACAGTCCTCAGGTTCTTCTTCCTCTGCTTCAGTTTCGTTTCAAATCCTTCGTCAGTTTGATAGTTTTTGTTCCCGTTTTACAATTCAAACCCGCAATCGTGAAGTAGGTTTTGGGTTTCTTCGAATTCCCGTGTACTCTGGTTAGTTCTTCCGTTAGCCGTTTTTGAAGATTGTAGCTGTAAGACAGCGGTATAATCAAGAGCTTTTTGAAGAAGAAGGAATGGTGAGAGTTAGATCCCTTTTACTATATGTTTGTTTTTACTGTTTAGATGGTAACCACGCGTTCCCTCACAAGAGGATTTCCTGGCCATCATGTGTATAATATTTTGACTTTGGCTCTTCTATGATAGACAGTGTAGTCGAGATTGAGGTGTTATATGATGATGATGATGATATTGATTGTATTGATAATGCATTTTTAGTAAGGGGAACTTAGCAATATGAGGATTATTGAATTTCATTTTTCTGTAGAAGAATTGCCATTTTTTGAAACCCCATAAAACTGCAAGTGGAGCTATTTTAGAACTATGATGGCTCTTTATGAAGCAAACTAAGTAAGCATACTATATATTGAAGGAAAGAGAAATTGATTGCGAAAAATGGAGGAAACTTTAAATACAGACCAATTGTATTTTATTTTTTTTAATGTAGCTGGAATATTAAATTTGGTCGACCTTAGAGAATCTATAAAAATCTTGTCTACTTTCCATATCTTCATCTTTGTGGAAAGTGCATGCCAGAATCTGGATTTTCCAATAGTGGCCTTAAATCATTCTTGCTAAACGAGTTATTAATTTGATGTACCATGCCATTGTGATTACTCAGTAATTCGTCTCTCTAGTTAAATCAGTCACTGGGCTTGCAATGCCAACTGTTGAGGCTGTTTGTTACCTGTCAGTTGTCTAGTATTCGTTGTATGTTCAGGATTGTTGTTGCCAAAGGCAGCTCATAGATTTCTAGCTTTAGTTCTTTTGGCACATCGAAGCATATCTGTTTCTCATGTATCTACCTTCTCAGGGGCCCTGGGTACCATTCAAATGACTTCCATATGAATGGTATTCATTTAATTGATTTTCATTTCTACAACCTGTCTGAAACTGATGTCATTTGAAAGGTACCAGTATATGAACATAATAATAGATTGAATAACAATTTCTTATAATGTAATGACTATTTTATAAATTTATCACTGCTATTAAATGCCACTGACATTTAAGTTTATCCAAATGATCTCTTACTTTCTATTTCATGCTCTTTACAGGCAATGTACATCCGCATCAAACGTAACAAGACAACTTATTTTATCCAGTGTCACCCCACTGAAACTACTCAGAGCATTAAAGAAAAGCTGGAAGCAATCATTGATAAACCTGTCAATGATCAGCGTCTGATCTTACTGGAGAGTGGAGAAGAATTGGAGGATGCGAAATCTTTGGCAGAACAGAAGGTACCAATGCGAAATATGGCTCCTATGCCCTGTCGATCTCATTTTTTCACTTGACACACACACAACACACGTGAATGTGCAGAAATTTATAGCCTTGACAGTTTACCATGATCATTTACTCTAACATCATTAACTTTTGACACACTGCATACCTTTGATGACCTTTTCAGGTTGAAAATGACGCTGTTGTTGCACTGACCTTTAGGAAAGGTAATAATTGTCTCTTGGGTATCAAATACTGATTGGTCTAAACTGATCTTGACAACTTAGGTATAGTTTCTTGATCCAACTAGGAGTGCTTGTTGAAGATTCTGAGAAAATAATTATTTCTGCTCTTGCCTATGTTTAAAATGTTTGTTTATGTGACTCTTGTGAGTAGAAACCAGCATTTAGGGTGTACGAAACAGTCGTTCTTTCAGTTGGGGCAAGTGAGAAATGTATAATTTTTCCGGATCAGTTTTATGTCTTTTCTTCAGTATTCAGATACACCGTTGCACCTGCGGAAATCAATATAGGATTTAGAGATAGATATGCTCCCCCTTTCAGTGTTGAGAGGAAAAGAATACCATGTATTTTGTTGGCAAGCACTATCATGACAAGTGATAGAGTTCATATCTTTATGCTTTGAAAATGTATACCTTGGACCAGTAACGTGTGAATTCTGCTCTAGCTCTCAGTTTGTTTACAGGGCTGACATCTCCTATGGTCCTATTACTTTAGCCTTCAGCCCCTGGCTGGGAAACCTCTTTTAAAAACTGTATGATGAACTGAATCTGTTTTTAAATGTGATATGTACTTGTTCATACAATCTTGTCGATAAAACTTATCTCTGAGAGCTAGTGTTTGTGTTGAGAAGTGGCTGGTTAAGACTGTCCAATTGCCCACACAGCAACCACTGTTAGCCATCTGAGATTTAGGCCGTAAACTTGGGCCATGACGTTTGCTCATATTTTGTTTGCTTTTCATCCTTCAGAAAGTTGTTAAACTTGAAGGCTCTCTTCCTTTTTGGTCTGCGGAAGCACAACCAAAGTGGGAATGAGGATTTGAACCCTAGTTGGGTTGGTGAAAGTCAAACGAATTAACTGTATTGTTTAAACATCATTAAGTCTGAAAGAGAAGAACTTTGCTCGTGTTCATAACCTATCACTTTCAAGGTTCATGTTTCTTTTGTGCTAGAAGGTCCAAATCCAAACTCTGGCTGCTTCACACTTCGTTTTTTGTCATGTGACATACTTTTAATCTAACTATAATTTCTCAAGTTTTCTTAATACCTCCTAAATAAAATATTTGCACCTCAAATCCTACTACAAGTGTACTTATTCAAGAACTGATGAAATTCATGATAGTTTTTCTTTCCTTTTGGGTTCAGCGTGAATACCTTCAAATTGTTTCTTGGAACAGGATTGAGATGGCTCTGGATGTTGTGTACATTCTTTGTTTGTCATAGGATGTAAAATCCTTTTTCTGTCTTCTCTGCTGCAGCATACCAGTAGTTTTGGGGAACAATTAATCTTCAATTTGTACAATATACAACCTGTTTAACTGCATTCAGAACAGTGTCTTTATGAGCTCATCTTAGACACACCTCTCTCTTTGCAGATGCAACGAACGAATTTGAGGATGTCAACATTGTAACACCGAATGATTTCTATCAATCACGAGATGGCGATGGTGGCAGTTGGTGAGGCTTAGGTCTCATTTCGGAGATAGTGAAGCTACAGGTCTCTAGAACCGTAGCCACCTTTGTGGCAGTTTAAAATGGGAGGAAAAATTGTGAGGGAAAAAAGTTTTGGAATTTGTGTAAATTTAAATTGTTGTTATTTTGTTAGTTTTTTGGTGTGCAGAATACAACCCAACTTTTTGGTGTAAGACTCGGAGCTATGTTTCTAGTACTCTATTCAGAATAAATTTATAGATTCATTAGAGCTAAAGGTTGAGAATAATGCTAATGTTCTAATACCCGACTTCACACGAGTTGATGAATTAATAATTATCAAAATCTTTAATGTATCAAATAAGAATATATTCAATGTAATTAATTATGAAAAAAGTTCACTTTTAAAAGTTTTGATTTTAATTTATTATTGGAATATTGACATGGATACCATGTATTCAGAATATAAACTAAAAATGATGTGTTGGTATTACTTCATTTATAATCCAAAAATTTAAATGTAAAGTACAGTAACTAATGAAAGTACATGCAATAGTAAAGATTTGCATGCATCCAACTATGTTCTTAGTGTGCTTAAGACATTATACTTGATCACCAAGATCCACAGTTTGGTGGGGTTAAGAACATGAATGTCTAAACCATTCCTCATCTTACTTATTGGTTCTGCAACTATTTAGTGTACATCCTTAATCGTGAAACAATTTCGAGGCCGTTATAATGGTTGCTTATCCATGAAAAATGGTTACTTACCTATTTTGCGCTTAAGTTAGGTCGTTAAAGTGGTCTTACCCGTCTGTGATTACGTTAGACCGTTATAATGGTTGCTTACCCGTCTTGCGGACTAAGGATGTAATACTAAATAGTCATAAGACCAATAACCAACACAAGAATAATTTATGGATTTTTTATATCATGTCAAATAGTTTAAATACCCGGCTCATTGCGGGTGCAATAATTTATCAATTAATCATATTAACCCCCACCAAACATGTTAATATATAAAAACATTATGTGCAATATGTAGCAAAAAAACACATATTTTTATGTGATGACAAAGGAACGTATGTAGAAATTTGAGAAGTGTTGATGTCTAATTTAATAAATGTTGAGTAGGAATAGCTTAAGTTTAAAAAAACTATGACGTATTGTAGCAATTAATTAAGGGCAAAATGGACATTTCCACACATCGACTGATTAAATGGCAACATAGACCAAAAGAACTCGATCAGGACAAAAGAATTTGAAAAAATGACTAAAATAGACTGAAAACTTAAAACGGAATTGAGGTTAAAATGAAATATTCCGTTAATATAATTAAAGATAAAACCAATTGAGTTAATTTTGACACAATTAAAAAATTTGAAAAAGGAAAAGAAAAAAATGTCACTCTTGTGTAATTAATAGTGGGATGTTGCTGTTTGGGAATAAGAATTTGGTTTGAATTTGGATTCCTCACAAAAAAATCAACACTTCTCATTTAATTGAGATTGTACACATTCTCATTGTGTTAATTAAGATTCTCATCCATTTTTCTTTTTTTTCTTTTTTAAAACTGTTTTTCTATCAAACATTTTTGTCTATATATTTTTATTTCATTTGTCTCATCTATTTTTTTCGTTCATCCCGTCTGAGGGGTGAAATTAGAAACGAATTCTTTAAAAATGGTAGGTGATTCCTTAAAAATTGGTGGGCTTGTTGTTATTTTGTTAGTTTTTTGGTGTGCAGAATACAACCCAACTTCTTGGTGTAAGACTCGGAGCTATGTTTCTCGTGCTCTATTCAGAATAAATTTATAGATTCATTAGAGCTAAAGGTTGAGAATAATGCTAATGTTAACTTTGTTCCTAAATAGAATCTCTATTAGGGGTATTATTGAGACTAAAATCTGTCAGATGACAGCATTAATCTTCCCAAAGAGCCCACAATGATGGATTAGTGGTTAAGGTCCTTGAATTTGACCAACTAACATTTGTTGCTCCATTTGATTATTACTCCTATAATTATTGATTGCCATTTGAGTGGGGTTGAATTTCACTGGATTTCCAAATAGAGTAACATTTTCCCGCGGGTACCACATACCTTTTGTTCATCTTTACATCAAAGAACGTTCCCGCCAAAGCAAAAAGAGGAAGAAAGAAAAGGTGGTTTCTTTCCGGAAAGCAATTCTTTTTAATCTAGTTACATGATCACATGGTGTGAGACTTGTTTAAAATCATTAAAATAAACAACAGTGAATCCCCCCCCCCCCTCTTATGATGAGTAAACTCCACGGAAAGTCCATCTTTTTAAGTTTGTGACCTATTTCGGTCCCAAAATAACTTTTTGTTTCAAATTGGTCCCAAAAACAAGTTTTCCATATACTATTCTCGTCCTTTCCATCCATTTTGGGCGTTTAAGTTGACGTGTCAGATAAAAATACCATTTTGCCCTTAGTTTTGTTGAGTCAGCTGCTGATGTGGTTTAGTGTAGATATGCTACACCCTCCCTCCAGCATGCATTTCGTCGATAAATGCGGGTGGAGTGAAAATTTGGGGATTAGGGTTCGAAATTTCGGGAGACCGATTGTTGATCGATTGAGCGAGCTCGGTTGTCTGGTCGGTAGTAGGGCTGTAAACGAGCCGAGCCGAGCTCGAACTGTGCTCGGCTCGAACTCGGCTCGATAGTTTTTGATCGAGCTCGAGTTCGGCTCGATAGCTCAACGAGCCTTCATGATACGGGCTCGAACTCGGCTCGATTAATTGCTCGAGTACGGCTCGATTGCTCGTGAGCTGCTCGAAACGTGTCAATAATTATTCAAACTACATACGAGTTCGGCTCGATAGCTGCTCGAAATATGATACTTTGTAATTTTAGTCTTGGTGCTTTATAATTTTAGTCAACTAGGTAGTACTACTTTCAAATTACTCATTATACAACATAATTGTAGTAAATTAGGTCCTACTACTTTAATTATTTACATATGAATTATTATAGGTTCTTTTTAGTATGTATTGCTCGATAGCTCGATAAGCAATCGAACCGAACTCAGCTCGACTCGAACTCGGCGGCTCGAACTCGAACTCGAAGCTCGATAATACATTGCTTAATAACACAAGAGCCGAGTTCGAACTCGAGTAAGTTCGATAACAGCTCGGCTCATTTACAGCCCTAGTCGGTAGCGAGTCATTCTCCGATGTCTTTCATTTGTATATCTGGCGTCAATTTGTCAATATCGACTGGTTCGACATCGAACTCCTCTGGTCCACTGAAAGCTCCGTTCTGCAGATGCGGCGTTCGTACTCCGTTCAGGACAGCCTTGACTGAGGACAATGCTGACAGGAGGTTCTTTGGATGTGCTCGATTTGAGGTAGGTATCATTTATCTTGATCGAAAACTCGATTGTTGTTTTGATTTCAGTTGCTGTTTGGATGTTCTTGGTTTTGATTTCAGTTGTTGTTTTCGTTTTGAGGTAGGTTCTTTGGATGTTCTTGGTTTTGATTTCAGTTGTTGTTTTCGTTTTTCATGTTCATGAACCTTCCAATGCTCTGTATTTGATAGTATTTGTGCACATAAATTTTTAAATTACAGAGAGACAAAGGTGAGACTTGCGGATTCTTCAAATGGCTGGATGGTCCTACAGATGACCATCTTAGGACATTGTTGTATGCAACATTACAGGAGGAGGAGTACAGAAGGAAGTTCCATATGTGTATGGGTGAGAGAGGTGATTTGCTTTGTCAATTAACTGTTGTTGAATGTTCTCTTAAGGTGGTTGAGAAGGAACTCATGGAGACCAGGAAAGCAAAGCAAGCTGCTGAAGAACGATTGAGTAGGCAGAGTTAGTTAGTTGCTAGGTGTAAGAAATTCATTGTTTGGGTTGTCATATTTGTGGCAGCCATTCTGTATCACTTCTATGTGAAGCTTTAGGTAGTGAGGTTAATGTTGGACATCTAACATGTAATATGTACTATTGACAAAGTTGATGCACTTCTAATCAATGCTTTTGAGCTTCAAGTAATGTCTGTTATCTAAATATGCAAAGCTGCTAATGTGATAACATGCTTTAGATAGAAGTAATGCCTCAAAATATTGAGTATATGTCCAAATCTGGTTCAACAAAGGCAATACAGACAGGGGCGGAACCAGAAAATTCATCCAGTGGGGGCAGCAAATAAATATATATATAGTGATCGACATTGTTGTCTTAATAGATCAATATTAATAATAGATCAACATGATAAGTTGTTTAGATTGACATCGTTAGATCCACATGACTACCTTGTCAGATCGACATACCTACTTGATTGATCAGCATAAAATGGTGATCGACATGATGAGTTGTTTAGATCGACATCACTATCTTATTAGATCGACATGACTACCTAGTTAGATCGACATCACCACCTTATCAGATCCATATAACTACTAGCAACGTAAGTAAATATTTTTATGAGTGGGGGCAAACCAAAAAAATCAGTGGGGGCAAACTGCAAATAATATACAAATATAGATATTATTCCCCTAATTTACCCAAATTTGAGTGGTGACAATTGTCACCACTCATTACATTGTACATCCGGCCCTGATTACAGAACAATGCCAGATCCAATCCAAATACGGTTAAGGCATGACAGAACCAGTTGTCACTAACATCCATCCTCCATAGCCCCCATATCATTCACACCAACCCAAAGTTCACCCTCCTCTAATTTCATTTCATTATGTGCATTCAGACCCCTCTCCACACCATCCACATATCCATCTCCCTCGGTCCCTAATATCATTAGGAATGTGACCCTCATGAAACTTCTCAGCCAGTTCAGTCAACACCTCCTCATCACCAGATTCATCACCTTTTTAGCATATGCCCCTCCCACATGTCCCTCTTCCTTCAACCAACAAAATTTGCACAATAGCAGGGGCTCACTCAATTCCATCTTGTTTCTTAGATAAAACTCTAGGCTATGTTCTACATATAAGTCCAACCCATCCCCCTCAATAGCAGCAATAAACATTTCACCCATCTCAATGGCCATTAAACTACTCTCATCACTTAATGGTTTTAAGTCCTCAATTTCACCCCCCTAGAGATGTAGTACGTGCACTTGATATCCTTACTAGTGTACCCCAGATTCCTCAAACATGAACTCGGTGAAAAGTAAGAGAGAACATCCTTGTGATTTTTGAATACCCTCACCTTGCCATCTACATACCGCAACCATGACTCTGTCACAAACCTCCCACCATGATGCATGGTAAAGATGTGGATATCACCCATCTGCAAGTAGATGAAAAAGAAATAGCCATAGACAGGGGCGCCTGTATAAAAACGAAAAAGTATCTTCTGAAACCATCAATAGGGACACCTTTGAATGGAGGATAACAAACTCTCCTTAACGTTTTTCGAAAACCTAACTTTTGAAAGACGGAGATGATGTTCAACTTCAAGAAATTCGTAACCAGACAACAATTCTGCTTTGATTTGGGTTCAAAATCAAAGAATCGCAACTTAGGGTTATCGTTCTTTGAACAGAGCTGCGAAAAGAGGGAAAAAATTCGGAGCACGGAAGAGAAGGGAGGAGTTGTACACGTTTTCTCCAAATGGATAGAAAAACACATCACCATCCGACTCACCAAAGCAAAGGGGCAAAACGGACATTTCACAAACAACCGTTCGATTAAACAGCGATTTCGGACGGAAAGGACGAGAATAGTACACGAAACTTGTTTTTGGGACCAATTTGAAAACAAAAAGTTATTTTGGGACTGAAATAGGTCACAAAGTTAAAAGAGGGACCTTCCGCGGATTTTACTCCTCTTCTGATGGTGAAATGGAGTACTAATTAATGATTGTTGCACATGATTTCTCATCATTAAGCCCGAATGCCCGATTAAGTTTATCGGACGTAGAATGAGAGATCACAAAAAATAGGAAGACGTCAATAGCATGCCTTTTTGTTTTTGTATGTAGTTCCGGGATGATTACGGGGTTCTCATTTCAAAAATTTTTTATTTTTTTTCACATGATTTTTATTGCATAATGTTGTTAATTAATTAGGGTAGGGGACACGAAAAATAAAAGACATAAAAAGAAATAGGTGATCCAGACTCGCATTCCACTAGTGTCACTCACCTGGCAGGCAAAGAGTGAGTGAGTGAGTATCAATTACAAGTAGCAACTATGAAAACCGAGAGTTATCAAACCAGACATAACATAATACTTGCCGTTAGCAATAAATAAGGCAAGGCAACAATCCCAATCGCAGCCCCATCCACACATAGTATATAGTATATAGTATTTCACATAAAGAAAATGAATTTAACTCTCACATAGTATATAGTACAATTTCACATCACAATTAACTATATACCCAAAGTTGCTAATAATAGTTGTTGTGTTAGTGGAACAGAACATGCTGCATGAAATTGGAAAACCAACTCAACTTCTTGCCTAGACACTCACTTCTTTCTTCAGACATACATGTACTCATCCAATCTCCATCATCTCATGTTTTCCAATGAAAATCAAATAATAAAACTAAATACCACTTGCTGACTTAATTTGTCGAGTAATTGAATTTCCGATGGGTGGGTTAGACTTAGGAGGGATATTCACCGAAAGCAGCCCTTGATTCCATCCACCACGGAATCGATAATTAGCTCTGCTCACCCAACTCTACTTTTCCATCACGGCACCCAGATCAAGCTAACGGTAATCGCAAATTTGGGACAACTTGGTAGTTAGTTTGATGCCAAATTTGGGACAACTCTAATTTCTTCAAAAAGTAAATGGACTCATATTTTAATTAATAAATTATCAAATCAAGATTTCCATCAAATTTCTAAATGTCACAACAATTTGAAATAGATTTCCATCAAATTCTTCAAAACTTTGAGGGTCTTGTTATTTACCATATACGTGGAAAATTAAATTATCCAATTCACTACTAATTAACTAATTCAACTAATCAACTTAACAAATTAAAAGACTAAAATACTCTTCCTAATAAAATAGATTTTCTAACTAACTTGCTACACTCACCGCCATCACCGCTGCTGCCGGCCCACTGCCACCACCACCACTATCATTGTGGTCGTCAACACCACATTTTGTTATCAATGAATCTGTCTGCTAAATTATCAAAACCTGTCTCAATGTGATGGCCCCATGATGGTCTTGAGTTCATGGGGTTCGCCGGCGACCATGAAGATACGTGCCGGAGTTCTGGCTTTGACGCTCCGTATCCCATTATCGAACTTACTCGAACTCGGCTTGTGTGTTATTGAGCACTTTGTTATTAAGCTTCAAACTCGAACTCGAACAGAACGCATGACTCAATAATTTTATCGAGCCGAGTTCGAGCCATCTTGAGTTCGGCTCGATAGCTTATCGAGCAAAACATATTAAAAACGGTTAGCATAGTTCATATGTAAATAATTAAAATAATTGGACCTAATTTACTAAGTTTCTAAAGTACAAGGGTTATTTTAAATGACTTATTTGACTAAAATCATAAAACATGAGGAATATGATTTATTATGCTAATTGAAATAGATTTTGAGCCATTTTCGAACTGAATTCGAGCGTAGTTCAAATGGTTTTTTACAGGTCTTCGAGCAGCTCGTGAGCTATCAAGCCAAACTCGAGCAATTAATCGAGCCGAGTTCGAGCATTCATAATGAAGGCTCGTTGAGCTATCAAGCCGAACTCGAGCTCAATAAAAAGCTATTGAGCCAAACTCAATCTTAGCACAATTCGAGCTCGGCTCGGCTCGTTTACAACCCTATACCCATAAGAGAAATATGAGAAAATAGATTTATAAGGAGGGATAGAGTTGATATTTCATAGATATGTGGTTTCTACATATGTTATAAGGAGGTGCCCCCATTGTATGAAATAACGTACCGTGTCGGCCGATGCGCCGGTGTAGTACCGGTATAGGCCAGAAAACGACACCATTTTGGCCAAATACATATGGAAAAAGTGTAGGATGAAAATTCATATATCTAAGTTTAGGGCGTAAAAGAAAAAGTGCATGTGTCTAAAAAATCATTTTTTAGGAAATCCGTTAACTTTAACACCGAGTTAACTGTAAAGGACTTGAATAAGATGAAAATATGAAGATGAGTGACTGTAATAGGACAAATTCTTAAAAATGAGACTGAAATAGGACAATAAGCAAAGTTAAGGGACTTAACCGTGCATTTTACCCGTTAAAATTGTAAGAAAATGGTTGTACCGGGTCATCAATGTTATTTATCAACCGGGTGATTTTTCACCCACCTAGAGCACTTGAAAAATGGAGGATAGATATGTAATTGTCTAATTAGTTGGGCTTGGGTTTCCAAATTACCTTATAGATGAGTCATTTGAACAAGTGGGTGAAAAATCACTCGGGTGATGATTAACAGGGTTGGTACCGGGTGGTGTTATCTTGGTATTACTGCATCATTTTCTTTGTTGTTGGGTTTTTCGGTCTACTTAAAAGCTTCATCAAACTATTTAAGGACAATTTGTTGTTAAAAATTCATTTATATTTTGTTATTTTATATATTTATATTAATTATTGTATATAAATATAAATATTTTTATATTAATTATTTTATATAAATATAAATATATTTATATATTAATGAACCGGTGATCCAGTACACTATTTTTCGGTACATCCGAAATATCTCCAATATACTGATAATGTTTGTACTGTTAGCAAAACGATACCATGTCCGTCCGGTACGATGCTTTACACCATGAATGCCCCATCATGCCGCTAATCTCTAGAGCTAAGGTTTTTTTTATTATTATCATTATGGCTGTTCAAAAACAAAAATTTCATTTCATCATAGAACAAACTTAATATTGTATTTTTCGGATACATAGGTTAGTTGAACTAAGATCACATGGAAACGAGCGCTGATTAATGGAGTATTCAATAACCTGATCGGTCAACAACATTCAACAAAAAGCAATGCTCCGCGTGCTAAATGAACAAATAGGGGGAAAAGGGTAAAATTGGCAGGACAAATCCCAGCGCTGTAAATTAAAGCCAACCTTCAAAAGCCCAACATTGACCCAAGAGCTTCGTGACATTTTTATTTACTTACTTTGAAAGGAAATTTCATACTCAATACATTGTTCATCGCACCTATTTTTCTCCTCTCTTATTGGTAATGGTAAATGTGTTTGACGAAAAAAACTTCTCTTTGTTTTCCATTAGTTTTTTTTTGATGCCTAAATTTTAAAAAGGAAATTAAGTTTTTGGTTAATTAGTAGTTGGGTGAGTAGACTAATTTAGTTACCTGCCTTGGTGTTTGGTTTAGGGGTTCCTCGAAAGGGACTATCCAAATGCGTCCCAATGGAGGAAAAGGCATGCATGTCCTTGTCAACCCAAACACCTTTAAGTGAATTTCAATATAGGAGTAATTTGATACTTCAACATTTAATTTATAATTTTATTTTTATAATAATTTACATTATAAATTTGGAACTTTTATATATAAATAAAAATTTAATGTCCTAATTTTACAAATATATTCTTTGATATTTTTTTATTAAAAAATAATATAAATAAATTAAAATCAAATTGATACAAAAAATGAACTGTTACGTTGTTTTTTGGACAAAAAGTATAGTATATAGTAAATGTTGTTAATTTTCCTTTTTTTTTTTAAAAAGGGACAGATAAAATATGATACTTTAGAATGCAATCAATGAAAGTTACGTTGATAATTAAGAAGTGATTAATTGTCAATTTATGAAGGGAAATTGCCATCGAGAATAATGTAAAACGAAAAATCATTAACTTATTAAATAAAACTGTCATAAAAGTAGGTGGCGCGAAAACAACTCCCTCATTCCGAGTCCATCCCTCGAACTGAAAAACCGTTTCCTTTTCCCTCATCTTTTATTCAAACTTCTTCGCCTTTTTTCCTCCATCTGGAAATAAAAAGAACCCGTAAATTTAAATAAATTTTTTAATCGGTCCCCTGAATTTTCTCTTTATCCTCTTCTATTTCCGGCAAAGAAACCGCCGATTCCGTTAGCCTCCGCCTCGCCGTCCGGCTTCTTCTGCTCCGACAAATCTCTCCTTTTTTCCGGCTATCGACCTTCCCATTTTCACTTCTCGAATTTTGGCTGATTTGCAGCTAGCAGCGAGAAATTCCGGAGCATCATTTAGGGTTCTGTTCAGTGCTGAGTTCGGGATTGGTTGATATAATAGAAAGGTGAGGGAATGAATTGGGATTTCAGCTTCATGAGATTTGAAATTATAATTGTTCAGATTAATGGAGTCCTGATGTTGATTTTGATCCTGATTTTGTCTATTTGAATGATAGCCTTACGGATTATCGTCTTTCTGCTGCCATTATTAGCACTTGGATTCAATGAACATTAGTGATTTTTTTTCTTTTTCTGAACAGTTCCGAATCGATCACTCTGATTTTGTCATTGTCTTTAGAGACAAACCCCTGCCAAGTACAGGCACTACTACAGACACTGTCCTGATTGTTCACATATCTTCATTCATGATAGGAATATAATATTCTCCTTGTTTGTAATTTGATTGGCGTCATCACAGGTTTTCGTGGATTAGTGTTCCTGATCTGTAAATAAAATTTCCCAGATAGTTAAACAGGGGACTCTTTACTTCCATCGTTTTTGTTTTCTAGCTAGCTTTAGAAATTACAGTTTATTCACGGGGATGTACAATGATCTTCCTTGCACGTGGTCGTCCATGTTTCACCCATATCTTCAAGAACATAAGCACCAGCAAACTCAGTCCTCGTGATTATTAAATTCATTATTGAATGTACATATACAAACTAAGCTACATTATTTTCCCCATTGTTAAATATAGTCGTAGTACATTGCTCTATTTTACTAGTTTTTGCATGATTTCTCTATCATTTCAGTAAACACCAGAACATGTGATCCCAAGAAAACTCCAAAGGAATCCTGTTGTGTCCTTTGTCAGTAAACAAGCTGAGTTTTTTTTTTCTTTCTATCCTTTTTTCTTGGGCTCCTTCTTTTACTCCTCCCTTCAAAATACAGTGATTTTGGGACTAGTATTATTCGCGGAAAGGGAAGAAAGCGGCCGTTGTGGGGCTGTGTTTATTTGTATCTCTGGTCTGAGTGACAGTAGTGAACACCGTTTTGGCCAGCCCACCCGACCATGGTACTCTCGTGAGTGGGACAAAAGGCAATATATTAGCTTCACCAAATTAAAGACTCTCACCCTCCTCCGTCTCTCTGTCTGTAGCCCACCGAGCACCACTCTCGTGGCTCTACAGTGAAAAATATTTCTACTTTCTAGCCTCCCCTGCCTATTATCTTAAGGGACCCCTACAGCTCTAAAAGGTCCCGTAGGGTTGAACCAAAATTTTAGTTGTAATGGTGACAGTTGACACGAATCTTGTATCTCCCAAGAAGTTCTTCTGGGTTCTCCATGCCCCAGATGGTGTTCTGTGAATTTGTAAAATAGTTGCAATGGCCTGATCTGAGAGTCTGAGAGGATTCGGAAGTTTTGTTGATGAAATTCCAGCGACTATTATGCTATGATGCTCTAATCTGCTTTCAGATCTGATACCTGTAAAGATGTATTCTTTCTTGGTTCTTTCCCTGCCTTACTTTTTCTTCCCTATCTGGGTTTATTATTATTCTTTGCCTTTCCTGCCAATCTGTGGTATCTTACTTTTTGATTGTGCATTGTCGCAGATTTAATGCAGAGAAAAGAATCATCTTTTTTTTTGTCAACAGCTGTTGTGATTCCAACAATGCGGAATGTATCATCAAGCACCAGCTGTTAAATGCAGCTTGGTTTTCTGAGAATGCTTCATGTTGTTTGTCCGAATGGATGTTTGTGAATCAGGGCATAAATTGCGCAAACATAAAATTCTGGATACTGCAAGACAACCTCTGGTTCCTGCAGACAAGAACAATGCAGCTAATACACGCCGACCCGGGACAAAGGAAGTCCGTTCTAGGTACAAATCACCTACCCCTTCTCCCTCTGCCTCCAGAAGGTGCCCATCTCCAAACCTTGCCAGAACGACATCAGCACAATCCCCATTTCTGTCAAAAAGGCCAATATCAGCAGAGAGAAAGCGGCCATCAACACCACTTTCTCCACGGAGCCCCACGACTCCGGTTCATGATTCATCTGTAGATACGGATCTGTCTTCCAGGAGGCTGTCGACCACCCGTTTACCAGAAAGCTTATGGCCTTCCACAATGAGAAGTCTTAGTGTTTCATTCCAGTCTGATACAATTTCAATTCCTGTTAGCAAGAAGGAGAAGGAAAAGCCGGTTAGTAATATTTCGCTTGATCGTACTTTGAGGTCTTCTCCAAATGTTGCCCACAAACAGCAACCGGATTCCCCAAAATTGTCTAGAAAGCCTACACCAGAGAGAAAGGGGAGTCCACGCAAGGGGAAGAGTGCACCTGATATGTCAGAAAATGCAAAACCAATGGAAGGCTTGCCAAGTCGATTGATAGAGCAGCATCGCTGGCCTGGTAGAGCAGGCCGCCCGTTGTCTTCCAATTTACTGGCTAAAAGTGTCGGTCTGGATGATAGGATGATGAAACCAACACCAATTCCAGGAGTTGGATTAGCTTCACCGAGAACATCAGTGCCTGATATGTTTGGCAAGCCTTTACAGAAATCTGCTAGTGATGCTGCACGCTTGCCACTTGATCAAATTAGTCAGGTTGAATCTGGTTCAAGCGAGTCAGGGGATAAGGCTCCCAAAGCTTCTGGAAATGACCAGCTTTCGACGACTTCCGAGAGAAAACAGATGATGCTTCCTGCTGTCAGAACTGTTTCATTACCTGCAATTGCACTTAGACCTTCATCACCTTGTAGGACCCCGACACGCTCATCATCTGTATCTCGGGGTTTAAGTCCATCCCGCTCAAGACCATCCACTCCCCCTTCAAGAGGACTGAGTCCATCTAGGATAAGACCGTCTTCTCCATTTTCAAGTCAAACCAGTAATGCAGCTTCAGTTCTCAGTTTTATTGCAGATCTAAAGAGGGGTAGGAAAGGTGAGGCAGTTGATGATGCACACCAGCTTCGTCTGCTCTACAATAGATATTTGCAGTGGCGATTCACTAATGCCCAGGCAGAAGATGTGCTTTATGTTCAAAAAGTAACTGCAGAGGTAGTTTTCATTCTGGAATTTACCCTTGCTGCAGATAAGACTAGACTAATGTTTTAACAAATTTTGTCCAAAGGCCACTAGTATGATAGGGAAAACGTTGACATGATATCCTGCTATTTGATAAAAGACTAGTAATTGCATATTTCAGAGGGAAGGGAGTAACGGAGCTTCTCATGGCAGAAATTGGGTTGTTTTCTCGTGTACATAAATGGTTTGAGTACCATTCTTTTGCAGGATTGATAGAATTTAAATCATTATGGATTGGTTTTTACTCGAGACTCAAGTTTTAAAACATTGAGAAATTCACGTTTGATTTTTTCATTTTTCTACCTTCTCTTAGTTTCATTTTCATATGAAAGTAGTTGCTTGTCAATAATGATGGTAGGCTTATAAAAAACATGTTCTCGTGTTTCAGTGTGAACAATGAAGATAGAGAATTGCATCATACTATAATCAGCTGTTGTTTAGAATTATTTATTTATATTTCTTCTAGACACAATAAATTGAAGAGATAGCTCAAGTTGGGATTATGGTGTAGTTTGATGATGATGATGTTTGTGTTTAGGCATAAGTATTTCTATTGAAGAGATATTTTTACTTGTTGCAGGAAACTTTGTGTGATGTTTGGAATGCCACTTTGGTTCTCTGGAGTTCTGTAATAGAGAAAAGGATTGATCTCCAAAGGCAGAATTTAGAGCTCAAGCTGAACAAAGTGTTAAATGATCAAGTAATACTTCGGTTCTCTCTCATTGTGATGAAGGATTAGCTTTCCTTTCCAGCAGCATGACAGTGGAACAAGCTGTTTTCATTTCTATTTTTTTCATCACTTAGTTGATATATATCAGGGAATTAAGTTACTAAATAAAAACTAATTTGTTGTGTTTTCTTGTCATGGATTGATTATTGCATGCCTCTTTTTTTAACCATTGTTCTGTAGTTTGTGTAAAATGGAGTGGCATGAAGTTGCCATTTTAAACATGTTTTTTTCTGAACACCCCCCTTCCCCTTCTCTGTCTGGACCTTTCCATCAGTATTAGAACTTGCTTTTGCATTTTCCCTATTGCCTTTCTGTAAAGGTGGAACTCGTGATACTGTACAACTACTATATCTGTTGCACATTCCAAAATGTTTTGTTGTCATCTACTATATTTGAGACAACATTGTATTTGTTGTTATGTATCGTTATAGATTTGATTCATTATGTGCATCATTTATTTAGATGATGTACCTTGATGATTGGGCTTCAATCGAAAAGGATCATCTTGATTCTTTATCTGGAGCAATAGAGGATTTTGAAGCAAGCACTCTCCGTCTTCCAGTAACCGGTGGTGCATGGGTAAGTTCGGTTCAATAAGTTCTCAAACTCGTACTGAAGCTAATCTGTGGTTAATGGTATTAATTTTGTAACTTGAACAGGTAGACATTCAGTCATTAGAAGTTGCTATTTGCTCAGCTGTTGATGTCATGCAGACTATGGGAGCATACATATGCTCTCTACACTCAAAGGTCAGTTCTCATTAGTTGTTCATGTCAAAAACATCAGGAACTGTGCCAGGCATGTTAACTATCTCTTGATGTATGTTTGGAAAACTATTTCCTGTGAAACCCAGTAACTTAATAAAAAAATAAATCAGTCCCCATTCTGTAATACAGAAAATATGTAATGTTTCAAGTTCTGAATCGGTGACCATGTATCATTTGATAGTCTTTAGCACTTCAACTGAGTAAATGCACGCAGATGCATGTCTTAGGACTTTAATCAGTAGTATTTTATCGGATAACCGAAGCTCCTTGCCCGGTAGTATAGCCATCTATTATTTGTTGGTGCTGAGCTATAAATTGGGGCATGTTTTTGTAGGCGGAAGGTGCAAACAATTTAATATCTGAGCTTGCTGTTGTCATATCACAAGAGAAAAGGTTGCTTGATCAATATGAAGCTCTTCTAACTTCGGCAGATAATATGCAGGTAAGAGAAGATTAACTTTTGAACAGAAAACAATAGTTAACAGGCAATACTTTTTTTTCAAATTTTTTTTTGTTGCGTTTGAAAAGCCATTCCACTTAAACCTAGAGACTGTAACATGTTTAAAATAAGCATTAATCATCACTGAACTGATAGGTTGTCATGCACCAGTCTCGTAAGCCTGACTTCTGGATTTTCGGTTTCACCGACATTGTTTTCTGCTATTTTCTTGTTCTTGTTGTATGCAATTGAAGTATGACATTCTAACATGCCCCAAGATATGACCTTCAATGGTGGCTTGTAAAATGCTTCATTTTCATACAAGCGTATCTTAAGTTAGAATTCTAGCCTCTGGCCATATATTCCATGAATTTGAAGTACCAAACGTTATCAGTTTCCAGTATTATGTGGGTCAATTGCTGCGCAACCACCTTTGGAAATAGAACATTATACATTCTTATGATGAACCAATCTCAATTGATTAACATCTATTTGCTGCTTCCTGACGTGCGTGGTTCTGGCTGCCAAAATACAGGTAGAGGAACACAGCCTCAGGTCTCATCTCATACAAATGGAACAGGCCAGGAATGAGCAGCCATATTTTAACCGTCATGGCAGCCGGTGTTCTAAGCATCTGCAAATTGATAGCACCAACGAGATTAAATAACAAGGCGACCGTTTGCTTCTCAGGGATGTAGTTCTTTCGCTTGGGGTGGCAATTTTCCCTTTTTCTTTTTTTGGGTGTTAAGTTTATTCTTTTCCCCTTATGAAAGATGGAGCTACAGGCTCCAAAAATTTTTCCCTTTAATCCTCCTCTTCCGAGCATAGTATAGGTTTTCCAATGCATACCAGAAGGAGCCAAGTAGGAAGCAAAAACCCAGAAGAAACCCCCAAAAAAACAGGAGATTTGGGGAAGTTCCATTACAGTCAAAGTTGAAAGGGAAAGGAAGATGTAGAAATGGTTAACATTGAAGACTCGTATGAAATTACTTTTACTCGTAAATACCAGTTTAGGAACGGCTGATCAATACATCTTTTACTTTTCCATACAAACACAGTGTCCTGTTTCTTGGATCAATTCTTTTGCTTGTTCTGGATACTTGGATTCAAAGACCTTTGGATTTTTTGTTTACTTACTGGCTTCGTAATTATACAGTTCAGAAAAGACTAGTTGTAAACAGGAAGCAGATTCCTCGATTGATCATCAACCATTATGAAAAGTGTCGGCTTTTTTAAGAACGACAACTTTCTTCACAGGCCAGGACAGTAGATTTTTGTATGAACAATGCCATTGTCACCAAATGAATCCAATCAAGGCATTTGGCGAAATTCCTAAAAAAGATGCAACCTTTCGGTGAAATGCCTTCTTCCAGTTGGTGCAGGAACAAGCAGTGCTGGACTTTTATTCTCCGACTTAAAAGGCAAGATACTGGTATTTTTTGGCTGACTTTAAAAGTTGGTTTCTTTTTCTTATTCCTATTTACAAATCTAGTTGTCAAACAAATTAAGGACCATACTGATACAGAAGGTATTACTGCCTCAAAATTCCACTCTTTAATTGTCAGTTGTTCTGAGCTTCTCTATTTTCACACAAATATTCGCTAGTTTTTGGCAGCAAAAGTGTGACCTGAACTTCTCAACAATTGATCCCACATTGGTTGGTATCAGGTCCTTTGGTTTTCAACACAAAGGGATCAATTCTAACCCACAGCAAGGAGAAGATAGAAGCTAAGAGGATGGACCATATGACAACAATTGTTGGTGTCCGGTTCTGCCTCCCCATCAGACCTTTCAGGAATGGGTAGAGATGAACAATCACCCAAAACGCAAAGAAGAGCTTCCCGAATAATGGTCCCCATGATTGGTATCCATTGTTTATCGCGTCAGATATGCCTGCAACAACTCCAACTAGGTTGATGATGAGGACAGTGGTTGGTGGTATAAGCAGAGTTGTCCATTTGAAGGTGTATAGCTCTCCAAATTCCTCATCATCGGTTGCCTTAGAAGTGACTGTAAAGTTTGTGTCAATCCCAGCTAAGACCTTGAGAAGACCTTGTATAACAGCAAACAGGTGCGCTGAAATCCCACCGATGACCCAGAATTGTTCGTTTCTCCACCATTCCTCAATGCTCACTCCACTCCACTTCAACTCAAGAATGCCCGTTGCGAAGATGGAAGTAAACAATGCTATGAAGAACAGACTCGAAAATGTGCTTATCTGCAATGCAGCAAAGAGTTAGTTTCACAAGAGTGCATGTGCATATGCATTAGCACGAAGATAGAGACTTTACCGGTGGCATGATGAATTTATCAGTAAGCAAGCATATGGCTGGGAGAATACAGTAGGCAAGAAGTGGCACTGAGGTGAATGGATAGATGGTTGTGTTAACATAGGCAAATCTCTCTAGCCACTTGAGTTTATTTCCTCCTTTGAACCCATACCAAGCTGGACAGTGACGGCTGAAAAAGATTTCAACCGAACCAAGTGCCCACCGAAGTACTTGATTCAGCCTATCTGATAGATTGATTGGTGCTGATCCCTTGAAAGCAGCTACCTTTGGCATACAGTACACAGACCTCCAGCCGCGGCAATGCATCTTAAAACCTGTTAAGATATCCTCGGTAATTGACCCGTAAATCCAGCCAAGCTGCATTGTAATCACCCAGAAAAGGTTTAGACAGCAATGTGAAACAGTAGAAGAGATTAAGTTTACGTAAAGCTTATAGCATAAGTACCTCTTGACCCCATTCTGTTTTGTCTTCATAACCACAGCTAATGACATGAATTGCTTCTTTAAGAAGGGCTGCAGGGCTCGAGGAAGGAGGAACACCACCTTCTTCCATCAATGTTGATGTCATGAAAATGGTGGAACTCCCAAATCTCTTCTCTAAGTTCAAATCAGACATCAATTGTGCATTGTCTTCTTCAAGGTGTGTAGGGGTTACTGCAACACCATTTTCAGAATGCCTGTTGTCCTTTCTTCGGCGCCCACAGCAAGGCAAACAGTCACAAGTTACCATTTTTGGACGCTTCAGACCCTTTGGAGGTAGGTAGCCATATAGAGCCTGCCTTCTGAATACACAACCTGTGCCTACATAAACTGGACCCTGAATGCCATCTAGCCCTTTCATGTTAATCTGCAAAGAAAATCAGAAAAATCTAAGTATTTAATTTATCCTATGTTGAAGTATCATCATGATTATGTATGTTGAAAATGCAGTTGTTCATGGCTTGATTCAATTACATCAAAGAAGACGGTGTTTCTGTTGGCATATCGGTCATGCCTATCAATGCCATCAAATCTCTGGGGGAACTGAACATAACAGATCTTTTTTCCAAGTTTTGGATCCATCAGGAAACACATTGCTTCTCTTACAGCCTTGCTGTTGTTCACATAATGGTCACAATCTAAGTTTAACATAAAAGGAGCATTTGTGAGGACAGCAGAGACGCGAACCTGAAATATGCCAAAGAATGTATGTTCACCAGATCTCAGAAGTGAATAACAAAGAGAACTGAAATAGTAAGCTATAAGAACAGATTTTACCAGGGCATTCATAGCACCAGCTTTCTTATGATGTGCAAACCCAGGCCTCTTCTCACGGGACACATAAACAAGGCGCGGTAGCTCATTACCTTCAGCATCAAGTCCTCCACTGTGACCAAGGAACACTTGAATCATGCCAGGGTGATCTTTGGTATTGTTTCCTGGCCATGGAATGCCATCCTGCATGATCCATCCCTCTGCGGGGACCTTCTGTGCTTTTGCTACAAGGGCATTTATCCTCACCTTAAATTCTTCATACTCCCTCTGTTACAGCAAGTGTGACTTTGATATAACAACATTGAATGATGAAATAGATTGAATGAGTAGATTCACAAACCTTCATGGCTCGACGTTCCTTGACAAATGTGGGTTGGACTTTGTCCTTGAGGTAATCAACCTTTAAAGTGAAGTACATTTCAGGAGCGCGAGGCTCTATGCTGAATTTCTTGCAGAAGGGCACCCACTTCCTTGAAAATTCAGCAGTCTCAGACATCGCTTCAAATGTTAGCATTGAAGCACCATCGTCGGAAAGGTAGCAAGAGATTTTGCCCACAGGGTAGTCCATAGCCAAGATCGACAAGAGAGTGTTGGATGTAACAAGTGGCGGTTCCTTCATGGGGTCAACTGTACTCACAAAGATGTCAACCGAAGCTAGCATGTTAGGTTCACCTTCCCTTTCATACCTGCAGGTCCAACACAATGATTCCACAACTATGAATTGAAATCTGACAAGTTTCTTAAACAGCAAGGCAAACTATCTTCACCTTAGGGAAAGGCGGTCAAGGTAGGTCTCACGGTCAATAGGGAACCATTTAGGGAACTGATCAAGGATCCATGAAAGGGCAAACCAAATCTCACAGATGACAGAAGTAAGCCAGAGTCCAATTGCATCTCTTGCAGGGTTCATGATTCTGTACCGGAGGAACAAGGCTAGGATAAATAACCGGGCAACAATCACCATGCGGTAAGGATTGATCTTGCTTGATGCAATTGGCACTTTCCTTGATAATGGCTGCCTGGATTCATCAACCCTGCAATCCACACAAGAGAAAGAGCTCACTAACACAATCCTTTTTCGGATTAGAGACTTTTTATTTGCTTTTAGTTTTACTTACAAGGCCATGTCTGCATCAATCATGTCATCAGTTTCCAGACCAACCTTCCCTTGCCGCTGCTTCCAGTCATCCATCCTCTCTTTCCATCCAGCTTCTGATTTCTTATCATCCCATCCAGCATTTCCATCTGTTCAAAAGACGAAATTCATGAGAACGCTTTTGATCTTCTAACAGAAGCTAATTGAAATGATCTTCAGACAAATCAGTGACATATGTACCAGGCTCATAGGTTGGATATGGGTGCACCCTTTTATGTAGAGAAGAAGACTGCATCTGTTCGCCATACACATAACCACCTCCTATTGGAAACTCACCGCTCACCTGCACTTAGGATGGGATCAAGTGATGAGCAAAGTGACATTTTTTTTCTAAGAATTTTAAAGCAAACTTCCCAAATCAGTTTTGCAGCTTACTGGTCTAGATCTGCTAACAGAAACAACTGGCGTGGGGAAGAAAAGAGTGGTACTTTCTTCATTTTCGTGACCCCTGCCATAACTCATCTTCCCATGAAGCATGGCTTCTACGATCTGGCTGTGTTTGTTTTGGTCATCCTCCACCTTGAATTCATCATCGATATCATCCAAATCCTCTTCATCTTCATCCCCTTCCACCCTCGGGCTACCTTCAGCCACAAAAACAGCACAATGACTGAAAGTTTGCACCACAAGCAATCAAGATTCTAAATTTAAGCAATGAGCCTTACAGACCTTTAAGACGTTTGTATCTAGTTCTGCACTGAGGGCACACCTGCGATCCTTCCCTACGTTCATACTCGTAGCAGGGCCGGCAAACCGGAAAACCACACTCATTGCAGGCCACAAAGAGGTCACCGTCCACAGTGAGGCCAATCTCATCGCCACAGATCTCGCAAACTTGGCCGTCAAGATTCTTCAGTGTCTTGGGCTGCACGGTACAAGAAAATGAAACCCTTTTACATGATGGTCCAGGATTGATAGTGTAAACATATATAGCAGAAGTGGGTGTTACCTCTTCATGATTATGGATGACAACGAGCTCATTCCGGTTGTGAGAGCCGGCAACGAGTCCGGCGCTTGCTTCCATGGAGAAGGGATGAAGATGGATTGGTGGCAATCAATGACAGAGCTGGGGATTGCTAATATACGGAAGCAAGATATAAAGCTGAAAATGGCTTCTATGAAATGTAGCAGCATATGGTGACCAGTGGTTGGTTGCGGAGTCTCCATTGCCTTCAAGCTAAGCTTCCTCTCTCTTCCAACCAACCAACCTCTTTCTCTCTCCATGAAACTTGAACAAGAATCCAAATATGTATGGATACAAGAAATATTACTACGAAGTTGACGTCTCGGTCTCGCTTTCTGGACTGAACAGAATAGATTTATAATATAACTAATAATACTAGTACTTTACTAAAATGAAATTACAAGCTACTGCTATAATTTTTTATTTGCCCTACCTTCTGCAGGATTAGAATCCGGAGTTACCAATGGAAATCCAAGAGTTATTTGACCTTGATATATCTCAAACCCATCAATCTAGATTTTAAAGGTAAATTGTGAAGTTAGTTAAATTGGATGGGTTTGTGATATATCTGGTTATTTGGCCTTGACATAACCAGAAACTTACTATTGAGCAAAAACAAAACAGAGCTTTCATTCTGTTGATTCAGACGTATCAAACATTGCTTGCTGCTCAAGAAAGCTTCAAAATTTACAGAACAGAAACTCAAAACCCAAAACTGTACAACCCCTCAGTACTACCGCCCCCTGCTTCAGTCTACCTCCTCGATCTTGGGCCCCGAGCCCGCACCGGAACCTGACCCGCCACCGCCCATATCATCCGGCATCGGCATATCCCCGCCGCGGACGCCGCCCTGATACATGCTCCAGATGATGGGATTACATATGCCCTCCAACTCCTTGAGCTTATCTTCCAACTCATCCACCTCCGCCAGCTGGTTCCCGTCAAGCCACTGGATTGTCTCCTCCAGCGCCTTCTCGATCGTCTCCTTGTCCTCCGGCCGAAGCTTCTCGGCGAACTTGGGATCTCTGACCGTGTTCCTAATGCTGTATGCGTAATTCTCCAGCGAATTCTTCGCCTCCACCTTCTTCTTCACTTCCTCGTCTTCTGCTTTGTACTGCTCTGCCTCCTTCACCAGCTTCTCTATGTCCTCTTTACTCAGCCGCCCCTTGTCATTCGTTATCGTTATCTTGTTCTTCACCCCTGCCGTCTTGTCCTCCGCCGTCACGTTCAGAATCCCATTCGCGTCTATGTCGAACGTCACGTTGACTTGCGGTACCCCTCTCGGCGCCGGCGGGATTCCGGAAAGCTCGAATTTTCCGAGCAAGTTGTTGTCCCTACTTCTCGCTCGTTCGCCTTCGTACACCTGGATTAGGACACCGGGTTGGTTGTCGGAGTAGGTCGAAAATATCTGCTCTTTCTTCGTTGGAATCGTCGTGTTGCGCGGAATCAGCACCGTCATGACTCCGCCGGCGGTTTCGAGGCCAAGGCTGAGAGGGGTCACGTCCAAGAGGAGCAAATCTTGAACTTTCTCGTCCTCTTCGCCGGAGAGGATCGCCGCTTGCACCGCCGCGCCGTATGCCACCGCTTCGTCGGGGTTTATGCTTTTGCAGAGATCCTTCCCGTTGAATAAGTCCTGTAAAAGCTGCTGTACTTTCGGAATTCGGGTCGACCCGCCGACGAGAACCACTTCGTGGACCTGGCTTTTGTCGATCTTGGCGTCTCTGAGACACCTCTCAACTGGCTCCATACATTTCTGGAATAAATCGAGGCAGAGCTCTTCGAACCTGGCCCGAGTGATGTTTGCGTAGAAATCTATCCCCTCGAACAAAGAATCGACCTCGATCGTCGACTGGGTCGTGGATGAAAGTGCTCGTTTCGCCCGCTCGCACGCCGTCCTCAGTCGCCGGAGTGCTCTGGCGTTGCCGCTGATGTCCTTCTTATGCTTCCTTCTAAACTCTGACACGAAATGATTCACCAACCGGTTGTCGAAGTCCTCGCCGCCGAGATGCGTGTCGCCGGCGGTGGATTTTACCTCAAAGATACCTTCTTCGATTGTCAGCAACGAGACGTCAAACGTCCCACCGCCGAGATCGAAAATCAGGACGTTCTGTTCCCCTTTTCTCGACGCTTTCTTGTCGAGTCCGTACGCAATTGCCGCCGCCGTTGGCTCGTTGATGATCCTCATGACGTTCATCCCTGAAATGACGCCGGCGTCCTTCGTCGCCTGACGTTGGGAGTCCGTAAAGTACGCCGGCACTGTCACGACGGCGTTCTGAATAGTCTGACTCAGAAACGACTCTGCCGTTTCCTTCATCTTTGTGAGGACCATCGACGATATCTCTTCCGGAGATAAGGCCTTCTCTTCGCCTTTATAAAGGACTACTATCATCGGCTTTTCATTGGGGCCGGGGATAACCTTGAAAGGCCACAGCTTCATGTCGCTCTGAATAGAGGGGTCGGAGAATCGGCGGCCGATGAGGCGTTTCGCGTCGAAGACTGTGTTGTGGGGGTTAATTGCGACCTGGTTTTTCGCAGCGTCGCCGATGAGGCGTTCCGTGTCGGTGAAGGCAACGTACGACGGCGTCGTTCTGTTACCTTGATCATTGGGAATGATCTCTACGCGGCCGTTTTGCCATACGCCGACGCAGCTATAGGTTGTCCCCAAGTCTATTCCGATTGCTTTTCCATCCGCCATTGTGAGACGTTTGAAGAGAATGCTGATTGAGAGGAAAGTTTCTGAAGAAGGAGCTGGATTAATACTATGATCAGAGTCTGAAGCGGCGCCGACGAAGACGACGGTGGTGTGTCATCATACATGACATGTTTATTTTTACACGTGGCTTATCTTGTCGACGAGGACAACTAATTACGTGGCAGATGGATATATTGAATAACATCAACTGTCCTTAAACTATGTTTCATGTTGCTTACTCACACCTAAGTAATCATTCATCCTTAAAAATGCCACCAATACTCATTTTGGCCACCATCTTACTAAAAACTCACCATATGTTCACTTTTGTAAACCTTTTATAGATCCACAAAAATGAATTACATTGAAGAGTACCAAAATGACTATTAAAGCCACAAAACCTAATTTGATTTGTGGATGAATAGTATCGAGTATATGCCTACTCGGATTGTTTCATCTTATTTTAATTTGTTGTAATTATTTTATTCTTCAGAATGCTAAAAGGTCTAACTATCTCATATGATTATTTTGCACATTGACTCTTGAAGTTCTAAATTTATAGATTAAATGTGATCAATTTTAGACCCAAAATTACCTTTTTATTTGTAATCATTACTCACTTTCTCATTTATTACATTAAACTTTACCATCCTTTATAAACATTTTAAACTCGTGATTACAACTTTATCAAATTCCTATAAAATGCTGTAATTTACATCCATTATAAAATGTCCAGAATTAAAACCTTATTAAAATTCCCAGTTACAATATAATATGTCAATATATTGTCAAACAAGAGATACATATCTCACCTCTTGTGAATTAGTGAACACTGACGGCAGTTTTGTGCGAGATGGAGATGGAGTACTAGTTATAGTGGATGTCGTTGACGCCAGAGTCGGTGAAGACCAAGAAGCTGCTGTGATAGATAAATATTCAAAATATATACATGCATAATTGGGTACTACACTACGGTTGTGCAGGAAGCTGAGCTAATAATTAGGTTGCTTTGCTTTGCATGCATCATTAATATGTGGTTAATTAATTAATTAAATTTTCGTGGTGTGGATAATTAAAATGATTAATCAAGGGTCCATCGATGATTTCAACCTCTCTGCACTTTGGCTAACTTGTCTGCTTCTCTGCAGCGTTATGTAGCCTTCCATTATGCACATCCGCAAGAAGCCGAGATCACCGCCGCCATTGAAATCAAGGATCTCTATCCATATATCTCTCTCTCGTCACCGGCAGAGCTGCTTCCCCTTCTCCTCCGTGAAGCATCCTGGGGAAAATCTGGAGTTGGATCTGGATTAGGGATGTTGAACGAATCGGGCCGAGCCGAGCACGGCTCGAGCTCGAGCTCTTACGAGCCCAAACGAGCCGAGCTTCATGAGCCTCAAGCTCGAGCTCGAGCCGATTCTTGGGCTCGTATAATTAACGAGCCGAGCTCGAAAATGAATGGTTCGGCTTGATAGACTCGACGAGCCTTATCGAGTCTGGTGTGAAATTACATATATACCCATGTTTATATATCTAGCCTTATCGAGCCCTTATCGAGCCTTATCGAGTCTTATCGAGCCCTTATCGAGCCTTATCAACGAGCCTTATCGAGCCTTATCGAGCGTAACGAGCTCGCGAGCTCGTTTGGGGCCGATTCGAATCGAGCTTCACGAACCTTCGAGCCGAGCTCGAGCTCGAATTTTCGGGCTCGTTCGAACTCGAGCCGAGCCCGAATTTCACGAGCTCGAGCTCGAACCTGCTAGGCTCGGGCTCGGCTCGGCTCGAACTCACCCCTAATCTGGATGAAGAGGCAAAGATTTGACTTTATGGGTTTTTTTGTATGAATTAAACTTTGATGCTAAATGTTTGGGGAAATGTACGTTAAGTACTAGAGTAAAAAGTTTCACGGGGTAAAACAGTAATTTCATTGGGATCCGTCAAAATTAACAATATATGTGGATGAGAAATTACTAAAATGAAACATTATATGATTATGATAGGATCAAAATATGACAAAATTTTTAAATTGAACCAGAAGAGGATATAAATTGTTTTTACAATACCACTGACAAAATTTATTGTCACAAAAAAGTTGTCGAATTTATTTTTCATATTAAGTCTTTATATGAAAAATGATATATTGACGTGTTAGTTTGCAAATATAAATATTTGAATACAAGTTTGAAAATAAACTTGACAACTTCATAGGATAAATGGCACAAAAAGTAAATAAATACTTCATCCCACGATAATTGTTACTCACTCTGTTCGACAATGTGTTATCACTTCCCTAAATAATCTAATATTATTACTTATTATTTATTACAGGAGCCTCCCGCCTAAAGTACAGAAAAAAATTCAAATACAGCAAATCTAGAGCGCAACCTCAACGCCATGTAGGACCATATCAGTTTTTTTTATTGATATAAACAATTTAACATTTTAAATGGTAAGTTTTGATAAATATTAATGCAGATTGAATTACCATTAATTTTTTTAATTGCTTTCCGTTTCTTTCCATATTTTATTTCTTTCCTTTTACAAGCAATTCTTTCCTTACCTCCCCCCCTCTCTCTCTGTATTCGTATTTTGCTGCAACTTTCTCCACTCTTCCCCTATTCCTCTCCTTTCCTTGGCTGTTTAAAAAAAAAGTTATCGGCTTCACTGTGAATACGACGTGAAGCCTATGATTTGGAGTATTGGTGCAGATTGGGCGTCAAGCAGCGGAAGGATTCCCAACAGCGGCCCGCTGAGTGGGTCACTGAAGAACAAGCGGACGTCGAAGAAGATGGGTCGGACGTCGAGGGATGATGATGATGATGATTTGGTGGAGACCACTCTGGAGGTTAGAGACAACGGCGTGGCAGTTCACAATTAATGTCAAGCTGGTCGGAAAGACTCCGGATCGGGCGCTTCTGCCGAGAGGGAGATTGGAGAAGAAAGGGTCGTTCGGTGCGTCGATGCCGAGAGGGAGATTAGAGCAGAAAGGGAGACGTCGGATCACTTTGGAGGTGAATGCTATCTTTCATCCATCGATAACTTCTCTTTTTTGTTTAAAGTGCAGGTGATTGCTACAAGAATAAAGGGAAACTCATGCATCAAAATATGAAAATAGTTGGTTTAGTCGGGTAGAAAGGTAAGATTGTTATCTTTTTTAATGTGTTATGTGATTATTTCATGTATGCATATGATTAATCCACTACGTGGAGAGTGCCACTTTTACTGCGACCATTACTGCGGCAGAGGCTGCGCTATGTGGCCCAGCGCAGTAAACGGCGTTGTAAGTATTTACTGTGGCTATCGCCACGGTAAAGCCGCAGTAAAAGCTCATTTTAGGGTTCCACTCCTCCTCCTTCACCATCTGCTGCACTTCTTACATTTCTACTTCATCTTCTCATTCACTCACCTTCTCCACCATCTTCTTCTTCATCATCCTTTCTTTCCTCCTTTTTTTACTTCTCTTCTTCCTTCTTTTTCTTCTCCGCATTTTTCTTCTTTTTCTATTTTCTTCTTCTTCTTCTTCTGACCGATAGTTGCCACCGCCGCTCCACCGATCAAACAACAAAGTTTTTTGGGTTTTTGTTGTAGGATTTGGATGAATGTTTGGATGAAGGTTTTTGGTGGTAGATGAATATTTATGGGATTGTGGATGAACCCGGATGAATTTCATCCGGATTCATCCACTTATTGTTTAATTAAATTTTTTTTACCGTGGCCACATACGCGGTAAGCCTCCCTACCGCGAGCTTATTTACCGCGGGAAGTACCGTGGCCCTCCCCATGATTGTTACTGCAGCGCTACTGCGGATGAGACCGCGGTAAGTCTTGTTTACTTGGCGTAGTGATCTACAGTTCCATGATGTAAAAGATTGAACTAAAGAGATTGAAGCATGAATACGATTATGAGACAAACAAGTCTCATTTTCAAAGCATAGTGTGGTGCATGATTTTTTTTCATTTCACATGACTAGGAATTCAATATTTTTTCCTATGCTGAGTGTTAACAATCACTTTTCTATTTTCTTTCCTAATTGACTAATTTAATTTTAAGAATTATTTTCAGACAAATTGGGTGTCTAACACCTTCCTAATTTGTACCCAATCCCCGGACTTAAAATCTCTGATTTTCGTGGAGATTGCTCTTTCTAAAATTTGAAGTCAAAAATTGTGTTTTTCCTTAATTTCTCATTTTCTAAAAAATAAAGGTGGCGACTCCCTCGTTTCCCCCAAAATTGGCAGGAAAGCCCCCGAAGAGCGGCCCTCCCGCTCACACTGAGTGTCTTCTATTTTTCTATCAAGGTAATCGATAATTGTTTCTATTTTTCTATCAAGGTGATGAGGACATTACCATGGATCAACACAACCAACCAAACAAGGAATAAGAAGATACCGAAGTTCAAGCTCACAAGCCTTCTAACCCTCTTGAAGGCCTTGGCAGACCAATGACAAGGTCTCGGACCAAGAAGGCACAAGACAGCCTTCAAGCCTTCATGAGGCTTATGGCTCAAGGAAGGGAGCGGGAGGAAGACCAAGAGAGGGTCTCCCAACTTCAAGAGATGGGTATCCGCTTAGAAGAGAGCATACCAAGCACCATGGAGAGCCTTAGTGTCACTTTGCTCATGGATGAGGGCCCTCGCCCGCTCCAAATTACCCTGGATGCACGACTGAAGATCGAGAGGTGGATCACCTTTTGGAAGCTTATTTTGTTTTCAGCGAAGTCCCTGTGCGAAGCCGCGCAGGCAAAGGCGAACCCCCATGTTTTGGGCGAAGCCGCCCCGGCAAAGGCGAAGCCCCTGTGTCGGCAAAGCCCCTGTGCGAAGCCGCCAGGCAGAGGAGAAGCCCCAGTTTTAGCGAAGTACCTGATTTGGGAAAGTCCCTGTTTTGGCGAAGCCCCTGCGCAAAGCCTCCAGGCGAAGCCCCAAGTTTTGCAGTCTGCCAAACTGACTTCTCAACCTATTGGGATTACATAATGTGATTTTCCCGCCCATTCTTGTGACAGGAGTAGGTAGCCTATAATGTCATTTACCACCTTCTCCTTTCACCTCAACCCACCTTAATTTTAGGATCATTATCTCCTAGTCTTTTCATCCATCTTCCATTACCATTCATATAAAAGGTAACTTGGAATTTAACTTGAATCATAACTTGAATTTCAGAAATTATCTCTCATTGTGAGAGTATTGGTTCATCTTTGAACTCTTCCTTGTATCTCCATCATCCCCTTGATTTCTATTGAAGTGGATTTAAGCTTGACATCTAGTGTTGCTCTTCATTTGAGAAGTGAGTGTTAGATCCCTCACTCCCTTGGCAATTAACTTTTCCATTGCTCTCCATTTGAGGATTGAGGTGGTTAGGAGCCGCCTCTGTTTCGTTCTTTTCTGTGATCTTCAACAAGCTAGATCCAATATAGGCGAACGGTCCATCTCTTGGGAGTGGATTCGTATCACAAGGTAATCGATAATTGTTCTCCTTTTTTCAATAAATTTTTTTAATGAACATCTATATAGAAAGAGCTAGACAAATTACTATGATGTTTCATTGCGATGTGGATTTAAATTTTTTTGATGGTTGATGCAATCTAACCAAATGAAAAAAAAATTGCAGACCACTCATCGTAAGGTGTGGATCTTGGTTGCTTGATCTGTGATTTTGATTTTGGAACATGCTGATCATCCACTATAACTGGTCTTTTTGGATGCCTCTAGCACTGCATTTCTCACTATAATACGCCAGTATGTATGTAAGGCAATGTTGATAGGTTTAATTATTGATGAATTTGAATTGGAATTTGAATAGCAAGTTGTAATTGAGGTGTTGCTTTCTTCTCTGGCAGATATGAATGCCCGACAGTGGATGGTGTTCCTCAGGTGAAATTCTTAGTCACAATCAGCTACTACGCATGAAATAGGTGGAAAATGGCTAATTTGAGGGTTAAGCCAAGTGTTGCTTTATGTTTATTCTAAGCACCTACATCAAAAAAGACCATTCAATCATGGAACTGTTGTATTAGTGGGCTCGAATGACTATTCTGTATGTTGGTTTTGAAGATTAAACATTATTGTTATATGGTGATTTAACGAATAAATTGTAAACGGTCCAAACGATTTTTTATTTCACAAAATTTTTATTAATCATTTTTGTATTAAAAACAATACAATGTTCCCCGTACCGTAGACGAGTATATAAGTTAGTTTTATCTAAAACATAATCTTTTTTCTACTTTTATTTTATTTCGATCCATTTTCACCATTGGCTAAACAAGCATGGGTTTCATAGTTTGGGTGTTATTTCCACTATGTAGATGATACCAATTTTAATGCAGAATGAATGTAATGCGGCCTAAGTTGCATTAAAGCTATGCCGTAGTAAATAGTAGGGCTGGTCAAGTTGTCGGTTTAACCGAATTAACCGATTTTATTTTCGGTTTCGGTTAATCCGGTTCGGGTATTTCGGTATGTCGGTTCAGTATCGGTAATACCGAAGTTGTAATTCGGTTTTCGGTACGGTATTCGGTTACGGGCTTTACCTATTCGGTTAACCGAATTAACTGAATATTTAGCCCGCATATGAGCTCATCTAAGCCCAGCCCAACCCAGCCCCAGCCTAATATCTAATAACCCTAGCAGCCACACAACACACTCAGTCTAAGCCCAGCCCGGCCTTTAAAATTCGGTTATTTCGGATGGAAACCGAAATAACCGAACTTAAATCGGTATTTGGTTAATTCGGTTTTAAGTATACTTCGGTTAATTCGGTATCTAATAATAGATAACCGAAACCGAATAAATACGGTAATTCGGTTTCAATTTATACCGAAAAAACCGAATGATCAGCCCTAGTAAATAACGAAGTAAGTGGCAAATTACAGCTATAATGCCGCTTTGTCCACATTAAGATATTTTATCTCTTCATATTCCTCTCTCCCCCTCATTTTTCGTTTGATCTAACTCTCTCTCTAGATCCATCTCTCTTCATTTTCATCTCCTCTCACTATTATAAACCCATTTTCAGAATCCATAACTCCCAGACTTTTCTCGTAAAGCAAGTATTGTTTTTTTTAAAGAAAGGAAAGAAATCTTTATTGAAAATCTATATATATATATATATATAAAAAAAATACAAGTCCTAGGTACAGTTTTTTTACAGAATGTTTAAGTGTGTGCAAATTTGATTAAAAAAAATAAAACAAAGTAAACGTACAAACTTTAAAATAAATGAAAAAGAAAGGACTAAAGTAGTAATAAAATCCTCAGCTACTTCCGTAGCTTCCTCAGATGGACTTCTGCTAAGTTTTATACTTGGCATCCTCGGTTCAAGGGGTTTTTGTTAGCCCAAAACTAGCCTCAGTTCCCAACCCCGCTTTATTAATTAGGCGATCAGGGATCCTCATCAGCCAGGAAAACTGGGGGACCAACCTGTTGGCTAACTCCACCACCAGGAGGTCTTCTCGTACTCCGACCTGTAATTTCCTGAAAAGTCTCAAGTAGATAGATTAGTAACAAAAGGGATTAGAGGATTGGTCCTAGTCTTTAGTGTTTTCAGGTGAGATTATCTGGAATTCTTTTTAGTTGTTAGGCAATCATATGCAAGTATGGGCAGCAGCGAATGCACATGAAGGTTTGCCTATCAATCATGCTTCTAACTACACATGGGCAGCAGGACTACCAGAATACTTCAAGAAAACAAGTAACCAAGAGCAAGCAACACAAGTAAAGAAGATAGCATGCTTGAGAAGGAGAAAAGCAGCAGGTTTAGAAAGAGAAAGGCAAGCAGATCTTCAATCGCTATATATGTCTCAACAATCAGAACACAAGCATTGAGTGGTGCCCAGGAACTTCTCAACCGGGAAATCCAATCAATAACTCAACAAGAGCTAGCAACCAACAGACACAAGTAGCATAGATTAATAAGTGTGAATGTATCCAGAAAAGCAGCTCCCAGAAGGTTCGAGGAATAAAGTAACATACCTTGATGGAGAGGCAACGTGGTAGCATTGGTACCACTAGATAAACCAGGAGGAATTTCCATCTCTTGCGAATCTTTTCTCATAACTCAAGTACTATGTCAATTGTATCATTTTATAGTAATTATTAAGCAAATAATATGAATAATAAAACTTACCAATGCATAAGGAAAGGGGCTGCCGAGATTAACGGAGCCTCAAGCCTTGACACAAGCAGGCAAACATCAAAGTCTTTCAAATAAATTACCAAACCAAAGGCATTAAACTATTAAAATGCAAGATACATACCTTCCGAGGGTAATTAAATAACCAAGGCTGTCTAACAACTTTAGCCTAGTCAACTTAATCACTGATTAGACGATCTAGGCATAAAAGACACTAGTTTTCTAATGTTGGCTTATAAACCAATTTTATCAAGCTTCCCGGTTAAGAGGACTCTTAGTCAGCAACAGGCCATGTTTTAACCAAGAGTATACGCTACTAACCAGAAAAGGCAGCGTTCATGTACCTAGTGCAGTAACTCTTAAGTCAGGTTTTAATGTTTTTAATCAGCTTTTGTTTACAGATTTAACAAGGTTGAAGACTAAACAAGGCAGCCAACACATTGCTCAAGTACAGGTATGATTCTAACTATCTCTTATGAACCGAGTGTCACTTTAAAACTAAGCTAATATTCTGGAAATATAGCATTAAGAACTACCAAGTTTAGGTTTCTAGATCAGATTTTAGGTGTAGCTTAATCTATTTCATCATGCAGTTCAATAAGGATTAAACTAGAGGAGCAATAAGAAGTTTCACCATGTGCCAGCCTGGTTCCTCGGCAAAACTTGGCTGCCGGTGATTTCTTCTTCTTCCTTCCGGCAATTTCTTCAAGCTTTCAAGCGTCTCAGATCACCCTCGAGTCTATATGTGCATGGTGAGTTGATACTCAACAACATGCAGCCTCGGTCCTTTGGAGAAGGGTCGATTTCAACACCAATTTCTTCAAGCCAGCTGGGCGTTTGTCGATTCCTCTTCACCGTGGAACTATCTTCAACTGTTCTTGCTTCCAAAAGCAGACTTGATCCCAGAGCTAGAAACCCTAGGCTGAACGTCTCTTGTTTCCAGTTCAGAAATCATTCCTTCATGGTGGTTCAACCTTTCTCGTCTCTCCTTGTTCCTTCAGAAACAATCGACCTTCATGGCGTTTCCTCTCTTCCACCACGTTTCCAGATTAGTGTTTCAGCAGTGAAGAATGAAGGAGGAGGATGAATGCCTTCCATCTCCGAGTCCGTCCCTGATACAGGTAGAAGATGGTATTATAATGAAATTTGCAATAATAGTCCTTAGGATTTTTTATATCTTACGACGTAACCTATCCTCTTTAACTATTTTAGGTCTAGTCACTTTCTCGGAGTTTCTCTTCTAATCTTCTTATATAAATTCAATTTACCCATCTTTGTTTCTAGACTTTACATGAAATTTTCCAGCCAGATTCTTTCTCCATTCTTAATTCTTTCATTTTCTTCACGTTATGACACGTCATTAATTACGGATCACAACTCTCTCTCTCTCCATATTTGAGTTCATCTTTCTTCTCTAAATTCCTCATATGTGGAGGAGGCCGAAGGAGGTTGCGAGATGGTCTTTGTCACCAAGTTCTTCGGTTGTGTCAGCCTCATGTCCTTCAGCTATGTCATCCCCGATTCTCGTCGGATCTCGCTAGATCTCGATCCGGTTGTTAGGCGATTGTTGAGTTTTGTAAGTGGATTTTTTAATTGTTTGTTGGGTTTTATACCTTTGTCTTCTTTTGTAAGTGTATTGTTTAATGGAAGAAAAAAATTGTGTTTGTTCTTCTTTTTAATTTGGGTTTGTCGAGTTTATGGGTTTTGTTCTTCAGCAAAAATGTAAAGTAAAGGTCAATGAGGCAGGATGAATCTGGATTTTTGGGCACAATCTGGGTTGAAGATGATGAATCTAAATTCATCTTGATGAATTTAGTTTTTTATTAAAAAATTGTGTAATGCGGCCTTAAGGGCATCATGCCCGCATTACGTAATACGATGGAAAAAACGATAGCCTAGCTATTGCGAGCTTATGTACCGCAATTTTTAGTGTGGACTTTACCGCATTAAATAACGCGATAATAACACAATTTTGCCACATTAGCTAATATTGTTCCAACCATGTAGTGTTCTCATATCCTACTCGCTCGCTTCACGAGTGATTGAGGGTGGCCAAAACATATTGTTACGGTCACCCCGAGCGGAGTTGCGACGGGTGACCCGGGGCTCGGTTTGGCTGCGGTCACGTTTTTGGCGTTCAGCGGCTCCCGAGCCCTATCCGAGTATCATTTTGGCGAACCCTTCCGTATTTGAGGTCGTGTGGGTCCCCGGACGTTTCGCCGAAAATATTTTTCTGGCCGGGGTTGTCGGGGTCGTCTCGGGGCGTACGGCCCAGGTTCGGTAGCGTTCTAGAGACCTCGGTTTGGAAAACCGTTTGCGGTTTTGGAATCGTAGGAACGTCCGGAGCTTTTACGCTATAAAATATTTTTGGGGCGGGACGTTCGCTGTGAAGGCATGTGCCCTCTCCGTAGAAGGCGAGTGCCCTCTCCGTAGAAGGCGAGTGCCCTCTCCCATAGAAGGCGAGTGCCCTCTCCCGTAGAAGGCGAGTGCCCTGTCCCATAGAAGGCGAGTGCCCTCTTCCGTAGAAGGCATAGGCCCTCTTCCGTGAAGGCATGAGCCCTCTTAGTAGAAGGCATAGGCACTCTTCCGTAGAAGGCATGAGCCCTCTTCCGTAGAAGGCATAGGCCATCTTCCGTAGAAGGCATAGGCCCTCTTCCGTAGAAGGCATAGGCCCTCTTCCGTAGAAGGCATAGGCCCTCTTCCGTAGAAGGCATAGGCCCTCTTCCGTAGAAGGCATGTGCCCTCTTCCGTAGAAGGCAGAGTGCCCTCTTCCGTAGAAGGCAGGAGGCCCTCTTCCGTAGAAGGCATAGGCCCTCTTCCGTAGAAGGCAGGAGGCCCTCTCCCATAGAAGGCATGGGCCTTCTCCCAGGAAGGCATGACTTAGCCAATTTCAGATTTCGGTGGATAAGGTTGACTCTTAAGTGTTGACGAAAGGGAAAGGACACTTGTCATGGCCATATTAAAGATGGAAAGGAAAGAGGACACTTGTCATGCCCATATTAGAGATGGAAAGGAAGAAGTTTTAAAAGGATTGTGGAAAGCGTACAGAGTTATTTTCATTTCATTTCTCCTTCTCGCTCGTTCATTTCTCCGACTCGCCGCCATAGCCTCCATTTTCTTCAAGCTTTGGGTTCTTCATTTTCTTGGCTGATTTTCACCAAGTGTGGACTCCAAAAAGTGGTAAGCTTCCTCCCTTGCTCTCTTTTCTTGTTGGAAGTAAGATTTGGATGGAAAAAGAGAGATTTAAATATGGGTTTGTTCATGACTACCATCTAGGATGATTTTCTTCCTCCCATCTTTTAGTATGTTGTTCTTGGGTTGTAGGGAGTGATAATCAAGTGTTGGATTTTGGAAAACACACCTTGGATGAAAACCCCAAATTGCCGAATTTGTTGGAAAATTCTAATAATGATGTGTGTTTGTTATCTTGATTCATGCTTCAAGTATGTTAATCCTAGCATGACTCTAAGCTTATGTATGGATTCAATTTGATGGAAAATAAGTTGGGTTGGAAACCCCCATTTGGCCGAATTTATGAGATGATGTTCATTGTTGGATTTTGTTGTTTTGGATGCAATTGGATAGCATTCTTGGTTTAGAAGTGAAATTGGTGATTAGTATGATTAATTGGAAGTTTGAATGGATTGATTTGGAAGTTGGATAAAAATTGGCAAAGAAGCCGAATTTGTGGATAATTCTTTTTCCATGTTGGGGTTTGATTTTGGTTGGATTGGATGCTAAGATGGTATTGGGGTTGAATTTAGGAGTGGTTTGAAGTTTGAAAGCGTTGAATTCGGATAAGAAATGGAAAAGTCACTATTAAGCGGGTTTATCGGAAAATGTCGGGTAATGAAGGATTTTTAAGGTTGGATTTGATCAATTCTGCTTATTGGATTATGTTTGACAATGTATAAGCTTGCATTGTCTACGTTGGTTCTGAATTCTGAAGTTTCTGTGGAAATCTGGAATTTTACTGAAATTCTGCCGGATTTTAGGTTTTGGTGTCAGGTGTGTAGTTTGGTAGTGTGGTTTGTAAGTTTTCTAATTTAACTTGAATTGACAGATTCTGAGGTCCGGAATTTAGAAAAAGAGGTTTCGAGTTTCGGTCGTGGTGTGGAAGTCGTCAGAATCGGTCTAATACTGGAATTGTGAGGTAAGGGTTTGGTTACGCTATTTTTGGTAAGATAGGTGTATGTTTAGTTTCATTTTCTGCCTGCAGTATTTCAGTATTATATGCCTAGAGCATATTCGTAGTCTGTAGGTGTATGTATTGTAGCACTTCTGTTTTGCAGGTATTTCGGAAATTTTTGCTTTAAGGTACGTTCTGTGATCTGTAGGTGTATGCCTTGTAGCATACCTTGTATGTTAACCCTACGTTTGTAGGTGTATGCCTTGTGGCATACTTTGTCTGTTAACCCTACGACAGTTGTGGGTTCGCTACCCCAGCTGGTGCACCATGCTTCCGTAATAGCTTCGGCTTCTGACTCCCTTCGAGGGGGCTGTCGTTCTGATTCGTTATAAGGGTTTACGGCGATTTAGTATCGCACATCCTTCGGTATTCTGATCTGTTTTTATTACATGCACGATGTTCTCGTATTACATTGCATATATTCTCGTATATTGCTATCTTTCTGTTTTTGCAGGTTACATATGCTTATCTTACCCCAAATCCCTTACGGGGTCCTTTTAGGACTCACCCTTTTTGGGTTACTGTTTTTGGATTTCGTAGGTCTGGTAAGCAGCCGGGGTAGGTTTCGCGAGGCTTCGCCTTGGTTATGTTGAGCAGCAGACCTTGTGGGCTGGGATTTTGTCTACTTGGTCCGAATCCCGCACGAGGTATTTTAACGTTTAGGCCTAGGGTCGGCTCTGTAGCCGCATGTGCATACTTTCTGCTTTTATGATTGTATATGTTTGTATATATATTACTGCTCACATTGCATATTCTCGGCGCTTGGCGCTTGCTAGACACCTTAGGTTACGTGAACTCTGCATGTATCTATGTTTGGTGCGTAAGCACTCGTCCACGGAGGCGAGGCTTACTCATTCTTTGATGCATGAATTGTATGTTTTGATTTTATTTTAGTTATATGTATGAAATTTTTGTTAGGTTGCTTCCACAATCGTTTGACCTTTTCGGGTCCGCTACGCGTGGCGGGTCTCGATGGACCTGCCATCTTGTATTTTCCGGCTTCCGCTTCCGACGTCCGGCGCCCCGCCTCCGTAACCGGGTTCGGGTTGCGTGCGGTGACACATATTCTATTCCCCATAATGTGTATATAGGTGGTCAAATGTCCACTTAAGCTCTTATTCGATGCACCACCCTCCAACAACTCTCCTGTAATGGCTAAAGCTGTGAGGTAGGTGGACGAGGCATACCAGAAACAGGAGATTCTACTAAACCGATAACGTGGATAAAAACAAATGAAGGATGAGATGGAGGAATTAAGGCGACGATGAAGCATAATGAATAGGAAGGAAGAAATGAGAGGGAGACGTTACGGGGGGAGTAAGGGATGGAAAGAGGTGAAGGTGGAGGAAGGAATCGATGATAGAGGCAAAGATGGAATAACTACTCTTTTTTCGGTGAGAATTAAAAAGTCGTAAAATGCTTCCTCCATCCCTTAAAATAAGGGTAAAGTGCACTCATGGTTCTGTAACTTTAATTATTGTACCACTACGGTTATGTTTTAACTTTTTGTACTAATAAAGTCATGTTTTTAAGTTTTTTCTTCATCCATGGTCATTTTCCGTCCATTGACCGTTAACTTTAATGAATTTGTGGGAAAAATGATAAAATCAGCAACTCAATTGTTTTAAAAAAAATTATTTACAATCCAAGTTTTAAATATAACCATTTAGGCACTCCCTAATAGTTTTAAACTTAACATTTTAACCCAAATGTTTTAATTAAGCTCAACAACACCCAGCCACCGTCGGGCCGCTGCCATCACCACCGGACAGCCGCTGCCACCGCTAGAAAATACCGGAAACTAAAAAAAATACACGTGAACGTAGATCGGGGCCTAGGACCGTCGGATCCCAGCCCAGGGCCTGCAAATCGCGACCTTGTGTCGTCGATTCGTTTCCTGGGGCCGCGATTCAGAGGCCCATGTGCTAGAATCTGACGGCCCTAGGCCCCGATCTACGTTCTCGTGTATTTTGTTTTTAATTTTCGGCATTTTCCGGCAGTGTCCGGCGGTGGCGGCGGCTGTCCGGTGGCTGAGTGTTATTGGGCTTAATTAAAATATTTGGGTTAAAGTGTTAAGTTTAAAACTGTTGGAGAGTGTCTAAATGGTTAAGTTTAAAACTTGTGGTGTAAATAATTTTTTTAAAAACAATTGAATTGCTGATTTTATCATTTTTCCCACAAATCCGTTAAAGTTAACGGTCAATGGACGGAAAATGACCATAAATGAAGAAAAAACTTAAAAACAGGACTTTATTAGTACAAAAAGATAAAACAAAACCGTAGTGGTACAATAATTAAAGTTACAGGACCATGAGTGCAATTTACCTCTTAAAATAAGTTTAGATTTTTTTGCCTTGTCTGAAAAAATGCTATACTTCCATTTATGAAAAAAATTTACACCAATTTTACTTCATTACTCTTACTTTTTTTCTCACTAAAAAATTTACTTTTATTTTGGGGTAAAGTGCACCCATGGTCATGTAACTTTAATTATTGTACTACTAGAGTCATGTTTTAACTTTTTGTACTAATAAAGTCATGTTTTCAAGTTTTCTTCATCCATGGTCATTTTTACGATTATTTTACTATTTTACCCTTTCACATGAATGACACAATAACGAACATAAACTGAATTTTTTGTATTATACAATTTACACCCTCAAATTTTAAAATTCTACAAATAAACCCTCAAATCTACCTTAAACTTTTCAACTCACTTATCTCAACCACCATCCGACCGACCACCGACTGCGGTTTGCTGCCCTTGGCCGGCGATTCGCGGCCCTGCGCTGTGGATCTACCGCCCAAACTTGCGTTTCGTAGCTTATAGGGCATTTCGGCGAAGGCTGTCGGCGGTCCGGTGAGATTTTCGGTGGTGGTGGATAGGAGGGTGGTAAGATAAAGTGGAGAGAAAATTTTTATGGTAGAATTGTCAGTATTTGTAAAAGTTAGGGTAGAATTTTAAGATTTATAAAAATTGAGGGTAAAATTGTAAGTTTCGTTAAACGTTAGGGTGATTTTTATATTTTACAATTGTTTAAAATGACAATATTTTAAAAATTGAGGGCAAAAATGTCAAATAGGACCGTGGATGAAGAAAAAACTTGAAAACATGACTTTATTAGTACAAAAAGTTAAAATAGGACCCTACTGGTACAATAATTAAAGTTATAGGACCATGGATCATTTACCCTTTTATCTTATATGTACTCCCTATATCATTTTAATTGTTACGTTTTTTTTCAATATCTAATTTGTGAATTATTTTCTTTGTTATATAATATCAAATAATTTATATTCAAAAATTAAATCAAAGAATTTAGTTTATAAAAATATTTTTTTTCAAATTTTTCTTTAACAAACTCCTCCTCCTCGTAGTTAAAATTCAATTAAAAAAATATCAAAAATCAAATTTATCAATTAAAAAGAGACGGGATAGTATATTTTACATTTTTTATCAAGTCAATAAATTTTTTTAATTATGGGTAAAAGTTTTTATTAAAATGTATACTAGTAATTTTTATTGAGATGAAAAAGAGAGGGGGAGTAGGAATTAAGCGATTTACGAGTAATGGGCTGAAGACGACCGACTGGTGTCGGTTCAAGGGTCAGTGTCGCTTCTAGGTTCTGGCAGAGCCAGATGACGTTACCGGTTAGTTAGGGCTAAATCGGGCTAACCCCAGCCAGCCAGCTTGAAAACAATCCTCTCTCAGTTTTGTTTGGGAACGGAAACGCATTGTCGCATTTAAATTTTGTAAAGGAATAGAATTGTCCACAAAAAGCAACAACCCTTGAGAATTTCCAAGTTACACTTTTGCCCTCGGCTGCAACCTGATCCCAAATGGAGTACGTGGAGTACATCTGTAAATAAGTGAAAACCAAGGGCTAGAGTTGTCAGTCGAACATACATTTCCAAATTAGAGAAGGAGAAGGAAAACTAAAGTAAAGAGGCTTAGGAAATAGGAGGAATAGAAGAAGTAAGTAACTATTAAAAAAGAAAAAAAAAGGATTTTGAGTAGTAAAAACAGAAAACACTCATCAAAGTAGGGTTTGTTTTTCTTCCACCGTCCTCACAATCTTTCTCCACTTCTTTGCTCATCGCAGAAGGGAGAGAAAATCAATCCTCTCCTCCTTCTAAACGGAGCAAAGTTCCTATCTCCTCTAAAAGACCCCACTTTTATCTTTTAGGATTCAGTGGTTTTCGATCGTTAGCTCTTCCCCCTCAATTCCTGTATCTCGATCGCTCGGCCTAGATTCAATCTTTGGTGAAATTTCTGAGTTATGCAGCAAGGTGATCAAACGGTGTTGAGCTTGAGACCTGGCGGTGGTCGAACAGGAAACAAACTGTTTGGTGCATCTCAGGCTACGCCTCCTGTAACTTTCGGCTCGTTCTCGTCTGATCTTTCTCAGTTTCCTTCCCATGGCGCAGCTGCTTCTGCATTCCCTATCAGCGTAAAGTTCCCGTTTTTAATGTCTACAGCTTGCTGTTTCCGTTTTTCTGGATCTGGGTTTTTGGGCTGTCTAGTTGTTAAGGAGAGTTCTCTCTGGTTCTGATTTTTCCTTTTTATTGATAAAAGTTTTGTGGATTAGGCGATTTTGTTTTGCGTGTTTGATTTAGAAGTGGCTTAAGCTGTTGCTGCTCAGGGAAGTGTTTTGGATCACATGTCGGTCGGTAAAGACTTTGGATCTCCGTTTTCTGGAATAATTTGTTGACTCCGGACTTAAGTTTCAGAATGATGTGGCAACCAGTGGTGGCAATCTTTTCCGGTGAACTATGAAAGGGCGAAAAAAGCTAAGCATTTAACTAGCTGAAGATTAGGATTGTTTTAAATTTGGTAGTTTATTCAAAAAGTTTTTTTTTTTTAAAGTAGAGAACCAAAAGGATAGAGGAATATGAGTGCAATAAGTCTCCTTGCGTGGTAAAGGCACCAAAATGGGAAACGTGCTCTTTCATAGACTGCTGCATGCCATCTAAGTACAAGCTCCATAATTCTTGTGTAGTACGGTAGATGTTTCAGTTGTTTATCGTTCTGTTTAAATTTTTTGAAGCAATAGGACAGTTTGATGCTAAGCATGCCTGTTCTTTCCTAGCTAGAATGATCCTTAACTTTCAAATATTTTGTTATCATAGGCTAAAGACTCACTGTTTGAGGCCCGAGAGCGTATCCGTTATAACAGGGAGCAGCTTATACAGCTTAGAGAGGTAATTATTGGATTTACAGTTAGTTTTGCTTGCATGTAATTCTGATCTCGGTTCTTGTTAACATGTACAGTTGCTTGATTGTAAAAACATGCTTATTTTTTAACCCACTTCATTTACAGTGAGTTTGTGTAGCTTGAAACTATTTTCATCTAATTCTGAATGCTCTGGCCCTTTTCCCATATCTGTTACAAGTATGATATTCTTTAAATATTGTGAAGTAGCAGAATGGCTCTTGTTCTGCAGCTCTCTCTTCATATTATTGACCAATTTCTGCTTCTGTTTTGCTAAGTATAAATATAATGAGAATGTGTCGAGTCTTTTGTGCTGGTACATGATAAAAGTTGACTGTTCTCTCCTGCTATCTTGTAATAGCTCCAAGCTATCTCTGATGAGATTCTGAAAGCTAAGCAAGAAATTGAGGTTGAACTTTTTGGTGAAGAACATAATTGGGCCCGTGGAGAAAGCCAGGTAAGTTTATAATCTTTTTAGGCATTGTTTGATGTGTATGTATATTACATTCTAGACGTCATTCCTAACTATCAACTCTTGTGTTCTTCCAAATTTCAGCAATCAGTTCAAATTCAGAGTCGCTACTCTGAGCCTGATAATCGTGATTGGCGGGGACGTGCAGCGCAGTTCCCTTCCACTGGTGAGGAAAGGTTCAGGGATGCTGCTAACCGTTACGACTCAAAGCAGACAGATGCAAACCATTTTAATCGTCAGGATCAGATCAATTCTCAGTTCTCAAGGGTCCAGATATCTTCAAACCAAGTGGTAATTAAAAATTATAGTCACTTTTCTGATTTTAATTCTTTCAGTTGGGTCTGGTGGTTTGAGAAAAATTTGGCTGTTTCTTTGAGGGTTTGGTGCTAATAATTCGGTTGCTATTGTTACTATAGCCAAGAGGGTTTGGTGCTAATAATTCGGTTGCTATTTACCCTGAGATTTACCGCTGGATTGAATCAAATTTTTTTCTATGATTTGGGATTAGTGGATTTTGTCACTTATTGCCTTTCAACTCAACTCCTCCATTTAGATACTTGGATTTTACTTTCTCAGTGTCTACTTGGGTTGGTTGGATCTGATTTGACCTGCCTTGTTTGTTTTCTTGTTCAGCTCAAGTCGGTGAAATTTGTGTTTTGACTCAACAATCTGATTTTATTTATCTATTTATGGTGCTTTTCAGTGAATTACTTGAAACTTAGTATATGCTTTATGTAGACATAACCTTTCTGTTTTGAAGAAAATGATACTTCATTAAGTTATTATTTTCTGTTGAATTAGCGTTTACTAGAGTTGAGTTTCACAACTGGTTTTCTTGGTTGTACCAGGGAGGGCCAACGCCTGCTTTAGTGAAGGCCGAAGTTCCTTGGTCCACAAAGAGAGGGAATTTGTCTGAGAAGGAACGTGTTTTAAAGGCTGTGAAAGGGTAAGATCGAGGTTTTTCCCCTCTGCAATATTTTTTCATTTCTACTTGAGAAAGCTATCTGTCAGAAGTGCAGTTTAACTGCAGTTCATATTTGTTTTAATGAGTGGAATCATGTGATGCTTGTAGATGTTAGGCTGTTTGTTTATAGCCCCATGTACACATTGGAAGCGTGACTATACACACACACAGATGGAGTAATTTTTTCATCAAATGTTATATTACTTGCCATTGTCTTTCATTTCTTGTTAGTTGTTTAATGAAAATGTTGAGGTTCTTTTTTAATCTTTCATCTCGCATTGGTCATTTTTTACCAAGGTTGATTTGTTTTCATTGTTTCTGTTTTTTCTTTTAGGATACTAAACAAATTGACACCTGAAAAGTATGATCTTCTCAAAGGCCAACTTATAGATTCTGGCATCACATCGGATGATATTTTGAAGGTAAAACTATTGTTGTTCTTGCTTTGGCATTAGCCATTGTTTAAAACTCTTGCTTATTCAGTGTTGAAGTTAAATGAATGACATGTGGTGCAGGGTGTGATTTCACTAATATTTGATAAGGCAGTTCTGGAGCCTACATTCTGTCACATGTATGCTCAATTGTGTTCAGATCTTAATGAGAAGCTCCCATCTTTTCCATCAGAAGAACCTGGTGGTAAAAAAATCACATTTAAGCGAGTTCTTTTAAATATCTGCCAAGAAGCATTTGAGGGCGCTGGCAAACTTAGAGAAGAACTGAGGCAGTTGACTGCTCCAGAACAAGAGATGGAGCGTAGAGATAAAGAACGGCATCTCAAGCTACGTACCCTTGGCAACATTCGTTTAATTGGAGAGCTTTTGAAGCAGAGTATGGTGCCTGAGAAGATTGTTCATCACATTGTGCAGGTTATTCCGGTCATTTTGTTTTATTGATATCTGATTGCATTATGCACACCTATCATTGAGATTGATGTGTTTGCTTTGTCTATCATCTTGACAGGAGCTCTTGGGTCATGATAATAAATCTTGCCCCGCTGAGGAGAATGTTGAAGCAATTTGTCAATTCTTTAGTACTATTGGTAAGCAGCTTGATAAGAATCCAAAGGCACGGCACATCAACGATTCGTATTTTAATAGATTGAAAGAGTTGACTACAAACTCCCAATTGGCACTCCGGCTCCGGTTCATGGTCCGTGATGTTCTTGAGCTTCGTTCTAACAACTGGGTGCCCAGGCGAGAGGAGGTAGCTGTTCATTTGTTTTTTCTTGTAATGTAGATTACTATCATCATTAAAGGGACTGAGTTTAATTTCGGGTTTGCACTCGTATTTCCAGGTAAAAGCCAAGACAATCAACGAGATTCATTCAGAAGCTGAAAAGAATCTTAAGTTACGCCCGGGTGCTACTGCAAGCATTAGAAGTGGTCGCATTGTTTCAGCTGGTCCAGCAAGTCCTGTGTCTGGAGGTTTCCCAGGTGCTCGGCCTGGCACAGGTGGTATGATGCCTGGCATGCCAGGGGCTAGGAGAATGCCTGGAATGCCTGTAATGGACAATGATAACTGGGAAGTTCCTCGGGGCCGGAGGGGTGATGGATCTGGTTCACAGCCAAGTGTTCGTGTGCAGCCTCCTAATGCCAACAAGTCTGCATCAATGAACTTAAAGCTGTTACCTCAGGGTACCGGTGGCCCAATGAGTGCCCGAACAAGTGCTTTGGTTCAAGGGAATTCTGTGCTGGCTGTTAATAGTTCTCCTGCTCTTTCAGGGGTTGAGCCAGTGGCCCAAAATCCTTCTGGTAAACCTGTTACTCCATTGGCTGTACCACCTGTTTCGGAGAAGCCCCAAGCCCAAGCCTCCAAAGTCAACACTGATGAACTTAAAAGGAAGACAGTTTCACTTTTGGAGGAGTATTTCAGTGTAAGGCTTTTGGATGAAGCACTGCAGTGTGTGAAGGAGCTACAGAGCCCCTCATACCATTCTGAGGTTGTCAAGGAAGCGATTGCTGTTGCTTTAGACAAAAACCTTCCCAGTGTTGAACCAGTCACAAAACTCTTGGAATATCTGCTTTCGAAGAATGTACTCACAGCCCAAGACATCGGCACTGGATGCCTACTATATGGTGCGCTATTGGATGACATGGCTGTTGATCTTCCGAAGGCGCCCAACAATTTTGGAGAGATAATTGGTACACTAGTTTTGGCCAGGGGGCTTGACTTCAAAGTGGTGAAGAAGGTCCTCGAGAAAATAGAGGATGACTTTTACCAAAAGGATGTACTTAATGCAGCAATGAGGATCATCAGTTCCAGTCCTGCTGGGCAAGCTGTAATGGATTCTCAGGCATCTGATATCGAAGCGTGCCGGAGTCTGATTCCTAATTGATACATGCTCTGCATTTGCAGCATACTGCCATAGTCACTCGTGTCAGCTTTACTCAGAGACGGTGATCCTCTGTTTTCTCCAGTTAAGAGGTGGAAACTTGTATTTTACATAAAGTGGAGCTGGTAAGATGAGGTAATCGAGAGTTTCATGGAGTTGTATATTTCTTTTTTGGGTCTGAATCCAGGAAGTCAAGTAAGCAGCTGTGTTTTTCTTTCACATTTAGAGGTAAAAAAATCACAAGAAGCCATGGATTTTGTAAGCGAGCATGGCTAATCAGAATGCCAAGCTTGCTGGAGAAGGATATTCTGGCCCCCCTCTTATTGGGGGCTTCACCTGTTTTTGTAACGCCATTAGTTTTGATACTTCTCTTTTCTTCTTCTGTCTGGGTTTTGTTTCTTTAGACTCGAGTAATTCTGATTCAGTTTATTGTGGGAACTTTTATATCATAATCTGAGGCATGTGCTTCGTGTTCTTCTGGATCCCTTTCAGGTCTATTTTGAGTAATCACTACGTTTTATTGTTTTTGGGATAGAAATGCTGATTACTGTAAACTGAAAGGTTAAATCATCATTAGAGATATGTGAAAAAGAAATTGATTTTCAATTAGAGTACACATAAACATTGTTGAAGTAAGCCTGTATCTATCTGTATTCGCAAGCAATCTACCTATTTTTGGAGATATTCTTCGTGTCAATACAGTTACTGAGTGGTGGTGGATCTGCGTGGACAGTCGCCACTGTTCTGTTCTTCTGTGCTGTCGTGTTCTGACATTACTAGATGCTATGAGAATCCGTATAAAGTGCGACGGACTCGGAAATCGAGTAGGGGAAATAGAGGGGTCCTCTGCTTGTATTTTGTGAATATTGGGAAAGTGAGATGACAATATCAAGAGAATTCAATAGGGGGTTTCAAACCTTGTGTTGTGGAGGTGAATTTTTTGGAATTCACCTCCACAAATTCGGTGACTCACTGTACAAAATAGGACCTCACTAAATCACCCAACATGTGAATATCAGAAAGGAGAAGTGAATCACCTTGATTGCTCGGTGGACCCCACCTCTGTCCACCCCCTGTCCACCTTTTTCTACTGATTTACTCCACTTCATTTGCCTTTTTGGAGGTGGGCCCCTCTGCCCTTGGAGGTGATTTTCAAAATTAATGGTTCAAGAAGGTGTGGGGTTCCAAAAAATGGGGATGAACTTTTGGTGGGTAGATCATATCAAATTTGGTGAAAAATTTTTCTCCCCCTCCCAAAATTTGAAACCCCCTAATAAATAGTTATCTTGAAAGGAAAGGTGTGTATGATTAGTGCTTTTATAGCTCATAGTCATAGAGTTGCAATGTCGTAATATCCGAATATAGAATGGCGGCGTGTCAGTGGACACGTGTCATTAACATGTTCGAGTATATATGATCCGGAAATGTCCTCAATTATGTTCGGGTGAGTTCTTGTTATGTCCGGTAATGTCATTATCTTGTTCGGGTTATTAGTTATTTAAGTTTTAATGGGACCCTCATTTTGGGCTACTGATTTGGCCCTTTATTAGGCCTTTTTGTGCATTTAAAGTAGATTGAGTCTGACGGCCATCAAGTCTCCCTAGTAATTTGGTCGATTGCAAAGAGTCCAAATTTTTTTCTAAGTAGATCTTGGTTTTTGAATGACTATGTTCGAGTTTTGAACATTCTCTCGGATGATAACGTTCAGGTTTTTGAACCTTCTTCCGGATGATAACGTTCAAGTTTTTGAAAAGGGGAATTTGTTCCCTTTTGATTTTCTCGGACCATCATGGCCCGAGACTTTTGACCGTTAGGGATATTTTTATCTCTCTTTTGATTTTCTTGGACCATCGGAGTCCAAGATTTTTTACTGTTAGAGACATTTTAATCCCTCTTTTGATTTTCTTGGGCCATCATGGTCCGAGACTTTTAACCGTTAGAGATATTTTTATCCCTTTTGATTTTCTCGGACCATCATGGTCCGAGACTTTTGACCGTTAGAGATATTTTTATCCTTATTTTGATTTTCCCGGAAAATGATGTTCCAAGACTTTTGACTTTTCTCGAACCATCATGGTCTGAGACTTTTGACCGTTATGGATATTTTTATCCCTCTTTTGATTTTCTCGTACCATCATGGTCTGAGATTTGAGGCGATTTCCATAGAGGCGGTTACTTGTCCTTTTATCTTCGATCGTGTATTAACTACTCCTTTTAATGAACGGTGAAGATTTAGTGTTTGATGACGGTTTGCATTCTCGGACACCCTTAACTAAGGAATAGTACTTGACTTGCTTCTCATCTCATTTTTGCATGCTTCCTTAGCTCTCAATTTATCTTTCTTAAGTAATAAAATTTCCACGACGGACAATTTGTCGCTCAATGAGGCGATCAACTTATTTCAGAGGTGGAGAATTGTCGAGAGAGTTAGCCCAGAGGAGTATCTTGCGCCGTTTCCAGCGAAGCCACCGTCGCTTCTGAGAGTCACGAGGGTGCTTCCACCGTCTGTAAGTTCTATCGTCGGCACCATTCTATCGTCGACGTGGCAGCAAGTGCTACGCCTAAGTTTCTCTGATCATCTGCACGTAACCGCTTCCTCCGTCCCGTCTCTCGAGGTATATGAAAATGACCCCTCCTTTTCCAACTCCTTCCATTCGTCCTTCGGGAGACCTTTTAGAAACTAGCGGGCCTATCCCCAAAGGATGGTGGTCTGAAGTTGAGCACTTCCGGAGCTAGTCAGTTTCGGAGTTGAGTGCCTGCGAGATCTTTTTAATGTACAATCTTTCAAACTGTATTGCTAATTTCTTGACAACTTCGGTGTACTTTTTAAGACTTGGTTCCTTGATCTCATATTCCTCATTCATCTGTTGAACCAAGATATCTGAGTCACTGCACGTCTTCAGGGACCGAATACCTGCCTTCTTTGCTAGCTCCAATCCAGCAATTAAAGCTTCATATTCGGCGGCGTTATTTGTCACCAGAAAAGTAATTCCGCTCAGGGCCTTCGAGAACTAATTCCGCTCATTGTCTATCTGATCCCGATGCTCTGTCCACGTAAAGTGTCCATACGGGATTGTCCTCGATCTTCGAATGCTCGTCTTCGGATCATTGGGATAATTGGTAATAAAATCAGCCATAGCCTGTGCTTTGATTGCTTTCCTTGGTTCATATTTAACTTCGTATTCACTCAACTTGATACTCCACTTTGATAATCTTCTGGAGTGATCTATCCACTTTAGGATGTCTTTGATAGATACGTTACACTGGACTACTATGGAGAACCCGAGTAAATATGGCTTCAACCTTCGGGTTGAAAGGACCAAGGTGTATACTACTTTCTGAATCATCAGGTAGTTAAGTTCGACACCATGTAATGACTTGCTCACGTACTAGACTAACCAATGCTTTCCTTGATCGTCTTCTTGTACGAGGACTGAACTTACGGCCTTCTCTCCTACCGCTAGGATTACTATTAGAAGCCTATCCTCGGTTGGTTGCCGAAGGGTTGACATCTCCAAGAGGTATGCCTTAATCTCCTCCCATGCCTTCTGACATTCGGGATTCCATACGAATTTTGTCCGTTCTGCTGCATTTTCTTCCTTTGATCTCTTCTCTCCTTTCTTTACACCAATTCTTCCGGGTTCCGCACCTTCCTTAATCAGGAGTTTGAAGAATGGGCGACACTTATCCCCATACCGCAATATGAAACGACTTAGGGCTGTTATTTTCCTGAGCAACCTCTGCACATCTTTGACCGAAGAAGGTGTCTTCGAGTTTAACAAAGCTCTGATTTTTTTCCGGATTAGCATCTATGCCACGTTCGGAGACCATGAATCCGAGGAATTTCACCGCAGTTACTCCGAAAAAACATTTGTCCGAGTTCAATCGAGGTCTATACTTCCAGATTTGACCGAACACTTCTTCGAGATCCCGGATAAGATCACCTTCTTCTTTGCTTTTGACAATGATGTCATCGACGTATACTTCGAGAATCCTTCCTATCTGTTTGGAGAATACTTTATCCATCAATCTTTGGTAAGTTGCTCCGGTGTTCTTGAGCCCGAAGGACATTCTGATGTAACAGTGCGTACTGGAATCACTTATGAAAGATGTCTTCTCTTCGTCTGCTGGGTTTATCCGTATTTGATGATATTCACTGTACGCATTGAGGAAGCTAAGCCTCACATATCCGGCTGTAAAATCGAGTAGGCTATTAATCGGTGGTGTAGGTTACGAATCCTTCGGGCAAACATCATTCACATTTGTAAAATCTATGCACATGCGCAGTTTGTCGCTATCTTTCTAGGTTTCTACTACGAAATTACTCAGCCATTCGGGATAGGATACTTCACGTATGACTCTTGAGGCAAGTAGCTTCGAGATTTGTTCTTTGATGAAGGTTCTTTTGAACGGTGTATTGTTTCTTTTCTTCTGTTTTATGGGTCTTGCGTTCGGGTCGATGTGTAAATGTGTTGGATTACTTTTGAGTCGATCCCGAGCATGTTACTTGGAGAGTAGGCGAATAGATCTTTATTCATTTGAAGGAGGTTTACAAGTTTCGCCTTACTGCCCTCAGGCATGTGTTCGACAATTCTGGTGGTTCGGTCCCCCTCCAAGGTGACTTCTTCGGTCTCAGTTGCTTCATCCTCATCTTCCTTCGAGCTGCCTGGCTTCGGGCCTTTCTGAGCCAGTGTTATGACATCTTTTTCCTCCCTCTGGCTCACATAGATCGAGGCATCTCCTTCCTCGGTTTCGAAAGTGATCGTGAGATACTTCACGTCGCTTCGCATGTGGATAGCCCCTTGTTTCTCTCCCGATGATTGCATTATACGCCGAAAGGACGTCAATGACCAGCCACTTGACCATCAATGTTGTATACCGAGATTGCCCTTCGGGCCCGGTCTCTTTGAACATGGCTGGGAGCTCGATGCACCCGAGAACTGGCAGCTCGTCTGGTCCTACTCCATAAGTTGCGGTCCTGACTGGATTCAGTTTGCTCGACTTCAACTTTAGTCCTCTGTAGGCTTCGGCAAACAACACATCTGTGTTTGAGCCGTCGTCACAGAGGACCCTTCTGACATCAATGGTTCCAATCCGGATGGTGATGATGAGTGAGTCATAATGCGGAAATTGGACTTTCATTCCGTCCCCACGCTTGATTCTCAAGGTTGGGTCTCTGAAGCTTAGAGAAGCTATTTCTCATGCCTTCCTTTTCCTTGCATTTGACCCGAGGGTGCCGGTGATGGTGTTCAGTATTCCGGTAGCTTGGGGTAGAGACTTTCTTCCTTTGTTCTTCCTGTCCGGACCAGCAGCATCTCTTTCGGCCTTCCCCTTCCCGCAGGAAGTTCCCTCGTCCGAAAGCATTTTTAAGTACTCCCTCAGGGAACCCTTCTTGATGAGGTGTTCGATGTACCTCTTCAACTGGTAGCATTGTTCAGTATCGTGTCCATTGTTCCTGTGGAATTGGCAGTACTTGAAAGAATTACGCTTCACTTCTTCTTTCATGGCCCTCGGCCAGCTGATGCTACCGCTTCCTTGCTTCTGTAATGCTGCGAGGATGCTGGTCCGAGTAATGTTGAGTGGTGTGAAATTTGTGCTCCTCTCGAAGGGTTTCTTCTGGCCTCCCTAGCTCCCTGAATGCTTGATGATTGTAGGCTTTGGGGGATCTCTCATTTGCTCCCGTTGTCTTTGTTGTCCCGCCTCCATTCCCTTTGGGACAGTAGCTCTTGTTCGACCATGTGCTCCTACGTGACCGCATACATCTCCTTCACGTTAGTGATGTTCTTCAGAGACAATTCGTGTGCCAATCTGGAGTTCGGGAGAAGTGTCTTGGTGAAGGCCATGATCTGGATATTGTGTGTCGGGTCCGATGCATGGACTGGTTCCCTGTTGAATCTCTCTACAAATTTCCGAATGCTTTCATTCGACTTTTGCTTGATATCAACATTTGAATGGCTCTACTGACTGATCTTTTGCACCCGATGAAATGGGTAGTGAACTTGGTGGCCAGGTCTCCAAACGAAGTAATGGAGTCCGACAGAAGAGAGTTTTACCAGGTTAACGCTGGACCTCCCAGTGCTACCTCGAAGCACTTGCAAAGAGCCGTTTCATTTGCTCCCTTCAGCTTCATTGCCCTTTTGTACTTCTGGATGAAAGAGTCTCGGTCTCCTGCACCATCGTAAACTTTAAGAGGGTGAGGCATATTGAACATCCGGGGCATCTGATTTTCCCGGATCTGACGGGTGAACGGTCCACTTTCCGAAGTGGCCTCGTATTTGACCTATAATATTCTCGAATTCCTTTCCACCCACTCCAGACGGTGCAACATTTGTCGGATAACTTCATCCCTCGGATCTCCGGTTGTTAATCTTTCCGGCCTTGGTGACCGCTCTCTTTTGTGTACCCTTAGGGACTTGGACCTTTGGCGGCTCCGACAGTCCGGGTAGAGATCTCGTTGGGCATCTTGTCGTCCGATCTTTAGACTCGGTGATCTCTGCCGTAAACGTCGCTCGCCTCGTGGCCTGTAAGAACGTTCAAGCTGCTAGTGGTTGCTCCGCTCTTCCATGAGTACAATTCGTACCGCTTGGACAAGATTTGGATCCAGACGTCGAATATCACTCCGGCAGAGACTGGAGGTTGGCCGTAAGGAGGTCGCCCCATGAGTAGTATCTTCAGAGGAATGAGAATGACCCCCACACTCCGTTGGTGGGGCCTGATCTTGGGGGCAACCGCCGTTCTCACAGACGACGCCATTTGGTGGCGGATCTGTGTGAGCAACCGCCACTGTCCTCATGTGCTGTCGTGTTCTGACATTACTAAACGCCATGAGAATCCGTGTAAAGTACGACGGACTCGGAAATCGAGTAGGGGAAATAGAGTAGGGGAAATAGAGGGGGACCCTCTACTTGTATTTTGTGAATGTTGGGAAAGTGAGATGACAGCACCAAGAGAATTCAATGAATAGTTACCTCGAAAAGTGCGTATGATTGGTGCTTTTATAGTCCATAGTCACAGAGTGACAATATTGTAATATCCTAATATAGAATGGCGACGTGTCAATGGACACGTAACATGTTCGGGTATATATGATCCGGGAATGTCCTCATTTATCTTCGGGTGAGTTCTTATTATGTCCGGTAATATCCTTATCTTGTTTGGGTTATGAGTTATTTAAGTTTTTAATGAGACCCTTATTTTGGGCTACTGATTTGATATCGAACTATTTAATAGGTTGGGTCTAGCTGCCATTAGCGAGTATGTATGTATTTTTCTTTGAATGTGTTCCTTTGCTACAATTTGTTTTCTCTATATGTAAAATCAATATTTCCCTTCGATCTTATATCAATTTGAAAAAACTTTGAAGAGAAGGTATCATACAAATTGTATGTATTTTTGGATAGATTTCTTTTTGTTGTTGATAACAAAAAGTCACAAATTGAAGAGACGGTGAGTTGGGTCGGTAGGTTGAATTGACACGCGGCTCCGGCCCACATGACTCATAGTGGGTGGTACACCTTTGAACGCGTCAAGTGATTCGCACTATAACTACTCGTATTTATTTGCACTTTCTTCATTCAACCAATTTTAATCTCTTCTAGTAATTGTTTGTAACTTTACCACCAAAAAAGAAAAACACCAACCAACCTCCCTCCTCCTCATGGGGTCTCATCTGTTGCTGCTTTCCTTGGTCCTCCTTCTACTTTCCTCCTCGCTTGTGGCGGCTCCGGTGAAGAAGATGCCGTCTGAGGGTGGTAGCCGGAAGCTGCAGCTCCGGGTTGAGATCAAAAAAATTCGGGCTGGTGGAGCCTCAGCCGCCGGTGCTGGTCGCAGCAGGACATCTTCATCTCTCCGAGGGGCTCACACGCATTATCTTATGCCTTCCATCTTCTCTCTCTTCTCCCTACTTTCTCTCAGCTACCTCACACATTAATGATGTCCTTAATTCTCTTATTATTCTTTGCTTTCTGTGTTAATTTCTTTCTCTATTATTAAAGAATATGTTCTGTAATATATTTGTGACTTAATTGCAGAAAATGAAACCGAGAAAAGAAAATGATATGATTCGCATAATTAAATTCATAATTAATGTGAGTTTGATGAGCTTGTGCTTGCGTTCATGAATGAACCATATTCACTGCGAAAATGTGGATTACTATTTTCTTCTATTTAACTTTTATCAATATAAATGGACATAATTCGTTTTTTTATTTTATTTTAAATAACAATACTTTTTTGCGTAAATGGAGCAGAAGGTGCCACAATGAAATGAAGCATATATAATAATGAATGAACAAAGGCGCGCCATTGGGTATGCATAAGTCATAAGATGACAATAATATTATACTACCCCATTGAAGTGAGTGGAGTATAAAAGGACAACATTTTTCATTCCAGTTGTCCACCCGCTATTTTAATTTTTTAAAAGATTTATTTGCTATCTTTTATAACGATGTCGTTTAATGAAAGAAAAGAAACTACTCCCTCCCTCTGTCTTAAAAAAATAAATACATTTATTTTTACTGTTTTATATATTTAATTTATAATTTTTTTCATGAATATTTAGATATTATATGTTAATTAATTTAATACTTACAATATCGTACATGAGAGTATAAAATACACAATTAGTATGGAATAAACGAAACTTGACCTGATTGAGGTTCCATAAAAAATCCAACGAAATAAAAAACAATGAAGCATGTCTCTCTCCATTATTCCAATTGTCGGCACTCCTGAATAGAGAATTTCTCGTAGATAAATTTTATCTGATGACGTAACGGCTAAGAGAGAGACTTTATATAAAGTTTTCATGAACCCACCTATCAACGGCTCATGAACTATATTAACCCATACTTATAAACCTACATCTTTTATCATATTGTAGTTACATGTAAACGTTGGGTAGCCAACTGCGGAGCGGATAACTTGCTGTCAATCACCGTATGTGTTTAGTTCGTATATTTTATTTGACAAATTTAATCTTTAATTTGATTAAATAAATTAAATAATTAATATAACACACATACACATAAAGAAAAATCTAATATTTTAAGTTAATTAATTCTTATGTATATATCAATTTAAAGTAAATATAACTTTTAATTTTTCCCACTATTTATGTTTATAAATAAGTAATCATTTCTTGCGGACTTAAAACTGCAGGTTTCAACTTTTGGTGACAGGGTCCGCCTATCCTGATCCCAATCCGTATCCCTATCCCTATCGTTAACATTTTCAAGCAACTCACAACCATGGTTTATAAAACCGAACCTATTTGCTCAAGTTTACTAAATAAGTCAACCAGATTAGTCGCTAATATCTAACATTTATCATTCATCTTAAAGTAAATAAGTAATTTATAATAAACTCAAGAACATATATCCATCAAAACTCAAAATAGTTAGACATATATGCTTTAAAATTACAATGAGCATTAAAAATGTAAAATAAATTTTTTTAATTTTATTTTAAAACTTTTTTCTTGAAAACCGCGGTTTCCGGTTCAATCGGTTCGCGGTTTTGTCCGTTCCGCCGGTTCCACCGGTTTTCACCGGTTTTAAACAAGGGCCTCAAAACCGAAAACCGGACCTTTCCAACCGGTTCGACCGGCCGGTCCGGTCCGGTTTTCTCAACCATGCTCACAACACAACCACGTCCACTAGGGGTGTGCATGGGGCAGGCCGGGGTCGATAGTGAGAAAAATAGTATCCATCCCACTGAGTGCGGATATCCTAAATACGGGTACCTGATTTTCACGGTTTTTTACGGTTCGGATCGTGGGTATTCCTAAGTATAATTATTCTATAAAAAAATTCAATTTACTTGGAGATATTCTAAAATTTTGCATCATAAATGTACATATCTAGAGCATCAAAATGAAGAAAAATAGTTTGCATAAATAGAGCAATAATATAATATTGCAAATCTTGTATTATTGTTGTATGAAATGGGTTTTCACACATAATATAAAAGAAATTTAAAGGAAAATTGAGATGAAGTAAGTAATTTTAGATAATTTATTTGTAAACAGGCTTATGCGGATCGGTTCGGGTATCCGAGGATTTCTAAAATTAGAACCCACGGGTTATCGATTTCTTCGGTTCACAGGTTTTTTCGGTTTCGATTATACGGTTCGGTTCGGTTTCTTGGTTTTGCGGATTTTTTGAACACCCCTAACGTCCACGATCCAATTAAACAAATTCTTTTATTACACTTTCTTTTTGCCCGTTTGTTTAAAGCGCTTTACTATTTAGAGCTAGCATATGCTTTTATTTTTTCACATCTATCTTACGCCCTTCGTGCGAGAATTGTGCACCTTCAATTATCCTTTTAAAAAAACATTTTCAATCATCCCTTTGAAAAACATATTCATATTAACTTTTGCAAACGATATACTATATATTTAAAAATTAGTTTATATGTAAAAGTAAAGTAGAGATAGCTTTGTAACGAAAAAATTTGTGCTGATCAATTACTACTATGTGAATGATCTTGATCTCTTCATTTGAGATCAGCATTTGGCGGTCTACAATGTAGAACATGCTTGGGATAAACGATCAATTACAACATTAGTTGCAGCAAGCCGAGCCCGGACATCTTAATAGACGTTGAACAATCCACCCCTGGAATCATAAGGGATGAATATAATGCTCAGATTAAACCTTTTGCAAAGCTTATGGATAGTAGTTAGAGCAGCATCATCTTTGGCATCATTGACACTTGTGGAAGGGAAGCCATGGACTACTAAAGGCCCGAGCAAGTGATGCATTTCATCAAAGAATACATGAATAGAACATGACTTGAACAATCCGATGGAAGGTTTAGAAACATAAAAAGAAGAAGGGAGTTCAAGCACATCTTTGTACAAAACAAAGTTTTTGGACATTATTGTTCTACTTTACATGACAACCAGCAACATATTTTGTAATCCATATTATGCAAGAAGACATTGCTTTTGCTAATTCGAAGTGAAGGGTGATAAAAAATCGGTCTACTTCCGCTAACAGTTCAATATTGGTGAACTCATTCATCACATCCTCAGTTAGTCACTCTATACGCCGCAACTGCATAGTATCAATAAATTTATGAAAAGAAAGTTGGACCAAACCGTAGCTGTTGCAGACCATTTTAGAGCCTTTGAGCTCGGAAGATGATTTTGAAAGGGGAAAAGATTTTGAGATTATGGATATTTTTTTCTTTTCTTTTGCAAGTGATCATCTTATGGCACATATCTAGCGTTTCATGAGAAAGGGATGAGACTCATGTCACTATTTAGAGACTTATCTAACTAATCATCACCGCTCTATAGCACATATCTAGAGATGATGTAGATATCTAACCAATCCTTCACTTCTTCTATGTTGAATTGAACACACGAAGTGGCTTTTAGGCTGCGACAATCCAAAATGGCAAACTCCAAACAAAATACATCAGAATGCAATCCCCATCATCAAAAAGGTATGGTATGATTAATCAAACATCCATTTCCGATCCGGCACCATAGCAAAGACACACATGCCATCCCTATCGCTCCAAACACTTACATATCACTAATAACCACTTTTGGCAACTTATAATGACACTTGATACAATTATGTGAAAAATAAACCCCATCAAATCAATTCTTGCAACTTCTTTTTGCATAGTACGTGAGAATAAAATCAACCACTTCTTTGTGTTGCTAGTTTAATATTGGCTGATTCCAAACAAAATACATCAGGATGATGCAACCTACTTCCTTGCAAGAAACTGAATATCTGTCTCTGTAGAGTGCATTGTTCCCCAAAACACAGAAACACCTGTCAAAACTATCAACTAACAGATCAGTTTATTCAATCTTCCGTTTGTTTGAGCGCTTGTTTGGACGTGTAATATATCTGTGGCCAATTTGATTGTTTGATAGTCCTATATATTGTAGATGAATCAACCGATTTGGCTGCTAATTTTTCAATCCAACAATAGGCGGTACTGAATGCTTTAACGGAGTTTATTATTCTACAAAGCTCCCATCGGTTACGGCATTGAAGACGTTCCACCAAACCAACTAAACAAATCAAATTTAAAACACAATTACTTACCCTACATCATGTAAGTGTTAAATTATTTTATTATCATGTGGCTCATGTAAATAATAGACTTCTAATTCTACTTGGACTGAACCCAATATGATGACTATTGGGAGTATGAAATAGAATTAGAATGAGATTAGGTTTCCCTACCATCTCCCTTATAAATAGTATGTGGCTACTATTAACCTAGCTAGTAGCAGAAAATAATATGTTCGACACCATCACAGAACGCACGTAAGGGAAAAAAGAAGAGAGAGAAAAAGTCACGTTTAGGATTTGAGTTCTTTTCAGAAAACAAAAGAAAGCATGGACCGAGGTTAGTCATAATTATTGTATTCAATTGTGCAAATCAATCTCGTTAGAACGATCTTATTTTATGGTGGATTGAAGAATTAATCCAACAATTGATATCAGAGCATCATGTGTTACTAACAAATTGATTTGCCGAATAAAATTTCATGGAAAAGTTATGTATGATTGTGCCTATTTCTCGAATAAATTTTTTTTTTTGAAGGCTTGTGATTTGTTCCATACGAACATGTACAGTTTTTGTCCTTATCTTGAATCAAGTTGAAGACAATTATTTGTTTCATGTGATGAATCGGTCTTGGCGCTGCAACGGTGTCCTTGTATTGTTTGGATCAACACTACTTGTTGTTTCTGTCGACTGCATGAAACTATTACGTGGTTCTGTATAGGTTGCGTGATTTACATTGTTCTCTATATTTTTTGATTCAATTGCCTTCAATTGTGTATTAAGTTAAGGAATGAGACTTTTGCACACGGTTCATTTATCTGATTAATGGACAAGTTCTATTATTATTTGGATCACATGGGTTCGAATAGACTGAACTTGATTGTGATAATTATAATTTTTATTTGATTAACATCATGATCTTGAAGTATCTATCATTCGTAGCATTGATGAATATCCGTTTTCATGTTTTGGACTACGAGAGCATGGATTCTTGTTTTGTAATTGAAATTTCCTCTGCACTTAATATTGTGGGAATTAAATCTCACATGAATGATTGAGATCTTGTCAATTAAATGTCTACTTTATAAAGGTTGTTAGTCACCAAAGTGGCGTACCTTGAAGGGTTGGTTAGACATTTAAATTATGCATTGAAAGATTAAAATTATGAATTTACTCAATTAAATGTCTGTTGAATATAGAAATTGTTAGTCATCAAAGTGGTCTATCTCATAAAGTGGTGTAGACAATTAATTGAGTTATTTTAATTGCTCATGTTTATGATGCTACTAAATGACATAAATGTAAAGTAAGCAATTGAGATCATTATTTATAATGTTAGGAGGTCACCCAAATTACCAAGGCATGAACAACCATTAGAGAGCCTCATTTTCTGAAATGGTGCCATTTGGAAGGCACCCTTTCGGATTTGAGAGGTGGTTACCAAGCCTTAAGGCTTGTTTATGCACAAAGGATGAATAACCATCCTCAAGGCCGGAAGTATGTGTACTATAGCCAAGAGGTTATTTTCTCCTTTGTAACTTCATACATCATCTTTAAATAGAAGATAATCTGCCACAATTCAAGAGACTTCAATCCGAAACTTCTTCTCTCTTTCTCGCTTTGGCGAATTATTCAAGCTTTCTATAAAGCATTTTGGGTGAACTTCTTTTGTGTCCATTCAACACAAAATTACCCCTACCATCTCACCTGCAATAGGTTCTTATACAACAACTCGAAAGCTTGAAGATTGAAGAGCAATCCGCCAAAGACAACTTGGAGCATACGTTTTAAGGAGCAATGAACAAATTCCTTTGCTATTTTCCTAGGTGTAAGGTACGCCTCCTCCTTCTTCCTCTTTCTTCTTTGTGAAAGTGAAGAGGTATGATTATGATGAAACACATCATGCTTTGTTAGAATCTCTAAATTTACATTAAAGTTTTCATCGATCATTGTTAAACTTGAGTTGAATTGATAAGTGATACATGGAAGGAATCATGTCGATTAAATGACTTGTGATCGCCATGATTCTATCATTTCAGTTCGAGATAAAGATGATGGCTTGAAGGATTCATTGTAAAGTGCGCGTATATGGATTTAAATCGTCAAGTTATCACATGGGCCAAGTGGGAGAATGTTAAATTATTTTATTAATTTAATTATGTGGCCCAATTAAATAATAGACTTTGGACTAGACCCAATATGATGGCTATTGGGATTATGAAATAGAATTAGAATGAGATTATGTTTCCCAACTCTCTCCTTTATAAATTGTGTGTGGCTACTATTAACCTAGTAGCAGAAAATAATATGTTCGGCACCATCAGTAACGTATGTAAGGGAAAAAGGAAGAGAGAAAAAAGTCATGCTTGAGATTTGAGTTCTTCTCGAGAAAACAAAAGAAAGTATGGACCGAGGTTAGTCATAATTATTGTATTCAATTGTGCAAATCAATCTCGTTAGAGCGATTTTATTTATGGTGGATTGAATAGAATTAATCCAACGAAAGCTAGGCAAGTAAAAGAATATTTGCATATTTGAATGAATGAGTGCAACCACAAACCAAAGATAAAAAAACAAAGGAAAGAAACTGATCTAAATGCATGAAAGAACAAATCTAATCCTCTTAGAAGCAGAATTTGTTTAGAAAACAGAACATACCTAATCACATGTAGAAGGAAAAAAAGACGATGTAAACAAAACCCCAAAAATAATACATTAAATTTAGGAAAAATTCACAGCAGAGATATCTAAGGAATTTAAACCACTATGAAAGTGTCACTAATGGAGAAGGTGACCACGCTTGACAGGGAGAAAAGTGGTTAAGGAACACATATTCCATGTGGAAACTTATGCTAGCCAAGCTATTTGTAGCATCTGACAAAAATCTGAAAAAAAAACCAAAGAGATATGAAGCAATCTGCAAGAATCTAAGTGGGAGAAGAAAAAAATCTTAGTGAGAAGGAATTCATAATGAAATAATAGAGGCTAGAAAATAGGAATAGGGGTGTAGAGGAGGAAGAGAAGGACGAAGGAAGTGAGTCGCAAGAAAGGGTGAGAGAATTAAGAGAGAGAGGCACTACGTGGTTAAAACATTTTGTAGTGCGGCCAAACCGCACTTGGAGTGCAATAGATAGTGTGGTTTGGGCCGCACTACACACCGCAGTATTTAAGTCCACTCTAGCTAGGCTACCGCGGCCTTATGCGCAATACGTATTGCGGCCTAATGCGCTTAAGGCCGCATTATGCTATTTTGAAAAGAAAAAAAATCTTGATGAATCCGGATGAATGTTCATCCGGATTCATCAAAAAATCCAAGAAATGTTCATCCAAACCCAACAGATTCATCTCAACACTCCGGCTTGTTTTGTATAGTTGTTGTAGTGCTGTGTCAAATTTAGCAAATCCCGAGTACAATTTCTCAAGAAATTAACCAAGGGAACTACTTATTGGGTGAAACTATGATGGTAGCTATTTAGAAAATCCCCGGTTGCTCCTCTGGCTCTGCGAAACTATGATGGAAACTATTTATTGGGTGAAGGAAAAGATTTGATTCTCTCTCGTAACAATTACTTCTACCTCGCTCAGCCCTGTATTACATCATCGGTGCTTACCTTAACCGGCGACGGAAGGGACAAGGGGAGGAGACGATGCAACCGCCAGAGCGACAATATGGTGGGATGGCCGGAGAAGGAGAAGAGGGGGATGTTGCTTTTCGGGCCTGTGAAGAGTTTGGAAGAATGAGTATGAGAGGGTTTTTAATGATCCTATTGCGTCTTATTGCATATTAAGCCGCAATAAGAATTGGGCTTAGGCTAGCTTAGTGCGTCCATAATTGCGGCTATGACATGAATAATCTTTAATTGCACCGTTCTGCACTCTGTGCGGTTAAATGGTAGTGCGGTCAAAACCATATTACACGCCGCACTACAAAATGTTTTAACCACGTAATGAGGTTGCGTGTGGGAGAATTAGAAATTAAAAAATTAGTTAAATGAGAGAAAGAAGTAGAGAGGTAGGTTTAGGGATAGGGGTGAATGTGATAGTAAAATTAGCCTATAAAGTGCATGTTAGTGATACAAAAGAGATGATGTAAAATGAAAAAATATTCTAAGTGGATTGCTTAAGAGTGATTTGAGCTTAGGTGGATAACCTCAAAATGCTCCATTTACAACTTTTAATTTTATTAAGATATATATATATATATATATTGATGGCGGCGCTGACGTGGCAGTTGCCGCCACGTGTCTACGCAATTGACGCGTGTTGACGTTGCTTGATGCTATTGGTGCGTGTGTATTACGCGATTCTCGGAATTCGAGGAATGAGAGAAATAGAGGAAGGTCCTCTGTTTGTCTAGTCGATGAAGTATTGAAAGTGCCAGAGAACGCGAGAGAGCTTGACTTATCTTTGTCAATGTTTGTTATATAGCGGTATTAATGGTGGCAATACCGTAATATGTCAATATTCCGTTATTTACACAAGTGTCTGTATTGTTCGGGAAATGGTTCTCTGGGAATCTCTCATGCCTTGTCCGGGTAAAGCGTTTTATGAAGTCAGGGAATATCACTTAGGTTTTGTAATCACTTGAGTTTTTAATGGGGCCCTTATGGTGGGCTATTGATTTGGGCCTTTTGGTAGGCTGTTTGGGTGATTAGGCTGTAGTCAAGTCCCCACTTTGTCATGCGGCCCATTGCAAAGGAGTCCATTGTTTGTCCTTTGGAGTTTTCCCGAACAAGTAATGTTCGGGTTTTTGTCTTCAGTTGACTTTTCCGAACTAGTAAGGTTCGGGATTTGCATCCTCCTTTGATTTTCCCGAACAACTAAGGTTCGGGATTTTGAGATAGGATTTGCATCATCCTTTGATTTTCCCGAACAACTAAGGTTCGGGATTTTGAAATAAGTTTACATCCTCCTTTGATTTTCCCGAACAACTAAGGTTCGGGAAAATAAAGTTTGGCATGCTTGATCATGCACATGGTGTTCGGCTACTTATGCATGCACATGTGTATGTTGCCCGAATATATGGCAAGCATGGCAAACACATGTGCATGTTGCCTATGTTGGTTAACATGTATAAAGGAAAAGAAACTTTGTTCGGGCAATACACATGTTCGGACACATGTATATATGTACATGTTCATGCATGCTCGGGAAAAGTTTGCATGTATTCATTTGCCCGGATAGCTAGAAAGCCCGAACATGTATGTATTCAAAAGAGAAACGTTTGCATGTACACCATGCATGTTCACCATGCATATGTATTAATGCATAGTTTACATTTTAGCACCCATGCATTCATTTGCCCGGACAGCTAGAGCCCGAACATGTGCTTGTGATTTCATATGCACATGTATCATTGCCAACTGCCACCTCTTGCCCGAATGCATGCATGGTATAAGGAGATGTGAGCCGAACATGCATTTCCCGGATATGAATGCTTTTCCCGAACATGTATATTTGTCCGAATGCATGTTCGGGAAATGTTGTCTGAATGCATGTTTGCCCAAAGACATATATTCGGGTTTTGTTTACTTTGAATTTTTCCCGAACCAATAAGGTCCGGGAATTTTGGAATAGGGATTTTTCATCCCTTCTTTTGAATTTTTCCCGGACAACAAGGTCAGGAATTTTGAACTAAGGGATTTTTCATCCCTTCTTTAGAATTTTTAGGACAACAAGGTCGGGAATTTTGAGCTAAGGGATTTTTCATCCCTTCTTTTGAATTTTCCCGGACAACAAGGTCCGGGAATTTTGAAAACTAAGGGATTTTTCATCCCTTCTTTTGAATTTTCCCGGACCAACAAGGTCCGAGAATTTTGAACTAAGGGATTCTTAATCCCTTCTTTTGAACTAAGGGATTTTTCATCCCTTCTTTTGAACTAAGGGATTTTTCATCCCTTCTTTTGAACTAAGGGATTTTTCATCCCTTCTTTTGAACTAAGGGATTTTTCATCCCTTCTTTTGAATTTTTCCCGGACCAACGAGGTCAGAATTTTGAACTAAGGGATTTTTCATCCCTTCTTTTGAACTAAGGGATTTTTCATCCCTTCTTTTGAACTAAGGGATTTTTCATCCCTTCTTTTGAATTCTTCCCGGACCAACGAGGTCCGGGAATTTTGAACTAAGGGATTTTTCATCCCTTCTTTTGAATTCTTCCTGGACCAACGAGGTCCAGGATTTTTGAACTAAGGGATTTTTCATCCCTTCTTTTGAACTAAAGGATTTTTCATCCCTTCTTTTGAACTAAGGGATTTTCATCCCTTCTTTTGAATTTTCCCGGACCAACGAGGTCGGAAATTTTGAAATAGGAATTTTTATCCCTTTTGAATTTTCCCGGACCAACAAGGTCGGGAATTTTGGAATAGGGATAGTTCATCCCTCCTCACAGGGGCTGCGGTTCTGTGCGATCATGTGTTCTGAGTAGCAGCGTACATTTCCTCGACATCGGTGAAGTTCTTCGGGATAACTCATAAGCTAATCGGGAGTTCGGGAGGGCGCCTTTGTGAACGCCATGATCCGGATGTCATCCGTCAGATCGCGCATGTACGCTTCCTGTTGAACCTTTCAGCGAATTCCCGACGCCGTTCGGTCTACTGCTGATGTCGAACATTTGTATGGCCCTTTTTGTCGACCTTTTCCACCCGATGAACTGAGTGGTGAATTTGGTGGCAGGTCCCCGAATGAAGACACGGAGTCGGGAGAAGAGAATTATACCAAGGCGAGGCCGGACCTCACAGAGCTACCTCGAAACATTTGCAGGGCCGATTCATTGGCCCCCTTGCTCCATTGCCCTCTTGTACTTAGGATGAAAGCATCAGGGTCTCCCGAACCATTGTATATTTCCAATGGGTGGGGCAAGTTGAACATCCGGGGCATCTGACTGTCCCGGATTCTGGTAAATGGTCCATCATCGGGAGTCGCCGTGCCAGGTTCGGGCACTGCTCGAATTCCTCTCGACTTGTTCAGACGAAGTAGCATTTGCTGATAACTTCATCCGTGGATCCCGATGGCAGTCTTTCGGGCCTCGGGGACCGCACTCTTTAGTTGCATTGGGAGACCGGGACCTCTGTCGGCCTCGCTTGATCTGTTACGTGAGTTTTTCGTAGATCGTTACGAGTTCTCGAGACTTCCCGGACTTGTGTCTTTTGCTGCGTTCTTCTCAAGTCTTGCCCGCACAATTTGGACTAAGTCCGGGTTTAAATATTGTCGTCCGGCGTGAGGTGGAAGTTGGTCGTAAGGAAGTCGCTCCGTGGGGCGTCTCTTGAAGAGCTTTGATAAGCGGGGTCGATGGTCCGGCCGTCGGTAGAGCCACCTCCTTCCGGTATTGATGGGTGGGGCTGTGAATAGTGCATCGGTCTCTGAAAGGACCGGTCTTTTTGAACCTCCACGGTTCCCACAGACGGCGCCATTTGATGGCGGCGCGACGTGGCAGTGCCGCCACGTGTCTACGATTGTGGCGTGTTGGCGTTGCTTGATGCCATTGGTGCGTGTGTATTACGCGATTCTCGGAATTCGAGGAATGGGAGAAATAGAGGAAGGGTCATCTGTTTGTCTAGTCGATGAAGTGGTAGAAAGTGCGAGAGAGGCGAGAGAGCTTGACTTATCTTGTCAATGTTTGTTATATAACGAGGTATTAATGGTGGCAATCTGTAATATGTCAATATTCCGTTATTTACACAAGTGTCTGTATTGTTCGGGAAATGGTTCTCTGGGAATCTCTCATGCCTTGTCCGGGTAAAGCGTTTTATGAAGTCGGGAATATCACTTAGGTTTTGTAATCACTTGAGTTTTTAATGGGGCGCTTATGGTGGGAAATTTATTGATTTAGGCCTTTTGGTAGGCTGTTTGGGTGATTAGGCTGCCAGTAATCGTATATATATATATAGAGAGAGACGGAACTACATTGGGACAGAGGGGTGCTATTGCCCCCCCAAAGTTGATGGGGGTATAGGGTATATGGTAGAAATTATAAGGATTAATGTAATAATTTAACCACTAGCCCCCCACTCATTCACAAAATAATTTTTTACCCACTTATTATTAAATCCCAACCTAAATGGTCCTTTTTTTCTCACATACCCAAATTGCATCCATAAAATAAGGCAACTCAACTTGGTTAGGTAAAAAAAATTTGGTCAATGTTTCTATTTATAGTTATATAAAAGTCATTTAAATTTGATATATTGTGGTTTGAGACCATATCTAATTAATCTTTAATTTTCGATTTAATCATCTTTTAGTACATTTAAATTTCGGATTTATGCGCGAGTAGTTTTGTGAGATTGTTTATATATAAATTAATTTTTATTACTAATTCATTTTTATTTTTGTACTTGTCATGAGTTTGAGTTTATTATTACACACAATTCTCTTTTTTTATTAATTGCTCACTGTTTTTTGTTTATTTATTTGGAAATATTGTTTTCTATAAAAAATCAAGTAAAAGAAATAAAAATGAACCCATGATACCAATTTGGTTGTATTAATTTGTATTATTATTTTTCTATGTAAAAGGTTAGTGGACTCAAAAATTTTCGTAGGTCGATTTTTATGTTCTCAATCGAGTTAAAAGTTAATGATTAATGGCGGCTTCATTGGAAAATAGTGTCGCTAACCTCCATTACTTCAACTATTACTATATATGGAGGTTGATGCGGTCATTATAAAATGGGTTAAGGCGACGTTTTATGGTTGCAAATCTCAACCCCTAATTTAATCTACCCACCAGCCCCCAACTTCAAATTCCTGGTTCCGTCACTGTATATATATAACATATTTCTGCTATTGATACAAAAATATGTCAATTATATAGAGAAGTGTTTAATTTTTTTAAATTATGAACTATATATCTTGCACGGCAATTGAAGTTTTTATTTTATTTTTAAAAAGACTTGTTAAACTTCACAATGACCAGCTTATTTGTGTACTAAAAGAAGTGCAACTGTGTATGCTGAATTACCGCCAACAGATTAACGATACCAATCTTAATTAATTAGTGAAAGTGCAACAATGATCTAACTTTATTGGGCTACTAACCGGCCCATTCAAGAAAAAGAAAAAAACTGACTTTTCTTCTTCGTGTATTGGGCTAAGCTTGAGTTTTGCTGAAGTTGGGCCCAAGCAGAGAACCTCTGAATCAAACTTTTGGCCCAATATTTCCAAGCGCCGCCCTATCTAATCTATCTGGGCTCGAACCTCTTCCTCCTCCCTCATCGTCTTCTTCTCAACCCCGTCATCAAGAAAGTAATAAGAACAATCTCTCTCATCGCTCATCTCATACTCCTGAGTACTCGCCGATTTGTTCTTGAAATCTTATTCGGTTCTTTGGAAGTATTAATTGATCAGTACTTCCTCTTGTCCTCATTTTCAATTTTCAGTACAGATCGAGTTCCATTATTCCTCCATTCTTCCTCGCATCTTTCTTGTTTTGATTGAGCTTATTGTTTTCTTGTTCTGTAGAGATTGCCGGCGATGGAGAGCCAGGAGGGAACTCAGCAGCCACAGTTTATTCTGGCGCACAAAGTCTTCCTTCTCAAGCATCTGGACGTGCCAGATATCGAGAAAGTTCGGCTGAAGGAAGAAGTGCTTGCATCGGTCAAGGCCAATGGCGAGTCTCTGCCTCGATTTTTCCTGTATCGAGTGTGTTTATCTTTTTTTTGTAGGTTACTTCCTAGTGGTTTTTGAGTTTGATTTTGGTCATTTTGTCGTGCTTTAGATATGGCGCCCTATTATGAAACCCTAGCAGCTGACAAGGTTGCTGGGTTGGATCAGAGCCTCTTGGATGCTATGTGCTCTAAGAATGAGGAGGAAGTTAAAAAGCTGGATGAGAAGTAAGTTAAATTCATTGCAAATTTCTCCCCATTCTTCTGTAGTCTTTTGCTCATAATACCTAGAGTAGATTATTTGTGGGTATGAAGAAGAATGGGGCTAGTTAAAGTTTCTCTACAGTTTGTATAGTTTGCTAATCCCCTCTTATTGCTGCATAGTGGTGTATTTAGCAGTAAACTTTCATTCTGATTTTATATGTGGTCTGTAGTTATGTCCATCGGAGTTCTATGTTTTTTCCATACAACAAAAGAAAAGGATCACTCTCATGCTGTTCATTGTATGGACTGAATGCCTGTGGTGTGGTGGGTGAATGGTGATGCGGTAATTAGGCAAAGTATTAATACTTTCATGCAATCTTTCCTGGTTTCAATTGTTAGGATTGCGGATGCTGAGGAAAATCTAGGGGAGAGTGAAGTTAGAGAAGCTCATTTAGCAAAATCTTTGTATTACATTCAAATCGGAGATAAGGTGGTACATCATTCCCTCTCTCAAGGTTCCTGTTTCTATTTTGCCTTTCTGGAGTATTTTCCTGTATGTTTCTTGCATGCTTACTTTTAACCCCTGGAGTTCAGGAGAAGGCATTGGAACAGTTGAAACTAACAGAGAGCAAGACAGTTGCTGTTGGCCAAAAGATGGATTTGGTATTCTACACTCTTCAGATTGCCTTTTTCTATATGGACTTTGATCTCATCTCCAGGAGCATTGATAAGGCAAAGAAGTAAGTGACGACATGAGCTTTTATTCAGCTGGAATCATTAGTTCTGCCTGCATAGAGTATGTTTTGTAGCTTCCCGGAACTGCTTTGACTTTTAATTCCACAATGACAGTTTGTTTGAAGAGGGTGGTGACTGGGAGAGGAAGAACCGTTTGAAGGTTTATGAAGGGTTGTATTGCATGGCTACTCGGAATTTTAAGAAGGCTGCCACGCTGTTTCTGGATTCTATCTCAACCTTCACTACTTATGAACTGTTCCCTTATGACACCTTTATATTCTACACCGTTCTGACAAGCATAATATCATTAGATAGAGTTTCTCTGAAGCAAAAGGTAATCTCTTCCAGACTCCTTATTTACGTGAGCATATCTACCATTTATTTCAGATTTTTTGGGCATTGCTGACTTGATTAATTGATTTAGGTTGCGGATGCTCCTGAGATCTTGACAGTGATTGGAAAGATTCCATATCTTTCAGAGTTCCTAAATTCTTTGTATGACTGTCAGTACAAGTCATTTTTCTCAGCATTTGGTATGTGATTTTTAGTTTACAGTTCATTTTGGTTGTCAGGTGTAATTTGTTGGATTGGTCATGCTGTCTACTTCCTGCTTATCTAAACTCCGATTGAAAAGTATAATCTGCGTTTCTACTGGATGGATTGCGAGTAACTTGATTTAAGCTGTGTGCTCTTAGTCTTATGGTAATTCTTCTTGTTGATTGAATGACAGCTGGCCTGACAGAACATATAAAATTGGATCGTTATTTGCAACCCCACTTCCGGTACTACATGAGGGAGGTCCGAACAGTGGTATATTCTCAGTTTTTGGAATCGTACAAGAGTGTCACCATTGAAGCAATGGCAAAGGCCTTTGGGGTGACGGTGGAGTTCATTGATCTGTGAGTAGCAAAGTCCAGACCTCTAAATGATACATTCATAATTTTTTGTGCACGCACTTCACCTTCTTTTCACCAAAGTATTTCTGTTTGCTTCTGCATGACAGCATCTGTAATGTTTTGCAGGGAGCTATCGGGTTTTATTGCAGCTGGGAAGCTTCATTGCAAGATCGACAAGGTTGCTGGTGTGCTGGAAACAAACCGTCCTGATGCCAAGAATGCTCTTTACCAGTCAACAATCAAGCAAGGAGATTTCTTGTTGAACCGGATCCAGAAGTTGTCGCGTGTCATTGATCTGTGAAGTAGAAGTTGGTTCATCTTTGATCCTGAATATTACCCGAGTTCAGCCAAGTTTATTTGAATGATGCAGTTTTTAGGTTCCCGACTTCATGCTCAGTTCTTGGGTTCTTGACTTCAATTGCTGTTTATTGGCCACTATTTGTATGTAGTCTTAGTTACACACACAGGTACTGCTTCTTTGGTTCAGTATGCTGTCTGTTTTTCCTACAGAAACAGGAAAGTGTTTTAAGAGCTTGTTTAAACTTGGGACTTCTGTATTACGAGTATCATACAACTCGGGTACACAGAAATCTTGATGAAAGGCGGAGATGAGCATATGTTTGTGGGGCTGAATATCTCAGCGTTACAAATGTTGGGGCTGTAAGTAATTACAGCAATTAATTCAGTAATCTAATCACAAAAGTGACAAAGATTATTTGTCTGAAATAAATAAAGAAAAAAACATTTAAAATTGAGACAGAGGAAATGGTGAATATTTCGAGTGTTATTGGCAAGTTGCTAGCTCTGGGCTCTGATATCAATACGGCATAGCATTGTTACACACGTTGCCAGTAACGTGCAAACGGGCCTTATTAGAACTCGTCTCTTTCACGTCTTGTTTTCCTTTTCAAAAACATTTCTACCAAATATATTTCCTTAACTTTTGGGCTGGGTGTATGTTTAAATATATACTACAAGGGATTCAAATCAGTGGTGCTCATAAAAACTAGCTATTCATGGTGTTAGGGTTTATCATATTAAAAATAATGCACAATATGCGTCTTTAATGAACTTGCTAAATTATTACTTATTTTTTTTTAATTTCAACTTGTCAAATTAGTTATTCTAACCTACTGATACAATTTTTTTCTCAAAAAACTAACATATTGATACAATTCAAATGCAATATAATATATTTCGCAATTAGTATATATACATATTTATATTTATATTCAAACATGGCATATAGTAGTGTATCTATATATATATATATAGTTTAAATTACTTCTATTTCTCTAGTATTATGTGGATTAATTTTGATGAAAAATTGAAGTTTTATAGAAAAATAGATCAGAAGTGTGTGTATATACTTCCTCAGTCCCTGATAATCAAAGAGTTTGTTTTACTATTTTCAATGTATTTAATCTATAATTTATTTTCATGAATATTTTGACATTTAAAATTGAATAATTCACATGTATATCATAATTTGAAGTATAATATATATATATATATATATAAATTTCACTATTTATCTTGGAAAAAAAAAAGTCAGACCGTGCTATACAGAACATGAAAGTCAAACCTTTAAATTATTTAGGGACGCGAGATGTGTGTGTGTGTATTATAATAGGTGGAAAAGTTTGAGGGAAGTATCAATTTTATGTGGAATTTTGAAGAAAAATTTGAAGTTTTAAATCAATGGAATTTTAGAAGGCGAATAAACTATTTTATTAAAAAAGTATCAATTTTAAAGTTTTTAGAATTATTATTTTTATATAAAATTGTATTTCTGCGTGTGAAGGGCGTGTTAAATCTATGAAAAAATAAATCAGAGATTATAATGAACAACTCCAAAAAAAAAAAATAGATATTGACGTAGGCAGCTTTTGGCAGTATATATATACCCACCCACAAATTAAAAGCAGCTAGCAAGCAATTCCAAGTTTTGTTGTGAATATTGTGAAACGCAGGCAGGCATTGTTTCTTCAGTCGACACAGCTAGCTTAGCTTAGCTTAGCTTAGCTATGTCTCCCATTACAAGATCTCTTCTCGCCTTTTCCTTCATCATCACCCTCTTCTTCTTCCTCTCTTCTTCATCTTCTCTTGCATTATCGGCCGCCCACTGCCGCCACTGCTTGAGCTCCGCCTTGGCTCGGCACAGGGTGGCCGATGATCATCATCAGGTGATCGTCGCTGGTTCGTCCAAGTGGGTCAGGATCATGGATTCCAGCGGGCAGAAGGGCAAGTCATCATCGGGCAGTTCCGGTGGCCCTCCTTCCAGTAACATTGGTGGCGGAGTCCGCAGCATGTCCACGACGGTCCGGCAGTCGTGGTGGTGGTTGTATATCGCGTTTATATATGCTTGTTGCGATCTGTTGCTAGTTTCTTAATCTTGGATCAATCTAGCCAGCGATGGACGGACATAGTGATGAGATCGAGATCAGCTGCATGGTTCTGTATGAGCAAGCTCGATTAAAGTTTACATACAGCAGCTGATCAATCAGGAATCTGCGTTTCATCGGGCCGGCGCCGTTTAATATATCATCACATGACATGACCTTGATCTGTTAAGATCAACTAGTTCGGTCGACCAATAAACTGTGCGTTAATTGATCGGCTATTTTAATTGATACATTTAATTTCTTGTAATGATCTACTATATATATTTTTAGATTAATTTTCAGTTTTCTCTTTTATGTCCCGGCCGGCCTTTTGTTGCTTGCTCGATCGTTAATTAATCTGTTTTGCTTTTCTTCATGGTCATCGTTTAGTTGTATAATTACACTAATTAATGAAGTAACAATATATATTTGTGGGTCGGCTCGATCGGCGAGTCGTGGCGAATTGGTGCCAGTTGGCGGGTGGTCTGGGAGTAGTAGCTCGGCGGCATCAAAGCGGTCGATCGAGGCCTCGATCGCCTGCATTGTGGTGGATTGAGTGCTCTTCGATCGAGTCCGGTTCGTGACGGAGGGTCGTGGACGAATTGGGCGCAGGTGGTCGGGAGCATCATGCCGGAGGTGAAGGACAGTGGCGGCGGACCTGGGGAGGCCGCCCCTGTCGTCCCCGACAACTGAGGTGGTCCTGCTGAGAGCGGCGATGGTGGAGGCCGCCCGTGAGATTTTGGTAGGGAGAAAGGGGGTTAGATTGCAATTTTTACAAAGATAGGTTCAATTTATTCATTTTTTAATGTTTAAGGTTAAATTGAATACAATAATGATAGGATAGTGGCGCGTAAGCATCACATCCTAAGAGTAAACGCTAATGATAAAAAAATCTCACTTTTTTTTTTATATATATTTTAGTTGTAAAATGCTACCTTTTAGAAAATATGAATGGTAAAATGTCCTTTTCCCATGAGATTATGGATGCAAGATTGAGGGATTTTGTTTTAATAATCTGCCGAAATTTATGTATTTTTGTTTTATCAATAAAACAATTACTCCTACCATTAAAAAGAAAAGAAGAGTTAAAATTGCCTCTTCTGAGAACGAAAACAATGACCTCTTCTCCAGTGGTTTTGTATTGTTGATGCCTAGAGTGATACAAAGTGTATAGTTTGGGTACACAGAAGGATTTTACCCAACTCTTAATACTCCCGAGTTCAATTCAAGTTCAACCTTGGTAGTCTCCAGTCCAACCAACCTAGTTCTTGTCTGGTCTTGATTGCAACCCTACCAGTATATATACTCCTGGGAGTCTAGTACAAGCCACCATCGATTCTGTGGGGAGAAAGGGAACTGGTGAGGAGGAGGCTTCGGAGCGATCCACCTACCCGCTCTCTTCCTCCCTTTCTGTCTTGTTCTCATCGCCTCCCGTCTTGGCTTCGTCGGACAGGTCCAGTTTTCAGCATCAGCGCCACTGCTTCCATGCAATTTTTTATTCAATAAACAGCAATTTGGTGCAATCATTGTAGTATTAAACACGGTTTCTCAGGTTCCCATTGCCCAACTTTCTGCTTTTCATCCGGAAGCGCTCTCTGGTTCGTTTGAGGAAAGTTTTTGACTTGTTCTGTAATTGGAATATTTGGATTCGCTTATTTGTGTTTTGAATAATGGGCAAGTGGGGAATTCAGTTGTTTGATGACAAGAGAGATGAGTTATTCTCTGTGTTAGATTTGGGGTCTCCATGGAGCCTTCAAGATGGGAGCTTTCATCCAGGTGGCTTGTTTGCGAGCGTAGGTCAGGTGGGGATGGGGTTTGGTGTTTCTCCATCAAACCCTTCCAATTCTTCTGACAATGATAGTACAAAATCTCCATTGAATGATTGGTATCTGAAGTTTTTGGCTCCAAAAGAGAAATTTGGGGTTGTTGGGATGGGAGAATTAGAAGCCAATGTGGAGAAGAAGAGGAAGAAGAATGGTGGTCTTAAGCTTAAAATTAAGGTTTCTAATCCTTCATTAAGGCGTTTAATAAGTGGTGCTGTGGCTGGGGCGGTTTCAAGGACTGCCGTGGCACCATTGGAGACAATTAGGACTCATTTGATGGTTGGTAGCACTGGGAATTCTACGGGTGAGGTCTTCAATAATATCATGAAAACTGATGGATGGAAGGGGCTATTCAGGGGTAATTTGGTTAATGTGATCCGGGTTGCCCCTAGCAAGGCAATAGAGGTACTTAATTGTTTATCTCTATTCGTTCTTTAGTTGAAGTCATTTTTGGATGATTTATGGATTTCTTGGACTTCCAGTCTTCCAGGCTTATAATGCTATACTGTTGTTTTGTTTGTTCTCATGTATGATTCGGAGTTTGTCTTGGGTTAATTGGTATACTGAAGCATCATTCTAATGTGTGTTGTTATGAATAGATTTTTCACACATATCTTTGATCAATCCTATGTGCACTTAATCGTGTTAACAAAGCTATAATGCATATTGGTTGCTAAAGTCTTTCACGTTGGTTTGCATGCTTTCCTTTGACTTGGTTTGACCACAAATTGAATGATTGCAAGTCTATAGGCAGCTCTTGTATTTGAAGATGATCAAGAAACTGCTTGCAATACATTTTAGGTATATAACCTGTTAAGGTGAAGGTCTGTGGAGGAACTGGATGCCATGTTATGTTGTTCTGTTTTCTTTTTTATCCCATAGAATGAGATGATCATTAACCTCTTCAGCCTTTGCTAGAGATTTTGATATTTATTATTCGAGTTTATGATTTTCAACGGAGTTCCTCAACTTTTTAAAAAGGTATATATAGGACTAGGAAGAACGGACTTTGTTTTCTCCAACTTACATATGCCTGCACTACAACGGAAAACCATGTGCATTACTGATGTCATTGTTTCTTGTAACTGTAAGATGATGTCTCTTGGATGCTTGACATGATAATTGATTTTCTGCAACCCCTGCTTTTGCTGTTGCCTTGCCAAGTGTTCTTTCCCTTTCCAATTCCCTTTAATCACGGTTTTACATTGCACGTATAATTCTATGCATTGAAACATGTAAATTGCTTCATTTGGGTACTAGTTTTAGTATTATTCCCCCACGAAAGAAATACTTTTACAAGGATCAGAAATAGTTAATTTTTCCGTATATTAGGAGACCTTCCTGATGGTTGTCATATGCTTACTGTGTATATATGACCAACTTGCTCCCAACTTTTGCTATTTGTAGACATTTTATGTCATGCTAATGCTCAATTCAAATCATATTTGTTGAGAACTACTTTTGGTCCAGATAATTCTCTGAACAGGTTTCTTTATAACCTGTTATGATGTGGTAAATGGTAGATACTGTGAAAAACAATGTATGGGGTTTTACCCGCTGAGGGTTGGTAACTCAAGATCCCAGTTATTTTAAGGCTATCCTGAGTATGGGATTTATCTTCTTAGAGTTGCATTTCACAGTCCTCTTCCATAATGTATTCTGTCAAATATAATATTTTCCCCGGTTACATGGTGAATTGTATCAAGTTTTTCTGGTGATGCACTGGATTTATCTGTCATAAATGTTCTCCAATTGTTGAAGATTGTAATCTCACAGAATGAATGCTGCAGCTATTCGCCTTCGATACTGTAAATAAGCACTTGTCAGCAAAGCTTGCGGAGCAGCCACAGATCCCTATTCCTGCCTCTCTAATTGCAGGGGCTTGCGCTGGAGTCAGCTCAACGTTGTGTACTTATCCACTGGAGTTGGTCAAGACTCGACTGACCATAGAGGTAAAAGAAATCGACTTGGTAGTTGAATGTTGATTGTCATCTACGTGTTGCTTTTGAGACTTTCTTCATTCGGCCTTCTGTGATCTGCAGAAAGACATGTACAATGGCATTATGGATGCTTTTGTGAAAATACTTACGAAGGAAGGACCGGGTGAACTCTATAGAGGCCTTGTTCCTAGTGTCATCGGGGTTATTCCCTACGCCGCCACTAATTATTTCGCGTACGATTCTCTCCGGAAAGCGTACAGGAAGTTTTCCAAGAAAGAGAAGATTGGGAACATGGAGACCCTGTTAATCGGATCACTAGCGGGCGCGATATCAAGCAGCGCGACTTTCCCCCTGGAAGTTGCTCGAAAGCAGATGCAGGTCGGAGCACTCCACGGCAGACAGGTTTACAGCAATGTGATCCATGCACTCTCATGCATCCTCGAACGGGAAGGTGTTGGTGGTTTGTACAAAGGTTTGGGTCCTAGTTGCATGAAACTGGTGCCAGCTGCTGGAATCTCTTTCATGTGCTATGAAGCATGCAAAAGGATACTGGTAGAGGAAAATCAAGAAGCTTAGAGATTCATGCGGTGAGAATTAGAATTGCAATCTCTTAGTTTTTGCATTGTTAGGGCTAGAATTGAGCACCGTCTTCAAAGTGAATTTATTCCATTTTTTTCCTGCTTAAATTGTAGGAGGCTACTTTTGGGGTAGCCTTTTCACTTAAATTGCAGTTTTGGAAGAGTTTACTTGTTTTTCTTTATGAATCAAAAGGTAAAAGCCAAAGTCTAAAGTAACACGAGGTACTGCCATTTCGTGATCTCTCCAATCTATTGAGGGAGGGATGTCCGGATTGCATACTGACTACTAATTTTCAAACTTTTAGTCCTCTTTCAGTTTTTTCAGCAAAGTTCAGGGATTAGATGTGTATTTTTTTAAAAGCTTTTGTAAAGTCGAGGATCGTTTTGTAAATTATTGATAAGTTTGAGGATCCAGTTGTAATTTTTTAAATTTTTGAGAGCTATATTGTAAGTAATTAATTCATTGATCAATGGTGGAGAGCTTCAATGGATATGTATGATCCACTTCAACATTGGTACTCCGTCGCAGGGAAATCGGAATTTTGGACTTGTGCTTAACTTAAATTTTCACAAAGAATATTTTGTTAATTTTTTTCAAAGAAAGTAGACACATTCATATTTCATTTGCATATAAATTAGTATTTGAATTTATATGTTAAAATGATAAATAAAAAAATTGCAGATTAAATGTTGTGAATAGTAATTATATTAACTTTTTTTGGACAAAGAAAAAGAGTACTTTCTACTTCTCCAAATAAATGGTGCATTTCTTTTGACACTAAAATTAAGAAATGGTGGGAAGAAATTAATTTGATCAAAAATACTCTCAAGTTCTAACTTGGATGATGAATGTTAAAATTTGGAGGAGGAATGTTAGGGGTAATTAAATAAAACAACCGAGTTAAGATTTCTAAAATGGGAAATGCACCAAATTGTTTGAGACATTCAAAAAAGAAATACGAACCGTTTATTTGGGAACGGAGGGAGTATAAGATATCAATCCATCAGCAAAACCACTGTGATGGAGGAGACTTCCTTCTTAGCATATTTTGCATCTATTTGTACAAGTTCAGGTCGTGATTGGGAGGAGAATTTACAGCAGGGTGGAATTCTAGGAATTTCCAACATGGTATAAAACAAAAAAGAGGGAAAAGCTTACAAAATTACTTTACAGAAATTTTCGGCTCTGTAGGGGTTGTTTAGTTTGCACCTGCAAGTATTTAGCGAGGGCAAAACTCCTTTCTTGCAATGCAAGGTGCTGCTTGTCATCATCATCAGCAATCCCTCCCATTATCTATTCTGGAAGTTGAATGTCTTGATTGCCAAGGCAAAGATGAACGCGAAAGTCAGTGCTAGTCCGGCGAGTACAGCAGCAACAACTCCTACATATTCATGTTTAAAGTCGAAATAACTTCTTATAAAGTGTTCAACAGTTTCCCCTGATTCAAATCTATCTTTCACGTCACCATACTGCGAAGCGATCAACCCGTACAGCGTCCAAGAAACGGGGCACACCCAGTAATACCATCTCCACCATACAGGTATCCTCTGTCATGTACAATGAAATGTTGACCTGCATTAGGATGTTTGTCTGATATCATATATCAAGAGTTATTTCATTGCGGGGAACTTACTGTTCGGGGTATGATGAAGCCGGAGAAGAGGTTCCACATCAAAAAGAAGGCAGAGGCAACAATTCCAGCAATGCTATAGTTGGGAGTAAGAGCTACAGCCATCATGCCATAGTATGTGAAGTACAGGAGACTGAAATACATGTAAAAGAGGAACCAGAAGAATTTGATAGCTGTCCACTCAAATCCTATCATGGCATACACTATGAATCCGTACATGATGGTCTGGGCAAAGATGTATGGCAGCTCGATCACAACCTGTTCCACCAGCAATGTTGCATTCAAGCAAGTTTTCGGTAATTCTACGAATTCAATACATCAAAAAGAAAGCAGGATTGCATTTTTTTTGTTTGTGTTAATGTCTGGATTACCTGTCCGAATGCATATGGCAAGGCTGAATATAATCCAGCTGCTCTTTCTCTGTAAAAAACCGTTCTTTCTACGGCCACAACTGGTTGTATTGATGCACAATTGTTGAATCCAATGAAGAGAACAGAAGTATACATGGAACCTATTGCATTTAAGATGTCCTGTTGGTTTGTCCTGTAAATCCAAGATATTCCCAATTAGAGAATGAAGGTCATAGAGCTGTTGCTCAAACATAAATGCAGAATTCACTCTGTGTAACTTTGAATACCTTTTGGTGCCTAGGGCCCAGAATATAGTTCCGAATAGGAGAGCCATGAAAGTTGTGAACAAGAAATTCACAGCAGTGTAGAGTGGATTTCTCCAATATGACCAATACTGTTTCCATAAGCAAGCCTTGAATTGAGTCAAGGACGGTTGGGCATATGTGGTTGGGAAATCCAGATCTTTGGAACCAGGAGTGGGTACGCCTAGTTCATTGATCAATTCTTTGTTTCTCCTGCATATCAGTTGGGAAAGTGTTAGCAGCTACCTCTTGGATCTTATATATCCTACTTGTAATCCTACCTGTACAAGTCTGAATTTCTGTAGATGTTGGTGAAGTTGATGCCAAGCAATGATTCTTGCGTTGCTGAAGTAACTTCTAGCATCCATGTTGCAGGATTATAACCATCCTTTATTTTGGGGATTCCATTGATTCCCTTCAAAACAAAAAGCTCATATGAATTGGAAGTCTTTTTGAATATGAATTGGTATTTCAATGCCTTCCACAAACTTACCTCAAAGTATTTTATCAGATGGCTAGAATGATGGCCCAATGGACCTACATATATTTCTTCACCTCCCCTTTTCAACAAGAATAGCTGCAGTTTTTTTCACTTTGCATCAGTTTCTGAAACAGGAGTCAGTATATATGTATCTCAAACTAAGAGAAGAATTCTGACCTCATCGAAAGCATCAAAAATGTCAATGCTGGGCTGGTGGATAGTGCATACAACTGTTCTTCCAGTATCAACGGTGTTGCGTACCGTTCTCATTACTATTGCAGCAGCCCTAGCATCAAGGCCAGAAGTCGGTTCATCCATGAAAATTATAGATGGATTGGCAACGAGCTCAACTGCAATTGTCAGCCTCTTGCGCTGCTCGGTGGATAGGCCATTCACTCCAGGCAAGCCAACAAGTGCTTCTCTTAAAGGGATCAACTCTACAAGTTCCATAATTTCTTCTACAAACATCTGGAGCAATGAAAGTAATTTCAGTTAACGCCTTCCATTTTTAGAAGAATATGTGCAACAAGAAATCATACAAACAGCTAACCTTTCTTGTACCAGAATCAACCTCAGCAGGCAATCTGAGCCATGCAGAAAAGAGAAGGGATTCGTAAACTGTGAGGTATGGGGAGTGGATATCTGTTTGCTCACAGTAGCCGGATATACGAGCAAACGTTTCCTGTCTTTTTGGATAGCCTGAGATTTTGATAGTCCCCTGAATATAGCCACCAGTTTTCCTTCCAGCCAGCACATCCAGTAGTGTGGTCTTGCCAGCCCCACTAACTCCCATCAGAGCTGCTAAGACTCCTGGCCTGAAACTACCACTGATACCCTTCAGAAGTTCCAGCTTATCCTCAATGATGCCTTGTGCTTTCATTTCCTGCAAATGTTTAAGACTTAGAACTAGTACTGTAATTATCTTCTTGCAGTAATATATCGCCTTTATTTGAAGTTGGGAGGTACCTGTGGCATGTCCACTGCATATCTGATCTCATCAAAGGTCATAGAAAGAGGCTCAAAAGGGAGGACCATCCCTCGTCTTCCATTCTTATGAGCTTCGCTAATGCTACCGACTCTTGCAGATAATGTCCTAAATGAACCACTCTTGTGGCTTTCCTTCCTTGCACCTTAATTGTTTACATGATGGTCATTTTCATGGTTTAGATAGCATGAATAACATAGAAGAACATCTGGAACCTAGATAGCTTTAATAACTAACCAGAAGAAGCATTATGCCTTTGTGACGGTAGCTCTATCAACTGCCCGGTCTTGTTACTAATCTTCTCAGCCAAAACTTCTTCAGATATCACAGCTTGTGGATTTCCAAATGCTGCAGGATGTCATAATACCATCAAAACACTAGCCTTCATACTTGGTTCCGAAAATTTTCATTTTAAGGAACTTACGGTTAAGATACTTGAGAGCCAAAATGCAGAGAATATTAAAAAGGAAACAAAATCCAAGGGTAGCACCGACTCCAATCCAATACCAGCGAGCTTCTGGAAAGAGACCACGGGACTTCAAAACTAACACTCCTAATGGCTCTGTCTCATTGGGTGGAATCTGCAAGATAATTTTCTTATCAGCTTCTCAAAACTAGAATCTGGACTTCTAATCATCAGTTTTTCCTAATATTTGATAAAGTAAGCTTACATGTCTCCAACTGTGCCCAAGGAACTCATTTACTGCAATGGCATTCTGTGCATACATCATCGGTGAAGACCAATAGCCCCACAACCACCATTTCTTTACATTATCTAATTCAACAGAGTGAATTGGCCATCAAAACCTGGGAAACATAATGGTTGAGCTAAAATAATGTAGATCCCAAACTCTATACTAACTCACCTCTTGATAACACGAATCCACCCAGAACCATAATGGTGAGTACAGAAAATGAACCGCATGTGTTTGCAACTATTTGATTTCTTCCAATTGATGCCATTAGCCGAAACATTCCTGATGCCATCTGGCTAATACACAGGAATAACAAGTATTGCTTGCAAAACCTGAGAACCAGATATTCAAATAAGGGCCACGTGTATATATATAATCACGAATCTAACCATTATATGCACTCATCATTTCATACCTTCCAAAGTTCGGATCAAATCCTATGACATAATAGGTCATGAAAACCCAAATTGTAACTTCTACAAAGGTGACTGGGATCTTGAGAATCCATGCAGGAAGAGCATATGCCCACGATGGAAAGAAGAGAAAATCCCTTTGCTTGTAGAAGACTGGAAGTTTCATGATTGTCATTGCCAGCTCTGAAAATCCATTGAACATAACAATTATAATGCCAAAGAACAAAGCACCCAGATAAATTCCCCCATCAGTTGATGTTTCTCGGTGCATGTTTGTCCGCATAAACACCGTCATTGTTACGAAAGCCATGAAAGTGAGCTGAAAATTCATAAAAATAAAGAAGCAAATCCATGATAAGATACTCCTCTTTTCTTTTCTTTTTTGGTAAATGAAAAGATATTTAATTACTTCAATGTGCTTCCCGTTCTTTGGTTACTCACTTGAAAGAATTTGAAGACATAGATGAATAAGTTCCTCTTCATAAGCAGGTACTCTCTTGATGCACAGGCCTTTAACAGCTCCATATTCCCAATGCCATACTTCTCTTTCGTTAGTGCAGCTGGATGGCTCTTGGATTTATCAAATGGAGTAGCGAGATCATCTCCCAATGTTCTACCCACGTGGAAAGATTGGAATGCCTCTGAAAACTCCATGGGAGTCACAAAATGATAATGCTCATTCCTCCTTGCCCAGTACTGTTCTTGATCTTTCCTTGATGTCACCTAAGGGGCATATGATCAAACGGGTTATAGGCACTTCAGACAAACACAAAACAGGGACAATAAAGACTAGAACAACATTACTACCTCTTGCAAGAAATCAGCAACTCCTTTTCTCTCAGGACACTTGAATCCCAAGTGCTCGAAAAACTCCAGAACATTTTCTCTTGGACCCTGATAAACAATGTATCCATCTGAAAGTAGAACCACGTCATCAAAGAGATCATAGGTTTCTGGAGCTGGTTGGAGAAGGGAGATTAGAGCTGTGCCACCAAGAATGTGGATGGACTCTCTCAAGGATTTTATAATCTGGAATGTAGTTGAACTGTCCAGACCAGTTGATATCTCATCCATGAAAAGAGCTCTTGCTGGTCCAACCAGCATCTCTCCTACATCATTCAAGTCCATTTTCTTAAACTTTCTCTTTCTTACCAGTATATTTGAGAAGTTTGGTTACGTAAGTATTTAACTTACCTGTAGTGACTCTCTTCTTTTGGCCACCGGAGATTCCTCTAATCATTTCATCTCCCACAATTATATCTGCGCAAACGTCCAACCCCAAAATCTGCAAAATATCAAAATTTTAGTGGAGAAGTTAGAATTTAAGACCTTTGGCTCATTTCCTTTAATGGGTACCAAGAAGTTTGCACCTTTAATATGTAATCTGTAAGCACATTCGCTTCTTGCCCCTGCAGAGCTGCAGCCTATAGAAACCAATTACGTCAATTGAGCAACCAATCCTAGTGATATTTCAATGAACTAGGAAAGGGCGGGAAAATTTTGAGAAAGGAAAAGAGTTTGCCTTCATATAGATATCAATATCAGGATCAGGCTTAATATTTGCTGCTTTCTCTCTTCTTGACAATTCTGTCAACATATCTGCAGATTATAACAAAAAAGAAAAAGGGAAGAGGAAGGAGGAGGAGGTCAGAACCCTCAAAACTTCTGAGATGAGTATAATTTTAAATAAGTTGAATCTGATAGAAGATCAATTTTCTTTCTTTTTGTTTTCATTGCTGACCATAGCGAGGTCCAACTCCTTGACATCTTGCTGAAAACGCGAGTGTCTCTCTAACTGTCATCTCTGGAATATGAAGATCATATTGACTGATATATGCTGATGTCCTCTGCGGCACAAACTCATCCATCTCATGCCCATTATAAGTAACCCGACCCGATAACTGGTTTTTTTCCCCCAAAAAAAGAGGAGAAGAAAAAAAATCATCTCAAAATGTAATCTTTTGCAGGAAACTTGGGGAAAATAGAACAGGTCTTGATGTCTTACTTTTACATCTTTCCCAAGCTTCCCTGATAAGGCCAGTAGTAATGTGGTCTTCCCTGAGGCTGGTGGCCCTAAAAGCAATGTCATTCTGCAGAGAGAACACAAAAACAAACATATGAGTGCAAAAGTCTGCAAGATCTGAATTCTGAATCATGTGAAAATCTTAACCTTCGTGGCTTGATGATACCGCTAACACCATTGATGATTGGCAGTGGCTTCTTCTTGCTTGGAATAATATGAAGCGAGTTAAGGAAACCCTTTTGCAGCAGAAAGAAAATGAGACCGAAATCAGAAACTATAAAATCCAAATAGGAAAAAACAGAAAATGAATGAGTTAACGAACCTCTAGTATATTGGCAAGGAAGTTGAAAATGGTAGGCAATGCTCTGCTTCCGATATATGCCTCTGCTTCTATGTTCAAATGCTCAAACCGGACTTCAATGGTAGGAAGTTTGATCCCAACTCTGTGATTTTAAAAACCAAGAGAAGCTTTAAAAGCAGAACACATGATTTCTTGGTAACGAAGTAACAGATGAACTTAATTAACGTACCTCTCAATGCGCTCCTTGAGCTTCAGCAAGAAATTCTCATTATCTTCATCTGCAATTTTCAGGAGTCTCTCCAACAGGTTCCTCCTCTCCGCTAATCCAAGCTTCTCAATGTCAATCTCCTTTGAATAACCTTCTTCTTCTGTTAGTAATCCTCTCCTCACGCGCAAATCCGTCGGGAGTTTCTCGATTGCAGCCCATTTCAAGGCCTCTTCATCGTCAACCTCCACAGAAGATCTGGAGAACACTTCCCTCCCAGTGTTCCGCCATATGCTGGAGCTGCCTACGCGTGCGCTGCTTATACGGGCACTGCTTATGCGCGGACTGCTCAATCTGAAAGGCTCATTACTCTCCATTTTCATGCAAAGGTACTAACTTTCATGCAAAGGTACTAACTTTCATGTAAAGATACCAGCTTTTATGTGAAGGAACTCAGAATCTGTAAGCAACAAGGGCCTAGAAGTGGAAGGTGAGGATGTCTAGGAAAAGGTGAGGTCTTTGATCATTGGGGAATAGAGTATGTGTAGTTATATATAGCCTTGATTCTGGATTAAACAAGTAACCCCTTATTTATTAAGGCTAGTAGTTTATGGGGACATGATTAATGTTGAGGTAATTGCACATATCATCAACCTTTTTGAGACCAAACAACTTCTTGTCATGTACCATCAAGTTATTCCCTTACACTGATTTGTTCTAAGTATTAGATTCGTAAATGGTCTTTGCTTATGAATACATACAACTAACCCCACTATATGTCTGTACAGTTTCCTTTTTTATTGAAGTTTCTAATTTATTTAGTTTTACTAATTTTTTGCCAACAACTATAATCTCATTTAAAAGCTAACATTTGATTAATATTTAGTACACGTCTTGCGTGAAAGAGTCAACCAGATTCAAAATTCTATACTCAATAACCATTATTTAATATTTTCCGTGATTATATTATTTGTTTAACAAATAAATTAATTATATATGTCGAAGAAAAATACTTGATACATTTAAAATTGCACTTACTTAAAACACATACTATAAACTATAAATAGATCTTTCTTTTTTTTAAGGGATAAATATATTTTTATTTAACGACAAATTAATGTTGGGGTATATGTGTGTGTGTTTTTTGTTTTTTGTTTTAAAAAAAATCCTATTATCGTGTTGCTTTCGGTTTCATTAAGTCCACCATTAATTTTAATCATTCAACTTAATGACTAATTAATTCCGAACATTTCTAGTGGGCCCCATTATATGATCTCTGGCCGAGACTTGGGCCCAAGGGACGGGTCTCGACCGAGACCTGTTGGCTTATTAATACAACTGGGCGAGACCATGTCACCATACATCTCGGTCGAGAATAGGGGTGAGAAATTCAGAGCTTGAGTTTTTTAGGTTCGTGTATTAAACGGTCCAACCCTGGCTTCAAAGGTTCGGCTCGAGTTGGCTCGCGAGTCAGACGAACAAACCGAGCCCACTTTTAGAGTTTTCAAACCAAGGGGATTTCTTTAGAGTTTTCAGTAATTACAAACTTCAATTAGCTAGCCTACTTTTAGAATTTACACTTGGGAAAACTATTCACTACTAGCTAGTTAAGATTAATCAAATTTTATTGCACAAACCTTTAATTTAAGATTTATGATTTGAATAAAAAAATGGAGACTTCTTTCCTTAGGGTTTCTTTTCTCTTCAAGCGCCGCTGCCGATCCAAGACGGAGGAAGCCTTTGGCTTCAAAAACTTTGCTCTTGCTTCCCCGCAGTCGGGGCCTTTGGAGTTTCATGGTTTCAATTAGAGATCGTTGGTCCTGGGAGATCCTTGGAGATCGCCCATCAAGCATTTGCCTTCATCGGCGCCTGTCCTTTGGCTGGGCGGCGGCGTAGCTCTGTCTGGCCCCTCCCCGACGATTTAAGACCATTCACATCAAGGCCTGGTGGTGGTCAAACTTAGGTGGCTTGATCCGACGCCGCGGGTTTGCTTTTGCTCAAAATTGTAGATGCATGCTGGCGTCGGATATTTTGGATTTCACCCCAAACGTAGGTTTTGGGACTGGAATTGAGTGGCCGGTTGGTTGTCTACCCTGGGTTGGTGCTGGTGTTTATGGCTCTGAGGTGTACGATGGTGTGCAGAGAGGGAGCTTTATAGGGTCATCGATGGTGCCTGCTGGTGATTCTTACGAGGGGTTCCTGGCCTCGTTGAGTGAAAACCATGACGGGTATTTCGCTTACCACGAGTCTGATGGTGTGTTTGATGGGTGGGTTTGCTTTGGAGGCAGACCAAAAAACGGTTCTCGAACGGCAGGGAGAGGAGCGATAGCTCTCCCTGCCTGGAGCAGTGAGGCATTTGGACCGGAGTGGTTGAGGTTCAAAGTCCGCCTCAATCACTTGTACTTCACAAGGGACTTTGGTGTGCTTGATTACAGGGTATCCATGCTGGTATGAGATGGTTCCTCTGTTGGTGGAGTTTATTGATTTTTGGTTTTTACCAGGCTTACTTGCAGGGAATAGGCTCTTAATCCACACTGTGGAGTTTTGGAGGAGGAGGTCGGTAGCCTTGAGCTGCCTGAGAATGCTACGGAAGTATGTCTGTTTCAAGCCATGTGGCAATTTGGAGGAATCTTTGATCATTCTCTGCGTCTACTGAGGAATTTCCTTTGGTGGCATGTTTTTCTTGTCATTTTGTTTCACCCGCTATCTTTACCTTTCCAACTTTCTAGTTATTTGTTATTATTTAGCTTTTCGAACATCATAATTTCATATTTTCGTTCCAGCTTTCTAGTTATTTGTTGTTATTTAGCTTTTCGAACATCATAGTTCCAGATTAATTTTCGGTCTTTGGGTCAGAATAATGCTCACGTCATGCTTGGAGCTCGTTTAGTTTTTGGGGTTCAATCCCTGCTTAGGTTGTTGCACTAACTGCTTGAAATAGAATGAAATCATTCCCCCTTAAAAAGATTAATCAATTTTTTTGTTTAATTACTATCATTTCCCACTTTTTTTCCTTGTCAAGCTAATTGACAAACACTTGATTATAATGGTAAAAAGTTATAGCTTTTTGTCGAGTTCCTTAATTTACTGAATCTTGATTACACCAAAACTTTTCCTTGTAAAGGAAAGGAAAAAAATAATAAGAAGAGCTCGACCACTTCCTAGTTTGATTGTCAAATGCTTTGCACTCACCTAGTTGGACTCTAATTATAACTCAAACTAGGTGAGTGCCAAGCATTTGACAATCAAACTAGAGAAAATTCAACATATATGTGGTAAATAGTAATCCACTAAAGATGTAAAGTACTTGATCTTACACAATAGTTAATGTGTAGAGTTAAGATAATAATAAAAAAGGTATATAAAGTAAAAATGAGTAGATCAAATGGAAACTGATTTAAAATAACAAATGAGAAAAAAAATCCTTATAAGAAAATATATCAGTTTTTTTTTGGGGATATTCAGACTAAGATAATTAATACTATGGACAGAATGAGAAATAGGCATGGTTTTTTTTATATATACAATGAAGGTATGAGATTTAGGATGATGAAGACTTGAACACAAGACTTCCATCTCATGTCCTTAGAGCTTAGCCATTAGACTAGATGCTCATGCCATAGTTCATCATGTATAATTGTCCACACCGGTTTATTTATTACATCAATTACTAGAATACAAGATTTCTTAATTGTCTCGATATATATGAGAATCGATTAATGAGCAAGCACATGCAGACAGTGAGATATGCACGGTTTCTAGATATCCCTTCTTATGGGGAATGCTTTCATCATTCCACAACTAGATAAGCAATCATGCATGCATGTTTTCCATATGAAAAAAACAAACATGTTATCGCGGTACAAGTTATAACATGACAACTCATTAGATCTTTGAGTTGAAAGTTGTAACACTCATTTTTCTAATCCAGAAAAGTATTTTTTTAATTTTTTATATTATTATACCTTCATATGGAGTATACAATTTGATTGGGTACGCAAAATAAGAAACATTTATGTAATATTCCTTCAGTTTCCAAAAGATTTTTCAGTTTAATTGGCACGGAGAATAAGTGAATATATGATTTTATGTAATTTGACATAATTATTCTTGAGTCGAGATTGCATAAAAAATGAGACAGATAAAATAAAGATAAAGTAGAGATAGTTTGATAATAACTTTATAGAAAAGAATTTTTCGTATAACTTTTTAAGAATAACTTAAAAAAGAAAATATGTACTATAATTTTTTAGGAACGAAAGGCGTACTTTATAAGAAACATGAAGTAACTAGTTTTCTGTGTGTAGGGTTTGATTTAGGTTTGTGTAAGGGTTTGATTTAGGTTTGAGTTCAGAGGACGGAATGGGCGGGATTAACTTGAGTGACTGCATGCATGCATGCTACCTGCATCATCATCATCATCATCTGTAAGGTAGGTAGTGGAGGAGTAGATATCTGATTGGTTCTGTTATGTTGTACGTATGTTCTGTTAGAAACATTAATATGGAAATTGGAGCAGCAGATTCACGCCCGAATAGATGATTCAGTCACCATGGCCATGGGGTTTTGAAGAGGGCTACGACGTCATCGCCTTCAAATTAATTTGGTACGTCATGGCCATGGCTTTTAAGGAAGACTAATTAAGGGAGTTTAATTAAGATAATTGTAATTATGAACATTCATGCATGGGAGAGTAGTGAGATTAATGATGGTACGTAATACTGATCAACAATATTGGAAAAAGGCAGAGGATACGGTGCGCCGGGGCTAAACGTGAGCCCCGGTGCGCCCAACTCCTTTTTTTTACGAAAATGTCATTTCGTTCGAATCTTGCTCGTTCTTCTCCTTCCTTGCTTCGACTGCAACAAGGCCAGCCACCACAAGCCTCCCCCTGCCATCGACGACAACCGTTCCATCGTCACCGACGACGGCGCTTCTATGTTAACGGCGGACAAGCTTTTGGAGGTTAAAAGCGTTGGCACTACGAAATCCGACCATGCCGAAGTAGCCAATCACTTCCTGAGGCGTCGTCGATCAATTCCCAACCATTTCCTCAGCTGAATGATGTGATTCATATCTCATGATTCATAGATGCAACCTACTGCACATTATGTTATTATGATGCTCCCACGTCTCTTTAATGATGTGCATGCGACTCATTATAATGCTCCTACGTACCTTAATGATGTCTAAGCATATCATTATGGAGAGCATTATTTTTGTAAATGGAGAGCATCATTTTTGTAAATGGAGAGCATTATAATGCAACAGAAGAGCATCACAGTGGTCACCAAAAAGCATCATTTTGGGAATTGAAGAAGGTGAGTGCTTCATTAAGTCATCAGGACGAGTGCATCATGTTTGTTACGGGAGAGCATCATTATGCATCGTGAATGCATCACTACGAGTGTAACCTATGTCATGAGAGCAAGTGCATCATTTTTGTAAATGGAGAGCATTATAATGCAACAGAAGAGCATCACAGTGGTCACCAGAAAGCATCATTTTGGGAGTTGAAGAAGGTGAGTGTTTCATTAAGTCATTGGAACGAATGCATCATGTTTGTTATAGGAGAGCATCATTAGGTATCGGGAATGCATCATTTTGGTAATAAAGTGCATTACCGTGGACCGTAGAACAAAATGCTATGATTTTTATTACGGAGGCACATCATTATGCATCGCGGGATACATCATTATGCATCGCGGGATACATCATTATGCATCGCGGATACATCATTTTAATGTTTAAGCATATCATGATTTTAATGTGTAAGCGCTATAGGCGCTTAAGGTGCGCCTATAGGCGCATCCGTATAGTTGCTCTTTTTCTGTAAAAACCCAGAGAGATGCTTAGTGAGTACAATTGTTGTTTTAGGTGAATTAATTGAATGGGGCATTATTTCATGTTTAGAGAGTTATCGTTATAACTAGAAAGAAGATAAGAAGAAGATATGCTTAATTACATAATCAAGTGAGTGGGTGGTGGACAGGATATCAGCAATTAATCTGCTGGCCATGTGTAGAAGATCCCCGCACCTACGGAGAAAATCTCATCACAATTAAGGGATCAAAATTCCAGGCAGCTGGTGGTATATTAATGAAAAATCATTCAATCACAAATCGATCAGTGAGTCAAATAAACTATTGAACTATCAATTTTATACTCTCACCGTTTCAAATATTTTGTCACTCTTAGCTTATTTTATACTCCTTCCTTTCAAATACCTTGTCACTTTTAGCTTTTTTTGTGTAGATTAAAATTGTTTTTGGTCATTAACTCATTTTACATAAACTTCCATCATTATCTCATTCCAAACTCATTCTAACCCCTCCCAACTCATCTCCTAGACTCTTTGAGTGAGTGTATTGTAAGAGTAAAAGTGGACTAAAATAAAACAAATGTGAAAAATGGTTTCATTTAGGACAACGATTCCAAATGGTCTCTTATTGCAGTAGTCTCATTTTCAGAATCCAACGATTCCAAATGGTCGCACCCTGAAAATGAGACTATTGCAATAAGAGACCATTTGGAATCGTTGGATTCTGAAAAAAAGATTAACATCTTCATCGAACAAACCTTCATGCTGGAATTCAGTGCATTGCTGGTGTGGTCTGTGGACTTGATTCTTTCACAGGTTATTTTGTCCATGTTGTTTTGGGGGCTGATTCCAGCCACAATCAGTTCTCCAAACATCAGCTTTTTGGGTGGAATGCAATCCAATAGGTCAGGTCACGCCTTGAAAGATATGGCTAAAGGGTAAAGTGCATTCATAATCCCTTAATTTTAATTTTTATAATATCATAGTCCCGTTTTAAGACCGTGTACCATTAAAGTGCCGTTTTAAAAGATTTTCTTAGCAGATATTATCACTATTTGTTTTCCGTTCTCCAATTCCGCTAAACGCAGCACACTTCTAACCCCTAACATTCCATGATGGATTAGAGTGTTTTGAAAGATAATTCTCAAAACTACCCTGAAAATAACATTTTTAATTGGAGTAGAAAATTTGTGAAAGAAACTTCCTTATTGTTTTCAACTTTCTAGCGTAATAACAGTCTCGAGCAACAGTAAAAGTTTCTCTTATTTTATTTTTTTCTGAAATAAATTATAAATCTCACTTATTAGTAATCACCACTATAGATGTGTATTGCTTCCTTATTTTTTTCTTTTTTGAAGTTTCAATATTACTCCATCTGTTACATAAAAATTGCAACTTTTATTTTTTTTATTTTACATTATTTGATCTATAATTTATTTTTATGATTTTTTAGACATGTAAAGTTAAATGATCTATGCTTCTCATAATTTGAAATCTAAATTTTCTAGTTTTTTATTGATTTTTTCTAGTGTTTATATTAAGGCTTATTTATCATTTAGTCTCATGTACTATTATCACTCGTTTAATTTAGTCATGAATTATAAGAGTCTGTTTATTTACCACATATGTGGAAAAACACCTACCTAAATGTACTACTAATTAACTAATTTAACTAACTAACTTAATAAACTAAAAGACTAAAACACCATTCATAGAGATTTATTAAGAGGATAAATTTGACATTTTCATGGTGTGTGTTTTTCCACATATGTGGTAAATAGACACCCACGAATTATAACTCGGAATTACTCAGTCCCTCAACTATGCTTCGTCAAGCACTTTACCCCCTAGACTGTAGTTAGTTGACCTCGGGATAAAATGCATGTTTTGGTCCTAGAATTTAAAAATTCTTTCCAAATTATCCCAAAGTTCTATACTACTCCCTCCATTCCAGAAAATTAAACACACTTTCCTTTTTTGGTCATCTTAAAAAAATTAACCACATTTCCTTTTAAATAAATTTTCTTACAATAATTTCACTTTACAACCTTCATTTCCCCCCATTTTGATACTTACTTTTAACTGAAAATACACCATTGGTGAAATTCTTCTCCTCTCCATTGTATATTGGCACCTGCAGAGCACATTTTTTCTTTAACGACAACCATATTTCATTAAAAGGAGCATAAACAATAAAAGACAAATTGAGGCAAAAACCAAACCACTAAGAAAAGAGAACACAGAGCAGAAAAACAAAGAGAGCCTACAAGCCACCGAGACCAGACCCCGAAAACTTCAGCAGTTAAGAAGAGGTTAATCATCCGTGACATCCAATAACTCTTTTTGGTAATGCCCGGTTTCTGAACCGAAGCCAAGATTACAGAGCACATTTAAATCATTTAAATCACTTTGAATCCTAAAATTCGTGAATAAAATTGAGGGCAAACTCCTCCTTCCTACGGCATGATTCTCTGCCACAAAGGCGTCGGCTGACTCCTAGTTGTCTCTTTCTCGTCTACCGTCAAAGATGCTTCTTGAGATCATCAAGTTGATTTTTTTGTCTGAAAAATGAATGATAATTCTATGAGAAAAAAATTCAAGAATTTTTTTTTAGTAAAGAACAGAGCTTGATGAGGAACAATATTGGCGTATTGACAGTTAAATGAATAAATTTGATAATCGGATCAAAGACTGCAACTTGCTGCATCTCCTCCTCCTTCTCTCTAGCTTACGAGGATCCAAGAGTTATGAGCAAAGAAGAGGAAGACGAGCCACCAGGAAGAAATTAACAAGCTAGTTAAGTCGCCAAAATTATCCAGAATCGCAATTGGGCCATCTAGTTCCAACGCGATCTGATGGTCGGTGTTGTCATGGGAGGTGTGGTTCACACCATCGGCGGAGCGCTTCCGCTTGGCCTTGGTCCAGGAAGGCGACGAAGCCATGAAAAGCGGCGGAGTACGAGTAGAGGTGGGAGACAGGAGAGACGAATGAGATGGGGGAGAGGTTGGAGGAGAGTCACTGGTGGGTCCCTTAAGTATGAACATTTTTAGATTATGATATAAAATTGTTAATTCTTACAGAAATGTCACTAAACCGTTCAAGATTTAACACTGTTAATGTCAATCGGAACGAGTTATTGAGTCGGAGGACTAAAGTGCTCGAGATTTTATAGTTTGAGGACCGAGTAATTTCGAGTTATAATTTAAGGACTAAACTGAACAAGTGATAATTGTACGAGGGATTAAATGATAAATAAGCCTTATATTAATTAAATTTTGAATCAAATACCGCAAATGTTGAAACATTAAAATCAAATACAACAATTTTTATGAGGCAAATGAGTAAATGATTAGGGTCTGATCTTTAGTAAATTTGACACAAGAAAGCTCTTATTCACAATATATTAAACAAAGATATACGTCATCCATGAATATAAACACACCGTACGTATGCATACAATATACAAAGTAAAAAGATTCTAGCGTAATGGTACGGTGCTCAAGAGTCAAAATGTTCAATCATGTGACAGGAAACAACACTGAAAGATGAAGAATGCGGTCGAGTTTTAAATTGTGGAAAATTAAAAGAAAATGGCCGCAACTACAAGGGTATCTTTGATTCTAGGGAGCAATTCTATTCGACCTCTTAGATAATCGTACGTAATTTTTTAGTTGTAATAACTAAATAAAGCTAAAATAAATGTTTTATGGCCGGCTCTGCTATTTAAAATCAGCGAGAGTCTATCTACAACATACGCAGTATTCCACATATCAATGGAAATGTCAAATTTAACCTCTTAACAAACGCTCACGAAGAGTGTTTTAGTCTTTTAATTTATTAAATTAGTTCGTTGAATTAGTTAATTAGTAGTATATTTAGGTAGGTGTTTTTCCACATATGTGGTAAATAAACAGACTCTTAAAATCATGTAACTAAGTCCCTATCGATTTTTAAAGTGTGGTTATATAAAATCTTTTAGTGGGGAGATGAAACCGAATTTCATATAAATAAACAAATATTAGCTTACTACAAATTTAAACCAAAACCACTAAAGCTGATGAAAATAGCGAACACTAACGCTGACCATTAATGCTAACCACTAACGCTAACCGCTCACTGTTGCCAAACAGAGCCTTATGCTCCTTTAGTTGAATTTGGAAGATTTGTCTTTTTGTTAAATTAAATCAAATAGATGAAATAAAATTAACCTACGGTATCAATCTCGGGTATATGAAAATTATTATTTATTGTACGTAATTGACTAACATATTTGAAGTTTTTTTATAAAATAATTTAGATTTCAAATCGACCTAAAACGAAATGATTGGTGACGACTCTATCGAAAATCTCGTCGTTACATATATATTGCATGAAATATAATTAAAAAAACATGTAAAAGGTAGAACGGGACATATACGATATATATACTCAATCACATGCATCCCAATATTGTTAGCTATGTGACAAACTCTAATCGAATGGAATCTTTGATTTTTTCGAGAGGGAGGGATTATTGACGCTCTAATTGATACTATTAACACTAATTATTAATTAGGGACGTACGTACTTTTGCTTGTAGTAATTAAACTCTTTTGCTTCAACATGAGTATTATTTTTGAATATCTAAAAATGTAAAGTTAAATAATTTACGTATTTATCATATTTTGAAATATAAAGTTTCTAAATAGATTTTTTTTTCAAATTTGTTTCACTATTTATTTTTATAAAAAATTGAGTCAAACATTGAACCTTGAAATAACCAAAATAAATAGATCAATTAATGAGGGATAGATGAAGTATTTTATAGAGAATTGATGGTAAATTGATGGGTTTAAGGTTGTTGGTGTATTGAGAATTGAAAAAATGAGAAAAAAAATTCCCAAAATTTTGTAAGTTAACCAAGCCCTGGAGTTTAATGTTGAGTAATTATATTTTTTTAATAAACCATCTCAAACCCTTATGAAGTGTTGTGAAGGCTCCACGTACAAAATGTCCACTTAACTAAGTTGAAAATAGCGATTTACACACTGATCTTTTCATTGGCGTGTTTTAACCACTCATCTCTAATTATAAAGTGAAAATTAAAGATTTCGATCAAAAAAAGTGCAAAATAAATACATAGGGGGTAACATAAGGAATATTCCGTTAAATGTTAGAATATTCCGTTAAATGCTTATCCAAGTTAGAAGTCCACCCTTCACCGCCGACACATGTTCAGCGACACAATGACACTCAACTGCTTTCGACAAGTCTATGAAATCCACAATGTTCTCAGTGACAAATCTAGGGTTCAAATCTTAGGTTAGCGGAAGAGAAAAAAAAATCTTGATAACCCAACTTAAATTACATTGAGAAAATATTACTACTTGAATTACGTTGGTTGGTGATTATTGGGTAAAAAAGTAAAATTTGTAAGTGAGATCAAGCAAAAGGTGCATAATTGGTTTCATGCTTTCGAACAACAACCTATTTTCATCACATACTACTAAAATGAGTCAACTCAAATGTACTAATCCAGTACATGCACTATCACTGAGTTAAAACTCAAATGTACCACTATTCTTTTGTTCTCGGTGATCTTTTCGGTGATCAACAGGGAGGAAAATTCAATTAAATAGGAACCCGCAGAGATAAATTGAAGCTTGAAGAAAGATAAATGACAGGATGGTGATTGATGATTAATGATGAATTTTAGGACAGGTTGGTGACTGACAAGGAGATAATATTTGCTGGTTGGGCTGGGCTAAGGGTGTTTTATTTACATTTATTGGGTTGAGTTATGAATGAGTATAATTTTTTGGGTTGAATTCTTGCCCAACGGGTGCTGGGTGTGCCCACCTGCCGGTCCGCCTCTGGCCGTCCTGCTTAGCGCCTCCATTTTTCAAGAAACCCGGGATGAAATCTGGCCATAACAAGCTCCTCACCACCGTCGGTCTAGTCAAGACCTTCTTCCTCGACATGTTCGGGCGGCTAGAGCAAAAGCCCCAAAATTTGAAAAATAGTCGCACCTTGCCGTTCTCAACTGTTGGAGACGAACTCAGCGATAGAAGTCACTGGATGCAGATCCATCGCCAGAACAACAAAGGCCGATAGCAACACTTCTCCAGAACTCCCCACCCACAGCTTGATTGATAGGGCACGACGCTTCTCTATGACGCAAACAAATCCTAATTAGTGGCTATTGCCACCACCGGTCTTGGAGAAGCCGTCCCTCCGCCGACGTTGTGATTTTATCAGTTGATGAACATCAGCGGCGTGCAGACTCAATAATCTGATAAACGGTGAGAAGCAAAGTTCGCCTCGGAATTTACAAAGCAGCTGGCTTTTTCTGCCTTGTCACCGGAGAACAGGAATTGCAAATTCCGATGACCTCCGATCCATTAGTTCCGTCGAATCGAGGTTCAATTTCTTGGCGACATCAAGGCGAGCTGAGAGAGTTTACTGATTTGTTGCTGAATTTCTCCACCGTTGGCACTACTGCTAGTCATCCTCCGCCCTCAGCCACCATCCCGGCCTCATGGGTTGTCACCGTCAGGAAGAGCAAGGTAGATTTGGTGGTGGATGTCACTACGTGGGGAGGAGAGGCCTCACTGCGGCCTCAGGCGCAGTTGGCCCGTGGTACCAACTGCGGCGAGGACCGCAGTGAATGCCACGGTTGAAATGTCCGCGATTTGAACTCACTGCGGCCGGCCGTGGTACGCATCGCGGCCTTACTACGACCATGACCGCAGAAACGGTTTGAATAATTAAAAAAGTGGACAAATCCGGATGAATGTTCATCCGGATTCGTCCCAATGAAACCCGTAAAAAGAAGAAGAAGAAGAAGATGTAGAAGAAGATGATGAAGAAGAAGAAAGAAGAATAAGAAGAAGAAACAAGAAGAAGAAGAAGAAGAAGAAGAAGAAGAAGAAGAAGAAGAAGAGAAGAAAAAGAAGAAAAAGAAGAAACAAGAAGAAGAATAAGAAGAAGAAGAAGAAGAAGAAACAAGAAAAAAAGAAGAATCAAGAAAAAGAAGAAACAAGAAAAAGAAGAAACAAGAAGAAGAAGAAGAAGAAGAAGAAGAAGAAGAAGAAGAAGAAGAAAGAAGAAGAAGAAGAAGAAGAAGAAGAAGACAAAGAAGAAGAAGAAGAAGAAGAAGAAGAAGAAGAAGAAGAGGAAGAACAGAGAAGAAGAGGAAGAACAGAAGAACAAGAACAAGAAGAAGAAGAAGAAGAATTGTGCGGCGGATGAAGAGAAATGAGAGTTTAAACCCTAAAAAAAAATTATCTGCGGCCTTATCTGCGGCCCATGATAAATCTTACTGGCCAAAACTAAGCCATTTATGTGTAAATGGGCTTATCATGCCCAAACCGCAGAAGGGCTGCGTAGCTTTTGTCCTCCCCACGTAGTGTGAGTCGGCGGGATTTGTTGATCGCCGATTTGAAGTCCAACGTGGGCCGCCACCAAGAGTGATATTAATCTACTCAGTTGTAACACCAGATTCACCATCAGCAGGAGTGGGTCCCACAGGTGACGTGGCAATTAAGTTGGACGTCTTAACGACCTAGTCTTAACGTTACACTGACGGAGATGTGAGTGGTTATTTTACGCCAATGAATTGATTGGTGATTTTTTTGCACTTTTAAACATAGTTAAGTCGTTAATTTACACTCGGATCCTATTGTGAATATACAATTACTTGCTCTACCTATATTAGAAAAAAGTGATTTGTGAAATCTACTTCACACTTTTTCATCCAAGAATTCATCGAATCACATTCTCTCACACATATCATATCTCAATTCAAAAACACAAAATATATTTCACAAACTATTTTTCTCCTTCATGTTTGCCAACACACCGCATAACTTCTATCTATTTGTCCATTAAGTTCTTATGGATTATTGTTTTTTTATGAGGTATGGATTAATGTTTTAATTAAACCTGAAATTTCATCTATAACAACTTGACAGCTAAACTTATTTTTTTCTACACTTTGACTCATCTCTTCACATCTCCTTTCTCCTCCCTTGCCACCATTGTCACAACTCGCACCCGCACCACTGCCGCCTTCCCCTCCCCATCCTCGTGCCATGCCGCCTAAATATGTTGTGTGGTCGCCATGTTTAATATATGAGGTGGTGACGAGCGATGGCGCGATATGGTGGTGGGGTAGTTGTGGGGAGGTGGTGCTGATGTCAATAGTGGGGGCGATAGTGCTGATAGGGTGTGGCGATGGCGCCAGTGCATTGGCAGTGGTGCCGATGGAACTGGGGAGGGAGGAGATGTTGAGGAGGGGATAAAAGTATAAAGTAAATAGGTTTAGGGTAAAATTGTTAGAATTACAAAATTTAGGGTGCAATTGGAGTGAATTAACTTGTAATTTATAATAGAAAACAAAAAACAAAAGTTAGGGTATAGGGGGTAACTGTATATTTCCCAATACCACAAGAGCGTTTGAAACTATGGATTCACACTTGGATCAAGATTCTTGTCTTGGTTTTCAAAGAAGTAGGAAACTATGGCACAATCAACCGCAAGAGCAGAATATATATGTAGCAACTAAGGAACCATAAATCAAGCCAAATGGCTACGAAGAATTTTGGTAGATATGGATGAGAGATAGAACGAAGCAACATAGATCCTATGCGACAACAAGTCGGCCATATGCATGATAAAGAATCCAGTTTACCACATTCACACCGAACACATTGCAATCAAATATCACACTACGTCAAAGAAACAAGGTTTACCGCGTCCTCCTCCGCGGTAGAGTCGCGGTAACATCCGCGGTAAGTGCCATTTACCGCGGCGTTTACGGCCGCGGTAAAACGGACTTTTCTACGTAGTGTCACTCAATCAGGGAGGCATAAGCAAATAACAAAACCAAGCTAGAATACTGCACAACAGAGGAGCAAATTGGTGACATCTTACAAAGGCATTGCCAAGAATGAAATTCGAGTATCTTCGGACCAAGCTCGACGTTTAGCAATTTTGCATCAAGGAGTGTTACTATGAGTAAATTTCAAGAGTATTCTAGAATTAAAATTGTATGTAACTGTCTGTCTAGAAATATCCAATATAAAAAATATATATAGGAAAGGTTTTTTAGGAAATGAGGGGATTTGTCTCCTAAATTTCATTTCAACAATATTAAAACCCGGCTGCACTTACAAAATGAAGAATCGGGGGCTCTACAGATAAAAATTAGCAAAGCTCGATTCAAAATAATTATAGAAAGTTCTTTGCAACATTCATTGTCTAGAAATTGCTCTCCCCTTGATATAATAATAAATATGAACCCACTTTACCCATAAATTAACTTTCCTTATGATCAAGGAATCTCCAAATCTTTTTAGCATGCACCAGCAGCAGCAAGATTCCAAGTGATCAGAGAATAATTCCCCTAACCACCTTGTGCATTTAGACAACAAATATGTTTCCAAGACACAAGGGCCGGCCAACTTACCATCCCAAAGAAGGCTCTACGTACATGCATGCTTGCTCAATATCATTAAAAAAAACCCCTTAGGGAGAGGGAAAATCAATGACCAATGGCTAATCAACTGAATTCGTCCAGCATAGGAAAGAAATTTAGCAGTCCAAGAAGTGAAGAACTCAGTCTATCATAGAATGAATCAAATGTTAATTCCCCCATGTAAGCTATAGGCTAATAAAAAAAACCCACATTTCATGCCCCAAAGCATCAATAATTTGCTCCTTAACAGAATCAAAAGTACCATGGCCTTTTTGCACATTTCAACTCAGACACGTAGAAGCAACAAAGAAATCCAAAGCACTTGGCAGAGTATAAGCAGTAGGTTTAGAAAAAATAATCACAACATGATCAGCAAAGAGCAGATGAGAAATTAAGCTTGACTCTAGCACACTTTGGATGATACTCTATGTACCTCTCTCTTATAACAAGAACGTCACAAGAGAAAATCCATCACATTAATAACAAATTAAACAAAGAAGGGGTCACCCCCTTTCTTAATTACCATTGAAAAATCCTCCGGATAATTCTCATTAATCACAATAGAATACCAAGGGCTAGCTCTCAACACAAGTCATAATCCAGCTAACACATTGTCATCAATATATAGAACGAGGAGAATTAACAAAGCCACCTTGACATGGAATTATAAGATCAGGAAGAAGATGCTGAAGTCTCATAGCCAAAATTTTAGAAGTACGTACGTTGTTCACAACTAAGCTTCATGATCCGTCTGTGACTGGGCCACCAGGAGCTGCTGTGAGGTCTTCTGTGGTAATGGTGTGGCCGTTTTGAAGGTCGTCACTGAGCATGCTTGTTATCTGAGAAGATTATTTATTAAGACAGTATACGTTACGTACGTAGTATATATGAAAGCAAAAACGTGAAGCTAGCTAGCTAGCTAAACGAACAATGGCGATATACACACAACACATGTACATGTACATGCATATATAGCTAACTAGGTACCTACCCATTGATCCTGGGCATTAATATTTGTCCCAGCTGCTTGCAGGTTCATTATAAAGAGCTGTTGCTGTGCTATCGTCTCTTGTTGCTGTGTTATAGTTTTCACAGCAGTTGCTACCTGTTGCGTCAACTCTTTCACTTCTAGTTCCAGTAAACCTACTGATTTGCTCTGCTCTTTTCGTGATCTGCGAAGTTCCCTTATTTCCCCTTTCTTCTCAGCCAGCATCAGTTCCATTTCTTTTAGGTTTTTCTCATTCTCATCACGTTCTTTCTGTCCATCGCAAATGGGATATACATATATAATGCATGCATGCACTAATTACCTTAAAACCCTTTTTAAGTCTAAAACTACGTACATGGCACATGCATTTATAAATACTTCTAATTTTATAATAAAGACAATTAACTAGCTAGGGGATAATAAATACTTCTAATTTTTCAGTATATATAATTACAACCCTCCTCTCAATAATTTTTCAACCTGCATGTCTAGGGTTAACTAAATTATTCCCTTTACCCACAAACCCAACCCAACCAAAAATACTCCATATATTCTTGCTAGATTCAAAACTTTATAAAGCTGGATCTATCGGACGCGCCAAACTTCACTATTGGTTGGTACGAACGGATACATACATACATACATACAAATATATATATATATATATATATATATATATATATATATATATATATATATATATATATATATATATGTACTTAAAGCTAGCTTAATTAATTATTCATCAGGATTGCAAAGTAGTAATTATATTAAGAAAAATAAAGGATTCATCGAATTCACCCTCTTTTTGGCACTAGATTTCCTCTGCGTTTCTCTTTTCTTTAGCCTCTTCGGGTCAACGTCATCCTTTCCGGCAGCTCTATCCATCTCTGATCTGTCGCAAATGAAGATCATATAGGCAAGAAGTAGCTAGCTACAAGATCCGAATGAACATGAGTAGATAGCTAGCCAGCTACAAGTTCCTAATTTGGTGGATTAATCTTAAACGAATAAATCATTAATCGAATTAATTGCATGCTCATTCCTAGCTAGCTAGCTTAAATGGAATAATATTTAGTCTGATGCGTACTATAGTAAACATACATACCTGATCCTCTATCGGCGCCGCCCTCGATCTTACCTTGAGAGAAACTAGGGTTTTTGAAAACTGGACGGGTTCCATAGCTTCTTATAATACCATCTTGGCTAGCTGTTGTGTTGACCATCCATTGCAGATGAAAGGCGCTTTCCTCAGACATCGCCTTATCTCTCAACACATTATTATTATTATTATTATTATTATTATTATTATTATTATTATTTCTTTTGTGTGTGGTGGCCAAATGCCCTATTTACCCTCAACTTTGGTTTTACTATACCACTAATGTTTCCAATTAACAGAAACCTTTTTTTAAGGAAAAAAAGCTGAAAATATTGCTCGATGTACTCCTATATATGTATATTGTTCGTAACCTTAATTTGATTCTTGCAAATTCCGTAGATATCTTAATCCTTTCAAAATAAATATAAGTTTATGAAGAAATGCTATGATTTATATATAAGATTGAATGAGAAACTGGTAATTAATCTGATAGTTTATCATCATAATTAATAATAATTGTTATATATATAGGAACACTTTCATTACTATTTAAGGAGCCATTTGAATGGCTTAAGATGGCTTAAGCTTTTGCTTAAGCCAATTGGTGGCCCCACATTTAGACACTCAAGCCATCCAAAAATGACCCCTAATTTTTGTTGTATGTTATTTTGGGGATTGGTTTAATTGGTGTTTTGAATAGTTAGAGTATCTGAAATGTCATTTCAGTTAATTAACTAAATGACTTATTTTGTAACTTATGAGAAGGTCTAGGCTGTATTGCATGGTTTTTTTAATAAGGTGGAAAGAGTGCAGAGCTTTTTTTTCAATAGCTCAGCCAGCTGAATTCTAAGGTGTCCATCGGTTAGGATAATTGCCTTCCAAGCAATAAATCCGGTTAGGTTAATTAACTCTGACTTGTTTCTATTTTCCCTATTTTTATTTTTATTTAAATATTTTCTATCTCCCCTTTCTTTGGTGTTTCATGGCTCTTTGATTTCTAGCCATACTCACACATTTCCATAGGATTTTAGACTCACATTCATCATTTGAGCTCAAATTTGTTTATATAATTGCACTTTACACATTAATTCGAAGTGTCGTAGGTGCATCAATGCGAAGGTGAAATGGAGCTCAACAGGTGTCAACGAAGTGCTCGGGACGAAAATGAAGCGGTTTAAGTTCATGGAGAAAAGTCTCGGGTCAAAGAAAGAGATCCAAGTCAGAGTTGAGAAGAAATGAGTTAAGGGTCGGAGAAGCTGGCGCGACCCCTGACAAGCCAGCGCGACCCCTGGAGCAAAACGTTCCAATGGGTTTCCACGACGTTTCTCCGAAATTTCTCCATGTGTGGGCTTCCAAATGAGCCCAAAATACCCTTAATGAGCTTGTATTAGACATATTATGTTAGGGGGTATTTTAGGGACTCACTTTTAGTATAAATAGGACCATAGATTAGGTTTTTAGCATCAAGAATTTCATAATTTAGGGGAGCTACGAATTTCAACCGCCTCCTCCTCTTTCAAGCCAGGGTTCTAACCCTTCAACCTCTATTTATGAGGGATTGAAGGGCCAACCTGTGGATTCTACGTCTATGGGTGATTTCTACTCATTTTCTTCTCTTTATTACATCTAATCCTTTCTATTGATGTATGTATAAGACAAATTACAGAATTGATAGAGTTAGGAATGATGCTATAACTTGGTGAACTCCTAGCTTAGGACTCTTATCTCTTGTTTCCTTCATGATTGTGCATAGATATCGATTTCTCGCGCATATTCCATCATTGTATGCTTGCTTGCTGGCCACTTGTATTTGCATATCACCACGTGTTCGATGGAATGCCCAAGAGGGGTTCCTTCAACTAGACGAGAGATTGATTGATGAGAGAGTAGTCGGAGTCCGAGAGGGCTCGAGGAAACCTCGTTTTATGGTAAAGTTAGGAGCTATAAATGACTCTAAGGATCGCCACTAGACCACGAGAGTGTCTAGTTCAAGGTGTCCTTCGTGGAGCGACGGACCGCGTATCCGAGAGGAGCGCGGGACGACTGTAGTAAGACATCTCATGCATGATCGGAGACTTGTATGATTCATCTTTGATTGGTTGTGATTGATTGATGATTTAGATGCTAGATTTCCATATCTTGATGGTTTCGTGTAGTTTAGGATGTGCGTGTTACAACCGCCACGTGTCGGGCGAATTCCAAGGTAGTTTCCGTATGATTTACGATCTATTTTCTGATTTCTGTAAATATCGGGACTTAAATATAAAACATGTTGAACATGTTTTCTATGTGTTATGAAGTCCCGAAGTTGGTGTCAGAACTTCAGTTCAGTTGGAGATTCCGTTAGGAAGTTATGCAAGTTGCGGTTGGACTAAATCGTAACTTTGCAAAGTTTGGGGGCCAATTTGTAAATGTAGAAAATTGTGGAAGGTTTCCCCTTAGGGAAGGTAAAGTGGCGCCATTTGAGAGAGAAGGGAAGAGAAGTCGGTTAGAAAAAGAAGAAAAGAAATAAAGAGAAGAAGAAAGAGGAGAATGAAACTAATGGTCATTTTCTTTTCTTCTTCATCGTCTTCCTCCTCTCTCGTCCGCCTCCTCCGTGAAAGCTAGGTTTGAAGCTCAAGTGATCTCCACCAATATTGGCTCAAGCTTTGAGGTAATGTTATGTACTATTCACAGTGAAGAGTTATACACTTCATACGGATCAGAATTTTCATTGCATGCTCTGTTGATCAGTTGTGAAGAAAGAGAACTGAAAATCTGCAGAAACTGGTATCACGGATGCTCCTCTCCGCCGCTGTTTCATGAACTACGTTGCCTTCTCGTGTGCAAAACGAATGGATTGCGTGGAAATCTTCGGTGTATAAGGTAAGGGTTCAGTTTTTCCTTGATTTTGCATTCTGGGATGCTTAGAATATGCATGTCGGGGTAAATTGGAGCTAAGTTTGGCTAAAGGGTGTGTCTGAGGGCCATCGCTGATCTGGGGAAGAGGCTTTGCATGAATCTGAGAAGAGGCTTCACATGAATCTGAAAAGAAAAGAGGCTTCGCATGAATCTGAGGCTTTGTATGGGCGCTTCGCGCGGGAGGATTTCACAAACGACTTCGCCTAGGGGTGTCAAAAGTTGACCCGATCTGATTAACCCGCCCGAACCCGACCTGACCTGACCTAAGCTGACCAAAAAAGTCAACGACCCTAAACCTGACCTAACCTGACCCGAAAACAGCTCGACCCGAATGAACCCGTAACCCGAATGACCCGAACCCGAACCCGACCTGACCTGAAACCAGTTCAACCCGAAATGACCCGAAACCCGAATGACCCGAACCCGATGAACCCGTGACCTGAACCCGACCTGACCCGAACCCCAAACCCGATTAACCCGAATCCGAACCCGACCTGACCCGAATCCGAACCCGAACCCCGAACCCGATTAACCCGAATCCGAACCCTAAGCAACTCGAAATAAACTTTCATAATAACAAAACATAATCATCTAATGCAGTATAGAGTTACTATCACCATAACAAAATAAACTACTATCATTCATTGTCTAAACTCTAAAATAAGAAAATGGTAGTAAATAACGTCAATTGTGCATAAATGACCAATAACAATAGTAACATCCAAAATGTAATCATCCAACGCATCAAATACACAATTCTAAAATATAATCATCCATGCATGATGCATCAAATACAAAAACCGAAATAATGATGATGCGCTTCTTCAAGTAATCCGAAAATTTAGCTTCCATCAATGCAGCAGATTGTCTAGTACAGTAAGATCTCTGTTTCACAAAGATAGAATCAAAGGGACTCAAATAGGTGCAACTAATGATACAAATGAAACATACTCTATTACACCACTGAAATCAAACGTACCTTTAAATGTCATTAGAACAAGAAGCTACTTCAGAATTGGTAACAGAATTCAAAGGAACTTCTAAACCATTCAGATGAAGTAACTCATACTCCCCAACTTCATTAAGAAAAAAACTAGTTAGTAATAATAGTTAACAAATTACTAGTGATAAACTAATAATAATCAAAGTACACTCACTTGTACAAATGTACATCATAAAGAACAATACTTAAACTCATACCTTCATACCCATATAGCCAACTGTAAGATGTGACTAGAGCTTGAACATTTGATGGAAGAAGGCGATTCCTGTACTTGTTAAGAATCTTACCGCCCATACTAAAAGTTGATTCAGACGCAACACTTGTTATAGGAATGCTCAAAATATCTCTAGCCATTCGTGCAAGAACTGGGTACCGAGGTTCTTCATCTTTCCAAAAACTAAGAACATCTAGCTTCAACACTATTGATTGTCTACTCTCCATCAAATAAATATCAAGTTCAGATTTTTCATTGTGTCTCATTGATTGATCTTGAGCAAAATCCTACATCCATTATTAGATATTCAACAAACATATCAATATCAAGGATTTAAGTGAGATGAAGAACAAAAATCAAACTACTTTAACATCATATTAACAACAAATGAAACTTACCATAAGACAAGAATCTACTTCTCGCTGATCTCGTTCACCAACACCTCCAACATCATGCAAATGAGATGAAGCGTCACTACTACAAGCCTTATACTCTCCATAAAGAGAATACAACTGATCTCGAACTTCCAGATATTTAGAAGCAGAATGTATGCCCAACTTATCGTAGCAATACTTAACAAAGTCCAACTTATAGCGAGGATCAAGTACAACAGCGAAAGTCAGTACCATAGAAAAATCTTCCCAGTACTTGTCAAACTTCTCGCTCATTTGTAGCGCCATTTCTCTTATCTCTGTGTCTGGGTCTTTTGTTGCCTCTTTTATAAAAATATGCATTCTCCATACATTCTCAAAGTACAAATTTGCAGTTGGATAATCAGACCCAGAAAACAGAGTTGTCATAGCATAAAAGGGCTCTAAAAGTTTAACAATCTTGGCAAGCTTATCCCACTCATCAATAGAAGGACAATGATCATAACATGGATCAACGATGTTCAACTGCGAAAATACTGGACGATAAAGAAGTGCTCGTTGAAGCATCAAATAAGTAGAATTCCATCTTGTAGGCACATCAAGCCATAATGACTTTGAAATATTCATACCAACAGCTGCAGCACAGTCAAGAAACTTCATTTTTCTTGCCTTTGATCTACGCACATAAAGAACACTATCTCTAATTCCTTTCAAATGGATAGTCACTACTTTTAACCCATCTTGAACAATAAGATTCAAAATATGTGCACTGCAACGAATATGAAAGTACTTGCCTCTTGAAACCAAAGCATTTCGCAAGTTTAATTGGTTGCATAACAGTGACTGCATATTATTCATGTTGCTAGCATTGTCCAAGGTGATTGAAAAAATCTTACCCTCAATCCCCCAGTCCTTTATAAGCTCGAAAAGTTTCTCACAAATTATGGCACTAGTGTGTGGCGGCTCAAAGTGTTGAAAACTCAATACTTTACTCCTCAAAATCCAATCACCACCTATGTAATGAGCAGTCACACAAATATATCCTTCACCAATCATTGATGTCCATATATCACTAGTCAGACAAATCCTCCCAGGAAGATTCTGTAAAGTATGCTTAACTGAAGCCTTCAATTTTGCATTGAACTTAATAATATTGCTCACATGAGTGTTTCTACTCCAATGCCTAACGGTTGGGTTGAGATATGAAAGGAATCGACGTACCTCTTCATATTCCACAAATATGTATGGTAAGCCATGCCTGATGGTGATTTTACACAAGTAGTCTTTGCAAGTTTCTTCATCCAACTTTGAAGCCAATTTACTGTTAATCAGAATGCTTCCATCAACATCAGACCTAGTGATAGTACTCAAATACTTCTCACATGTCGTCAAATGACGGATTAGATTTTTTGTACCCGTGGAGCCATCAGCCTTGTATACTTTAGTGCAATGCTTGCATCTTGCTCTTACGCAGCCATCCGGATAAAGCTCTCCGTCAATTTCGTCATACTCAGTCCGTGCGGTAGAACGATTTCTCCCTCTAGCTTTCTTTTTTTTGTTTGTAATTACACTTCCAGTTGTACCTTCATTTTGAGCTTCTTCACTATTTCGAATTGGATGTGGCATTTCAATTGTCGACTCCATTCCTGATTCAAGTACCACACATGAATAAAAGAGCAAATACGAGTAGTAATTAGAATAATAAAGAATACCACACATGAACAAAAGAGCTAGCAAACCATGAGTGATCAGACTCCCACTCGCAACACTAGATTTCTAAAATATTAATCTTTTTACTCAAGAAGTTAGTAACCAAAGTCAGACTTGAGTTCTCAGCACTTATTCTAAACAAGACCAAGACCATCTATAGCAATCTAACATCAAGAATGTATCAATTTTTCTCTTATCTAACAAGTGCAGCAGGAGAAAGAACATAAAAAAAACGCCACAACAGCCATGAACAAAAACCCCATATATAGCACCAAGAGAGCTACAATGAAAATTCTCATCCTCCATAAAAAAATGATGAAAGAGTTTGGCTATTTGATCTTAACATTACCCATAAAAGGAAAAGAAAGGTCCATTACGACAGTTAAAATTGCTAATAGTTTTAGGGTTTTAGGAATTTTACCCAAATCTTGAAATGAATGTGGGAAGAAGCTTCAATGGTGGTGAAGGGCCGATTCCGTCGTCCCGTTTGGATTCCCGGCGGAATCGACGGTGATGAGGGCAGGTGACGGCGGAGACGAATGTCGAGCCGGTCTCTGCCGCGCCCGATCCCAGCCACGAAGGACAGAACGATGAGGAGTGTGGCGGATCAGGTAGCCTCCACTGCGGTGGTCGTCTCACCGGCTGGACTCCTCTGTTCGCAGCGGCCTTCCACGCTCTGGTGTGAGGTTGAGACTTGAGACGGAGAGAAGAGCGCCGAAGAAAGACGAAGAACAAGGAGTTTTTCAAGTCTGTATTTCTTTTCTCCTTTATTTTCTTATCTTGGTATTGGTTGGTCAACACTAAATAGTCAAACTATCAATTAATCACTTAATAAAGAGATAATAACAGTCAAACTATTTTTTAAACGTATCAGGAATGAAAATATAAGAAAACGTGTTTTCCTTTTCATTTTCTATTTTTTTTGTAAATACAAAGGAAAATGGAAAAAAATTAACACCTAAAAGCACCCTAAAAATCTATAATGAAAATAGAATAAAAAATCAAATGTAACCCAAAAAATGTAACATTAAACGCACCCTAATATTTCATACAAGTTTAACATCTAATCTTTTGGAACAATGTACAATCTTCAATTTTGATGGAACAATGTCCAATTTTGTTAGAGGAACTAATCTACAATTTTTTCCGAGGAATATCCAATTTTCAAAATTATTTGAGAAATATTTAATTTTCAATTTTGTTTGAATAATGTCTAATTTCTCTTCAATTTTGTTAGAATGGTGGTAGTGGCTGCGCAAATGTACGGTGGTCAGACAACTTGTGATTCTAACAATTTGTGTAAGAATTAAGAAAATAAAAGTATGCACTTATCAAACGGCTCCGCGAAATATATTTATTTGAAAATCCTAGTTCCATCACTGTTGTATACTTGTATTGTATATATGCACATAAAATATGTAGTATTGTTTATAAAGAAAATAAATATAAAGAATAAAAGTTTAATTTGAAAATTTTAGCTACTCGAACTTGGATCAACGAAACTCGAACTTGAATTCGTAGAAACCCGAACTTGGACTTGAAGAAACCTGCACTTTGGACCCGAACAAACCCGAAATTTGACCCGAACAAACCCGACCTGAACCCGAGACTGAAACAACCCGAAACCCGAATGACCTGAACCCGAACCCGACCTGACCCGAAGTAAACTCAACCCGATGGTGACCTGAACCCGAATGACCCGAACCCGACCTGACCCGAAATCAACTCAACCCGAAATGACCCGAAACCCGAAAGACCCGAACTGACCCGAAATCCGACTGACCCGAAACTGCCAACCCGAAACAACCCGAACCCGAATGACCCGACTGACCCGCCCAATTGACATCCGCATGTAAAGTTATATTGCATCACATATGTATATGCATGTGTGTGTGTGTATAAGTATGTGTGTGTATAAGTATGTTGCATCACATTGATGTGCCAACACACTTGCTTGCCTCATCATCAAGGCCACGGTCATCATCCCTGAGGACCGCCAGCTTCCTCACCGGTTTGCACCAGGATGTTTATACCCCCGCATAGAGGAGCCTCCTCCACAGTTCAACATCCCGACAACCGGTCCTCTAGCTCAGCTCATGTCGACTTCGGACATGATGGAGGCTTACATCAGAAGCATCTTGCAGGTCCAGACTCCTCAGCAGCCCCCGCACCAGCGTGGTCCCGGTAGTCCTCCTCGTGATGATACTCCTCCAGCTCCACCTTTGTAGGATTTATGATTTTATTAATTTAGGTATTTTTGTTGTAAATATAACAATTTAAAAAAATTAATATATAATGTAAAATTAAAATTGAAATTATTATTGTGTTTTTAATTTTATTCTTACAATATTTATTAATATTATTTCATTTTATTAATACGAAATTTCCAAACAAAAAAAAGCTTTGTACCGCTTGAAGGCGCTCCATTTGCGGTACAAAGGCTGATCTCTGTCAGCAGCCAACGTGGATTGTTTGAAGCGCCTGTACGCGGTACTGTTGTGCTACACTGTAGCACTATGAAGTGTATCGTGCATAAAAAGTGCCTCTGATAGAAGCGCTCTCTATATCAATGTTTGGTTGCGCTTCTATATCAACATTTATGAAGCGCATTTAGCGCTACAAAGGCTCTTTTAAAAACGTAATGGGTGGATCCACTACTGATATGAAAACAAAGAAAAATATATGAATGTTTATGTTTTTATAGTTTTCTTTTTCGACCAATTAATATCAGAAAATGTTGATTTAATATAATCATATCCCTTTCTCAAAAAAAAAAAAACACTCGAGAAGAAAGAATGTAACACTCGAAAATGCAGGAGATTGTTTGTACAAGACCGGAAATAAATGTTTTTTTATTGCAAAAAGAGTTTTGGATAATGCCTCAAATGTAATAAAAGAAGAAAATTAAAGGTATTTGGGATAATATGAAGGAAAATTGGTCAAATTTGACACTATTCATAATGTCCAATTATATTTTCTACAAATAATATATATAATTATAATTATAATATGCCAAGCACTTTCTGACTTATTTATCTTTTAATATCTAATCTTTTGATTTTATCTTCAACATTTGACATACAAAATAGATAATGTATCTAAAAATATTAATGAATATGTTTAATTTCAAAATATATTCTGAATTCATCTCGGTAAATTTAATATGCTTTATTTTCTAGGTTGACCGATGAAAACTGATACATTTTTTTATATCAACTTTACTTTCCACTCTTACTTTATTTTCATCACTAATTTTTTTTTTAAAAAAATCTTTTGATTTTATCTTCAACATTTGACATACAAAATAGATAATGTATCTAAAAATGTTAATGAATATGTTTAATTTCAAAATATATTATGTATTCATCTCGGTAAATTTAATATGCTTTATTTTTTAGGTTGACCAATGAAAACTGATACATATTTTTTTATATCAATTTACTTTTCACTCTTACTTTATTTTCATCACTAATTTTTTAAAAAAAATATTGTGAAATTTGAATTAAATTTCAGAGGTGTGTTTAACAAGTAAATGAAGGAAAAATAGCTTATATTTTGAATTTTTTTAAAAAATTGGTTATGAATTTAGGATTGTTTTAAAATTTAAAATTTTGAGGAAAAAAAAAGAAACACTATCTATAAATAATACGCTGCAAGAAGCGAGAGAGTATCGTATCGGAATATCGGATAGAAGAGACATCCGCGGCAGCGATGGTAAGCGACGCCAGCTCCTGGTCACGAGCGTTTATTAGAATCTCTCCCTATACCTTCTCCGCCATCGGAATCGCCGTGGCAATCGGCGTTTCCGTCCTCGGAGCCGCCTGGTAACTTTGCCGTCTACGAGTTTTGGCCAGTTATTTTTCTTCCGTTTCATTTCGCTGATCATGTTTCTGCTCCGCGAATTGTCCCAGGGGAATTTACATAACCGGAAGTAGTTTGATTGGTGCCGCAATCAAAGCTCCTCGTATCACTTCCAAAAACCTTATCAGGTAAGTTGTTTAATTTTCGTTCTCTTTGTATGTTTCGGCGATCTTTGAAAGGATCTAATTTAGTGTAGATACGAAAAAACTGATCCATGGCCTTAATTGGTTTAACCTGAGTGATTTTTCACCCAATTATCTCTAGGTAAAAGTTATTCGAACTAGTAGAATTTCGGGTAGGACTTTCTATTAAACGCTCTACTGCTGATCAATTCCCTGGAACCGTATAGATTTCTATGGCAGTAATTGAATGTAACTTGGTTAGGGGAAAAAGGATACTGCATCAGGCGTTTGAGCCTATTTTTATAGCACTATTTCAATTACTATGGCAACAAGTTAAAGAGTGAAATCTAAATTAGCGTATGTGGTACAGAGCTTATAGCCCCAAGTGTTGCAAAAAAAGTTTCAGGGCTTAGTCCCACTTTCTTTAGAAGAAGATGACAAGGGAAGGGGAGAGGAGACTAATCTCTCATTCTGTAGCTTAACTACACTCGTTTGATCTCTCTTTTAAACAAGTAGAACAAAAAGTCAAACAAGAGAGTTCATTTGGATTTCTATGGTAGTTTTACGGCTAATAAGGAGCTAAGAGTATATGTTTCTTATTTACACTAATGACTGGTGTAATAGTTGTGTATGGGAATTTCTTTGTGCAAGTTTCAATCCAGAAGCTCTTGAATTCCAAACACATTAAGATTTGAGTGGTGTGTGTGATAAATTATCTAATGGAGTACCAGATATGTCCTCGTTGTAAACTGTTGACAGCCTTATGAATTCGCTACAACCTTTTTCTTAGCTCACTGGGCATTGTATGCTTTGCAGAAGGCTGTGGCTTGACCTGCTTTTCTTTTTCTCTTAATTTCAGTGTAATCTTCTGTGAAGCTGTTGCTATTTATGGTGTCATTGTCGCTATTATCTTACAAACGAAGTTGGAGGGTGTTCCAGCATCACTGATATATGAACCTGAGTCTTTGAGAGCAGGATATGCAATCTTTGCTTCTGGAATTATCGTTGGCTTTGCAAACCTCGTTTGCGGGTTCATTTCTTATCCTTGACATGCTTTCATTTTCTTCTTCTGAAGAGAAAGGACCATATGTGATTTTTGTTTTACTTATGACATGCTACATTTTGGATGACAGATTGTGTGTAGGAATCATTGGGAGTAGCTGTGCTTTGTCAGATGCCCAGAACTCATCACTCTTTGTGAAGATTCTTGTGATTTAGATCTTTGGGAGTGCACTTGGATTGTTTGGTGTGATTGTTGGAATCATCATGTCAGCCCAAGCATCTTGGCCTGTGAAGCCAGTATAAGCATTTCTTTGATATGGCTCTTGCTACCCAGTAGGTAATGTACAAGATATGTATCATTAGCTATTTTGTTTTTATGGCATATAAAGCTAGTTTGTAGGAAATTCCTTTTCTAAATTGCGTTTATGGTGTTTAAGCTGTGTACTGATTTATTTTGTTTCTCAAGCTTATCTGAAGCCATCAATCAAGCTTGTTGGATGAAACCACATGTATTTATGCTCTGAAATCTGCATTGATTTTGAGTTGGGCAGCAATAGCGTATTTTTTGTAGGATCGCACTAAAACCAGATAAAAATACGTTTAAACGATAAAATTACTTAAATTCGATGACGAAATCTGATTTTTTAATCATATAAATGATTTAATTCAATGGATTGTTCTATCTTATGTCAATTTTGTTTTAATCTAATAGATCAAGTCGTTTATAAGAATATAAATCTGATATTTATTCTGAAATTAAGTAAATTTACTGTTTTTTTAAACATATTTTTATCGAAATCAAAGGAAGCGAAAAAACAAAATCTCTAAATCGAGAACCCTAGTGGGATTTCTTCTCCCAAGTGCTCGCTGCAGTCAGCCCCAAGTTTGGTAGCCACCACTTGCTCTCGTCCTCTTCCGGCGATCGCACCAGTGCAGGTAGTCATCGCCGTCCCTCGCTCGCGCTCCCTCAATCGCAAACCTCGGCTCCACTGCTCCGCCCCCAACCAATGTCGTCACGTGCTCCTTCGATGGCAGCCTTGGATGCCACGCTGGCCAAGCTTGCTCTATCGGCAGACAAGGAAGACGCCCCGGTGGAAGCCGTGTAGGATATTCTCCTCCCGTGCAACGACGTCGTCGCGGCAAGAGTCTTGGCAGCCCGACAAATTCGTGTGAATTTAATTGAGAAGGACTTCCATAATGCATGGTCTGAAGTGAATTATTCAGTCCATTCGGCATCCACGGCTCAGACAACAAATTTTTTTCCCATCCAGTTTGATTCAATGGACCAGATGAACCGTATTATGGAAAAAGGTCCGTGGTCTTTCAACAATAGACCGCTAATCATGAAGGCCCTCTAAAAAGGTGATTCACCTGCTTCTTTGGATTTTAGTATGATTGACTTTTAGGTTCATATTGTGAATGTTTCATATGATTGGTTCACTGTTGCTATGGCAACAACTATTGCTTCCAAGATTGGCCTGATTAAGGCTGTTACTGTGAATGACCCATCTCTCCGGGTTAGGGTGTCAATTGATATCACGAAACCTTTTAGAAGAGTTGTGAAAGTAGTGATGGAGGGTGTGGTTAAACGTTTCTTACTGTGCAATATGAGCGTTTAACGGACTTCTGCTTTTGATGTGGACGCTGCACACACCTTGAAAGAGAATGTTTGGCCGCTCTTGATATGACTACAGAAGGCAACGGTTCGGTAAGTGGTTGAGACACCAGGAACTCGCACACAGTATTGGCTTTGGAATCCGCCAGCATGAGGGGATTGGAGACGCAAGGTAGCAGAACAGAGAGCTCCAGACTACTTTTGTCCAACCTCGACCAGTGCCCTAGCAGACCCTACAGACGATACCGCCGATCCAGATCACTCCTAATCCACCGCTGGTTGTCACAACACCAATCCATATATTGCAGGCAAAGGTAGTGCCACCCATTCCTTCATTTGCGCAAACAATGCAGGTTCCATCCTTTATTTCACCATTCCAGATTCCGCAGTCGGTGATGGACGAAAACAAAGGAACGGAAGAGGAAGGCCTAGCTTTAGTGCCAGTTAACCAACTAGCTCTATATGATATGAATGTGGGGCAAGCTTGGTCAGTGACTCGCTTCAGGGGTGTATCTAAAACAAGCAGGGGCAAAGATCGATTGTCAGGCCTAGGAATTGGGTCGGGAGGTGGCAAGAAGGCCCGCATTTCTGAAGTAGTGGCGGATGCTATCTGCCAAAGCTTGACAGGGTAGAGGGAATTCTTGTCTCGCCTGGAGCAGTGATCTCTAGGCAAGCTTGGAGAGATAATTTTGAATTGCCTTTCTCTCCATCCTTTGAAAGGTCCAGGTTTCTGGTTCTGTTTTTTGTTTTGAGAACTTTTTACCTTTTTGTTCATGTCGATTTATGTGTTTGCTGGCTGGTTTACTGTTACGAAGGTGGATGGTTTTCTGTTTTGCGCAACATCATGGCAAGTTAAATTGGTGCGCCTCGGATTCAGGTGAGGTTCGGCTCAAACCTTCCCTGAGTATCTCAAGCGAGTTCAAGCCTTTTGGCTTTGTTGAATGGCCCCTGCTAGCTTCTTTGGAGGATCCACTGCATTCTACGGACAACTGAGATTTGTTAGTTAATTTTCCCTTAGAAACTCTAAAGCATCTAGTTGCTTTCCCTCTTGTTGGATGTTTGATGTTTTTGTGTCAGTTCTTGCATCGCCCTGTGCTTGTATTATTTTTAAGGCCGAGGTTAGGATGCGCCATAAAAATGGCTCTTATGATGTACTCCATTTTCATTTTATTTGCATTTTTGTCATTTTATGTTTCTACACTCTCTAAGAAATTATATATCTTTTTATTTTATAATTAAAACTTACAAAAAGTTAGTCCAATGGAAAGATAAAAAGAAGACAAATAGATTGAAACCAATATGTTATATGTTTCGATAATTTATTGGAGTCCGTTACCGAGTATCATTTTTTTCACAACGAACATCATCAAATACAAATATATATTTTTTGCACCGCGCATCACTGTCTTTTGGTACAAGTATCATTTTTTCTAATACGGTATCATCAATTTTCTATAATGCATCACTTTTTCTTTACCACAAATCACACCACTCATACTAGTATATCATAAATTTTGTTGGTGGATCTAGCTATGAACTAAACATAAGAAAATGCTACTGGTAACAGTGAGATTAGCACGTGAGCTAACCTTGAAGACTCATTTACCAACATCAACATCACCGAACAAGAAACCCATGTCCGGTTCACCTTTGTAATGCTAAGAAACTTCATAAAATTTTAACTTGAAGCTATTAAAACTTTCCTTGTTGAAGTTGGTGCGACCGTGAAAAGAGCTAACAACGACGGCGGCGAAGTAGTTTCGTGGGGGTTGGAGAGAACGGAGGAGGGTGTTGAAATCGTTGTTGACGTGGTCATTGAACAAGACGTGGAATTCCGTCGCCGTGGCTAGTGGTGACAGTTTGGGTTGCAGAGCAAGATGAGCAATTCTAATGATGGTGGAAATTTTGTAGTTTCTTTTAAATATTAAACGCATCAGATGTGCTAATGTGCACCGTAAAGCTTCTCTATTTTTAATGAAATAATATAAGCACGTTTTTTCTTTAAAAAACGTATTTTTATCGAGTTTTACATTAAGTCCAACTAAATGACATGCAATATTATTAGTTAAATCGTGATCATCCTAGATGGTGTATATTAATTAGTTTTATTTATTTATTTAAAAACATAAATGTCCATGACACTTGATGGGCTTAATTCCAATCTAACTCCCTCAAGAACTTGCACTTTTAACCCAACTAATTTGGGGCTGATTGCTACCAGATCCAACAACAAGACGACCGAACTTTCTAGTCTACTGGGATTGAAAATAACCAAACAAGCAAGCCTGCCACGATTCGCAAAATCAACGACAGAAAACCTCGCTCCCTTGCTTGGCTTGCTTGCCTCAGTCCGCCATCTTCGACCGAAGAAGAACGGCGAAATGGGCGCGGGACGTGTGCCGACGATATCACTCGACGGAGTGAGGGACAAGAACATGATGCAGCTCAAGAAGCTCAACACTGTTCTCTTCCCGATTCGCTACAACGACAAATACTACGCCGACGCTCTTGCTTCCGGCGAATTCACCAAGCTCGGTTCGATTCTCCTCTTGGGTGTTTTCTTGTTTTCTGCAGATAAATGTGGATTGGCTTTCTCTTTGCTTTCTTAGTGCTGATTTCATTACCGCTTCTGGGTCTTGCCTTCGATATACAAGTTTGTTTCTTCAATGCCTCTGTCTCCTGTTTGTTGTTACTGAGCGTAGTTTGGAGTTTTCTGTTGCGGAAATGCTCTTAGCAATTTGAACATGGACTGTTGTCTGTCTTGTGCGGACTTTGAAATCTTGTTATGTCTATACTGCTGCATTACATAGAGGCTCTTTTCATCTACTCTTTTGTTCCACGACATGAAATTTCCCTACCTTGTCAAGATTAAGGTTGATTTTGTTGGTCCGGAACTCATTTTTCCTCGGTTGAATACATCTTTGCTCTCTTTTAGATTTATGCTTTACATTGTCGACCTCTTGAATGTTTTGAAATGTTAGTGATACACTGGCTCTGTTCTGTCTCGTATTCTCTATGACATTGCTTTCTGATGTGGTTTAGAAGCCTGTAGACATTTGGTTTATCAACCTTGTATAGGTACTTTAGAACTTCTCTTTGCTTTCATGTAGTAGCACAATCGTTCTGATATATTCATGTGCCTGACAAAGAAAGAAAACCTGTAGGAATGTTTCGTTGTCAGTATCCCATATCTACCTATTAAGTAATTTGTTATAGTCTAAATTTCGCCTTATGCAATGGGTCTTCTAATTGAAAGAAGATGGTTATATTCTATGATCTTCCTTTTTTCCACCACTTCAGCATATTACAGTGACATCTGTGTTGGAGCAATCGCATGCCGACTGGAGAAAAAGGAAGGTGGGGCTCTTTGTGTGTACATCATGACATTGGGTGTCTTAGCACCATATCGTGGTCTGGGCATTGGTGAGTGCATAACCTCCAACTGTTTGGTAAAGCTTTAGGTTCCATCTGTCTGTTTGTCAAAAGTATTTGTTTTTCAAAAACTTTATGATTATCAAATGATTTTAATGGGCTCGTGGATTTTCCAAAGGTCTCCTCATAAAAAGATTGAATGATCTGATGAGCATAGATTTGTTTATGAAACATCGGGTTCAGACCATCTCCTAGGTTTTACTTATTCTGTAAATTCGTTCTGGTTGAAGTAGGAAATTGTTTTACTTTTTGGGCTGTTACAACAGGCTAGTTGGTAATGTTATGGAGTATGTTCACAAGAATTCAAATAACGTCTGATTCCTTTTTTATCTGTAAGTGTAGAGACAAGTGGATGAATGTCATGTTCCGGTTGTTACATTCTGATTTCTGGTTTTCTAATTTAGTATAAACAATTGATGTGCACTCTATTTAATTTGCAGGGACGAAGCTGTTGAACCATGTTATCGACCTCTGCCAAAAGCAGAACATCTTGGAGATATACTTGCATGTGCAGACGAACAATGAAGAAGCAATAAGCTTTTATAAAATATTCGGGTTCGAGATCACAGAAACAATTCATAACTATTATACCAACATTGAGCCTCCTGATTGCTACATTCTGAAAAAGTTGATCTCCCAGCAACCACAGACAAAGAAGTAGCAAACATGCCGTAAAGCTTGTTCCAGCGGGGGTGAATGTTGGTGCATTATCATCATCTCATAGATTCCATAGATATACTTGAGTATTGAAATCTTAAAGATGTTAGTGATTCATTGGAGCAATGTGAATTGAATGACTTTGTGCTAAGCACACGGCAGGTCTTTTCTTCCTACTTTTAAGAACCAATGCCAAGTCGCCAACCAGGCAAAAACCTACTTATGATTTTCTGCAGTATGGCATTACAAATCAGTCTACATACATCGTAAAGTTTAAAGACAGATTGACATATATCACTCGTTTATTATGCTATGTACATGATTCTTGTGAATTGATGCTTTTCAGCAGTTGCTATGTACAAGAATTTGCCATTCTTATAGCATACATTATCGTTCTATCTCTAATATGCGAGTCCACCAGCAAAGACATCCCCATCATGAAGCAAACTCTCTGTAAGCCAATAGCCATCCCATGAGCCACCCATCCTCTGCAATTTAAAAAGAGGGGGGGAAAAAGGAGGAGTTTTTGATACATGAAGTCATGAACTATATATAATTTCCGGTGCATGATTTAGATGAACATAGAAATCAAAGCTGAGACCAGACCTGCGCCATTGTGAATTCAAATATTTCTTCCTCCTCAGGACGACTTCCAAGTATCCAGACCCGCTGCTTGAATCGATCCTGTTCGACGAAAGGTTGTGTTGTTAGCCTATCTGTGAATGTGCAATAAATCACAGGAAGCTGTTTTTAACTCAATACCTCCTTAACGAACAGACTGCTCAGTATCTTTCTATCTTTATGGCCAAGCAACACCCTATATGTTGAATTATGGAATATTCTCCTGAATCTTTCAAACTGACCAATCAGAAAGAAGGAAGAGTTAACAGCATGAAGCAAGCTAGCTGCGTCAAAGAGAAGTCTGCAACAAAATTGCCTTCAGCAACCTGCCCTAGGTCAAAGAAGGGTCCAAAGTATGTTGATCTCTGAAAAGGATCAAATCCAGCAAACTGTAGCAGAAGGCAGGCATTCAGATGGATGATGCACAAAGAATAATGAGCGACCATCACACAAGCAAGACAAGGCAAGGCAATTACCCGGTACATAACCTCTATCCCATAATCCTGGCGGGGCTGATCGTTGTATTTCAATGCATCGAGCTGGTGATGAACTGCTTCTTCTGCACTAAACTATAACATGAAATCAACTTTGGTCACAGACAGCTAAATTACAGGATACAAGATACTGATGCCATTAGCTGCCTCTGACAAGACTCATGCCTTACATACATTTAGCCTTGGACCAAATGGCCTTTTCCTTCGAGATTCAAGCCTGAAACAAGCCAAGGCAAACAACTTCTTCAGGTGATTATGATTTAAGACCACACTGCTTCAAAAAGCAGACAAGTAAATCCTCATTCAGCAGGGCTGACAACTATTATAAAGGTTTAAAAAGAGGTCAGCATCCAAAAGTACATGTAGAAAAAGGTTTTAAAAGAAAAGAAATAGCCAGCCATTTTTGCTTTTGCTCATCAACATGGTTAGCCTTTCGCGAGCCAATTGAAACTCTTATGGGAAGCAAATCAAGAGGTAGATATCCATAGCTCACCAATCGGCCGAGAGAAAATCGGGAACATCGGCGGAAGCTCTGAACCGAGTGCCGCCGCGTCTTCCTCCTCCGCCACTGGAGCTTTCGATTCTGGATTTGGAGAAGAAAGAAACAGACCTCGGGGTCGGTAAGTACAACCCAAACGCCATTTCTGTTCGTCCCTAGCTCTTCTCGATCGACCTGTGATTAAAAATTTTCGCAGAAATTGGAGGCTGAGGCTTCATTGCGTTTCGTTTTCCTTCTTGACCGTTGCGCCTCTTCGTAGCTATATCCAACGGTGACGACCGGCTCTGATCCTCTGTTTTGTTCTTATTGAACAAGGACTATTTTGGACCAAAAGAAATTTTTTGGGGGAAATGTAGAAATTAGAGCAGTTTCCTCCTCCCTTGGTTCGAGTTTCGAACTACTAGATGCGACGGTTTCCGCCTCCCCTACATCTCCGTTATTTGGCCACCGCTTCCGCTTCCGGTGAAGCCTCCGTCATGTCATCTCGTTCGCCGGTAACGTTCCTGTTTTATTTTGATTTTGTGCTACTTGTGAACTGACCTTCTGTTCTCAATTTCCCAGCACAGTGGCGGCCGGACGGAGGTAACGAGAACTCATTTGTCCAGTGAAAGAACCAGCGACGGGGTACGGACTGTCAGAGCCGGATCACACTTCGTCTTCGGTACAGACGCCAACTCCAGTCGGCGACATAGAAGCACCTCTTCGTCTCAGCCTCGTCCTTTCGGTTTCGGCCATAGACAGAGCATTCAGCAATTTCATCAAGCTTCTGCGAATGACCAAAATGACCAGTACTTCGGCCGGCCTTCTCCATCCTATCAAAACCAACGACCACAACAGCCGTTTAATCATTATAACGAGCGCCGCCAACCTCGGCCGCGGCCTCCCGACCATCGGTCCTGGGAGTACGCGAGAATAGCGCCTCCTCCTAATTGTGGTAAAGTAGCAGCTAGCTCATTGTCATTGATGGTACCAAGGACTAGTTGTGAAGTTCATGGAAACTTAATTTATGATTTGTGTTTTGCAGAGAAGTTCGTTGTTCTGTCATATAATATACTAGCTGATTATCTTGCCATCGAACACCGAAGTAAGCTATACTTCCACATACCTGAATATATGATGGATTGGCAGTGGAGGAAGAAGAATATAATGTTTGAGCTTGGACTATGGTCAGCTGATATAATGTGTTTTCAGGTAGTTGTTTGACGCACAAATTTATACTTACTGCAGAAATTCATTGGTTTTGATGTTCAATCAGCTTCATCTTTGGTATATTGCATATCGTCCTACTCCATTGATCTCCATCACGTGATTACGGATTTTTGTAATCACACTGTATAGTGAGATTGACTATGTTCTGGAGCAATATAAAACCAAAATTCAGTGTCTTTTCTAGAATTGCTCGTCTCAAATGAGCATTCTCAGATTCTGAAAATATATAATATTGGCCATTGAGTTCTAAATAGGTAAAGATATGCTGTCAAGAATTTTTTGCTTTCTTTTTACTCAATAGTATTCTGAATAACGTGAATTCCCGGTGAAAATAATTATCATTTTTTCATCTCCCTTATCTCTTTTATATGTTTCTACTTTACCCTATTGACTATTTCAGGAGGTTGATAGATTCCAGGACTTGGAAGAAGAGTTGAAGCACAAAGGTTACAGTGGCATCTGGAAGGTTTTGGGACATTCATACTATATAAATTTATATTCTATTCTTTTGCATAGGTTTCCATTACACAAGTTACCAGTAGCTTCACATTATTATGTACTTATTCCTGATTGAAGTTTTTCAATCCATTTTGTCAGTCATTATTTTAGTGAACGAGAATAACCATAATCGCAGTGCTAGTACTTAAGCCTGTCTAAAATACACTCTTCTTGGATCAACTTGATCTTTAATATGCATTTTATGTTACAGATGCGAACGGGGAATGCAGTTGATGGTTGTGCAATCTTTTGGCGAATATCAAGGTGATCATTTTTGGACAAATTGTGCATTCTTAAGCAAACTATTGAATGGATTTTTGTTTGTATCATTAGATTCGTTGTTAGCATCATGAATTCATATCTTTCTTTCTTCTTTTTACTAGGACATGCTGCTTTCTTTTCACTATTTCCCCCATTTTTTTGTTTCTTTTTTGTTAGTTTCACAATTTCATCAGCTTGCTACTTTCTTAACACTGTATATATAAGCTTACTTTTCTATAAATAGCAAAAGAATCATCTTTCTGTTTTAGGAACATATTCTAATAGTTATGTGTTAGGTTCAAGTTGCTATACGAAGAATGTATTGAATATAGAGATCATCAGCTTCGTGATAACGTTGCTCAGATATGCGTGCTTGAGGTAATTAAGTATTTCCATTCCAAACTTATTTTGATGGGTCTGCTTATTTGTTGGCATTGTCTTTATGATTGATTGTGTCTATGATGTTCTGTTTCCTAACAGTTAAGGCAAAAAACTCAAAATGCAACAGATTCTCTTACAAGGTAATGCTGATAATTTCAAGATTTTTTTTTCTCAGTTCTTTGATCACCTGTAAAGTTGTCATTTTATGATTAATTTGCATTTTGACTTGCATTTGAAAGTCAAAATTTCTCTGTTTTAAACAGCAAGGTTGGAATCCTATTTTTTCGGAGTCCATTTGATATCTGCATTTGTCATCCACCAGCATATGCAAATTTTGCAGAGTTCTTTCTCTCCTTTTTAGCTTAATTTTTATGGCTTTATCTTCTCTTTGAATTTCTTTAACAAGTCTTTAACCTTTTATATAAAATTTCAGGTCTGCATTATCTTATAAAGTTGTCGTATGTAACATTCATGTCCTGTACAACCCAAGAAGAGGAGAAATCAAGCTTGGACAGGTATTAAATGTAATGGTGTCTTTTATGTGTAATAAAAATACATTTTACTTATAGACTTATACAATTATTGATTAAAATATCTGTAGGTTTTGAGAAGTCATATTATCCAGTTACAAGGATTGATACTTCTAGGTTTAGGGATCCACATATTGAGATCGATGAGATTCGAATCAGTTCAAACTTTAAAACTATGAGAGTGACCCTGTTAATTTTGAGACTTAAACTAGGACTGGGGAGACTTAATTGATTCGGAAGCTTTACAAGGTCTTGAAACTACCATGTTCCTCAATGTCTGGTTTTCAATGATCTATCAGGGATGTAATCAGGGACTTAAGAACAGTTTCGCATAGATACTATAGTGACCACATTTTTGCATGGTGTAAGAACTAGTGTCTGTTTTACTCCTATTCGTTAATTGGTGTAGATACTATGGAGATCTGAACTTTCTTCGAACAGGTTAGGATGCTCCTTGATAAAGCTTATGCCATCTCAAAATCATGGAATGATGCTCCAGTAGTTCTTTGTGGGGACTTTAACAGTACTCCAAAGGTTTACTACTTTCTCCACCTTTTCTTAGATGTGTGAAAGATGAACTATTTGTGGCAATTCAGTTCATTGAAGATAACACTTTTATTGCTGCAACAGAGTCCTCTGTACAACTTCCTTTCACAGCAGAAGGTAAACATTTTATGATTTCTTCCATACCCCCCCCTTTTTTCTGAAACATTTGGGTGGTGCAGAGATTAAGGTGTGTAGAAGTTGTTTACACTTTTATGTCCTTTAAAAAATATATATATAAATCTTATAGTTGTTGGAGAGTATGTTAAGTGGATGGAAAGAGAAACTAAACTTTATTTGTAGCTGTTTAGAATTGATGGAGAGACATGAAATAATGATAAGATGATCAACTAATATGAAAAATGTTGCTAAAAGGGGAAACATTCTAAAAGATTAGGGACAACCCTAGAAGAAAATTGTTTCAAAGAAAAATGGTCAGATGGAGTATTTTCTTTCCATGAAGGTTGCTTTGCTAATATAGTTTTTGCGTTACTGGTGCAGCTAGATCTGTCACAGGTAGATAGGGATAAGGTGTCAGGACAAGCTTCTGCAGAAATTTATCCATCCCGCCATTTTACCACAGGGTACCATTTATCCAATTGAACTCGCTTTATGTAGAACTTGGTTTTATTTAATGACTCATAAAAAGGGATTGGGAATAAAAAACAAATAAAACAAAGGCTTCATTGCATTTTTATGTTGGACTTGAGGAACTTGTGAAGTATGTTGCAGTGGCCAGACTGTGGATGGTGCTGGGCAAGCTAGGTCAACAACTGAAAGCAAAGAGGTTGGTGCTCAGGTGGGTTTTTCTGCAGTGCTGAAGGGGCTATGTATTAATTAGTTATACTGTTAACATGTTTTGGTAATTTTCTTACTTAATGTTGGATTTGTAGAAAACCATTAAACATTAACAATTCAAGCATTGCATGTTATTATCAGATTTTTGGTGAATCTCAGAGGTACAGAATGAGAGCTATTTTTATAATAAAAGGCTGCTAGATGTAGGTGGTTTTTGCAGTGCGGTAGGGCCAACATAAACGGCCATTTTCTTCTGCTTGGCATATCTGATAGTATTTGGTCGTCGTACTATTCGGTAACTTCGTTTCTTCTTCATGAAGAAACTTTAAAAACCAAACCATATTTTGGAGCGTTTCCTTGATTCATCTGAACATTTTATTTGATCATAAAACTTTGATATTGCGTATGATTATCAGACTGGTAGTGAATATCAGAGGTGCTGAATAGAAACTCTTCTCACAATACAAGGCTCGGAAGGTCAAGAAAGGAATGAAAAATTCTTATTCTTTGATATTGTGCAGGGTTTTCACAGTGTATCTTTGAGCAGTCTGCAATCTGAGACTGAAGGGACTATTGATGAGAGAGAGATGACTGAGGAAGCTAAACAGACAAGAGAGGATTCTAAAGGAAGTGATTTGGGATCAATGCAGCTCATAAATGAACGTAGGTCTTCAGTAGCTTGTAGTTATTTAAAACAGTACTTTAATAGCTCTGGATGTGAAATGTCTGGTCCAGTTTGCATGAGATGGAATGCAGAAGGCAGATGCTATTTCCTCCCTTGCCTGGGATACATGAATGAAGTTTCCAGTATAAGCTTCTTAGTTCTTTTTGTTTCTAGAAAGGTTGCAGAATCAGAGATTCTCCTATTGTTAATGTTATAGTAAAAGTTTAGCTCATCAGAAAACTAATGCCAAAAGGATTTTTACAGATCGTCTTACTGTTCAATCACAAATGGCAAAGCAGGCAATATCCTCTCAAGCTGACTTTTTGATGTCACCAGCAGGACCTGAATTTGGACTAGATGACAAGATTGCTAATTTATCTCTTGAAGAGTTGGATGTGACTCCCCCAAGTGAAAAGATGAATGAAGATGATGAGACGATTTCATCTACGCTGTGTGATTCCGGAGATGTTCTGCCAGACTCTGATGAACTGCTAGTACGTGACGAAGCTGAGGATGATCCATCACCTCCTAGAGATGCCGCCTCAGAGTATATCAGTGAAGCAGTAACTACATACAATTCATCTTTATGGACGCCTTCCGACATCGCAATTGCATCTGGCAGTGAGGATTCTACCTTCTTGGAACACCCTCTTAAACTGAGAAGTACATACACGGAAGTGGAGGTTGAACATTGCTTCTTTTACTAATTTAAAACCTGTACTTTGGGAATAGTAAGCTACACTTGACTCCCAATACTTGCAACTTTGCAGGACTGCTCAGGGACGAGAGATTCCAACAATGAGCCTGTAGTAACCAGTTACAATAGGCGATTCCTAGGCACAGTTGATTACATCTGGTAAGCTCTAGCTGAATGAAATTTCTGTGTTAGCAAGTCTCCTGAAAGCCGAAAAAATCAGCAGGAACTTTCTCAAAGTGTGGGTGAATGAATTAATGTTTATCATTTGCTGTTCCCTCTACCTATATTTCAGGCGTTCTGAAGATCTACAAACAGTTAGGGTGCTTGCTCCAATACCAAAACATGTCATGCAGCAGAGACGTGGATTCCCCACAAAGGTATGACGATTCAAAGCTCAGTTAAGGGATGGATTAATAATTAGGACCATATTCAGTTTTTAGTAGTCAAACTGAGTCCTATTTTGCAGAATCATCTCATTATCGATCCGTTTTTATCAAGTTCTTTGCTCTGTTACTGCAGAAATGGGGCAGTGATCATATTGCCTTGGCTTCTGAGTTGGCATTCACGAAGGAGGGTAACAAATGACTGAATAAGGTTCGTAACTATGGAATTTCTTCTACTTTCTTCTGGTTTGCTTTCTTATAGTATTTTTCTTGGTAGTTGTTCCAACATAAATGACACAATTCTACTTTTGTATCATGTACTCGTCATTTAGCCGTATTAAGTTAATAAACATCATAATTGTAATGTATGATTACTTCGGAACAATATTGAAATGTTCCTGAAGACATTTTTTGGTGACATACCAACTCTGTTCTTTACCGAAAGCAATGCATCCGATTTGATTGAACATGAGTCAATTACTTTAAGCTCATTTTTGGTAAAGCAACTTTATTTGTTTATTTATTTATAAACAAATATTAACAGGTTTTGGTTAACCGATTTTATGCCTATTTGGTTCGCTAGGTAAGTGTAAAAAAAAACATCTCGGGGCCTTCCCAAGGGAAAGGCCACGAATGGTCCTAAAACTTGCGCAGTTTTACCAACCCAGTCCTAATGCTCTAAATTTTGTCAAATCAGACCGAAACGTTGTTAAACTTGAGTTTATGAAATTGAAGCTAACGGAGTCCTAAACGGCGTTAATTAAAACCAATACACCCTCCATCCACGACAAGCTCCGCGGCGTCGGCGGTGGTTAAGAAGCTTTGCTAGTAAACTGTTGTGGCCGGCGGCGGCGCTGATGGTAGGAGGTGCGACAATGGATGCAAGTGTCGATGGCAAGCTTTATTCGTCCGATTGAGGTGAAGAAACCGCCTGAATTGCGCCGAGTATGCGATTTGGGTCGGCGGGCCGTGAAAACGGGTTAACAACAAATGGACTCCGGTTGACGACGTTTTGGGCCGGAAACGATGCTCCGACGACATGGGATGGGGCAGCGGTTGCAAGATATAGTGGGTCTGGGTAGTTGGCGACAGATTTGAAGAGGAGGGTGCGGTGCTCTGGATGATCTCTCCCATGCTCTCAATCTCCGATTCAAATGACATAACTTCGGTCTCGTCCAATCCTTGGTGGAGATCCATTGCCACCTTCACTCGCACGTGGGTTTCTCTTCCATTTGATTGCCTGGTCTTTGGATCCTTTTTTCGCTACTATGATTAACCTGTATATGATTTACTCTAACCATATTTTAGAGATCGCATAAAGGTTGCATCTTTGTTCTTGTATTACTTGGGAACTGTACTGGTATTGGTTGTTTTTCACCCCTTATCATAGGTGCTGGCTAAAGAAGGTAAAGCAAAAGCTGTGACCTTGATGAAATTGACAGAAATAAAAAAAAAAAGAAGAGAAATTACAATTGTTACAGTTGAAATATGATCTTTAATCTTCAATTTCTTTGACATTGGTCTATGTATTGGTGTATTGGTCCATCTCCTCGAGTGGTGTTAAGCCTTCCAATTTTCTCTATTGATTTTTTCTTTGAATTCAACCCATATCGGTTTTCTCAATGGAGGAAGAAGAATCACTCCAGCCTTCGGAAGAGGCTCTTGCACAAATCACCAAGCCCGCACTAATGGTGAAGGTATTAACGCCCCGGGTGTTCAAGGCAAAGCAAATCGCCGCCAGCTTCCACCAGGCATGGCGGCGAACCGTGGCCTTTTCGGTGCAACCTGCCATGTCATAGGCCTCTGATAATATCTTCAAGTTGGAATTTGAATTAAAGGACCATACGCGGGGCAGGTAGTTCTTCAACGAGGCCCTTGGTCTTTTTTTTCAATAGATTGGTAGTCATGGTTCTCTTGAATACGGGTGATAGCCCATCGTCTGTTAGTTTCATTCACCAGCCCTTATGTATCCATATTGTGGATGCTTCATTTCGCTGGTATACTCCCACGATAGGGCGATTTTTGGGTGAAACAATTGGTGCAATTCTAGCAGTTGATCATGGTGGCCCCTCTCTCTATGTGCGTGTGATGGTTGACCTCACCAAACCTTTACGTCGCCTGATCAAAGTCCGGATGGATAAGGTGGAAAAATCTTGCTACATGCAGTATTACAGGCTTGCTGAATTTTGCTACATCTATGGTCGAGTGGATCATGTAGATGGGAATGCTTCTCGTCTGCTATAGCAACGAGGGAGCCCTGCAGTTTGGTGATTGGATGTGCTACAAAGGTCCACGCTATGAGGATGCAAGTAATTATTTTCCTTTGCAGATTTCGTTTGCTTGTGGTGAGGAGGGTGATGGCCGATGGTTGCGTGGGGAATGGAGCCAGAAGCTCAATCCGGGATGAGGAGGCCGAAGAAGCATGCGGTTCTAGCATTACCGGCAGCACCTAACAACCTGGACCTACCACTTGCCTCTTTGGTGCCTCGTACTTCCAGCTCACGAGCACTGGATAACATGCAACGGAAGCTTGCTTTAGGAATCTCATTAACAGGCGGGATAAAGAAGAAATTTAAGATATCTAGTTCGGCAACAGCTGTGGTGGAACAAGCTCTCCTGGGGTTGGGGGACTCTCAGCCTGCGGGCGATCCTTGATGGTCTGTCTGCAATATTTAATAATTGATAGGACCATTCAGACTTTTTGTTTTCTATGGTGGTGGACCCTATTAAGTTGTTCGGTTAATTTAGCTTTATGAATGGATTTTCTTGGGTTTCTAGAGCTTGCTAATCTTATGCAAGTATCGATCTTCATTCTCCCATCTAAGCACTGTCATGATGTGCCAACACCATTTTGCTTGACAGCATATCATGGATACTGACAGTGGCAAACCCAGGAATTTCAAAAAAGGGGGTCCATATGTACAAGTAAAAGACTAAATTTTATAATTATATAGTAAATTTTTGAAATGATAAAACTTATATTACAATTGTTCTCGTCGAGTCCTCATCCCTTAGAAAAAATCTACAATTACATCATTGCTAATGCTTTTAAATACATCTTTCTCGATATAAGTCATTAAGCAATCAAAACTACTTTAAGAACTTTAGGAATATTAGTGCAAAAGAAAACATGTGGTATCAAGTTATTAAAAAAAGTGAAATACAATGGTCAAGTTATAGTTATTACCATAATAAACTTTAACTCAATAATTAAGAAATTGATCCACTTTTTATTTTTTGATAACCAGTATAATATATTAAATATCATTATAATTTTTAAAGGGATCCAACTAATAAATTATATATCCCCTATACATATTTTTGAGGAAAAAGGGGGTCCATTGACCCCCCCTTTGCAAAGGGTAGGTCCGCCACTGGATACTGGAAGCTCGCACTGTTCATCAATCAATCCATCATGGCGATTTTGGTGTTGGATAACCTTTTGAGATGGAGATGGAGCAATGATAATTGTGTCTGTCTAATTTTAGCGAGATTTTAGGTAGCTTTGTCAGCTCTATGCTCAAGTTTAGTTGCGTTTTTTAAATGGGCTGCTATTTTTGGTTTTTGGTTTGTTTTATTTGGTGTTTCGGCTAATAAAACAATCCTCATTTCAAAAATAAAAAAGAAAGAAAGAGTCAACAACTCTAGAAGGTTTTGACTTATAATTTTGGCCATTTAATGCATACACAAAAAGGAATGGACACTTTCTTCTCCTATTCTCAACCGGAGCCATAAATGAAACTTGGAACTTAATTGCTAATGTACTATCAACTACGAGTACTTTTTTTTTCAGTTTCCAATGTATTACTCGTACCTCTGTGTTGGTGAGAAATATACATATTTGAAGAGTTTGTGTGTATATAGCAACAAATTAAGAAGTTCGAAGCATGTAATTAGCTGCTTTTCATTACTATTTTTCATTACTATTGTCACAAACTTTGTCGTGACTACTAACGAATTTAACTTCTATATACATGTATAAATTAAGTTTCAATTGTTCTTTTTTTAAATTACTTATTCCCCAACTGTCTAATAGTGCCAACTAAGTTTATAATCAACTTAAGAGTTTGTTTATAAGCGTATTTTCCAAAGTTCACACGGGCTGAGTATGTGAACGTTGACTATTTGTCCGTGTACAATGTAACGGGCCTAGAGTCCGGTGCAGCGCACAGCGCCCATGCGGCGTCCCGAGGCCATAGACATATCTCCGGGACCAGCCTTACCATACGTGTGCCAACTGGTTTCACCCTGCCATGGGCTCATCAGAGAAGCAACAGTAGCTCCCGACCAGTTGTGCCTTATACGGCTACGACCCCCATCATGGTCAAGTCCTCCCGACCTGACTCGGCTAAACCGTAGCACAAGGCAGAACCACGCCTCAATGCTACTGTCGCCCCCTCATTAAACCATAGGCGGCAAACCACAAAGGCATGAGACCATCCAATTGGTCTTTATACGGTCATGACATTTCATAGCGTGACATTCTCCCCCACTCAACAAACAGCACGTCCTCGTGCTGGGGGAGAAGGACTCCGCCCTAGGACCGAACATACCGTACTCGCAATGCACACCACCCAGACCAACCATCACACACTGCAGTAGGGCTCCCTAGTGGCTACCCCAGTCCGCATCTCCTCGCATACATTAACTTTGGGGCAGAGCACTCCTTAGTACGTCGCAACAACCTTGGCAACGTACCGGCATAGTCCTCACCTAAGGACCCCACAAGGTGCGCACCAGTACGCGTATGTCCCTGCTCTGATACCACTTGTCATAGGTCTAGAGTCCGGTGCAGCCCACAGCGCCCCGTGCGGTGTCTCGAGGCCATAGATGATACCTCCGGGACCAACCTTACCATACGCGTGCCAACTGGTTTTTCCCTGCCATAGGCTCATCAGGGAAGCGGCAGTAGCTCCCGACCAGTTGTGCCTTATACGGCTACGACACCCTTCATGGTCAAGTCCTCTCGACCTGACTCGGCCAGACCGTAACACAAGGCAGAATCACGCCTCAATGCTACTATTGCCCCCCGTTACACCATAGGCGGCAAACCACGAAGGCACGAGACCATCCAATTGGTCTTTACATGGTCACGACATTTCATGTCGTGACAACAAACACAGACGAGGGATGAGATCATCCTTCAACACGCACTGGTGAACAAATGAGATCTTTTATGGTACACCTATGTGTACCTACACATAGAAAATTAGGAGGCCCAAAATACTCAAGCCATCAGCTGAAGCCTAACCCGAAATGCCTAAATGACTAAACTACCCTTGTCAACTAACTTTCATAGAATCCTTGTCCTCGTCTCCGATCTTGTCATCACTTCCACCGATCTCATCATCGCGGCCTCATCCCCATCAATTTTTTAGCTTTCCACAGTCAAACTCGACCTCGTTGTCTCCGCCGCATCAGATGATCACACTTGTCCATCACACATCACCGGAGGAGCCGAAATGGAAGAAAATTTCTCACCGGACCTGGTTCTTTTGAAGAAAATTTCTCACCGGACCTGGTTCTTTCTCTGGTGGACGAAATTAGGCTCACTACAGCACCTTCTTGCTGTCTCCAACGCCGCAGGATCCCATTCCGACCACCAACGCCCCAGTCACACTCGCCGGAGCTATGGCAGCTGTTGTTCGACGTTTTTTCCCACGAGAAAGACAACCTAACAATCAACAATGCTTTGTTTTTGGGTAAAATCACTCTTAGGCCCTTGTGTTTAATTTCGTTTTTTACTCAAGTCCCTAACGTTCTATTAACTGCCACCGTGTGATGCAACTTAAATAAGTCTATGTAACTTTAAAGATGTGTCTATATGACTACTAAGAAGTGTCTTGGTGACTTAATATGGATGGATCTTGGTTGTAATATAGACAAAGCTTTAAACTGTGTTGGACTTATCGTTATGTGCTTCGTTGCGAAGCATATATTTTATCTGAAATAATAGATAGAAATGTCTAAAAAATAGATAGAAGTGTCTAAAATAATAGATGAAATTTTCTGAAGAAGGTTATGAAAATGTATGAGAAATATGCAATGTCAAAAAAATAATTGAGAAGCGTCTAAAATAATAGGCAAAAGTGTCTAAAATAATAGATGAAAATGTCTGAAAGATGACATAGAAGTATCTACAATAATATATAGAACTGTCTAAAATAATAAATTAAAATTTCTGAAAATGCTTATGAAAATGTATGAGAAATATGTAATGTCATAAAGATAATCTTGACCTATATAAAATAATAGAAAGAAGTGTCTAAAATAGTAGATGCAAATGTCTGAAAGATGATGAAGAAGTGTCTTGAATAATAAATAGAAGTGTATAAAATAATAGATTGAAATGTCTAAAGAAGTTGATGAAAATGTATGAGAAATATGCAATGTCAGAAAGATAATGCCGACATGTCTAAAATAATAGAAAGAAGTGTCTAAAATAATAGATGTAAATGTCTAAAAGATGATGAAGAATTGTCTAGAATAATAAATACGGAGTAGAAGTGTCTAAAATAAATAGAAGTGTTTAAGATAATGCAGAAGTGTCTAAAATAATAGATGAAAATATCTGAAATATGAGGTTGAAGTGTCTAAAATAATAGATTAAATAAAGCACAAAAGTTAGTGACCAGAATGTAAATAATAAAAAGATAGAGGGATTGGATGGAGTATTAGTGTGTTAATTTTAAAAAAGAAATGGTGCAGGTAGCTACGATCGGCTAGATCGCAACAGATGGCGGCGGAATTGGACAGGAAAGTTTGCTAGAAGCCGGCGAGGACGTTTTCGGCGGTGGGGGAGCTTGTTAGCGGTGCTTGGTGGAGTAATTGGAGCCTCGATTGGAGTGGCTTAGTGCAAGTTTGGCTCTCGGACCTCCGTGGCGGGTCTGCTGGAATCGAAGGAGATTTGAGCTGTTGGTGGCAGAGAGTGTCGCATGTGAGGCTATGAGCGGTGCTGGAAGCCTTATGTGGATGGGGTTGAAGGAGATCTGAAGGAGGGATATAATGGTAAAAGAACTTTGGTGTGTGTAGGTGCGCATATGTGCACCATATACCTGGTATGAACAAAGGGGTTGGAAAAGATGGGATTAATTGCATCATCAATCCTATAAGTTTGATGAGTTTAACAAGTTGAGCTTCTCTTCAATCTTCAGTGTTTAGAGGGAGGAGTGGGGGTAGATGAATGACATATCACCCCCTAAAATTAGAAAAGTGGAGTTAGAGGGAGATGTGTTACTCATCCAAAGCCACTCCTCCTCCAGTCAAATGGAGAGAAGCAAGACTCTAGTTTAATGTATCATTCCTATGACTATTTTTTTTGGAAGACAACTACTTATATTATTTATTTTTAAAAAATATCTACAAATTTTAGATCATCATGTTTTACTTTTACTTGGTTCACTATGTATGGTGAGCGGGGGTAAAAGAACCAAGTAGAATCCCTCCCGGGGGTAGATGAATGACATATCACCCCCTAAAATTAGAAAAGTGGAGTTAGAGGGAGATGTGTTACTCATCCACAACCACTCCTCCTCCAGTCAAATGGAGAGAAGCAAGACTCTAGTTTAATGTATCATTCCTATGGCTATTTGTAGCGACGTGGTTTTTGACAAGAGTCGCCACCAATCTTTTTCCTAGGTCGATTGGAAACCTAAAAATGGTCTACGGGAGATCTGGATTCGTTTGTCAGTTACGCTCAAAAAATCATAAATTTTCGAGCGCCCAAAATTGGTACCACAGGTGTTTTTTTAGATTTTCGCTTGATTTTAAGACATAAATAAAAAAAGATAAACAATAACACTAAAATGAAAGAAAAAGATTCTTAGTAATTTACATAGATAAGAAAACTCAAAATATCTTGAAAATAAAAATTAAAAATAATTTAGAATGGACATAATAACAAAAATATTAAGTAAAACACAAAAAGGTTTAGGCCTAGTGCCCAAAGTGTAGAGTTTTAAAGTTGAAAGAGTGGCTTGAATGAAATTGTGGACAAATAAAGGGGTTTAAGTAGAGAAAGGATAAAAATAAGGGGCAGGGACTGAAGTTGTAATTTTGCCCGAAAATCACAGCTTCTTCTTCAAGGTCCGCCGGATTCTGGGCTTGGCGGCGGCATCCGGCAGTCGCCCGTGTCCGGTGAATTTCCACGCCGGACTTGGGTCCAGATGGTGGAGAACAGGCCGACGGTTCCAACGGTGGTGGTGGGAGCGGCCAAATGCGGATGGAATGACGGATCGAAGCAGTTAAACGTCGAAACGTGCGGCGGTTTTTGTCCGATTTCTCCTTCTCCGGTGCAGCTCCGGCGACGTGAGATGGTGGGCTAACCGTATCGTCATGGGGGAGGTAATGGTAGTAGGTTTTTTAGGCGAAAAGGGCTGTAGAGGGAAGTGGGAGGTGGAGGTCGGTTTCGGTTTTGAGCCGATTTCTTCACTTTCCGGTGGTTTTGGGCCAGGACGGGGGTACCTTCGGGTTGCTAGAGGCTTAACGGTGAGGATGGGAGTGGTGGTTGGCGGTGAGGGTGGCCGGAATGCAAAATGGAGGATGGAGGACGAACTCGTCAGTGAACGAATTTTTGACCCGTTTTCTTCGATCCTCCTCTTTTTCTCTACGAAAAAGCTCAATTTATAGGCGAAAATGTTGATTGACAGAAGCTAGAAGTAATCATGGTGGAGTCTGAATTGAATTTTGATGATGAATGGATGAAGGGCAGAAGCGTGGAGATGGTGTCGGCGGAGGAGACGGAGCACGCGTCTCTGCTCTCCGTCCTCTTTTTTTCTTTTTCTTTTTTTAATTTTTCTATTTTCTTTCTTTTTTTTAATTAATTAAAAAAAATAAACACATTTTAAAACTAGATTAAACCAAATAAAATGATAAAAACACATAAAAAAGCATGAAAATAACAAAAGCACACGAAGTAATAAAAGACATGAAATAATAAAAAAACGTTCATGAAAATTGAAAAAAAGTACATAAAATGATGGAAATAACGAAAAGTACCAAAATGAGAAAAATAACCAAAGCATCTGAAAATTATAAAAAACGACAAAATAACAAAAGTTTCATAAAATAACAAAAACATACGACAAAAGTTCATAAAATAATGAAAAATGACACTAACACGTGAAAAACGATAAAAACTACGTAAAATAACGAAAATGGCAAAAATTACATAAAATAACGAATGACGAAAAGTTAACAAAGTAACGAAATTAATAACAGCACACAAAGTAATTAATAAAAAGGTCCTTAAAAATACGAAAATGACGAAAAGTACATAAAATGTTGACAAAAAGCACATGAAATAAAAATACGAAAAAATATCGAAAATCACGAAACCTAAAATACTATCCCGGACAAAATTGGGTGTCAACACTGTTTTTTTGGAAGACAACTACTTATATTATTTATTTTTTAAAAATATCTACAAATTTTAGATCATCGTGTATTACTTTAACTTGGTTCATTATGTATGGTGAGCGGGGGTAAAAGAACCAAGCAGAATCCCTCTCGGGTTCCCCATTTAAGCACCACGACCCAACCACGAAGGCGAGTGGGCGCTCTACAGCAAAAGGAAAACAAGCACCACAGTTACATGGCTTCAAAGTCCTATGGCTATTGGCCATAGTATGAAATTCCGTTTAAATGGCCGGCGATGCGCGGTTTCGTTGACCGGCCGAAACGGCACCGTTTAGACCAAAAGTGTATCGGTGGTCGTACCGGACTGTACCGGCCGTTTCGGCCGTTTCGGCCGTGCCGTGTACCGGCCGAAACGAAGAAAATCGTACAGGGTTTAAATGAACATTTTTAAAAGTTTGAGTATGAATCATTAATGAAAAATATCTACTACATTAAATAAATTAAAATACAAAATCACAAGATTCATAAAAACTTCTCACCGATTGTTTTGGAATATGTTAATTACGTTAAAGAAAGAAATAATATATTAATCTATTTGAGATCCATGCTATTTAAATTTGTTTTCCATAGTTAAATTAGTTTCTGATGTTGACTAATGAGATCAGTTAGAATTATCATGTTTATATTTCTTCAGACTCTCAGTTTGTAATTTAAAAAATTAATTTACCTCATTCATTTTTTTAATTCTTTTAATTAGTATATTTAGTTCTTGTATGTAGCTAGTAAATACTTGTTTATTACATTCTTTTTCTCTTAGTCAAATAGGTGATCACCCATGTACTCCAGGTAAAAAATTTAGAATATCAGATACTTTTACAGGTATATATATACACACACACCGGTACAGTTTTTCCGGTACAACCGGTATACCCGTGTGCAGTCGATCTCGTATCGACAAAACGGCACGATCACCGATGCGCTATTTAATACCTTGCTATTGGCTACTGAGTTATAGGTAAGGCTGCAAATGAGCCGAGCCGAGCTTTAGTTGTGCTCTACTCGAACTCAGCTAGAATGTTTTTTATCGAGTTTGAGTTTGACTTGATAGCTCGACGAGCTTACATGATGCGGGCTCGATTTTGCTCGAGTACTGCGGCTCAATTGTTTGCAAGCTGCTCGAAAATCTATCAAGAATCATTTAAACTACGGTTCTAGCCTAGGGTATGTTTCCATTTTGTGTTTTCCCCTCATTTCCCATGTTCCTTTTAATTATCTCCATCTATCATTTTGGTCCTTTTCCAGTGTAGTTAGTAATGGGGTTAATTATTTTTGTTCAGGGGGTCGGGTGGGGGTTCACAATGTGGTGTTAGGGGATCTACGCTCGAGTAAAACTTGGCAAATTAAAAAATTGTTAACATTTTGTTATACATAAATAAAATAAGTAGTTTCCTTTCAAAAAAAACTACACTCGAGTTTAGTTTGGTAGTTGTTCGAAATATGATACTTTATAATTTTAGTCAACTAAGTCTTATTAATTTCAAATTACTCCTTATACTTTATAAGTTTAGTAAATTAGGTCATACTACTTTAATTACTTACATTTGAAGTATCATAGGTTCCTTTTAGTATGTATTGCTCGATAGCTCGATAAGCAATCAAATCAAACTCAGGACCGCTCGATCTCAGCTCGATAAAATTATGGAGCTTTTAACTATACTCGAACTTGAAATTCGATAATACATTTCTAAATAACACATGAGTCGAGTTCGAGTTTAAGTAAGTTTGATAATGGCTCGGCTAATCCCTAGTTATTTATGGGCCTTATTTATAGCCACTAAGATTTTTTTTTTGTAATGAAGTTTTGAGTTGACTATATTCAAAGTTTAAGGTGCAAATTGAATGTGGCGACACATATAGTTGTAGTGTGTAATTGACTACAAATGCTTGCCATATATAGCTTGGTCTTATATACCTCTAACTCTAATTAATTACTCCCTCCGTCCCATAAAAATTATTCAATTTCGTTTTCAGCATTTAATCTATAATTTATTTTTTTCTACATGTTGACATATAAAATCAAATAATTTATATGCATATGTTATTTCAATGTGTCTAATTTTTAAATACATTTTTTAAAAAATTATTTAACAAAAATTTTCTTGTTTAAAATTGAGTCAAACACAAGTATAAAAGTCAAACGGAACAATCTTGATGGGACGGAGGGAGTAGCTACTAATTGACATTGCTTTCATGCTCCAGGTAGACAGCGGTGCCAATTTAACTCAAATTCAATCATTATTAAGATCTAGGCCAAAATCCCTTGACTTCACTTCCATTTCTAGATGGAACCATGCACAGTTTTCAAAAACGACTTTTAATTAGCTGCTCCCCTTCTCTGTTGACTTAATTCACAAATCATAATTAATCAGAACAAAAATACGTTTAGAATCTCATCTAAGGTTCTTAAAAATGACAAGAGCTAGGTTCAGGAGCGGACCTAGGAAAAACTTGTTGTGAGGGCAAACTTGAACTATACAAGTGTCTTAAATGGAGGGATTATAGGGGTTCAAGTATTTAATTTCTAAGGTAAGGGGGTGAGAGTAATTTCAGGTATAGTATAAGGATATGTGTGTAATAAGTTGTTAGTGTTAAATATGTGGGGGTAAATTGAAAAGGTGGGGTTCAAACTTGTTCTGAATATACATATGTATCCTAAACTTTAGAAAAGTTCAATGGGGGCAGTTGCCCCCACAGCCCCCATGCTAGGTCCGCCCCTGGCTAGGTTAATCACCTTATTAAGTTAGAGGAGAAAGGCAATGTTTGAGAGCAATACACTTGAACTTCGTTCAATAAGAAAAACTAATGCAAGTTATCGTTTACAGCGGCCTCTTTTACTTCATAAAGATTCCTACAGACATAATGTACTACATATAATAAAGTGGTTTTACAATATCAATTGCAACACTAAGCGCAAGTTTAATTATCATGTACAGTGTACTTACATTAATTAACATATGAGTAAATAAAACTACAGAAATGTTGTGCGGAAATGCGGAAGTCGGACGAGGACCGAAGAATATGACAGTCACACAAGCCAATAAAATAATTCACCAAGCACACATAAATATTGTGAATGCAGCAAAAAATGACATTAGCAAATAACCGGCGCAAGAAAATAAACGACACCGAATTTAACGTGAAAAACCCTCCAGTGTAGAGGGAAAAACCACGGGACAAACCGACAGCAGATCCACTATTAAAAGTAATAGTAAAATGTACAAAGATTCAAATGTTTGCCCTAGCTTTAATCTATCACAATAATTTAGGGAAAGTTGTAACTTCAACCCTCCAGGATTTCTACAACAATCTCACAACTAGGAGATTTAAAGCATCAAATAATGCTCCAACAAATCCGAGAGAATAACACCCTAAAATTATTGAATCAATGCTCCCACAAAAGCATAAATACATGCTGCCAAATACCGTGAGAGCGTTCTTAATCTTGATGAGAGCGTTGAGGATCATGGGGTCGTAGTCTTTGAGATCGATTTGAAAGTCCTGGAGCTCCGGCTTGTAGGATTATCGGGATTCCGTCGATAGATTTGGAAGGTCTTAAGATTTGAGCCCGAGCTCGCCTTCAGGTCAACCTTCTGGGCTTCGGTCTCGGTTGTGTGAAGGCGAGCGAGGACGAGTCGTGAAGATGGAGACGACCAGGCCTTGGACTAGGACACCGATCTTCGAATCAAGCCAGTCGTCGATGGAGGTGGAGGTGGGGGTTTAAATGTAGGAGTATAAAATAATTAAGGGTAAAATTGTTAGGGTTAAAAGTTTTAGGGTCCAATTTTATAATTACACCTAAAAGCTAACGATTATTCTAACGGAAGTTAACATTCATGGGGTTTTTATATATTTTCACAAACCTCAGGGAATTTTTCAAGAATACTGAAAATACGGGGGGAAAGTGGAGATTATATTAAACCTCATGGAGGTTTTTGTTAATTTCCCTATACAAATTCACACGCGTTTTCTCCGCGGGCTAATTAATAGCCACCAACCATTGCTCCGTTTTTTTTTTTCTTTGTTTGCCGCGTTTATTCTTTTTCTGTTTACATTGTGGCGGGACCCACAACAAGAAATACAATCAAGTAAAAGAATTACATCATCTAACTAATTCTAAAAGAAACATATGATTTCGGTACGTAAACCGTGCTTCGCTTAACTAACCAAAACTGCAGCATTACTAATACTATTTACTCTTCCAAAAAAGAGCCAATGGACGGACCCTAAAGTTCCACGTTCTATATTTCAACGTGACATATGAATTGTTTCATTTGTTTTGCAACTTATAAAGGGAAAGTGACATTTGAGACGGAGGGTCATGTGCATCTGTACGTACTTTCTTTTAGCTTCCTTAATTTCAAACCCTGAAAGTAGAATTAGAAATTTCATGAGACAGGTTATAAATTAGTAGCAATTCCTTTTTATTCTCCTGTGTGTATAATAGATATGGAAATCAATCAATTAATTACTATTAAGAGAGATCATGCATGAGATTAATTAATGTTGTACGTACTGTTGGAAGTCGATGTTAATGAAATCAGCAGGATTATTGGTGATGGCTCCGAAAGCAGTGGTAGAGAGGACGAGGGTGGCGCCGCCGCGTGAGGGCCGAGACACGGCGGACATAGCACGGTCCACGATTCTGACCTGAATGGTCCGACCCCGGTTGCAAGTGCTGGGATTGGCGGCGCTGATACACCGCACCAGGTACTGCCTCCCGCACGCCGCCCCATTGTCCCATATACCCTCCCCCGCAGCCGCAAACAGGTTGTTCGACGGGAACTGCGACGAGTCACTGCCGTAACACTCCGTCGCTGCAAACAAAAACAAGTTAGCCAAAATTAATTAAGAGACCTTGATCCCTTTGGGAAAAGTTATAAAGAGATAGGGAAACTGTAAATTTGAAAATAAGATAGATATCATTAAGCAGAAAAAAAAAAAAGAGGTCGTTTCTGGTGGTCGTACGTAGATAAGGTGGACTATAACGGGCGGCGTTGCCAATGTCGGCGACAGTAGGTGGAAGAAGGAATAGTAGTGTAATTAGAGCAGAGGAGAGAATTAGAAGGAGACGATTAAAGGAAAAATTGCTAATTAGGCGGCGCCGCCGCCGGCTTGAAGAGGACATAACAATAATACTAGTGATCATTGTAAGTACACAACACAAGATCAGATCGAAGAAGCATGCAATATTTTGTTTTGATTTTAAATTTTTGCTTGTGATACGGTGGTCTTTATATGTATATACTCGTTCTGTTCACGCAGGGAAACGAATAAGTCAACGTTTGCGGATAACGGAACCTTGAAGCATGCATGCAAACGCCCTCCTTTAGACGTCGTCGGCGTTGGAATGAATATATACATTACTCGTTCATTCCCAAAAAAAAAAATTGTGCGTTTTTTTATATTGTGGAAAATTAAAATCATTACTATAAAGAACTCATTAAAAAGATTTGGAAAACTATACTCATAAAGAAATTACACATATTAATCTATAATTCACATCTAAATTATTTTATTTTATATATTAAAATATTAAAAAAAATAAAATCATAAATTAAATGTTGAAAAAAATTATGCATCAATTATTTTTAGGGACGGAGGTAGTATTATAGGTATCTTAATTTAGATCATGCATGCAAACATATAATAGTATTAATTTATATATTCATCCAGAAGACGTAGACTTGTAAATCTGAACGCCGATGTCGAGGGAGGCATCTTATACATGCCACTACAGATAACAACGCGCGCATCTCATCCATCCACAACTTTGTAACTTTGTATGTTAAATAAAAGCATGTTTTTCACATGTTTTAACATAGTATCTATATATATATATATATATATATATATATATATATATATATATATATCAAAGCATGCATGTTAAATAAGATTTCGATTATAATTACCTAAAAACTTCACATCAAATTAATACACCAACCTACATATAGATGCAAGTCCCACACCTGTGTTAACCAGTATCTTATAATAATACAATGAAGTCTCTGGATTCATTGTGTTGTTAGTTTGAACAGAAATGGATGTGATAAATTAGTTAGGACCGGTGATCGCCCTTCCCATCCGGCATTAATCGCTCTTCACATTATTCTACTAGTTACTTCCAACTGTGACCCTTTGTCCATCATTACACGTTAATTACAATGTTTAATTCAAACCTCTCAATAATAATGACACTATGTAGTTGAGGGGAGCTCGGTAGCGGGCCTGGTAGGTGGCGGCCCGCTACCGAGCTTCCCAAAAGACCTCTGATAGGCTGGGGCGGGCTGCCTGCTACCGATGACGCAACTCGGTAGCGGGCGTGGTAGTAGGCTACCCGCTACCATGCGAATTAATTGGCTGGACGGGCGTTTTGAAATTCAAACCACTTCTCGAAATCATAAAAAGCATCCGGTCGCGGGTTGAGTAGGGGGTAGCCCGCTACCATCTGCCCGGTAGCGGGCTTGGCAGCGGGCTACCCGCTACCGAGCCTTTTAAATCGATTTCAGCTTCCTCTCTCCCTCATTTCTTCCCCGGCGCATCACGCACTCACCTCCGAAATCCGCCGCCGACCACCGCCTCTTTCCCCATTTCCGGCGCCGTTTCACTCGTTTTTAGGGTGGAAGTACATCAGCAACTTCAGGTATCTCCTTCTCACTTGTTTTTTTGGTTTTTCTACGGTTAGAAAGAGAGTATTTGACAATTTATTTTGAAGGTAGAACAGTACCACCACCGGCCACCACCGAGTTTCCTTCGCCGGCCGTCTCCACTGCCATCTACAGGTATTTTTTGGGTATTTTATGAATTTTAGTGTTTTAGAAATTATTTTAGTATTTTAGGAATTTATTTAGGTATTTTAGGTATTACTTAGTATTTTAGGAAAAAAATTAGGAATTATTTTAGTATTTTACGAATTTATTTAGGTATTTTAGGAGTTATTTTAGTATTTTAGGAAATATTTCTGTGTATAATGAATTCTTTTAGTATTTTAGTGTTTTAGGAATTCTTTTAGTATTTTAGGATTTATTTCAGTATTTTAGGAATTTATTTGGGTATTTTAGAAATATTTATGTGTACAATGAATTCTTTTAGTATTTTAGTATTTTAGGAATTATTTTGTATTTTAGGAATTATTTTAGTATTTTAGGAATTTATTTAGGTATTTAGTACAATGAATTCCTTGTTAGATCGGCGTTCATACCTTGTTAGATCCGCGTCCATACCTTGTTAGATCGGCGTCCATACCTTGTTAAATCGGCGTCCATACCTTGTTAGGTCGGCGCCCATACCTTGTTAGATCCGCGTCCATACCTTGTATGATCAGCATCCATACCTTGTTAGATCGGCGTGAGAATCAGGGTGACGATTACAATTTGCCTCCCCCGTAGGACACTTTTGTAAATTCTATTTGATTTTGGATGTTTTTTATTGTAATTGATACATTTGGTTAATTTATTATTAAATTCATTTATGTTTTTAATTATAATCTATAAATATTAATAAAAAAATTATTATTCAATCATTTCTGTTTTTAATTGTAATCTATAAATATTAATAAATAAAATTATTATTCAATCATTTATTAAATGATGCAAATAAAGACATCATTTTTTTTAAAAAAAAAGATGGTAGTGGGCAGGGTAGGGGGCGGTGAGCTACCAGCTCTGTCAGGCTCTCTCAGGCGGTAGAGGGTTGCCCGCTACCATGCTCCCTACCACTGGTAGCGGATGGGTAGCGCCAAAATTGACGGAAGCGGCCCAAAAAGAAGCGGGCTGGGTAGCGGGCAGCCTCGCTACCATGGTAGGGGTAGCGGCTCGCCCTCTACTCAGCTCCCATTAAATACGTAGTGTGACCAATTCATTTTCAACCATAATCGATGTTTTTAATTGGGGAGAGATTGGCCGTACGTCTTTATAATAATTACGAGCTGCTGGTGAAGATAATTTACTGAAATAATCTAGTAACATTGTTCATCTAGGGAAACATATTTCAGAATAATTATAAAAAAGTAAAGAAAGAAAGAAAGAAATGTAAAGGTTAATATTGCGCCTTCTTCATGCAGGATATATGGTGTATTGAGCTTGATTGGTAAGTTATTGGATGGCAGACTTGTACAATACTAGTAGGTTCTAGTATGTTTGAATAATGTTCTACACCTTTTTTCTAAATATACTTTTCCTTTGGCACCTAATCAGAATATATTCTCGGTTATCTAAGAATTTGGTTATATATATATATATATAAGACGCTTACTCTATAGGGGCGCTAGCGTTTTACTAATAAAATGTAAAGTAAAGGGGCCTGAAAAACAAACGGTAATGGGCTGGCTGTCCTTCTCTCCGAGCTCCTGGATATTGGCGGTTTTGCCAGAGAGGAGGTTCGATTACCAACAGGTGCTGTGTCGGAAGCCGATCGTGTCGTCTAAGGTGGGGTAGTCAATTCCACGGTGGGAGAGAAGGCAGCAGGAGAAGGGGAACATCAATATGATGATGCAACAACAGTCGTTGGCGCTAGTGAGCTCGACTCGATGGTTCGTGAAGCTCGAGCTCAGCTCGATGGTCGACGTTATCTTGATAGATCAGCATTGATAGATCAACATGACATGTTATTTCGATCGACATCGCCAGAATGAATATCCATCTGTATAGTGATCGACATTGTTGTTTTAATAGATCAACATTGATAATAGATCAGCATGATAATTTGTTTACATTGACATCGTCAGATCGGCATGACTACCTTGTTAGATCGACATACCTACTTGATTGATCAACATAAAATGGTGATCAACATATAGATCGACATCATTGTCAGATCCACTTGACTACCTTGTAGATCGACATAACTACTTGATAGGTCAGCATTGATAATAGATCAACATGATAAATTGTTTAGATCATAACTACTTGATAGGTCAGCATTGACAATAGATCAACATGATAAGTTGTTTAGATCATCATCGTCAGATCCACATGACTACCTTGTTAGATCGACATAACTACTTGATAGGTCAGCATTGATAATAGATCAGCATGATAAGTAGTTTAGATCATCATCGTCACATCCACATGACTACCTTATTAGATCGACATAACAACTTGATTGATCAACATAAAATGGTGATCAGTATGATGAGTTGTTTAGATCGGCATCACTATCTTGTTAGATCGACATGACTACCTAGTTAGATCGACATCACTACCTTGTCAGATCCACATGACTATCTTGTTAGATCCGACATCACTATCTTGTTAGATCGACATGACTACCTAGTTAGATCGACATCATTACCTAGTGAGCTCGTTAAGTCTTGCGAGCCCACCCGAGCCGAACGTATCAAGCTCGAGCTCGGTTCATTTATTATTCGAGCCTCAAAACCGGCTCGAGCTCGAGGCTCGTGAGGCTCGGCTCGATTCGTTTCACACCCCTAATCCAGGGTGTCCAACACAGAGATGCCAGCGCAGTTAATGAAATGCCATGTCAGCACCACATATGACTGACATGGCATTTTAACGGAATAGTGGCAAACGGGGTCCAAAATCTATAACGTTAGTGGAAAAAATCCAGTTTTTGAAAGTGTGGTAAAAAGGGCCCAATGAGCAAACCTCAGTGGCAAAATATTATTATAAAGACCTATAGATTTATTATAAAAATATTATTATAAAACCCATGAAATTGTTTCCATTCAAGAATGATGGTAGAAAAAACACTTACACCGCCGGTGCATATAAAATTTATTCATATGTTAAAAGTTGCATGCGATGAATGATTACGATCTATGTAATGATAGTAGAACTTATTTTACGAAACTTATATACTATAAGAATTTTGGCAGAAAGTGCGAATTTGCCATTAATATTTGGGTGGTGGAGGGGTTTTGCCACTTAATTTTTTTTTAGCGTAAATTTGTCATTAATGTTTGTAAATGGGACATCATTTGCCACTAAAGTTTGTATCGAGGGTGACTTGACCACTCGTTTCATTAACAAATAGAATATTTCGTTAAAATACAATGTTCTAATAATCAATTTAATTTGACCCCAAACTTTTAAAAACTAAAAAATTAACTCTTTAACTTTTTCAAAGTTTACAAATTGGCTATCTCTCTACCCAGATTTGTCTCCACTCTCCCTTCACCTTTCAACAAAAGCTTCGATCAATCTAATAGATAAATTGATGCTCAATTTCTAAATTTTTAGGTACCGCTTCTTGCTCTTCCTCTCCCAACTTCCTCCTTCGTTATGTTTCTGGGTCGTGGGCACCGTCACTTGCCTCTCTCTTCTCTTTGACCCCGCCTCCACCGCCACCGCGGGAAGTGGAACTGCTTTTTTTAATTATCGATTTCTACTCATCGTCTCATGCTCATGTTCCCATCTCAGCCAACTCCGGTTCCTTGTCGGTCCCGTCTCTTCTTCTGCTTTGTTTCCTTACTCGACAATTTTTACCGATCTCAATTCCCTCACTTTTTCCCTCTCGCGCCCTATTCGTTTCACCTAAGTTTTTGCCCTTCCTTGTCTCAAGGAGCGGTCTTTGATTGTGTGCTCCAAAGATGGGATTGATGATGTGAATTTGATGAAAATAAGGGAACTAGATTGTTATCGAGTGATGAATTTGATTGAGGATTGGGGCCTGAAAGTCTTGGTTTGTTGGAAATTAACGTCAGTTATCTGGGTGTCATTTTTTTATGGAGGAGCTGTAAGCGGCTCAAGAGACTTCAACTTAAAAACTATGAAAGTATCAGCATGTAGGGCTATTGTCTATGGTGTGTTGTTGAAATTGGCTAATTGCAGGTGTAACTTGCAGAAACAAAGCGAAGGAGAAAGTTGAGAGAGGAAGTTGGATCGATTTGTAAAATTATATTGTTAAGGGTAATATTTGTAGTTAGTGCAAAAGTTATAACATCATGTGGCAAACGTCCACCCATTTGATAACGTTAGTAGCAAATTTACGCTCGAAAAAAGTTGAGTGGAAAATTTACGCTCGAAAAACGTTGAGTGGCAAAAACCCTCCACCACCCAAACATTAGTGACAAATTCGCACATTCTGCCAAGAAATTTTAGCAGGTTATTAAGCCAAACTCGAGTTATGTATGTTATTGTTGGTTTTATACTGGCTTTGGAGCAACTTGTGAACTATCGAGCCGAACTCAAACATTATTCGAACTCAAACATTATTCCCAGCTAAATAAAACATAAACAACAATGATATAAACCCCAGCTTGGGTCTCCAAAAGCCCCAAGTTCTTTCGTTATGAGTAAAACATATCAAAATGAGCCCCCTATTATACCAAATCCTTGTTCACCTACAGATCTTCCTCATAACAATTTACGAGTATGTATCTGTACATCTAGACAAGCCAGACAACTATGATCTTCGTTTTACAGAAGTCTGAATCCTGGAGAATCTCAATAAGAGCTATAATGCTAAGAAACACTTTCTTACCTAAGAACAAGCTCTACAATAACTAGAAACCCATCCCACATATCTCACGTTCACTGTAGTGCTATACAAGAATTGACAAACTTGGACACCAACAGATATGTTCCAGGCATTTTATAACTCCATTAACTAACAGGAAGAAACTTGAATCCAGTAGTTCACACATATGGCAAGCCTAGTGGTCTATACTAGCAGAGACCATTCAGAATGTAGAATACAATGGACACTGATTTTATATGGGCTCATTTGGTTCCTCTTAATTCCCTTAAGCCAGTTAATCGAGTTAAGTAAACTTGTCTTAACCTTAAATTCATTCTACTCTATTGAGATTGCAAGTAAATTCTTCATGTATGTGATTAAGTGACTGATTTGCATTAACGCTAATAAAATCGAAGCAAATGGAACCTAAAACATGCCTACCCACATGCACACATACTTCTCCACATGTTCTTTGCTGTGGTGAAGAGTAAAAAGCAGCAGGTTACAGGCAGCCCAACAAGTAAGATGTTCAAACTTCGCAAATGGAAAGAAAGCCATGGCTGCTTAGACTAAGGGCAACATCACAGTTTAGGCTATAATTACATTAAGGTCATGAATGGAGAAACTTAGATGTTCAATATCTGGAGACCACGGGAAGAGCAAGAAACAGCACCTCAGAGATATATGAACTGGAGAACAGGAAGAACAGAAAAAATTTAAATTTAAGACTAAGAGCAAAAGATCTGTACATGGGTAGTTCAATTATCTCTACACAGGAGGAATGTTGGAGAAAGAGAAGCCTTTATATCCTTTATACGCATAATAGGCAATCCGAGTATAGTAGAATCCAGGAAGAAACAAAATGAAGCCGAGTATCGTGAAGAACATCCCTGAAACATCACCGAAAAAGCGAGCGGGAAACAAACAAGTAAATCAAGGGGAAGAATTTATCGAATTCAGAGGATGTAATTGTAAAGTAGGAGATGAAACGAGAAATTACCATGAGCTCTGTCGCCGCCGATTCTATTGCAAGACATGAAGATTCCGATGACGATGGCGAGAGTGCCGAAGACGAGAAGAGCGACGGCGAGGCCGATCTCCTTGATCGGCGGGCGATTGTTGACGGTGTAAGAGGTCTCCATCATGATGTCCTCGTCCGATATGGAGAAGGCATGGTCGATGTACGCCATCGGAGTGGAGCTAGGGTTTCGGAGAGGAGGTTCTGATTTGGGGGTTTCGTTTAAATTTGTTCCTCAGAAAAGCTTGGTTAGGGGTTTTGTTTGAGGCGGAGGGAAGGCGGTGGCGGGCGAGTAGCGTAACGTAGATGGTCTTTGAAGATACCAATTGAACGGGGACGGCGCACGCCAAGAGGACTCTTTTTTCTTATTAAAGTAGTGTACTTTTTTTCTTTTTATTTTTATTTTTATTTTTATTTTTATTTTTATTTTCCGGTGAAGTGGATTTTTCTTCTATCTGACTGACTGGTCGCTGGGATGGATAAATCTCTTCTAGAAGAGGCGGCCACGTGGACGATGTTCTATGAATAAGAAGGATTAATTAGGCAAAAGCAGCAGCTTCATCCGGGAGCATGCATGGTTTTCGCCTAAAGTACACGGTCCTTACCAAAATACTGAACGATTTGATTGAGAGAGCATATTATATTAAAGTGAATATAAGATTTTTTTATATATTTACTTAATTGTTTTTTAGTTGAAAGTGTACAAAAATTAATGTAGAAAAAGTAAATATAAAATGAAATAGTTTAGTAATTTTAAGAGTGAGAAGTTTCATTTCAGGGAAAGTGATCAATTTTCCTGAGAGAACCCAAAAAAATGTGTTTAATTTTTGAGGGACGGATGGAGGGAGTATGATTTTTTTTAAAGAAAAAAAACTCTTGCTAGATTTTGTCATTTTCCCATTCCTTTTGTGCAAATTTTTTGGGTACATCATGGATCTTCAAAAATACAGAACTTTTGTTGGTCACAAACAAAACAGGTTAGGGGTACACCTATCTGTCACTTGCTTTCTATTACTGTTTCAGTCACTTGTGTTTTTCAATACCATCCATACCTTGTGTACATATTGGTCCTCCAATTTTCTTGAGGACTTAATTGGTGTAGCCTCTAGGTATCAATCAAAGATGAGCTGGTTCCTATGTGTTGTTGATCACTACCAAAAACCAAATGGTCACCATCTCTAATGACCTCTATGTCATCAATTACTGCTCCATCTGTGGTCAAAACTTTAGTTGCAGTGATGCCAAAATGTTTGCTAGCTAGATCAAGCAACTCTTGGAATGCTCCTGGCAATACCACAAGCTTGTTAGGAATGTCACTCCTCTCTTCACAGCTCATTACCACTCTCATTGTATTGCTCCATGAAGGAACTCCTCCGGGAGATAAAGTATCACCTGCAAACACAACAACAACTTTTAATGTCTCTTGTATGTTCTTATGACATGTACTCATCAATTGTAAGATGTTCCTTACTTGCATTTGAGGACATTATCCCAAAAATGGAATTATTGAAGCCATAAGAACTGCGTCTTTGACCACTTGAAGAAGGTGGAGCATTTTGGGGAATTGTGTGCCTTTTGCCATAACTTGGACCTTTGTTCATCCTCCTCCTGGGTATGGTTGCAACCAGAGGCTTCTTAGGAACATCTGGCCTTGTTTCTAACATAGTTTGTACCTCTTCATGGCCTAGCCGTTGGGCCAAAGTCATCGGTGTTACTCCATTGTCATCTTTTTGATCCACATTTGTTCCTTGTTCTAGAATGAACTTGATTATCTCAATGTTTTTCAACATGATTGCTATGTGTAAAGCTGTGCTTCCATCACTGTTTCTTGGTTTGGTCACATCTCCACCATATTTGTCTATGCTCTTGAGCAGCTCAAGGTTGCTCTCCTCTGCAGCTAGACATGCAAACTTGCCTACTTCTCCTGATGTTAGAACAGCCCCATTTTCCACTAAAATCTCAATTGCTGATTCATGGTGGCCTTGCATTGCTTCCCATAATGGTACATTTCCTTCACTATCTGTAACAGAAAATCGAATCGATCAGCATTGACAGATCATCTAGTAGTTACAGGAGCATGTGTGATCGATGCGAAATTTCATGCCTTTGATATTTGGGTCGGCTCCAAAGTCCAAAAGTACATTTATGCAATGCTCGTTTCCATTCGATGCAGCAATATGCAACGCTGTTCGGGCATTTGAATCAAGTTCATTTGGATCTGAGCCACGTTTGAGCAATTGTTGTAACAGCAAGTCATCTCCTCTCATTGCAGCAAAGCATAAAGTAAGAGGCAAATCCATCCTCCCTCGTGCCAACATGTGTTCCGTTTCTCTAAGAATCCCTTCTGCTATAGGATCATTTAGCTCTTTCAGATGCTGCAAAGTTATTATCTTTTCAAACTCAAACTTCTACACCCCGAACAATATGTACTACTAATTTTATCTTGATGGTTATGATCATTAAGAACCTGAAGTAGGTTATTCATGATGATTGTTCCATCTCCAACATTTGCTTGGACAATGTTAAGAAATTTAGTCCGATTTATTCGAAGAAGCTGGCTGACTCGTTTGGCACGAACTGTGAACATTTGAGGTCTATAGCAAAGAACACCGATCTCACCCACGACATCTCCTGCAGTTGCTTCACCAATCACACGCTCTATTCCTGTCCTTTGCTCAATCAGTTCCTGACCACAAATTCATGCAAAAGCAGCGTTTTAAACTTTAGTTAGTGTACTATCCTCATTCCTCTCTCATTGAATGGATTTCGACATGGTTTATTCGATGTTTATTACCGCACTTCCAGTCACTAAAATGTACATGTCTGTTGGTGCTTCGTTTTGTAAGATGAGATCTTCATTAGGTGGATAATACTCCGCCTTCATCTCTGAGACCTGTACAACACAGCTGAAGAACTTACTGCAATGTTGTAGTGAAGATGTATGTATAGTTTTATGGTCATCATTAAGCATGTTCTGAGGGAGCACACCAGTTGGATAAGTAAGTCATTTGAAACTCCTCGGAACAAATAAACCTTGTCCACAAGTGTATAAAACAAGAACTGGGAAATGCTCGAACGAATGGCTTTAGGAAGATTGTCGATTGTTTCTTGTTGCTGCAACCCTTCAGTGTCGGTTCGGTACCTCAAGTACAAGTGAGCAAGCATTTGATCTTGTAACCGAAGAGGCAGTCTGTTTCTTTTGGCGAAACTTGAGGCTGATTGGATTGTATCCCTCTGCAAATTTTATTATGAGCTTTTTGTATAAATCTCCAAGAAAAGTAGAGTATTATATAGTACTACTAAACTGAGTGAAACTGCAGTTGCAACTTACAAATCTTCTAGTTCGACTGGTACCATGGACAATGAGGTGAGTCATGTTCCCGATCAAGTAAGCTTGTAAACCAAGAACGAAGAGCATGTACGCCATGTTGAACAGCATCTCTGGTGTGTTAACAGGATGTAGATCACCATAACCAATGGTTGTGAGAGTGACAATGGACCAGTAGATGCTTGTGACATAACGATCCCATAAGCTTCGCTGCTTGAACTCAACAGACATTGATAGAGCAATCCATGTCCTTGATGGGTCCTTGTAGTTTGCCGCTATGAAGTAGAAGATACAAGCAGCGAAATGGACAGTGAACAAAGTAACCTGCAACAGTGATTTCAATCAAGTACTACTATTAATCAGGAAGATTGATATAAGAACACATTAAGATTGAAGGCCTACAAAGATGAGCTTGAGGCTTCGAATCCAGAAATAATTGTAGTTCTTGTCTTTCTCCAACTTGGCAAAGAATTTACTAACACGGTGAAGACGCCATAGCCGGAGCATGCTAGATAAGGCATAAGCTGAAAAGGGATGGGGGAAAATATGCTTTGAAACTTCATAAGGGATCGTAGATATCACATCCAAGATAAACCCACTTTTGATATACCTCCAAGCTATCTGTTTAGGATCATCAACAAGGAGATAAGTAGCTGGGTCCTGGAATGCGACGAAGAAGGTCAAGATGATATCAATGAAGAAGAATCCATTCACTATGTTGTCCAGTATTGACAGAGGGCTTCGTGGCTTCACCAGAAACCCGAACTCAAATGGTGAGACCCATGTTTGGTAGAAGACCAGGAACACCAGAAACGTGGTCCATCCTCTGTAACCATGGTTGAAAGGAGACACAATCCAATGGCGGAGCCGGTCCTTGTAGCTGGTGGGTGCGGTGGCACCCAGGGATGGCAGAACACCGCCGAAGTGGTAAAGGCTCACATCGTCCTTTGAGACCTCATCAACATCATGGTGGTGGTGATGATGATGATGATCATGAGTAGTTCCAAGGCCATCTTCATCATCCTCTGGAAATTTCCCTCTACATGCACCCACCTTCTTCTTCATGTTTCAGAAAACATGTTCATTCAGGCAAGCTAGCCAGGTACTCGTATAAATTAAGTTGAGTCATGTCATGTCATGTCCGTTGATAAGAGAAGAACTGGGTTAGAAAATGAGCTTACAAAACATAAGTCCGTTGGTTGCTGCGGTTCTTACGTGAGTCCTAGGTGCTCCTTGTTTGTGATTGCCACTTTTTTTACCTTTGTCCGTTTCATTCTCGTGTACATCATTATATACTGCTTGTTGTGGCTCCTTCATTTTTCTGCCTTCTCATATGATCTTATACGATGATGACATATTCTTGGGAAAAGTTTTACATTTGGATATTCCTTCTCTTTTAAATTTTACTACTAATTGATTTTGAGAGTAAAAGTAATTGTCCGTTCATCTTTTTAAAAGTTGAAGGGCTGGAATGGCTAATTTGAAAGAGATGGTGATCGGATTGGGCTTTTAGAAATACGAATGTTTGGGCCGACCAAACTCTCGAGCTCGGCCCAAGATAACGATGCCATTGCCAACGACGTCGGATTAATGCTCTGAACTTCGCAAGCATAAACGGTGGAGAGCTCACGATTCTTCCAGGAAAGTAAAAAATCGAAGACAGCGAAGAGGGCTCGAAGAGAAGAGGAAGAACAATGTCGTCGCTTCTGAAGGCTTTTATCGATCCAAAGAGGAACCCACTGGCAGCCATGCATAAGAAATCTCTGACCCGACGACTCGTCAACTACGGTACCGATTATCAATACCCTAATTTTTTTTTTGTTTGCCTTTTTTCGGGATCGAGATCGGCCCTAAATTTTGTTTTTGTTGAATTCTTTGGTTTTTCTTAATTGTGAATAGGCCTCCGGTACGACGATCTGTACGATCAATACTACGATCTCGACATCAAGGAGGCCCTAAATCGGCTCCCGAGAGAGGTTGTCGACGCCCGCAACCAGCGCCTTAAGCGCGCCATGGACCTATCCATGAAGCACCAGTACCTCTCTAAAGATCTCCAGGTTCGTTTCTATTATAAGCGGCTACTTTTGCGTTTGGAAGGATTATGAGAATTTTTTTTGGAGCTGATAGTTTGTTGATTGCGATGCTATCATTTGGGTTTCTTTAGACAAAAGAATTTGATGATTCAAGTAGTTTTGGCTGTAGATGTGGTTAACGGGATTCTTGTCTTGCTGTTTAGATGCTGCTGTCTTTACTTGTTTATATCATGCTTCCTGAGTATATTCTCCAGATTGCCTTGGTGATGCACTCAGAATTGCTTTTGATTTGTATTAACTTGGTCAAGCTCCTTTGTATTTTCAGTATGTTTGGTTTTGGCTATCCATGCGTAGGATGACCTGATACTTATGCCTGACACTTGTGGCATTGTTATTTGCTTTCTTGATTATTCTGGTATCAGATTTGTGTTGCTGTATCATGCTTCATGAGTAGATTCTCTGGATATGGGCCAAGTGTTTTTTTTTTGACAAGTGTCGTTGACAACGGTTTTAATTTTAGTCCAGATTCTTTGTATGTCCGAATTTGGCTATCCATGCATAGGATGACCTTATGTTTTAGAGTTGCAGTTTGCACATTATAGTTTCTTGGATTAGTTCTCATTTGGTTGTTGTCTTTTTAAAGGAGCTGCAAACACCATTCAGGAGCTACCTTCAAGAAATGCTTACTCTTGTAAGTATCAGACAGAAGCCGCTTCATTAACAATTTCATTCATTTTTTCGAATTAATAGTATGAACTAATTTTAGATACTCCCTCCGTTCCACTTTCTTTGCAATAGACACTATTCACGAATTAATTTACGATTTTTTATCTCCTACATTTTACATCCAAATTGAGGAAATTTTCTACACAAACTATAGTTAAAAACATGTAGATTCTAAATATGTTTTTTTTTCTAACTTTTTTAACAAAAAATATTTTTAAAAATTTTAAGCCAAAGTATTGCCCAAAAGTCAAATACTATCAAACAAATTGAAACGGAGGGAGTAGTTAATTGACAGTATACTCCATGCCATAAACCACAACATATTAAGGTGTATTAGGATGATGATGATTTCATCATCATGGTTGGACTCTGTCCTTTGTTGTAAAATTTGATTCTTAAGTAGATTAACTTAAACCTTCATTTAGACTGAATGTTTATAGTAATTTACTTTAAAGTTACTTTGAACATGCATTTTAGTTCAGTTTTACACATGTAAATTTTATATCTATCCGATGCAAAGTATAGTGTATTTTTTAATACAACAATTAGATTCTGAATATATTATGTTGCTTGTTAAACTTCTTGATTATTGGTTAGCAAGGTCATTCCCCCCACAATGCTAGTCACTGCTATGATTAAGCTAAAATGTTAAAGATTATGAAAAGAGTTCTGATGAGATAACTCCAAATACAAATTGGGGGCGAGGGGCTTTATACATAGCATCTCAGAGATGCAATTATGGATTTTTTCGAATATGGTTCAAGCTTATGTTAGCTTGTTGTTTTTTAAGATTAGGGGTTTTGAAGTAAATACTGCACTGTTGGTGATAATGAAGCTCAGTTTTCTCATTTTGGCTTTCAATGATGTTATTCTCATCTGTTTTTAAAGTTTCAAGTGACCTCTTGTTCAAAGATAACAGGAGCGATAAAGTTAACTGTTTGTGCATTGGGTTGAAGGGTTCAATACTATTTCTTGCAGGTGAAGAGAGAGAGGGCAGAACGTGAAGCTTTAGGAGCTTTGCCTCTTTACCAGCGGACGATCCCTTAAAACTAATGTTCCACATGCTTCAGTGCTATTAATTTGCCTGGAACATCATGCCTTCATAGTGCATTTTTTTGTTGTCATCTGCTACTTCATTTAGCTGAAAGTCTCTGTTCTGTTATTCATGAGTATTGGTTGTTATTATGTACTTGTGTTTAAGGAATAAAACTACTCTGAACTGCATTTCAACAACCGATGTGCAATAATCAATTTTGTGTGCCCTGAGATTATGTTTGCTCGGAGATGTTGCATTTTATTGATGCTTTGTAGATATTGAGCGCTCGTTATTTTTCTTTTCGAGTTGTAGAAGTTTTGGAATGTGCTTTGACATCTTAATAGGTGGGGGAAGAGTGTTCGTTTGGGTCATGGCAAAAAGTTAAATTCTCTAGTGATTTTAAGTAGTGATGTTCCTTTATGTTTAGATGATGTTAAACATTGGCCTGAAAGGACTTTAGCCTTGCTACAGTTGGTTCTTGGAATCTTCTGAAATGATGAACAAAGAACGTGGACAAGGATGACCCAAATCTCCTCTCCGAATGAGTCTATCATAACATCCCATACCTGCCACAAGAGAAATCCTTCATGTATCCCTTTGATGTTTCCACTTTTAAACTTGACTTCGGAATGCTGAGCTTTTAGGAACAGCTACTTCTTGAAGCATTTTCTGCTTCGAGGTTCTATGTCTGAGCTTCAAAATAGCAAAAGCTGCATAAAAGAACGTTAAGAGTATCTACAACAATATTAGTTAATTTTAAGCTAATATGTTTGACAAAAATCTATCTTGGTTAGTGAATTTAACATTGTTACTGCAACAATGTTAGTTATTATAGTTAGTGGTATTTATTATTGATTTGAAATCAATCACATTTATCATATGGCTAGTAATAAAATCTCTCTTCATTTTTTCTATTTCTACTAATACATTTGAAATCATGATTTTTATATTCTTTAATCTCGACCCATGAGAGAAGTTTCTCTCATTGAATGGTAAGAAAGTTCTTCTATTCTCTTCATTTCAAACTCAATCATGATTTTTCATCGCCAAAGTTCGGAGAGAGGTTTATCTCCTCATATGGTAAGAAAGCTCTTATCATTCTTCTCATTTTATGATCTTAACCAATGATCTTTTTCACCAACAAAGTGAGGAAAGTTCCTCAATCTTGAACGTGAAAGAAATGTTTCTCTCACCAAATGGTAAGAAGGTTCTTACCAATCACTTCGTCTAGACACTTCAATCAAGTCTTTCGACAAAGAAGCAAGGAAGGTTGCTTCGCTTCAGATTGAAAAGAAATGTTTCTTCTCTTCACAAACAACAAGAAGGTTCTTGTTGTTCAATCAATCAATCAGTCATTCATCTTACTTTTACTGAGCATTAGGAAGGTTCTCAATCTCGAATTATCGGAGCAAGGAAGGTTCCTTCGCTTCACGAATAATGAGAAAGTTCTTGTTATTCCATCACAACTTTCATCGATCGATCAGTCATCTATTTTTTCCAAATATTTGGGAAGGTTCCCAATCCCGAACTCGAAGGAAGGAAGGTTACAGCCGTTTCACGGATAATGAGAAGGTTCTTGTTATCCACACACAACTTTCAATCGATCAGTCGATCTATTTTTGCAGTATTGGGAAGGTTCTCGGCCTCGAACCATTAGAGCAAGGAAGGTTCATTCGCTCATGAATAACAAGAAGGTTCTTGTTGTTCAACTTTCAACAATTTTCGCTCATGAATAACAAGAAGGTTCTTGTTGTTCAACTTTCAACAACCAATCAATCAGTCAGTCACTCATCTATTCTCGCCGAGCATTGAGAAAGTTCTCAATCTCGTACTATCGGAGCAAGGAAGGTTCTTTCGCTTCTTGAACAAGGAGAAAGTCCTCGATCTCGCATCTTTTGGGTAAGGAAGGTTCCTTAACCTCGAATAGTGGGAAACTTTCCACTATTCAAACTCAATAGAAAGGTTCTTATTGAAATGAAGGAAAGAAATGTTTCTTTCCTTCGCAGATGATGAGAAGGTTCTTGTCATCCGGGAAATGCGAAGGTTCGAATCCTCTCATGGTTCTGGAGGAAAAGAAGGTCCTTTGACCTCGAATAGTAGGAAAGTTCCTGCTATTCAACTCAACGGGAAGGTTTTCGCTGAGCGAAGCAAGGAAGGTTCCTTCGCTTCATAAAGGTAAGAAAGGTTTCTTCCTTTCACGAGAAATGAGAAAGCTATTCACCGGGCAAAAATTGATGTCATCCTACTTTGCATGCTCCATGTTCCATGAATCACGCAAATGGGCGATTGTTGACACCCGATTTTTGCCCGGACTACTAAAATCTAGTTCGTAATTATGATTTTTGTTTTCGTATTTTTCATTTCACGTGATTTTTGTCATTATTTTGTGCGATTTTTTGTCACGTTCATGATTTTTGTCATTTTCATTATTTTACGTCCTATCATTTTTATGTACGTTTTTATTATTATTATTTTATGTGTTTTATTATTTCGTGTGCTTTTGTTATTTTCATGATTTTTATGTGCTTTTATCATTTTATTCGGTTTAATCTAGAATTAAAATGTTTTTATTTTATTTAAAAAACAAAAAAAAGAGAAACTAAAAAGTAAAAAAAAAAAAAAAAAAGGAAAAGGGGAAAAGGTGAGAAAATCTTGGAAATCATTAGCACGCCGGATGCTTGGAGCCTGCTGCAGGTGGCGCTCCACAGCCTTTGTCAAATTTGGTTGGAGATGAGTTCTTGTTGACCATTGAACAAGGGTTTAATCTCTTGGGCAAAATCTTTGAAATGTGGCTATAAATTGAGCCATTAACCGATCAATTAAGGGGGAATTGGCGGTCAAAAAAAGGAGAGCAGAGGCTCTCTTTGACAGAGACGACCGTGGCTCATTCTCCCATTCAACATTTTTCTCCTCCACATCCGCTGCCTCTCATCACCAACCACCACCCTTATCACAAGCAACACGTCGGTGCCCCTAGCTAGGCCCGAAACCGCCAGAAAACGGAGAAAAATGCCGCCGACCCGCCGGACCTCCTCCTCCATCCCCCCGATTTGCTGCGTTTCATCACTCCTATCTATCACCATTAGCTCCACCACGACGAGACGAAGCCAACCCACCCTTTCACGCTGCCGGAGATGGCCTGAGCACGGAGAAAACGGCCACAATCCGATCCGACGCCGGCAGCCCGTTTTCTCTCCAACCGGAGCTCCGTTCGCCGTGAAACCACCACCAAGCGTCTCCCCCTCTGCCTCCGCCTCCGCACCAACACGAACCTGAACCGCCGCCTGAATTTGTGACCACCATCGTCGCTGTCGCCGCTGCAAGTGCCGGGAATTCGTCGAAGAAGAAGAAGAAGAAATGGTTGTTGTATGTTTTATTTTTTTGGGGAAAACTACAACTGCAGTCCTTGTCCCTTTATTAACCCCTCTAGTTTTCTAGTCTCATTTAAGCCACTTTTTCAAATTTAAAACTCAACATTTTGGGTATTAGGCCTAAACCTTTTTGTGTGTTAGTTAACATTTTTGTTATTATGTTAATCTAAATTATTTTATTTTTATTTTCAAGATATTTTGATTTTTATTAGCCATGTAAATTACTAAGAATCCAATTCTTTTGTTTTTAGTGTGTTTATTTGTTTTTTTCTTTGTCTTAAAATCAAGCAAAATTTCTAAAAACAACCGTGGTACAAATTGGTGGCGACTCCATGTCAAAAATCACGTCGCTACAGAATGTAATTATTTAAAATCTTGTGTTCAATTGCAAATTTTAATAAAATTGTAAATATTGTGTTAAATTGCACATTTTTATCTACAAATTGTCTGTAACGCGGATTGAACCGCATTTGGGCCGCATTAAAGTGGGCCCCGCTAGGCCCACCAAATCTTATTTGGGCCGAAAAGGGAGGGAATTGAAAAGGTGTGAAATGGCGGTTTATTGCTTTATTGCGGTTGTAACCACAGTAAGGCCCATGCTTACTGCAGCTGGCATCGCAGTAAGGCCCACACCCATGGCCTTTACTGCGACCTTACTGCAGTATTGACCGCAATAAAATAAACGGGGCTAAACCAGCCACCTCCCACCTTTCTTCACAAAACCACTTACTCGACGCCAACCTCCTCCTTGTCGTTCCCGTCTCCTCGCCGGTGCACCAGCAGCTCCACCAACGATTCAAGCCTCCTTCCCGCCGTTGCATCGTCGGAGTGACAAAACTAACATTTTCCTCTCTCCTCTTCTACAGAGCCTCTGCCTGTGTTCATCACTGATGCCTCCTGTTTCGCCTACATTCATCATCGTCGTTGTTGCTCTCTCCTCCTCTCCACAAGTAATTTCTCAATTTTGATGAAAGTTGAGGCATCTGTTGAAATAAGTTGAAATTGTTAGTTTAAATTGTTAGTTTTTTGATGAATTGTGAGGAATGGGTTAAAATATTTTTGCAAGTTTTTGATGAAATGTGATAAAATTGTAGATGTTAGTTATTTGTTGAAAATTTACGAAAATGTGTTGTTAAATTGTAAATTGTAAAATTTTAAAAAAATGTCCTGAAAATTGTAAAATTTTAAGAAATTGTGTTGAAAATTGTAAACATTTTAAAAGATTTTGAGGGCAATTGTAAGATTTTGGGTCAAATTGTAAATTTTAACAGATTTGGGTAAAATTGTGAACTTTCTAAAACTTTTGGGTTTCTTTGCAAACATTTTTAAACTTTTCTTGTTAAATTGTAGAATTTTAAAAGATTTTGGTCAAATTGTAAACTTTCTAAAACTTTTGAGTTTCTTTGCAAACATTTTAAAACTTGTCTTGTTAAATTGTAAATTTTAAAAGATTTGGGTAAAATTGTGAACTTTCTAAAACTTTTGGGTTTCTTTGCAAACATTTCTAAACATTTCTTGTTAAATTGTAGAATTTTAAAAGATTTGAGTCAAATTGTAAACTTTCTAAAACTTTTCTATTCTTGAATTCGAGGCATGACGGATCAGGACGACTTAGGATCCGGTTCATGTGGGAGGACATTCTCCCGCGCTGGGAATGGTGGTAGTGGATGATCTCGCTCCTCCCGACGTCAGGATGATGAGTCTTTGCCCTCTTCCATCTCGGTACGTCAGGAGCAGCCCCAAGAGCAGCATGATCATGACGGACCACCGTCCACCCAGCGTAGACGAGAGGCACCTACGCCCCCACCTCCATTTCCACCTCCGGATATGGGACTGGAGGGCAGATTGATATGTCGTATCGGACAGTCTGATTAATTTCTTTGAATTTTTGTGTATTTGTTTTCTTCATTATTTACTATGTGTCGATATAATTTTATATAGCTTAAAGCAGGCATTGTCCAATGTGCCAAAAGCGATTTCTACAATCTACTAAAATCGCTTCTTCGGATTTCCCCACTCGTACTTCCAGCAGGGACCTGCTGAGCTAGCAGACTTGACCACTGACATTTTTTATTTAACTTGTAAGTACTTATTTTATTTATTTTTTTACAACTTTATAATTGTTAAGAAAACGTTTATTGCAACAGCTACAGTATTCGTGATTAGATCCCAACTTCAAGGATAAGTTACATCTGCGGTTCGCCGACTACTACACGAACACACTGAACAACATCCGAAAGAAATGTCTGTAGGGGTTTGTGTAAACATACAACGCATCGAAAAAATAAAACCCCAGCCAGGATCCTTGTGCAATTAAAAATACAGAACAATTTGGTTGAAATTATACACGAAAATAATTTACGTTGGCATCGCGTTGGTAGACTGAATGTATAGATCCTCTACGGTATCCACGCCCGAGGAACCACGAGTTATTGATCCTCGATGCGGTGCTAGCAGCAATTCTCTCAAGGATCGAGCCAAAAACAGAAGGTACAATTTTTACGGGTATGCATCGTATCACTTTCTTGACTGTAACACGATACATATATCTCACAAGGCGGTTCCTGTTCAACAAGGAACTGCAAGTGAAGAAACAAGAGAGAAAGGCGCCACTAAGCCTCAAAATTGGGCTAACTGTGCTCTCAGTCCCTTAACTCATTTGCTCATAATACTTAAGTGCTCAACTTCCACAAAGTTGACACTTAAGTCACTGAACTTCTGTTTCTAGCCAAATAACTCCCAAGCTCACTCATTCAGCGTGCGACCCTGTAGGTTCCCATTACATTGGCAGTTATTATGATTTCTCACTCAAAATTACAGACAATGAGCGGTATCTAACAATACATCGTTGTCACCCAAATAATGTAGAATTCGATTAACACAACGAAACCTCATCAATTGGTTAAACCATACTTTTGTACATGTTGTGTCCCATCGTCATATTCTCTAATTGAACTGCGTTCAATATGGCTATGAGAATAAACTCTCGTGGTATGGGAGTGACGAATTCCGTATTGACCTATATGACAGTCTTGCTTTGCGGTTCGTGACATACCCAAAACTTTCTGTTTCTCTCGGTCAAGAGAGAATAGTGTGTAGAATCAAAGTATGCTACTAATCACAAGAAGGTCTTCATAGTCTCGGTCGAAGGACTACACGCACTATGGCTAGGTGTGAAACTTGTAATAATAATGCCACGATTATTTAAGTTCTCACAAGTGGGTCGAACCATTACATCTCATTATGTAATCATAAGTTAGACTCACACTCACTCTCTATGTGAATCTACCCTTATGCTAGTCTCGCATGTTTTATATCAACTCATGTTGTTTATAACACTTAACTAGGGTTATTTAGGAATAGTACAATTCCAGGGTTTTATTATTATCTTTGTATATTATTGATGCAAAATAAATACATCCATAATAATCTGAACAATACCTCGATAATTAAATAACTTTGTCAGCGTCTCACAAAATACCAAAGGATGACTTTTGGGCACTACATTGCACCTACAATGTCGGGCAAAGGCCATTGGATCCAATCGATCCAAACTACCTGGATTGGATCGACTTGGCCCCTGATAGAGTGGACACGACCACGTGGAGGATGTTGTTGGAGTACTACAACACCACAAGGTTTAAGGAGGAATCAGAGAAGAATGCCAAGTGTGAGAATCGACCAAAATTCAAGTCATTTGGCAATGAGTCAAAGTTTACTATCTACGAAGACTTGTTAATTCCTTTTGACCATACATATTTAGTTATGTAAATTCAAACTATTTATTAATAATTTAGAATTTTAATAGACAATCGAAGGAAGCAGAGCGCGGGCTTCGGATGGAGGAGTTCGGGGAGGCGTGGCTAGGAAAGGAATCGGCCGTCCTGGTATGTTTTTTCGAAATCACTATTTCTTAATTATATTCAATTAAAATTACTACATTTATTTTTTGTATTTAACTCAAATATTTTTGTCTCAATAAGGCAGAGTACAAGAGGCTTCTCATTGAGAAGTATGGACCAGACGGGCGGTTCCCCAGCATCGATGAGGACATCTACCGGGACATCGTGGGTGAGCCCACCCGAGGACGTTAGGTCGGTGTCCCGCCTCAGCTTGCCCAACCCCAAGTTTTCAAGCCGCCTCGGACGACCCAGGTAATTTCAAAAAAGTTTTGTACTAATCTGTGAATTCTTACAAAATTTTGGGTTAAATTGCAAATTTTCAAAACACAAACTAGTACTAAAATGATGTTTTCAAATAGTTTGGGTTCAATTTGGAATTTTAAAATAAGTTTAGTGCAAAAATGTCAATTCTCACAAAGTTTTGGTTTCAATTGCAAATTTGTAAAAAAAACTTGTACTAAGTTGTATGTTTTCAAAAATCTTGGGCTCAATTTGAAAATTTTGTTAAAGTTAGCTACTTAAATATCAACTCCTATTAATTGAACTATAACGTGAGATTGAGCAAAATTGTATGTTTTCATAAGCTAAATTTCAACTTGAGATCGAGCTAGAGGAGCAACATTGGAGGGACATGGATGAGATCTATGACCTCTGATGGAAGAGGACCGTGCTCGTGACCATGCAAATCGAGGCTTGGAAGGGCGACACGCTATGGTCCTTTGACGCGGCCGTCAGCAACATCTGGACCGGGATACGTATCGGAGCATACATCCAGCTTTCCCAGGTCTCGCCGACATTGGCATCTCGAACGTCTTCTCAGGTTTGCCCCGCTCAGTCCATCCCTCATCACGAGCATCCCCCGAGGGACACTTCTCCGCACCCCACCCTCAACATCGGTCCGACCTTCCAGCATCCCCATGGGGATTATTGGCCGGTCCTACCGCAACAGTCCCAACCCCAGTCCCAGCAGTTGTCCCAGCTAGGGGTGTAAGAAAAAACCGAACCCGAAGCCCGACCCAAAAATGTCGGGTTAGGGTTGGTTCGGGAAACCTACCTTGGGTGGCCCGAACCCGAGATTATATGAGATTTTCGGGTTCGGATTGGGTCAACCGGATAACCCAAAAAGAAACCCGAGCCCGATATTTAAGCCCAAACTACCCCCAACCCAAACCTAAACCTATCCAACCCAGCCCGAAACTAATGGCCCCAAACCTAAAACTACCCCAGCCCACCCACATGTAGAATTTCGGGTAAGTTGGGCCAACCCGACCCTAACCCAAAAATTTTGGGTTCGGGTTGGTCCGATTTGAAAATCAAAATGGGTTGGATTTGGATTACAATATATGCCTCCAAAGTTTGACCCGAACCCGAAAATGTCGGGACTCCCAGCAGACAACACAGGAGTTCATCTCAGGCTTACTAGGATTAAATATAGATGATTTTGATGATTATTTAGATAATCCAAATAATCATACAAACAACAATAATTTTTAGGATATTTATATGAATTTTAAGTACTTTTGGTCTTAATTAAAAGTTTGTTTTATATATTTATATTTGGTATTTAAATATACAAATTAAAATAGAAAATACAAATATTAATAAACATAAAATTATTATTATTTTTTAAAAAAGGTGCTTATTTGAACCGTTGGTTGAACCAGTGGGTCGGACTTGGACCAATCGGTGGTTAGGTCCATAAATTACAAGTAAATCGCGCGAGTTGGTATGGGATGCATCATCAGGGTGGTGAAACGACGTCGTGTTAAAGCGGATTAGACGACAGGAGGCATGTGGGTGTGGGGGCATCTGGCTAGATAGAGAAGGAGACGGTGCAAGCCAAGCATGCATGGGGAGGTCGGTTGAAGCGTCGTTTTCGTGAAAGCCAGACGACGGCGTTTAAAAAGTGACAGACACCATCTCTTCTATTTACAGACAACCAACGATAGCTCGATCCGTTATTTAACGCCGCCATCGCCACCAATATTGTTAATTTATAATTTACATAACGACTATTTCAATCTCTCAACTCACGTAATTAACTCTTCCCTGGCTGTTTATACGACAAAAATGACCGACTAAGAACATGCAAGCTAGCTAGTATAAATTGATCACGTTCATTCTGGCCGTTCAACACCTTCGAATACAATATTATTAACTCGATTAATTAATTTAATTACTAGTAGTTAATTGATGAGCTAAGGTAAAATAAACTTCGACGAAACCTAGCTAGCTATATCCAATTAGAAGTTGAGAATTATTTGCATGTGTGACGTACGGCCAATTGTCCATTAAGGTTTTCTTTTTGAACTGTTTATAATAAAAGAGATCAAATACTATGGGGTGGAATGGAAATCCCGCAAATAATTAAAACGTTACATCATTAGCGAGGTCATTTTAGGAAAGGCACAATATATAAAGTGTACATGTGATCATGGTACTGCATCTAATGAATATAACATGCATGCACCCTACATTCATTAAACCATGCATGCATGTTAATTAGTCTTTGTCGTCCTCCTGCCTTTCGTGCGTGCATGTGTATCTCACCGTTTCAATCAAATCCTCATAATTTTACCTTTCGCTATATATATTTAATTTGCTTTTCATAAAAAATAAAATCATATCACTTTAATTTTAATAGTACATATGATTACTGATCAATATGAAGCGACTAGTAATTAAGCACTTATTGATCAACAGAGGAGGTATAAATGTAGGAATATATGGGTATTAATTAAGCATGTCAATCGGGCGGGTTCTGTCGAGTTCAGCTCCGGTCATTTGGGTTCAAGTAGAACTCACTTCTGGTGGGGTCAGATTCATTTCGAGTTTCGGGCTATTTCGGGTTGGATTTGTTCGAGGTTGCTTCGGGTCAGGTTCATTCAGGTTCGTGTATTCGAATCAGATTGACGTACTTTCATTTTCGAATTATTTCGGGTTGAATTGAGCAAGGACAATCATTGCATGACACAAGAGCCCCATCAACCAGAAGCAAATCCACTCAAGCAGCCACCCTTCCATAGACCAACCACCACGCTCGAAGCGACGACCAGCCTGGAGGCCACACGCTACTGCGTCAGCTTCTCTGCCCTTTAACACCATGTTGGAGCTTGTCATCAACAATGAATCGGTGACACTCTTTGAGTCTCTGTTAAGCAACAATCCGTCGATGCAATCTTTTTCATGAAGGTCTAGCTTGATGCAGGTGAATTGGATTTAAATCAAATGCAACAACATTAAGCTATTGATATTTGAACCTTATCATCTCGACCCTTTTTTAATTTTATGTTCGACCATTCGAGTTCGGGTCATTTTGGATTCATATTGCGGTCGGGTTGAGCTGCTTTTAAATCATTCAGATTTCAGGTCATTAACACTTTTAGTCAATCCAGGTTCATGCGGATTGTTCGGATATTATAAATTTGCGGATTGTTCGGATATTATAAATTTTTGACGAGTCACTTTTTAAAAGTTTCTTTTAATTACGTATCATGCCATTATTTGCAATTAAGGAGGATACCATCAATGTATTTACTCTGTACCGAGCCACTTGATGGGAACATGCATAGTTTTTCGGTATCATTATAAGGGGGCTTCAAACTTAGAAATTGAGGGTTAAGTTATTCACCTAAATATTAAGGGTTTGGGAGGTGAGTGAGAAAAGTGAAATATGGAGGCCCAAGTCTGAGGAGCCCATGAAAAAGCAGGACCCTGGGGCGTGAATTGTGCTCACGTCCAGCTTCCCGCCTCATTTCTAGCGAGTTGAAATTTCAGTCAATAGGGGTGTAGGTAGGAATCATATGTGCGATCATATGTGCGCCATGTTGTGTTACGCGCACAAAACGTTTTCATGTGTTTCCACGTTGTGCGCTTTGTTGTGTCACGCACACGAATAGCTTTTACATGTTAGATCGACATCAATTCCCTGTTAGATCAGCATCAATACCTTGTTAGATCGACATCAATTCCCTGTTAGATCAGCATTAATACCTTGTTAGATCGACATCAATTCCCTGTTAGATCAGCATCAATACCTTGTTAGATCAACATCAATACCTTGGTAGATCACCATCAATACCTTGTTAGATCGCATCAATATCATGTTAGATCAGCATCAATACATTGTTAGATTGACGTCAATACCCTGATAGATCAGCATCAATACCTTGTTAGATCGACATCAATACCCTATTAGATCAGCTTCAATACCTTGTTAGATCGACATCAATACCTTGTTAGATCAGCATCAATACCTTGTTAGATCGACATCAATACCCTGTTAGATCGGCATCAATACCTTGTTAGATCGGCAGCAATACCCTGTTAGATCGGCATCAATACCTTGTTAGATCGGGATCAATACCTTGTTAGATCGACATCAATACCTTGTTAGATCGACATCAATACCTTGTTAGATCGACATCAATACCTTGTTAGATTGACATCAATACCTTGTTAGATCAGCATTAATACCTTGTTAGATCAGCATCAATACCCTGTTAGATCAACATCAATACTTTGTTAGATCAACATCAATACATTGTTAGATCGACATCAATACCTTGTTAAATCAACATCAATATCTTGTTAGATCAGTATCACTACATTTTTTTATGCGAACTTGTGCATTTATTTGTGCGCGCATCTGTGTGTCGCGCACAATATTGTGTGCGGCACTGTGCGGAATGTTGTGCGTTGCGCACATATTCGTGATCATCAAAATTCAAAGTAAACCTCAGGACAACACAAATTATGCAAGACGAAACAAAATTAATCAACCTCTGTCCTAACCCAGCAAGAATTTGTACCATATTTAGCTGGGAAGAGACAATTTGAGGGAGATCAAGCTCTGGAACAATGGAGAATGAAGTATAGAAAGTGCAAAGAGAAGACCTTGCTAGATGGCCTTCAAAAAAGACATGTCTGGGAGAGCGCCGGTGGTGAATAGCGAGGGCCTTCTCACATGAACAACTAAGTTCACTTTACCGTTGTTCACCAGAGGTCCGCATAAAAACGGTGACTCACATTGGGCTTCTCACGTGAAAAAAGATGGGTGAAAAACAAAATTTTTCACCTAAAAAGACTTATGTTTGAAGCCCCTATTACTTTAGAGTGCACTCATTTCCTTAAAACATCACACCAAGCTAATTTAACTGAAGTAATATTGTGAGTTTAAAAAAACATAAAATACACCAAGATACACAGATCAAGGGGCATAAGCAGACACGAAGAACAAATCTTGCAATTGGTGGTTGCACATCCGAGAAGGCTTCGGAAACAGAGAATGTAGAGGTAACGATTCTTCTCTATATATAGACAAGTACTTGGGGATAATAGGTAAGGTGAAAGATATTGTATAATGAAAATTTAGTGATCAATTGTAAAAATTGATGATCCACGGTTGTAATTTCAATATCTTTAGTTCCTTGTTTCCCAACCCAGCAAACCCAGTATTGAAATTTTACAAATAACATATTTATTAAATAAAAAAGTTAGTGATCTATTGTAGAGATTTGTACCATATTTAGTTCCTTGTTTCCTTGCTACTCTGGCACCTCCTCCCCCTATCAAAAAAAAAAGTTAATTAAATTTTTATGATCTATTGTAGAGATTTGATGACTCGCTAAGGAAAAGTTAGTGATCCAATGTAGGTTATTCATGTAGTAGTGAAAAACATTGATACATTGTTGGAAATTAATTATGACCAATGGTAATAAATCGTGATCCATTGTAAGAAATTAATGACATGGTATTGAAAAAACTTGATCCATCATAATAGGAAATCGATCAAGCAGTAAAAATTTCCGATCCATTATACAAAATTCATGATCCATTGTTGAAATTTTATGATGTAGTTCATATTAACAGTAAAAAAAACATTTCGAATGCTAAACAAATTTTGAAAAAAGCAACAAAATATATGATATATGGGTTTCTTTTTCTTCATCTTCTTTTTTTTCTTTCTGTTGGACTAATTATTTATAACTTTTAATTAGAAAATAAAAATATATACATTTTTTTTTGAAAATGGATAAATGAAAATGGCATACATGTAATTAATTATAATCAAAACTACAGCATTTACACTTTGCCATCTGAAATAGCGCAGCGCAACTTCCCATTTTTTACATCTCAACATTTAACTACTTTAATCATGAGGATAGCTACACTGATGAGCAAAATTCAATTGCTATTATCAGCCAGACACAACTTTTAATTTAGAGTTGTTTTACCATGCGCAAAGGCGCATCCGGATGCGCTTAAGACAACCGAAAAATTACAAAATTACCACCGTGAAAGAGTAGTGATCATGTTATAAAAAATAGTGATTCTTTCTTGAAAGAGTAGTGATCACACTATAAAAAATAGTGATCCTTCAGTGAAAGAATAGTGATCAAGCTGTAAAATAATGATACTTGTTCAAAAGTGAGTGATGCACTGTAGAAAATTAATGATGATAATAGTGAAAAATAGTGATGTACCATAGAAATTAATGATATTAGATTATCATTAAGTGATGTAACACCAAAATCAAGTGATGCATTTTAGAAAAAATCATGATACATTAGTACGAGTGTTGTGATGCATTGTATGGAAATTAATGATATAACATTACAAAAAATGATACTTGTACAAAAGTGAATGATCCACTATAGAAAATTAATGATGCACTGATGCACTACTGAAAAATAGTGATGCACCCTAGGATATTAATGATACAACATTGAAAAAAATGATACGTGTACTTGATGATGCTCGTAGTAAAAAAATGATACTCAAGAATTTTGAAAAAAATCATCAAAACATATAACATATGGGTTTGTTCTCTTCGTCTTTTTTTCACTGACTAATTATTTGTAATTTTTATTATAGAAAAAAGATATACATTTTTTAAAAATGGAAAAATGAAATTATGGCTAATAAAGAATTAGATAAACCAGGCGAACGGCAACTGCAAGAAATAAGGAAACAAAAAGGAAGTATGGTTTTTTTTTTGAACAGCAATAATTTTATTACTATCATATCTTGAATTGGGAAAAACTATTTTATGTCTCTGTTTATGCGAGATAGATATGATAGTAATAAAACAAAAAGGAAGTATGGTACGTGCTAAGAAAATAGCAGGCACCAATATCATATCTTGAATTGGGAAAAACTTAATTAAAAATGTGAAATCTGCATGTTTTCTCTCTTTTTCTTAATAATTTAGAGTACAATTATCATAATCTTAATGGGACAAAATGAGTATCTTGTAAAACTATACAGCTAGTGACGAAAAGATGAAGGGAAAAAAATATAGAATTTTATTTTATTTTTGATGAGATTACCTAGTGATGAAATTAAAATGAGTGGACAAAGAAAGGGGCAAAAGGTAGAAGAGATGAAAGGACAGGGGGGTCCTGGATATCCTGCGGAAATCCGCCAGACCACATGCCATGGACATCTCCCGAATACTACAACGACCCTACTTCTTAAAATCTCCTAGACACCCCACGACTTAATAAGTACTAAATTCCATCCACCTTAATTGCTCATGCATTTGTCAAACAAAAATCTATACATATTTCATTTTAGTTCTAGTTCTATATTTTTTTTAAAAAAACCTTTTTTTTCTTTTAAGAAAACTGATAACCTATCCAGAATGGATTCAAATATTAACGTCTGAGAAACCCGAACACGGCCTGAAAATGGAGAGCAAGGGCAAATAGAGAAGAGAATATGTAACTTAAAGCGTACATTTCATAGGATGACACCACTCTATATATAGAGTGGTGCTAGAGGCCTATTAGGAGGGCTTGATTGGCAGATCGCCATGGATGAGGTGGATTGATTATTTCCATATACGCATAGCCGTTTATTGTTTTGGGTAAAGATCCGTTTAAAGTTGACCCTCGAGGGTGGGTGTCCCGGGTGTAGGACCAACCCCCGTGGCTTTGATTCGAAATGGTAGGTCGAATACCAGTGGGCTGGGTGCGGCCCAACGAGTGTTCGAGTTCATATATTGCCAAAAACTATTGCTCCATCTAACTATTTTATTTTATTACTATCATTTTTCCTTCATCACATAAAGGCCAAGGGAGGGGAACCAAGTAGCGGGAAAGGCTCAATCGTTAGTGGGAGCAAACCAGGGTTGGATGAAGAAGGGTGACGAGCAAATGAGGCGCAATGATATATATGAGGCGAGCGTGTCACGAGGAAGCCCCTAACACATTGATAAGGAGTGACAACCGTCGACAACGAGTACACGGGGATGACCAGGTCCCCTGCTAGACGAAGCCCAAACCCATCGATAAAACACATTGGAAGAAAACCGAGAAACATCTCAGCGGTGCACCATGTAGAAATAGCGCAAAAGGGGAGAGGAGAACATCTAGGTTTTGTCAACGTTAATGCAAAGTTAATAACATGATATGAAATGTAGTTTTTGCCCATTTAGTACATGTCAATAATCAGTCAATATGGATTAATATTCAAAATACAGTTTTATTGGTTTATAAATGGTATTCGTAAGGAAACCAATTAAATGGGAATTATCTCTCTCTCTCTCCCCCTCTCCTTAAAGTTAGGGTTTTGTCCATGTTACCCACCCTCTCGTCAGCTTGGCCCCTTCTATTCCTCGTGACATGTTCCTTGAGTATGTTTTCATGTGGCCAAAATCAGGGGACTTTGGACCTTACCTTATCATTTCGCGTCACGCCGACTTCGCCATATATGCATGTCTAAGCATATCCGTTTTAAATGGATTATCATTTTTAGGTTTTTGTATAAATTAAAATTATCTTTGATCATTAACTCATTTTACATAAATTTTTTTCATTATCTCATTCCAAACTTCTCACATCTCTCAACTCACTCCCTAAACTCTTTGAGTTCTTTGAGTCGATGCATTTTCAAATATAAAAGTTAACTAAAATAAAACAAAAATAAGAAAAAATCATGTCATTTGATATAATAATATTTTGATATCGTAACAACATACAATTGGGACGGATGGAGTAATAACAAATATCATTACGTATCCATTTCAGTAAAAACGATACATTTGATTGATTGGTATGATAACATAAAATAAATAAGGTATAACTGCAATATTTTAGTAAGAGGAAATAAGGATAATAATGTAAGTTATTAATGAGTGGTTGTAACAATTATTTGGAAACATTATTCTTAACAGGAAAAAAACAAAAAACAAAAACACGTACGTTCTACTCCCTTCTTCCTCCGTAAATAATTGGTCCGTTTGCTTTTACGGTTTCAATATTTAATATTTAACTCAAATATTAATAAACACAAACAAATTTTAAAAAAATCATAAAAAATATATTTAAAAAATTTAGATTTCAAATTATGATACATATACAAAATATAATTAATTTTTAAAGTCTAAACATTTATGAAAAAAATTATAAATTAAATACTGTCAATGTCAAAATAAATTAGTCAATTATTTTTTGACGGAGTGAAAGATACTCCCTCCGTTCCTAATTTGTTTTTGTTGTCTAACAATATTTAATCTATAATTTGTTTTATGAATATTTAGACATTTAAAGTTAATAATTTATATGCATATCAAAATTTAATCTATATATTTTTTTTGAAATTTTTAAAAATTTTTGTTAAAATTTGAGTCAAATGTTAAATCTTAAAACACTAAAGAAAAATGTAAAATTATTCGATGATGAAGTGAGTTGTGTATTTTTCAATCATGAAAGGACTTTACGTCGACAAAATTGAGATTCAGTACCTTTTCCCCGGATCCACGGTACGTACCCTACATAATTTCATGCAAATCGTTTTCGTTAGGATTCTAAACAATTAATTAACGATTTGTTTTTTACTGAGGGGATTAATTAACGATTTTTTAATAGTGGCGCGTTCAATTCCCAGATACGGGGGGACAGTTAATCACGTGATTATAAGAAGTAGTCCGGCCTTGTTTTTGTATTTTTTTTCCTCCCTAGTTATGTCTTATTCTTATATTGCTTTCATTATAAATGGGGTTGACTCTTCTATTTACCTACTAGTGGTTAAAACCACTAGCTGATTCTACTACTATATAACTAATTAACTAACTAAACAATTTTAAATACTAAAATACCCTTCTAACTGGATATTTACACGTATAACACAACTAGTGGTTTTTTCAACTAGTTGGTAAATAACATCATCCGCAATCCTTTTAATTACCAACTAGTTGGAAAAGACTATAGTGGATCCTAACACTATCTAATTAAACTAACTAATTAACTAGCAATTCCAAAGAGTAAAATAGACTTTTAAGCCAAAACCAGCATCCACCCTCACCACCACCCTTACCACCGCCGCAGTCGCCGGAACCGTCTCCGTGGTCGCCGGAACCACCGTCACAGCCGCCGGAACATCCTTCACGGCCATTCGAACCACTGTCGATGCCCCCAGAACCTCCACCCACTACGTCGTTAATACCATATTTATTGCGGCCATTATTGTGGACATGGCCTCAATAACGTGGCTTCCGCAATAAGTGGTGAAGTAAGTCATTCAATAAAAGCTTATTGCGGCCAAAATCGCAATAAGCCGCAATAAAGGCTTTCTTATTACGCCCTAAACCGAAATAGGCCGCAATAGCACTTACTAAATGGTGGACCTCTTTCTTCTTCTTCTTCAGATTCATTTTCACCCGAACCTTCGATCCCAAAATTTTGCTTCACCAGATCTGCTCAAGTCATCGCCTTCATTGCTACCGTCGACGTTTCCTCCGAAAAAACCTCCACACGTCGTCGACAATGGTAAGGTACCCCCCTCTTTCTCTCTCTCTTCTTTTTTTCAAATATACACTACATTTTAGAGTTTTAGAAATCCTCTTTAACTTTTTTTTTCAAAAATGTAGATCCGGATCTCTCCTTCATTTTGCCGTTGCCGCCGGACTTCTTCATTGTTGCCGGCCTTTAGAGATGAGGAAGAGGAAGCCATTTTCAGATCTCGATTGTTTGAGAGTTGATGAATATTAGATCTAGTTTTTTTCTTTTTGTATTTTTGTTTTCAATTTGATTGTTGATTCGATTAATTGAAGAAATGGAAGAAACACAATTCTATGGTGTACTTCTTTTAAATTTAAGTTTTTCTTTGTTTATGAATTTCTGGGTTTGATGAACAATTCTTGGTTTTGGGATGAATTCGGATGAATATTCATCCGAATTCATCCAATTTTTTTAATTAAAAATATGTAGTAATGTGGCTTATGTTGCAATAAGCCGCAATATGTATTGCGGATAAGTGCGCAATAGCCCTGCTAATGCGGGCTTAAATATTGCGACTTCAATTGCGGCCATTACCGCGCTATTTAGTGCGATTGTAATGCGAATTGGCCGCAATATCACATGTTTCATCTAGGTAGTGACCGCGGCCACCGGAACCACTGTTGCGCCAGCCGGAACCACTATCGTAGCTGCCGGGACCACCGCTGATGTCGCCGGAACCATCGCCGCGGCTGTCGCAAGAACCACCGCAGCATCCGCCAACACTGTCACTGCTATCGGCAGCAGTTTCTCGAGCACTGCGATTGAGGCCGTGGTGCGTACTGCGGCCTCACCACGCAAGAGGCCGCAATAACCATTTTCAATAATTAAAAAAGGTGGATGAATCCGGATGAAATTTCATCCGGATTCATCCATCTTTTTCCAGAAATGCCCAGAAACCGGCAGCTAAGGAGGAGCAAGTGGCGATGGCATCAGTGGAGTGGCGAAGAAGAAGAAGGGAAATAACAGAAAGAAGAAGAGAGAAGGAAAAGAGAAAGAGAGAAGAAGAAAATGAAAGAAAGAAACGAAGAAGAAGAAAACGGAAGAAGATGAAGAAAGAAAGAAATAAGAAGAAGAAGATAGAGAAAAAGAAGATGGAGAATATGAAGATGGAGATGAAGATGAAGAGAAATCGAGAAGATGAAGTAGAAGATGAAGATGATGGAAAAATGAAGGATGCAGCGGGTGAAGAAATCCTAAAAAATGGTTTCCTGCGGTCATACCGCGGCCCTGGCCGCAGTAAAACCTATTGCACCATTAACTGCGTCAGTTTACTGCGCCTTTGGGCTTACTGCGGCTCAAACCGCAGTAAGGGTCACAGTAAGAATTGTCTTCCCCACGTAGTGTAAAACCGATCAACTATATTAATGCACTACGTGGGGAAGACATTTCTTACTACGGCCCTTACTGCGATTTGGGCCGCAGTAAGTCCATTTACGCAGTAAATGGCCCAGTTGCTAGCGCAGTAAGGTTTACTGCGCCCTTGGCCGCAGTAAGGCCGCAGTAATTTTTTTTTTAGGGTTTCTCTTCTCTTTTTCATCCGCCTCCTTCACATTTTTTCTCATCTTCTTCATTCTTCCATCTTCATCTTCTCCTTCATCTTCTTTCACTTCTTCTTCATCTTCTTTTCTTTCTTTCTCCTTTAATCTTTTTTTTCTTCATCTTCTTTTTATCTTCCCCTTCATCATCATCTTCTTAAATTCTTCTTCATCCTTCTTCTTCTTCTTCTTCTTCTTCTTCTTCTTCTGTTTTCCTCTTCTTTCTCTCCCATTTATCTTCTCTGTTTTCTTCTTCATCTTCTCCTTCTCCTTCTCCTTCTTCTTCTTCTTCTTCTTCTTCTTCTTCTTCTTCTTCTTCTTCTTCTTCTTCTTCTTCTTTTGTTTCTTCTTTTTCTTCTTTCTTCTTCTTCTTCTTCTTCTTATTCTTCTTCTGTTTCTTCTTCTTATTCTTCTTCTATTTCTTCTTCTTCTTCTTCTTCGTCTTCTTCTTCTTCTTCTTCTTCTTATGTTTCTTCTTCTTCTTCTTCTTCTTCTTCTTCTTCTTCTTCTTCTTCTTCTTCTTCTTCTTCGTTTTAAGGTTCACTTGGGCGAATCCGGATGAACATTCATCCGAATTCGTCCACTTTTTTAATTATTCAAACCGATTCTGCGGTCATGGCCGCGATAAGGCCGCAGATACCATGGCGAAGCCGCAGTGAGTTCGAAACTGCGGACATTTCTACCGCGGCATTCACTGCGGCCCTCGCCGCAGTTGGTACCACGGGCCAACTACGCCTGAGGCCGCAGTGAGGCCTCTCCTCCCCACGTAGTGATGATCAAACGCAAAGAAAGTCAGAAGCCAAAACAACAACAACAACAACAAGAATCAAAAGACTAAGTCCAACACAACGGAAAGCTAGAGGATAGAGAGGTAGGTAATGCAGCCGAAATTCCATCGTACCACTCAAGAGCTTCCTCACACAAGCCACCCAAATCTCGAAAGGGCTTGAAACAGCATATGTCGTCATGGCGAGGTGTGTATTGGCAATCCTGTCAGGGTCAATCGGATCTAAATTCCATCCTACCATAAACATGTTAAAAAAGGAAGTGTTAACGCCCGAAAAGAATGCTCCACCATAAAAGTTCCACACCAACTCATCCAGACACCTATAAAAAAGACACCAACAAAAGGCAATACAGGACCAAAAAACACTGGAAGGAGAGGACCCATGTGGTCCAAATTAGTCGAGTCTACTTCTGAGCCTCCAAATCACTGCTCCAGGTGAGGCAGGAAGTCCCTCCTGCCCCACCAAACTGAGTCCCACTGCCTCTGCCACGACCTCATCATCGGTAGAGAGAACAACGTTGGCCAAGCAGATGTCGAGTCCTTCCGTGGCGGTAGCCCGAGACGACATGGTGGCTTGAGGGAGGATGAGAGAGCAACGTAGGAGAAAACCACAACAAACCAAAACTGCTATTTCTTCAAGAAGACTACAGCAGACAAGAGCAATTTGGTTGAGACGGAGATGAAGGTTGGGCTGGGTTACACGGTTGGCGTGCCGGCAAAGGAAGTAGTAGCACTGCACAGAGTTGCGAAGCACTAGGGTTTGTGTTGTTCCACCCTCCTGTCATTAGGTATGTCGCAATATACACATTAATTTGATTCAATTAGATTGACCAATACACTTCCATAAAAGAAGAAAATGTTGAGTATGAACTAACTATAAGATTACTACATCGTTGAGCCAAGAATTAATGCGGCTTAGGCTGCATTAAAGTTAATCTGCTGTAAAAATCGCTTCTCAGACCGTTTAATAGCAATGCAGCTTCTATGTGGCCTAGGCCGCATTATACCCTTTAGTTAGTTAGGGTTCCCCTCTCCTTTTTCATCTGGCCGCACACTCACAATTCTTCTTCTTCCTCCCCTTCTTCTTTCCATTCTCTTCATCTTCTCCTCCATTCTTTCACTCACCCGCACCAAATCCATCAATCTTCAATCTCCATGTAAGGTTTGTTTTGTTTGTTAGTGTATATGTTGTTAAAGTTTATGATTATATGTTGGTTTATGTTAAAAGTTTGTGTTTACAATTTTTGGATCCTCCTCCTCCTCATTTTATTCTTTGTAAACTTTCCCATATCCACCTCCCCCTCCTCATTTTCTTATTTTCTTTTACAGATCCGCTGCCTCACCTCCTTTTCGCCACCGCCGTCTGTCACCAAGCAAAAATAGATCTAGATTTTGTTTCTTTTATTTTTCTTTTTTGTTTGATTTTAGTTGTTGTACATTAATTATTATTTGTGAGTTGTTGGTTCAAGAAATTGAAGAAATATGATCAATATGACTACTGTATTACTATTAGCCGACCTCATAACTAGGAGAGTGTGTGTATATATATATAAAACTTTATTCTCTTACATCTATTTTTCGGACAGGCCAGACAATATATAAATTATAATTTTAGGAAGATAATTATACGTAAAAATATTATTTCTTTACTGTGATTTATCATCCACTTCGTAGGAGTATATACGAAGGGCCCAAAACAAAGATATAGAATTAAAATTCCGTTAAAAATGAAGTCCTGAATTTGAAGCTATAATTTAAGAGTAGCTATAGTGCATATAAAAAGTAATATATAAAAGAAGAAAAGGGAGACATGACGCTTAAACATCAAAATGATATGTTTAAACATTAAAATGATGTATCCGCGATGCATAATGATGTATCGCGATGCGTAGTGATGTGCCTCCGTAATAAAAATTAGAGCATTTTGTTCTACAGTCATGGTAATGCACTTTATTACAAAAATGATGCATTCCCGATGCATAATGATGCTCTCGTAACAAACATGATGCACTCGTTCGATGACTTAATGAAGACTCACTTTCTTCAACTCCCAAATGATCTTTCACCAGTGACCACCGTGATGCTTACATTGCATTATAATGTTCTTCATTTACAAAAATGATGCACTCGCTCTTATGACATATGTTACACTCGTAGTGATGCATTCACGATGCATAATGATACTCTCGAAGAATAAACATGATGCACTCGTCGATGACTTAATGAAGACTCAACTTCTTCAACTCCCAAAATGATGCTTTTTGGTGACCATCATGATGCTTCTTGTTGCATTATAATGCTCTCCATTTACAAAAATGATGCTCTCCATTTACAAAAATAATGCTCTCCATAATAATATGCTTAGACATCATTAAGGTCGTAGGAGCATTATAATGAGTCGCATCATCATTAAAGAAACGTGAGAGCATCATAATAACATAATGCGCGCGAGTTGCATCTCGAATCATGAGATATGAATCACGTCATTCGGTGAGGAAATGGTTGGGAATTGATCGACGCGCTCGAAGTGATTGGCTACTTCGGCATGGTCGGATTTCGTAGTGCCAACGCTTTTAACCTCCAAAAGCTTGTCCGCCGTTAACATAGAAGCGCCGTCGTGACGATGGAGCGGTTGTCGTCGATGGCGGGGAGGCTTGTGGTGGCTGGCCTTGTTGCAATCGAAGCGAGGAAGGAGAAGAACGAGCGAATTCAAACAAAACGACATTTTCGTAAAAAAGGAGTTGGCGCGACTTTGCGCGTTGACGCACCGTATCCTCTGCCATAATTTAATTAATAAATGAAGCATATAAATTGGGGACGCTGTGTTCAATTCAACACCAACATGATCTAAAACAGAACAAAAAATGAAAAAGGGAACAACCTTTTTGACTAATTGACGAATAAAGTATGTTCAGATTGTTAAAATAGAGATTTCAATTGGTATAATATAAGGCAGCTTCCCGTGTGTAATTTCGGATAATATATAAAGAAAAATATATACTCGTATCGAAACATTTGGATAGAGTTGATTACATATATAAAGAAAAATAATAATAAAACTGGACGGGGTGGAGTATCAATTCAATTTTGCATTCTGCTTGCTTTGTTGTTTGTAGCATCACAAAAACATCGTGGAGTAAAGTGCAATTTATGGTAAAATGACGAAAGTGGGCTTGAGAAAAAGAAACCAGAACTAGAGAAATGTGTGGGCAAGTGAAAGTAACTGAAACCCCACGTGAAATGCACACCTTCTGATTTGCCTTTAATTTCATCCCTACACCACAAACTGTTTCGCGGATAGGCCAAGTTTTATCAAGATCAACTTTATTGTCAAATTACACATTTATTCAAATCCAGTTAGTTTAAGTTCTAAGAATATGACTCGCTGTGTATATTAAAAAACATTTAATATGGTACTAAAAGGATCTCTAGCTACTTGAATGTTACTTGCAATGAAATTTTATACTACTATATATAAGGTATAATCATAATAAAAGTTAAAGTCATAGTCAAAATCATAAATTATACTTCTCCCCTCTCCAAAAACTGATTTCTCTAGCCATATAGATTAAGGGAAAAATAGACGATAGAGATAAAATGGAAAATTAGATGTGTAAATGAGGGAAAATGTTAAAAGTAGTAACAAAAATGGGGCCAAGAAAGTATAATCAGTAAATAAAATATACCTAAAAGGGAAACTTGGACAATTATTTGAAGACTTTCTTAGAAGGAATATTGAACAATTTTGTGGACATAACTAAATTGTTGATCACTTATAAAAAAAAAAAAAAAAACTAAACTGGGTGATCAACGTAGACTATAAAAAAGACCAATGACTGAATTCAGTCATAGCATAAATTATTAGTGGTTTTCTGATGATATTTTCCATTTGATTTTTATTATAAAGGGCAATTCAGGCATTAAAAGACCCACGTGAAGATGCAGCCATAATAAAATAGTAGTATTTTCCCTCAGTGCCAATTTCGTTAATTTTATCAAAATCAAGGGGCGTTTGTGTTTTGAGCCATGCATATAAACTCCTTCATATTCCCCACCTGTGTTACTCATTCCTAAACTAGTAGAGCACAATTCCCATAACCAGAGAAGATCACAATTCAATTCTCACAGAGCTAGCTAATAGCTATGAACACACGCTTCTGCTTCCTCTTCTCCGTCGCACTTCTCTGCGCCGCCGCTAATTCCTCCCTCGCCCTAATCGACGGTGAGTTCTTTAAAACACTTCCATTCCATATTTAGATTTTTACACAAGATGCATGAGTTGTCCTCGTGAGCTTCAGAAGCCTAAAGGTTTTTACTTTCTCGAGTCCCAGAACAAATTTCAAATATTTTTACAATATGAAAGTAGCTAGCGTTTTGATTTACCAACCAACATGTGCAAAACAGCGGCCAATCTGGAAAGGCACGAAAAGTAGAGTGGGGAAAATGTCATTTTCTTCATAAATATCTCTGAACATTTCTCTGCTCCCTTTCCTTTGCCTGCAATATTATTTTTTTTCTTTTGTCCGCTAGTACAGCTCTCAGCTCAGCTCTCCTCTTTTCAGAAAGCTGGTCACTGGCCGCAGCAGGTTTTACTTGGAGCTACTCTCAGCTTACCGTTAATCTTAGTTTACGTTTATTGACTCATTTTAGTATTTAAAAAAATAAAAAGTTAAACTCCTCATGCTAAAGATGTTATTAAAAATTACTCTTTTATAAAGCAGTATTAAATAAAACTTAGTAATTAATGCTTTTTTTTAAAGCTAGTAATTAATGCTTAAGAAACGAATATAATAATTCAAGAAACAGGTTGAGTATTAACTCTCTATCTTATATTTGACGTTATTCTCTGAAGTAAGTTCGGTCTTTTGTGTAGAGAGTAAATTCAGAGTAAATTTGTGTCACATTTGCTATTAATGTCTTCAATTTCTCTAGTACTGATCACCATCTACTAAATAGTATGTAGTGTAAATTTCAATGTAAGATTTGTGTAATAAAAATGAAAAAAAAAAAACAGAACTTTGGTAAATAGGTGTAAATACAGTTCACAAACATGTTACGTTATAAATTTCAGTGACTACTAATTTTGTGAAAGCGTCGGATCATCTTCTCAATTTCTAAAAAAAATAAAAAATCTTTCGCAGTCCTAATATATTTAACAAACTTAAATTCATTAATCAAAACACATATTTCCAAATTTTTCAAAATTATTTTCTCCAGTACGTTTAACTGAGCCAAAAAGAAGTAAATTTAACTGAGCCAAAAGGAAGTAAAATGTGAAGAAAAGTTTGTATCTTTAAGAAAAGTTTGGTGAAAGATCTGGTCAGTATGACCGATGGTAAATTTTCTCATTGACTACTACTCCCTCCGTCATAATTGAAATGTCCTGATTTGAAAGATTTATTTTACTGTTTTCAGTATATTTAATTTATTATTTATTTTTATAAATATTTTGACATTTAAAATTAAATAATTCACATGAATATCATAATTTAAAATATAAATATTTAAAATATATTTTTTTTAATTTTTTTTACTATTTATTTTAAATAAAACTGAGACTATGCTACATAAAATATAAAAATTAAACCCTTTAATTATTCAGGAAACAATGGAGTATTAGTTAGGGTACATCAATACAGGAGTAATGAATAACAGAGTAAGATTGGTTAAATTTCAAATTTGACAATGGTGCATGCAGGAGTGGTTGAAAATGGGAACTTCGAGGTGGGGCCGAAGCCGTCGGAGATGAAAGGCACGGTGGTGGTGGGGCGGCGGGCGATCCCGGGGTGGGAACTGTCCGGGTTCGTGGAGTACATAAAATCCGGTCAAAAGCAAGGCGACATGCTGCTGGTGGTGCCGGAGGGCGCGTTCGCGGTGCGGCTGGGGAACGAGGCCTCCATTAAGCAGCGGGTGAAGAATATGAAGAAGGGGATGTACTACTCCATCACCTTCAGCGCAGCTCGCACGTGCGCACAGGAGGAGCGATTGAATGTGTCGGTCGCACCCGACTCCGGCGTGCTCCCCATCCAGACCGTCTACAGTAGCAACGGCTGGGATTCGTACGCGTGGGGTTGGCAGGCGATGACCGATGAGGCTGATTTGGTCATTCACAATCCTGGTGTTGAGGAGGACCCTGCTTGTGGGCCCCTCATCGACGCTGTCGCTATTCGTACTCTCTACCCACCTCGACCCACTAACAGTAAGTGACCTTCTATATTCCTCCTTAATTTTTCTTTAAACGATTTACTCCATTTTTTTATTCCAATTTATCAAAAAATGATTCGTTTTTTTTCATAACATTATAGTTTATAAAGTCAACTAATTTAAATACAAATTATAAATTAATGTTTCTAATTTCTAAATACTCATTATGCCCCCAAAAGATTTAAGGGTTTTGTTAGATGCGGAAACTAAGAAGAATGTAAGATTTTGTATATGTTTATTTAATGACTCATTGGTTGACAATATACAAAATATAAATTAAAAAAAGTAAAGATAAAGTGGGGATAGTTTAGTAATTTTAAGAGTATTGAGAAGTTTCTTTTTAAGGAAAATGATCAATTTTTACGGGATAATCAAAAAAGAAAATGTGTTCAATTTTTCAAAGACACGAGAAGTTTTTTTTTGAAAATTTTTAATGTAATCTTTCTAGTAAAATTTTAGTTTGCGAAAAAATAAAAAATGAAACGTAACAACTTTTTAGAGATGAAAGAAGTATTTTGTTGGAATTTTTTTAATTTATATACATATATATGTTCATAAACTAAACACATTAAATTACCATTTGTATACAAGAAAATTGAATTCATATTTCTGATTAATGATAGAAAAATAATAACAGATTAATTGCTAAACTGAAACAGTTTTAAAAATTAGGGACAAATTGAGTACTAAGTTACTTTTATGATGTGGAAGTAATTCTCTAAATTATGTTTTAGGTTGTGTTCGAGCCAACAAAAGTTGGCAACAAAACAACAACAGTTTGAAAATAGGAGGGGAAAGTGTGAGAAAAAAAGTTTTTGGGAATGATGTGAATTTAAATTGTTGTTTTGTTGTTGTTTTATTTTTTTATGGTTAGAACACAACCTTAGTACACTTTTAATTTAACCAAACTTCAATTTTAGATGTGATTGATTGGTTTCTTACTTCGTTGATTATAATTTATGCAGGGAATTTAATAAAGAATCCGAGTTTTGAAGAGGGACCATACATATTTCCCAACACTTCATGGGGTGTCCTAATCCCTCCCAACATTGAGGACACTCACTCACCACTTCCAGCCTGGATGGTCGAGTCCCTTAAAGCCGTGAAGTACATTGACTCCGACCACTTCTCCGTCCCCCACGGCCGCCGCGCTGTCGAGCTCGTGGCCGGGAAAGAGAGCGCCATCGCCCAAGTGGTCCGAACCATTGCCGGGAAGACCTACATCCTCTCCTTCGCTGTGGGAGATGCCAACAACGCCTGTGAAGGATCCATGGTTGTTGAGGCCTTTGCGGGCAGGGACACGGTCAAGGTCCCCTACGAGTCCAAGGGCAAGGGAGGCTACAAACGGGCGGTGCTCCGCTTCGTCGCCACTTCCGCTAGGACAAGGGTCATGTTCCTTAGCACTTACTACACGACCAGAATCGACGCTTCGCTTTGCGGCCCTGTGGTGGACGATGTGAAGCTTGTGAGCGTCCGCAAACCTTGATCAGGAAATGGGAGTGAGTAGCATGCATGCAGTGACTTGAGTGAAACAAATGTGAAATTACTTGGGGCTTAAATTTGAAATATTCCCGTTCTTGTATGTTTGATAGGGTGCTTTCCACGTGAGACCGGCCGGAGATGAAATTGAAAATCATCTCCGTCGACGGATTGTTGGTCGATCGCTAGCAATGATTGAATGATCATAATATATACTCCACAATAGTAGTAGTATCATATAATATAGTAATTAATACACATAAATATATACACCAAGAGAGTCAACTTACACTGTACTATAAATATGTAACGTTGTTGTATGGTCTTTATTTTGTACTTTTCAAGTAATTCATTATCAAATAAGTAGTGTTATGACTGAAAGGTGATTCTATTTTTATGTCTCCTTGGATTGGAGCTGTCAAGAATGTATCTCAAAAAAGAAAAAAAAACGAATTACGAGCTCTAACATGACCGACTGTTAATTAATTCAGCAAAGGAAACAACCAGCGGAGGGGTCTTATTGGGAACCAGTGTCCTTCCTTCTCATTCAACATTCTTGGCAATTACTTGACCCTGGCTTTATTTATGCAAGATGAGCTCTCGTGGAAATATAGGATTAGTATACAAATTTAAATAATGTGTAAGGACTTTTTTCTTTTAAATAACAAGTTTTTCATCTACGGACTAGAATTTAAAACAGTCATCTATGAGGAATTGGTACTAATTATTACTCCCTCGATAACCGGAAAACTCATTTAATTGTATAAGGAGATTAAAGAGTGTTGAAAATTTGAGAGTATTCAAGTAAAATTGACATACTATAAGGTAAAAATAACTTTTTGTGGGAAATGGAAATTAGGTAATAAATCAAAAGTGGTGTTACAATGTTTCTTTAATAGGAAATATGACAATTATTGTGCCCACATAGAATACTTATCTTTTCTAGTAGAATAATTTATAGCACTATGAGGTTAAATGTATTTTTTTCAATAAAAAAAGTGAAGGACTCGTTTGCAATTAACTAAAATTGTAGTATTTTTTTTATACATTTGGGGAAGGGTAGAGATGGTGGAAACTTGAACTCAAAACCTCCACCTCATATTCTCATGAGAATAATCACTAGGCCAGATGCTCAGTATAAAATTGTAGGAATTGGTTCCTAATGAAATTGTCATTATGCATGTACTTGGTGAGTGTAATTGATACCGTATACAACTTTAACTATTGAAGCACTAGTCAAGTCGTAATTAAACTTATTATTTTGTCTTTATTTTGCATGAAAGGATTCGAGACATTGTTTAATTTTTCACCTTACAACGGAGTATGGAGAGGAAAAAGATGCTGATTTGATAGAGTAGGAGATTGTGGGAGATATTAGGTAGTGACGAAAACACACCCAAATGATGCAGTGGTATGAATGCTAATAGTGATGATAATGAGTTTAAGCATTATGATGTTTCACTACTTGCATTTTTTTGTAAGAATTTTTTAGGGAGAAATGCACAAAGAATCCTATAGATTTGTCATTTTTAATGAATAACTCCTAAAAGTTTTGGAATTCACGATCAAGTCCTCAATGCTACAAATCATTGCTCAAAAAATCCTAAGTTAACGTTTTTGTATACGTGGCGTTAACATCGTTTATTATAGGCACGTCACTGCACGTGGACGTTGAATCAAGTTATATAGATTTCCGAAATAACATTTCAGTAATATAGGTTTTCGATATAACATCTTAGTCCTATATGTTATCGAGTACATAAAGTCTATCCAATTTTATTTATGTCCTATAAGTTATTGACTCAACATTCTAGTCCTATAACTTTCCAAAAATTACATTTAGTCATCAAAGTTAACATCATCAAGCGTTGAAGAGGTATGCAAAAATATTGGATGTGGGATTGGTGGCTACTAGAGAAGGCACAATGAGATGATGAAAATGATAATGTTAGCTTTGGAGTGTGAAGACATGTCACCTAAGAGGCGGCCACTTCTCTTCAAGTTTCTCCCCGACCCATCTTTTTCCCTAAGTCTAGCATCCTAGCCTTTCTTCCACCTCTTTTCGGTTTCATATCGTAATCCTCACTACCGTCACTCTGTTGGGGACGAGAACTTAAAGTTTCACCTCCCTCGTGGGTTGATGCTTCTTGTTGTTTATTGATGGCTAATAGCGGTGTCTTCAATTCTTGCAAGGAATTGCAGCTCTCCGCAAATGAATGAAGGTCAATGGTGTGCTGGAAGTGACCTCTGAATCTGGCTGCTGAAAGTCTCCTTCCTTTCTTTGCTCCAATTGCACAGCTTTAGGGTTCTCACCCGGAGTTCCCTGGAAAATAAAGTGGTTTCATTGCCAACTTCCTACTGAAGCCAAATGAACGGAGTAACCTGCCTTGGAACCCAATTAGCTTTTTCTGCTAACATTCAAAGAATGCTTATGCTTTCATAATTTGAAAGCATAAGAGTTTCTCGTACAGTTGCATGGAGGATAAACAAGTACGGGCATAAGATATAAACAGAGACATGCACTTTTCTCAAATGGTCAATATTGTTGATATCATAGGCTCATAGTTTAAACAAATTAGGCCTCAGCAGCAAATCCTCTTCGACGTTTGATGATGTTAACTTTGAGGATTAAATGTAATTTTCAGAAATTTATAGGACTAGAATGTTAAGTCGATAACTTAAAGGACATTAATAAAAATAAAGAGACTTTATGTACTCAATAACCTATAGGACTAAGATGTTATCTCAAAAACTTAGAGCATTAAAATGTTATCTTAAAAACCTATACGACTTGAATCAACGTCTATGTGTCCATAATAAACGGCGTTAACGCCATGTCACAGCCATTATACAAAAATGTTAACTTAGAACCATCTTACTCGTTAGAAATGACAAACCTATAGAATTCTTTGTGCATTTTCCCCGAATTTTTTACTTGCAATTTGAAAATCATGTGCAGCAATTGAAGTAAGCAAAGACTTCAGAAAGTCTTCTTCAAAAATATTGGAGACTCAAGAGGTTGTTGCTAAAAAATTTTTATCTCATGTAATTGAGCTCATCTCTACTTATAGTGTGTTCAGGACGAACAAAATTTCCAGAAAATATTTGAATTTGAATATACTGTTTATTGATTTGATAAAATGTATGATTATGATAATTAATTTTGCCCCAAAAGGTTATCCATATTACAAAAATACCTAATATATTAATTGCAAAAGAACAAGGGTAATTTGGTAAACTTCAGCTATTGTGCAACTTTTGTCTCCATCCCAATGATGTAATTGTTGATTTTAGATCTTCATTAATCTCATTCATTTGCATACACATGCAGATTACATCTTTTTTTTAGAGATCCATAGCATGATGTGTTTTATTATAATCATGTCTCTCCATTTTCATGAAGAAGAAAGAGGAGGAGGAGGAAGAAGAATGAGATTGGAGAGTACCTTGCACCATTGAAGACAGCAAAAAGGAATTTATGTCATTGCTCCAAACGTATGCTTCACTTGTATCTTTAAGAACACCTTCGAATTCCTTCAACAATGGTGGCGGATCTTCTTGAATCTTCATGTGCTCAAGTTGTTGCAAGAGGGCTGATTGCATGTGAGATGAAGGGGTTGTTTTGTGTTATATGGCCACAAAATAAGTTCACCCGAAATGCTCCAAGGCTTGAAGTTTCGGCTAGAAAGAGAGAAGAAAAAATGGAGAAGATTTTCGGATACAAGTGTGTATTGTGGCCGAAAATCCCATCTCTATTTATAGATGAAGGGAGTGGTTACAAGGAGAGGAAATAACCTCCTTATGGCCGAAAGTACACATACTTTCGGCCTTTAAAGGAGTTATTCCTCCCTTGTGCACAATTAAGCCTTGAAGGCTAGTAACCACCTCTTAAGCCAAAGGGTGCCTCCCAAGGAGGTGCCTTTTCGGCAATTCAATGCTCTCATGGCCGGTTTACACCTGGTAACTACCAAGAGATGTGCACACATGCACTAGGGTGCATACACCATGCACCTCAACTGCCAAAGCCATGTCCTTTTACTAAAATACCCTTATTTTGTATTAAATGATACTAATAGGTAGTTAACAGTTATGAAACATCGCAAATGTTCCATATGGCCACAATTCACATAATTGAATTCCAAAGAACTCATTTCAGCTCATCTTGAGCTGAAAATCACTTCTCCATCAAGACTAGCTCATTTGAGCTCAAGTTGCTTACTTCTAGTCAACATGACTAGGGTTAGCTACCTTGAGCTAAGAGTTGCTACTTCTAACTACCATAAGCTGAAGTTGACCACTTCTAGTCAACTTAAGCTAGTTTTAGCTACTACTAGTTAACTTGAGCTGGAGTTGTATAGTTACTTCTAGCTGGAGTGAGCTCACTTTGAGCTCAGTCTAGCTACATCTAGCTAGTGTGAGCTCAAGTTGAGCTCCTTGAGCTGACTTGAGCTGTATCTAGCTATTTCTAGCTAGGGATGAGCTTAGTTTAGCTACTTCTAGCTACATTGAGCTAAAGCAAGCTACTTCTAGTTTAATTTGAGCTCACACTTAACTTCACAAGCTCAAGTACCACCTCAAAAGAACTTGGTGTGCCAAGAATTCCAACAGTAATGCGTCAAACTTGGAAAATATTTTTCTAGAATTTAGGCTACTGAAATAACTGAACACAACCTTAGTTCTTTTTTATTCCTTTCATACCACATTTAACTATATACTCCCTCCGTACCCTATTAATTGATCTATTTATTTTGGTTATTTCACAGTATTTAATCTATAATTTTATTTATGAATATCTAGACATGTAAAGTTAAATAATTTACATACGTATCATAATTTGAAATACAAATGTTCTAAATAGATTTTTTTTAATTTTTTTTCATTGTTTATCTTTATAAAAATATGAGTCGAACATTGAACCTTTAAACACAAAAAATAAATGGATCAATTAATGGGTACGAATGAAATGAAGTACTATTTATGGAAGTATTGATATGGCTTAATGAATAGCCTCAATTTTGACATTTGTTTAGTCAAACCTCAAAACACCTCTATCTTTCTTTACTTTCACATTTAAGGCATTGACATTTGTTTGTGACACATATGTATCCCACATTATTTTTTCCAAACTAATTGCCTAAATGAAAATAATGATTTAATTGATGGAGCTTATATTTCCCATGTCCTTTTTGTATTTTAACCGAATTTACTTTTAAATTGACCAACAAATTCTCAACATTCTTAACTTTCATACAAAAGAACCCTTAAATTTTTGCATGTATATAAAATTCTAAATTAGATGTCAATATTTATGTAGTGTTATTTTATTTTCATTAATAAAGTTAAATGTTACTCCCCCGTCCCCAAATAATTCTACATTTTGATTTTGATGTTTCAAGATTAAATGTTTGACTCAAATTTTTAATAAAAGATATCAAGTTTAAAAAATTCAGGAAAAAAGATATTTAGAAAGTTTATACTTCAAATTATGTTATGCATATAAATTATTAACTTTAAATGTCTAAACATTCATTAAAAAAATCATAGATTAAATATTGTAAAACAACAAAAATAAACTCTAGAATTATTTGGGGACGGAGGGGTAATTATTTTCAAACGAATTCCATTATTTTCTATGTTTCTTTATGTTTAATTTTTTAAAGATGATATACACTTGGCATTTTTGTAGTTTTTTGATCAGGATAAAGCTATTTCTTCTTCAAATCAAACACCTTTACCCCATTTTTTTTCATTTCCTTATTATATACCCTTACATTTTTTGTTGACTAATTTGATTGGCTAATTCAATTTTAAAAAGTTACTAAAACCCTTTACCTACCCTTTGCTTTTTATTGTGAGCATTTTCTTGTTCAAAATTTAGATACTTAAAATTCAGTTACTAATTTTTTTTGAAATCAAGTTTTTTTTCCCTTTGTTTATTTTCAGTTTGCACTTTGTTTCTCATTTCTTGCACTCCGTATAATATTTAAACACTTATTATTATAATCTACCCACTTAATGTATCTTTTCCTTGGGTTATTATGCTATCTTTAGCCTTTCATTTTAGATGATTACGCAATTTAGTCATTTAGTGTTTTTTTATGGAATTAATTTGATTTCTTATTAAACCCCTACATAATATTTTTGTCATTGTTCCTCCATGTCCATGAAAATGCTTATTTTCACTTTCCAAACTAATTTTGTTCAAATTTTTTCACATCTAATTAAGTTTACGTTTATTTCCCTTACCAAATTAATTTTGTTCACATTTTCCCTTTTCATTTATGATACTTATAATTTAGTCAATGGATTTTTCATATCAAATCATTATATTTTTCCTTCATCTTTTTCGAATTCAATCAATTCGAATTTAATTTTCGAGATTTTCCTTCACTTTTTTTAAGATTAGAGAGGGTTAGCATTTTTTTCTTGGATAATATTTTTTTTAGTTGCATTAGTGATATAAGATCCACAATGATCAACATATAAATTTCAATTTATTCGTTGAAAACACATTTTACATTGCACTGATGAACATTTTTTTACATGTATTCTCGCTTTTATGCTTAATAAATGTTGAATATGTGTTGATCCACCGCGAAGCGCGGGAAACAAATCCTAGTATCTAACCTATTTTTATACCCTCATGACAATCGTTTTTTCAATTGGGATAGAGATGACAGTGAAAATTCGTCTTAAATTTTACCCATGTCACATACAACCTTAATCAAACACTGCATGTCCTGCCAATTAATTCAGTACAAGATAATAAGGTTGAAATTTTAACAAGCAGCACCCACCACCAGTTCTCTCTCGGCATGTGTAGATGCTGCTTCGTTGCCTTAGGGCAAAATCTGATCTGCTCCTCAAACTTCATCAAATCAAACAGTCCTACCCTCAAAGATTTACTAGGTTTCGCTTGCCCCCATGAACTTTGCAAGTCAAGGCAGACACCAGGCTTCAAACATTTTTTCCCCACTCATGATGCTTGAAACCATGCTTCTAATTAACGCTTAAGGAACGCTTTTTTATTTCCAGGCAAGTAGATGATAAAAATAAAACAGAAGGCTGCGTTCTTCCCAACTGGATTGTGTCCAAATGAATTCAGATTTGTTGAGTGATAGCGTATAATCAGACGATCAAAGTAGCAGGCAATGGAAGAAAGGACTTGTATCATGAGTTGAGGCAGAAATGTTGATAACCCATCATATTCATCCACGTCGGTCATAGTACTTCTGTGTACAAAACCAGAAATGTTCATCAGAATCATAGACATTAGAAATTATTTAGAATCCAACAGAGATAAAACTGGTTTGGTCAGTTCTAATCTGACAGATAAAACATCAAGGTTTGAACAAGACCAGAAGGCAAGGGGGAAAAGGCAGGAGAATACAGATGTTAAATGAAAACACACCTTAGAAATTGAAGGACAAGATATGAGAATAACTAACCAAAAAAAATGGCAGGCTATCGATCAGTGGTTCGAGTCAGTGTCTTGAATAATACTATCCACATTGTTGCTGCCTTTTAATCCAACACAAGGTGTCAAAGGTGGGAAAGAAGGAATAGCTTTCAAGATGAACTTCCGGCCACTTCTTAATCGTCCTGAACAGCTTGATCCAATTTCAAGAATAGTATGTGGAGGTGAAACTCGCTTTCCAGTTGGCGAGCTTGCTTTTACAGGCTTACCGGGGATTGAAGCATCTTTCAACAGCTCAGGAGTATCATCTTCCATGATGCAACAAGATCCAACATCAGAACTAGGCTCCTGCAACTTTTTAGGGCCATCTGGTTGTGATACTGGTGTAAGAGGTGAATGAGAACCCCGCCAATGAAGAGATCTACCAGAAATACCACCACTTGCACGAAACTGGAACTGTGTTACGTTTGACAGATCACTTGCTTTGGATGATGCCGAAGCCATCGGAGCTGAGGGGCTGTTTGACATGGGACTAAGATGGCATGTATCAGCATCGTTTAGATCCATCCTTTGACTATGATTTTCATCAGCACTCTTATCTTTGCTACTCTCCAAAACTACATCAATATTTCTAGAATTCCTTGAAGACTTTGTATAAGATGATAAAACAGTGAGCCCAGATTCTGGTGAGGTAGGACATCTCCTTGTAAGAAAACATGTTTCTGATGCTTTATTCTTGTTCCTGTCAACAAAAGGAAGCAAAGAAATCACGAACTAAAGAAGTCGATGCATACTATTACTGTAATTTACGGATAACAAACTATGCTGGAAACTATTGTCTCAGAAACAGTACTCTGAGCAAGGAAAGGAAGGCGTCAAAGGAATGTGATAGCTGGGGTTAGGTAGTTCATTCAATTTGTGATCTTGCTTAGTTGCCACCACCTCCAGCTTGGCATTAAGTGTGTCACAGTAGAACCCGCTACTCATCAGTTCTTCACTTGGAAGATAACCTTACAGGAGAACAACGAATAATAATAATAATAATAATAATAATAATAATAATAATAATAATAATAATAATAATAATAATAATAATAAGAAGAAGAAGAAGAAAAAGCTGGTATGCTTACTATGAAGGAGTGAAATAGATTGGGAAAGGAATAAGATATTTGATCCACCATTACATCTGAATGGACTTTAAAATTTGTAGCAAATTTCACCAGTAAAATCACAGCAGATAAGACTCAATTGCATGAATAGCATAAGACAGAAATAGCCATTGGTGAGGCCATATGATTTCATATTTCAATTCCATGTTAACTCAAATATATTCTGAAAAATGCAAAAGGAGAAATGCCTCTCTTAGTCCCACACCTGATGAAATATGCATACATTTATAATGCAATAAATATAGACAATCCAGGAAAAGTCTTAAAAAACATACCTTCCCTTGTACCGTAAATATTCTTACATCCTTCACATCGACATCCAGCTGAGCATCCAACATTAGCCTGTCTCAAAAATAAAACTCGGTAAGTTGGCTATGAACCTAGACATATAACCTGTTAAGAACAACTAAATGCATCACATAATACGAGGAGAATACCTGATAGCATTCACAATATTTTTTCTGACACATTGACCTTTTGCAGTTACATCCTCTTTGATGTCTTGCAGTAGAAGGTGTTGTCAAATTTCCGTCTTCCTGAACAAGGAAACAGAGTGATTGATTTAATAGGGTAAAACGACACACACAGTGAACAGATTTTTGAGAAATAATCAAGAGGTAACAACATGGGCATTCAACAGAACACACTTGTACTCTGCCATTAATTGGGGAGCTGACATTATGCTGTATGATTTTGGGAGCAAATGCTAGTGGATTGCGAGATTCAATTTGGCACCGGGTCTCAAGAACTCTATCTCGATATTCAGGTCTGTTGAAGCACTCTCGGCAAGAACAAGCTCCAGAGCAGTAAATCCCCGCAGCAAAACAATCACAGTAACTGCAAAGAAGAAAATTTGAAGGTACATAAGCAAGGACACATGCTGAATACTTCCAACATTAACATGGCTTTCACGTGAAACAAATTTTTAACTTACAGTTTCAAACATTTGCTCTTCTTACAGTTGCAATGTTTGCAACCGTCTTCATCAACTGTGCTGGATGATTTCTTCCTAAAGTAAGATGTGAACAATTTTGCATTCATTAAGAGGTATGCAAACCGCTAAAAGAAAACGGGTCATATCATGCAATCTTGCCTTTTCTTCTTGGTGCTTTGCTGGTCACACTCTTCATGGTTTTCAGGATGATCCAAGGTACACTTCCTTTTAGTGTCTGGGGTAGCATGATGCTCCATTTGCTCTTCACTGGATAAAGGTTCATAACTGCCACCTACAGACGTGAAATCCCTGGTTTCAAGTGCTTCATCCTTTACAATTGGCACAGTTTCATCAACAGAATTCATGGAGCTCTTTGTCCTTTCCAGAGAATAAGCGGAATTTAAGTTTTCCTGTGATACCAGCTTCATGCTTTCAGTTCCAGGGGAGGCCATTGGTATAGAACTAACAATGCTGTTAAGGTGCAACCCTATGCCTGATGGTTTTGAAAAAGTTAAGGGAGACTTCATGCTATTGTTTATGGTGTGCTGATCCACTGAGGTCTGTGCTATATTGACAAGCTTTATCTTTTGAGAAGCACTCAAATCGGCACAATTTGAATCAAAACCTTCAATTGTGTAAGCTATTGAGAGAGAGTTTGAAGGAGGCACATCAGTGAACAGATTTGAGACATCTAATCCCTGTGCTTTTGCATTCCCTTCAGCTTCTCCAAATTGAAGGCACCGTCTACTTATGCCACGTTGATGTTGACTGACCTGTATTGTGCATTTCGATTACTCTGACTCTAGTATTTGTTCACAACATTTAGCAAAAATGACATGCCACAAGATACAATCGAACTTATATCAGCACAGAAACAAGATCATTATGAAACAAGCATGTTAAAGCATCTACCTTAAAACCATTTGGCTTTGAGTAGAAAGGTCTCACATGTTATAAGGTCTTCACTAAACCATAGAGAACTTTCCCTTTTAACATAGTAAATATTACCATATTGAGATTCCTCAGAGCCTCTAGCATAAATGGATACTCAATCGATTATAAATATATTGATAAATCAACAAAGTCTTGACAGGTACATGAATCCTGTGTCTTTATTTCACTTGATTGCTAACAAGCTTCGCTGGATGCCCTAGAAAACTCTCTGTATCCAGATAATTTTAGGTCTCCTCCAATCTTTTATAACCCCTCATATCTAACATGTAGCTCTTATGAACTAAAGCAGCTACAGATATCAGGTATGCATTGGATATGAACAAAAATCTAAACATCTAATGCAACTCTCCTTGGTTGTCATAAATTGGAACTACTTTTCCATTGCCCCTAATATACTCATCTCATTCAAGTACAGAGATAGAGAAAACACATAGAGTGAGAGAGGAAGTAATTCATTGACAAGTTTGACAACATTTAGCACTGCCAAAAGCCAACGCAAATAAAAGATCCCATCCCATCCATGTCACACAGCAACATTTTACTTTAATAGTAAGCATTCAATATGCACTGAGATCTTTGTCATACCTCAGGATCAGTGGGTCTGTTAGATGTTGCCTCAACTTTTTCAGCAGGAACCTCATTCCTTGGAACAACCTGTAATGTTAGATCCAACCGTTGAGAGTAACCTTCCGATCTATCATTTCCATCATTCTGCATCACCAAGAAGGACTACTAAAAATGTGCATGTTCTTTTTCGGTCATATTTATTTAAGTACTCAGTCTTTAAATGCAAAATTCTAATTACCTGGACTTGACAGTTTTTCAGTTTCTGTGTCAATTTTATTGGATCAGACAATAGTTCCATGCATTCATGATGAGGCCTCTCACTTTCTTTAGATTCCTCCTCACTAGAGCTCAACTTTTTCTCAAATTCCTCATCAAATTTTGTTGTCAACGACATAATGAAGGTCTCTGCTTCTGAATCTGCAACATTTTTCTTATGGAACTCTTGGGCAGTCTTCTCTGAACTGACATGATCATCTACGGATGATTCAAACCATTTAACAGATAACTTTGAATTTGTGCAAGAAGAATCAGCAGAGTTTAGACAATCAGGGTCTACAGGATCGGTCAAATATCCAACTACAGACCCAGAAGAATCGCTTGACTGGACCTGCGGGGATTTCCCGGAACCATCATCTTTAGTATCAGCAACAAAAGCCTCTTGAAATTGGATAACAGAGCTCTCAATTCTACTGGAACTAGCGGTACCATCACCGGTCATGTTTCCTCCATCACGGCCTAAAATAGTGTCCCCACTTAATGGTTGCAGCCTGTTATTAAAAGTATCTCATGTGAAAAGTTCAGCAATAATTAGTCAAGACAGTAAATATGCACATCAACGGAGCTCAAACCTTTCTAAGAGATTTGCTTCACGAATGGTGTTCACGCGAGGAGTTGAAAATACAAGAGGGGGAGAATTCAGTGCCAAGCACCCTTGAATGGCATGTGAAGCCTTGACAGGATTTATAGGGGATAAACTGCTTATGAAGTTGGAAAAGGGCGATTCCTGGAACAGTTAAAATGTTGGAGAGTATATGGTAAAATTAATCATGTACAAAATGGTAAATCTCCATGCAATTAGAGTACAGCAGGAAAGGGAACTACTATGACTTTGTATTGTTGAAACAGCACATGATTAACACGGAACAGCCTAGTGTCAGTTGAACAGTGAACCAAAATATGCCCAATTCCTCTCAACCAACAACCTGTATAAGGAAACTCGATTTTGGAAGCCTGAGAAATTGGAAGAAACAAGATGATCCAACCCTCTAAAATGTCAACCCTAAAACAAAATTCTCACTCTCACAGCGATCCAGAAGAAATGTCTTCCCCCAACAATAAAAGGTAGCCACTAATTCTTCAGCTTCCCAGTCCCATCTAACCCAAATTTCTGCAGTAGACACCAGCATTTCGCTAATAGACAGCACAATCAACTGGTAGAACCCCCATAATACGAAGATCATCAAGATCGAAGTAACCAGTAGCAAGCAATTACAGTAATGAAGTTATCATGTGAAAGGATAATTGAAGGTACTTGAACGGGAGATGAAGCAGAGGTAATGGCGGCGGCGGTGGCGGTGACGGTGGGAGGATGCTTGGCCTCAGAAGAATCCATGGACGGAAACCCTAACCCTAGAGGTCACCGCCTGCATCTTCTTCGCCTGAACACTTTCAGGCTGAAATGGAAAGGATTGGTGACTCCATTGCCGAATTTTCCTCGTCTTTTAATTTTTCGTGTTTTTTTTTCTCGAATTATTTCGTTTCCTATGTTTTTTACTACTCGGTTTTTTGTTTGTCTACTGAATGTTTCATTTTTCTTTTAATTTTAGGAGTTACATGTGGACGGTTCGGAAATCGGATCGGAAGAGGAGAGACGTAGGATTGGGAGGCGGGCGTTTGAAAAACCGAGCGGGAAAATGTTTTACTGGTCTCTTTTGAGTCTTTGGATTTGGGCTGGGCTGGCTCAGTTTCGGGTTTGCTTTTTTTTATATATATATATAAAAAAACAATTATGGATCGATATTGCTTGTTCCCTCTTCCCTCGTATTTGCTCTAGGGTCTAGGGCATGTTCATGGTTGAATCCCAAAATGATTTTTGCATTTGATCTGGCCTTGAGATTATAAAATGTTGAAGATTTAAGGGTAATAAAATAAAACTGTAATATAAGATAAAAATAATTTTTTTGTGAAAAATGAAGATTGGGGGGGATAAACGATAATAATGGTGTTAAAAAAATTTATTTTAAAAAAACGAATAAATATTTTTGAGACAATCCAAAAGGAATACAATTGAATCATTTTGGACGGATGAAGTATTTTTAAGAGAGAGAAAAATACTCAATTCATTTCCTTTCTATTACTATGGGTGTGTTCTTTACATAATTTTTTTTTGAAGAATTTTGGTTAAATATTTGAAAATTAATTGTAACATTTGATTTGATGGAGGGAAAATGTTGATTTGACATTTTGTTAATGGAATTATTTGGTAAAGAACACACCCTACAATTAAATACAATATCTGTGTTTGACTTAAATTATTATAATAAATTACTGGTTTTGTAATGTCAAAAGTTTGAATAAGCGATTATTGAATAGATTCTACTAATTTGTACACCCCATACGTCTTGCTTAAACTTTTTACTACTATAATTAGGGGGGTTCAAACCTGAGATGAGTACAAAAAAAAAATTCAGTGTTTTTTTGCAAAATTCACGGTGAAAAACCAAAAATTGCCTCCTCGTCGTCGCCCAGCTCCTCGTCGTCGCCCAGCTCTCAGCCGATGCCTCCTCACTCCCACTCCCTCTTCCCCGCCAGCCGTCGGAGACCAACAGATCAGGAGAGGAGTGCCTTCCGATCGGCCTCCTCACCCACACTCCCCTCTTCCCTGCCAGCCGCCGGAGACCGAGGAGTGCCTTCCGATCGGCCTCCTCACCCCCACTCCCCTCTTCCCTGCCAGCCGCCAGAGACCGAGGAGTGCCTTCCGATCGACCTCCTCACCCCCACTCCCCTCCTCTCTGCTTGGCTGATTTTCGTGGACCCAGTCGCCGGAGAGTAGGCAGGCAGGAGAGGAGTGGGGGTGGGGAAGGTTGCGCGGTTGGTCCGAAGCTTCCGCGACGTTGATTTGGAAGGGCGAAATTCACGGTGAGTTGCCGAAACTCCCGTCCATGAAATTCACCATAGGTTCGGGAAATGAGAAATTTCAAATTTCACCATGAAAAATGGGGAGTGAGATTTTTGATAACTCACCCCAAATCATCAAACTTTGAAACCCCCTATTGCTTAAACACCTCAAATTTCATTTTACTAATGGTCATTTTAGGGAAATATTTACAGTCTATCACTATTAATATCTGCACCAAAACAAAATATTTTTTAAAACAAAATGAGTGTTAATTAAGAAGAGACATGGGGAAGAGTTAACATTTCCTTCGGGTAGTGTTCATTTACATTTTTTCCCAAAAATTTTTTTCAACTTTCTCAATCACAATACATTTAACAACCTTAAATCTATCATTTCTCTATAAAATAATATTTTCATTAAATTTCTCTACTGACATATATTTGATCCATCAATCAAAACACATTTTCTCAAATTTCTCAAATTATTTTCCTACCTCCCTTGAACCGAGCCTCAAATTATTGTAGTACTAGTTACAATAATTAGCTGCGGTACAAAAAACCACCATACATTTTTTAACCATGATGAATAATAGTAATAGTAATTCGAGTTATTTTGTGTAGCATGCATGATGTTGGGTAGAGTTTGGTCAGTACCTTTATTTTATTTTATTTTATTTTTGTCTTTTGGTATTTTTTTATTTTATTTTAGTTTAGTTTTTTTGTTTTTATTAATAAGAAATTATTCTTACATCTTATTTTCATTATTATTTCTTGCATTCATCTTAACTGTTTTGTTTTGTCTTTTTTGTTTAAGGGTATAGCTCGCCTCCTACATTTTATTTTTATTTCTTTTTTGCATTAGGTTCAAGTGTTATTATTATTATTTTTCTTTTGTTTAGTAAGAAGATAACATCTTGCGTACCTCTTATTTTCATTTATTTTGTGGTTCAGCTCTAGATATTTTCAATCTTTTAATCAGACATTTCAACTCTCTGTATTTTTTTGTTTATTCATATTTTTGTTTGTTAAGATGATAATTCTATTTTCACCTCTTACTTGTCATACAACTTAAAACTTGATGTTGTCATAAAATAGTATAAACATTTAAGGAGCAGTCCGTGGTCACCTGTGTCGTAACAGCATGGGCTCGCCTGCGTTTCTACGACCTGAGTTCGTTGCGTCGTGACAGTGATCAGACAACAATGACGTCTAGGTAAGGTGCTCGATTTGAGAGGGAGAAAGGAGAGAAACAAAATGTTTGGGTTGAAGTATTATGGTAAGAAATATTTGTGACAATAAGAGCAGTTAACCATAAAATTCTTAACGATCAACTAATAAAACAAATGGTCAAAGGGGGTAACTGAAGATTTCACCAAACCTCATGAGATAACTGTTGATTTTTTAAAATAGATGGGGCAAACTGAAGATTTGACAAAACCTCAGGGGTTTTTTTTTGTAATTTACCCTTTATTTTTCTTTTGCATAATGTTCTTAAAGTTTTGTACTAAAGGATTTGTCTTTATTGTTCTTTGACTTAGGTAGTCTAAATGGAAAGAATTAATATGCATAGAATGATAGTATGTAATGTTAGATAAACACCTACTGCGAAGCGCAAAGTAATTAAAAACTTTGTTTTATCATATTTGTTTATCGTAACTGGAAACTCTCTTCTTTTTCTTTTTTTATAAAGAAAACGATCCTGGTAGTAATGGTAACTTTTGAATTCTAATAATTGTTATTAACACTACCACTCCTATACATAATTGAACTACTCCATCCATATTATCAAAGCTAATACGCCTTATTTGTTGGGTTAGCCTAGGCCTGTAAATAAACCGAGCCGAGCTCGAACTGTGATTGGCTCGAACTCAGCTCAAATGTTTCAGAACGAAATTGAACTCGGCTCGATAGCTCGACGACCTTCATGATAAAGGCGTGAACTCGAATAGATGTAATGTACAAGTTCGGCTCGATGACTCGTGAGCTGCTTAAAAACTTGTCTATCGGATCCAAACTATACTCGAGTTCAACTTGCTAGCTCGAGAGCTGCTTGAAAACTTGAAATGAAAGTTTTGATTAAATTAGATTTTTTTATAACAAGTTAACTAGACTTTAATATATATATATATAGCTCGATAGCTCGATGCTGTAAAATATAAAAAGCTCGAAACTCGATAAGACAGTGCTCAATAACGCACGAGCCGAGTTCAAGTTCGAGTAAGTTCGATAAAAGCTCGACTCATTTACAACCCTAGGTTAGCCCATTAGTATTGATACATTTATAAATGGAAACCCTTTCACATCAACTTTACATTAGTCATTCATTTTCTCTTCCCACTTAAAAAATTACTTCTATTTTACTTCATCCGTCCCGCAAAGGTTGTCAACATTACTGATTAATAGCCCACCATAAGGGCCCATCATTGAAAAATTCAAGTGGCAACCATGACCTAAGTGACATTCCCGGACTTAATAAACTTTTACCCGGACAAAGTATTGGATATTCTCGGAGAAGCATTACCCGAACATACAGAACACGTGTGCAAATAAACGTTATATTGACATATTACGATCTTGCCACCATTAATACCAGCTATATAGCAACTTTTATGGCATAAGTCAAACTCTCTCGCTTCCAGTCACTTCATTGACGAGACAAACAACTAACGCACTACCAGCAGAACCCTCATTCCTCGAATTCCGAGAATCGTGCAACGCACACATTTCAATGGCATCAAGTAATGTCAACACGTGTCAACAGCGTAGACACGTGACGGCTGCTGCCCAAACAGATGCGCCACCAAATACTATATTGGGTCGTCTCATAAAGGATGTCAACTTCCCTAAAACATAATTTTTCTATCACTATTTTTACCATTTTATCCCATTATCTCACATCATAGACCCACAAGTTTTTCTCTTTTCTCCCACTCAACTTAAAATTGGGGTTCACAAAATTCTCCTTAATTCCTTTTTATGAGGGTAATATTGTCAACACACTACTATTCTATCACTTTCATTAATATATGTGCCCAAACAAATTCTATAACTTTTATGGGACGAAGGGAGTATATGTTAATTTTATCATATTATATTAAAGTCAACAATATTTCATCTTAAAAAATTACTTCTATTTTATATGTTAATTTTATCATATTATATTCAAGTCAACGATATTACATAATCTCTATACTTAAGTAATCCTATCAGATTTAATAGGACACAAAGAGTATCTTTTAGGGAGCCTAAAGCCCTACACTATTTAAATGTTTTCTCATAAATACGTAACTTTATATATATATATATATTTGGTGGAGGTAGGTGTTTAACTAAAAATATTCATTTATGGTTTTAGAGGATTAACTAGGGGTGTAAATAAGAAGGGCTCCTATAGGGTAGCTCGAGCTCGAGTAAGGGTTTATCGAGTCAGTCCCTATCGAGCTCGAGCTCGAGCTCGAGTTCAAGCCGAAATTAAAGCCCGATTGATTAACGGGTCAAGTTCGAGTTTTGTGATACTCAACTCCTATTAATATCGACACTTAAGGGGCCTTCAGGTTTGTTAGCCATCCACTGTACTTATTTATTGGGCTTGCATTTTTTATGTAAACCCACCCAAACCCAAGTTACCCTACCCATATCAAAGACACTCGAACCTTCACTCACCTAGCCTCACTCTTCATTCTCCATTCATATTTGAAGGTCTGCTAGCTAGGGTTCCTCTTCATCTCACTAGAAAACTCGAATCCTTATCCCTACGGTTTCTCTCACTCGCCCAACCCCAAGTTCTTCTCCTACCCAAGCTTTCAATCTTTAAAATGTAATCCGACCAGCAGAACATGACCACCTGGTTTTTTTGTTACTGCCGACAACTCAACAAGTGTAAGTTCTTTAGCTTGATTTTCCCCTTAGTTCAAGCTTCCGATTTCTAACTTGGAATTTCTCTGTTGTATGGACAAATCACACAACATTTCAAAGCTCTTAGCTACCAGCCACTGTCCACCGTTAACTCTTTCCAAAATCTGTTTATGGTTAATTTGAAGGTGAGTATACTCATTGAAGTTTTATTGCTAGTGTATTGCTTAATCTACTTCTATTTATTACTGGGATTTTTTAGTAGGGATCCATTGTCTCGTCTGAGGTTTGGTTTGACAGCTGCTTAACCAAAAGGGGCGGTTTTCTTTTGATTGAACTTATCGGTTGAGAATTTTAGCATTTGATGCGGTTAAGATATGAGTAGCTTCAAATGTTTGCTCATTTGCCTACCTGCTTATCTTGATCTTAATCTGTAGTGATTACAAGAAGAAGAAAAACAACAGGAAGATTAGGGTGCTCTTTGCTTTGTTCATGACACCTTGTCTTTTATTGGTAGCATTATTGGGTTCAAACTTCAAACTCGGATGAATATAATGATTATTTGATGGTGAAAGGCTTTAGAATTTTTCCTACAACATTATGGGATTAAGTAGAAGTGTGTCGGATAGGGAGGTTTTTGATGCTTGATTTGTTTTTAGGTTAGTACATACATTAGACTATATTGGTAATTTTTCATGAAATTTGTTCAGTTGACAACGTCATTAATTGTTGCACATTTATTTCAGGTTGTGAGTATTGCTTTTGGATATAACATTTTAACTTGTACAAGGTATTTCTTGTAAATTGAATAGAATTGTTGTTCTTCTTACTTTTATTGTTGCCTCTAGATGTACATGTTCTGATTTTGTTCTTGAATTCTAACTAAGGATCTAAATTTGATTCAGATTTGGTGTTAGCTTGTATAATTTTGTTGTACTGCTAAAATAAAATTTAGAGTTAAGTTATACTAAAGTGATTGATCATGTTGTGTTAATGTTCACACAGGATATGTACAGTGGTGTTGATGGATATGTGTAGATTCACTAACATTCATTTTGGCTTTGTTGGAGTCTCCAATGAAGCTGTTTTTGTGTTTGCTAAGAATATGGAAGGTATCAAACGTTGCAGACCTACAGTGTACTAATGTAGAAGCTGCAACAAGTACTTGTTGCCTGGACTATATTATTTTGTAAATGAGGAAGAAAAACAATAGGTTACATGTTCTTATTAGCATGCATGGCCATTAGATCATGTGGATTTTTATTTTGGACATGCTTATCAGCATGATGGGACTTAAATTATAAATTACTTGTTTAGGTTGTATCTATTTTAATGTTTTATTCTTTCATATGGTTTTAAAGGACTTAAACTCGAACCTTTCGGGTTGAAGGGCCAAGCTCGAGCTGGATTCGAGTCGAGTTCGAGCCTATCAAATTGGGCTCGACCATTTCGAGCTCGAGCTCGGGTAGTATCGTTAAGCAAAGGGGCCGAGCTCGAGTATAGTGGACTCGAGATTGGCCCGACCCATTTACACCACTAGGATTAACCATTTCAACAAAAAGCTCTAGGACAAATAAATAATACCACAAGTTATCATTTACATATATTAAAATTTTAAACTTTACATACTAAAATATTTTTAAAAAATCATAAATTAAATATAAAAAATGTATCATTTTTAGGGACATATGGAGTATTCATTAGCAAATAAAAATAGACTTCTAGAAGTATATTGGGGAGATTGAAAATTATGAAAGAAAATGCAGGAAAACTTTCATCGTAAATTTTTTGGGATTTGTGTGTAAAAAACACTCTGAAAAAACGATTTAAAAAATGTTGGGACAATTCGGAAAAAGACTAATTTTTTTTGAAGAAGGGTATAAATTGACTCCGCATTCATGTGATTTTTTTTACTTAAAAAAATATATTTTGAATCCACCGATGAGCACTAGAGTAGATACTGGAAGCAACTTTCTACAACCGGTTCCAATGGGTCCAATGTTATTTATTATCCGGGTGATTTTTCACCCACCTAAAGTATTTGAAAAATGGAGGATATATATGTAATTGTCTAATTAGATGGGCTTGGGCTTCTAAATTACCTTATAGATGAATCATTTGAACAAGTGGGTGAAAAATCACCCGGATGATGATTAACATGGTTGTTCCAATGGACATGGGTGTGACCAGCAATCATACTCTTAACCACTCTCGCTTTGTTGACAAACACTCTCTAACGTTGAGACTAAAACACGTTGCAGCCTATAATTAGCTCATTCTTTTGGTCATCCATAAAAAAATTAGATAATCATAATTGGACGGAATGGTGACGTTTGCAAGTTGCCGTCGCCGACAATGGCCGCAGTTGAGCCAACACCATTTTACCACAACTAGTAATTCATTGTTACTGCGGATTATTTCTACAGTATAAGAAGATAAAAAACAACTTTAAAATAAATAATATTGATTTTAAAGAAAGTTTGTTTTTTAATTGTATAGATATTTGTAAAAGAATAAATCAAAGAAAAGTAATTTGTGGAAGAATTATAAATTCGTGGATATTTTAACTGCAAAATGGCGTGACACAACCAGCCATTCAATTCGGTAAAAATAACGGTAGATGGAACTAAAAGAAAACGTCCTTCGGCTTAGCCAAGCCAGATCAAGCTTGTGCTGGAAGCAACTGAAACTGGCTCAGCCGGTGAAGATCTTTTGGCATCGCGAACTAAACACAAAAAAGAGGAAAAAATTGATTTATGAAAAAGACAAGCAACCAGAACAATAGCGAGAAAGATATAGCTGGAGCGGAGATGAGACGAGTGACAGAGATGGCGTGCTGAACAGGAGAGTCTTTCAGACTTAGTCGCCCACTTCTTCTCTCTTCTCTGTCGCAGTAATTTGATCGGACCCGGCTGGGATCCGATCTTTGATTCATTGAAACAGCTGCGAAAGTTGAGCGGTCCGGGTATCTGAGACAATGGAGGCGAATTCCGGACTGGTGGCCGGCTCTCACCGAAGAAACGAGTTGGTTCGGATTCGTCACGATTCCGATGGCGGGGTCTGTCTTTTAGTTTGTTCTTCTGTTTGTTCGTTATGGTTTTCAGATCTGCATTTGATTTAGTAGATAGTGACCTTTGAGCTGAGGGGTTGGTCATTTTCACTGGAGTGGGAGAACTGGGAAGTGTCGCAGTGTGCGTAGTCTAATTTGATTCTGATGGGCTAGCTTTATTGATTTTTTTAGTTGTTTGGTGGACCAAGGGACCGAGAAATTCCGTGTGGTCTAAGTGCCGATCTAGGATGTTCATCTTGGTTTATATCTAATATTTTCCGAGTAAAAAAAAAAAATTCTTGATGCACGAATTTGCTCAAGTTAACCTATGCCAAGTGTGTGGCTGATGAGAGTATTGGTTGGTCATTTGATATGTGCAGTTTCCTTATGATCTTAACTGAGAGGAGATCCAATTTTGTAGCTAAACTTTGTGTTAACCCATTGAATATGCTGTGCTTCAAGGTTTTATAGATGATCAAGTGTTTACATTTTTAAATCTGTATCTGGAACAGTGTCAAATAATTGGATGGTGTGTTCTAACATTTTCACTTAATTATTGTTGGCCGGCTTTAACATTTCCACTTGTACGTTCATTTCAGCCCAAACCCTTGGCACATCTGAGTACACAAACATGTCAAATCTGTGGTGACAGTGTTGGATTAACGGCTACTGGTGATGCATTTGTGGCTTGCAATGAGTGTGCCTTCCCGGTTTGCCGGGCTTGTTATGAGTATGAACGAAAAGATGGCACTCAATGTTGCCCAGTGCAAGACCAGATATAGAAGGCACAAAGGTTGGTCGGTTGAGTTCAATTATTTCATGATATTAGCAGTTGAAACAAAATAAGGAAACTATTCAAATGTACTGTATGATGCCTGATGGTGTTTGTGATCATTTGTCATTTCTGCACACTTCAGGGAGTCCTCGTGTGGATGTGATGATGATGAAGATGATGTTGATGACTTGGAGAATGAGTTTAATTATGCCCAAGGAGGCAACCAAGTGAGGCAGAAGTGGCATTCCGATGAGTTGGAATTATCTTCATCATCTAGGCATGAATCTCAGCCAATTCCTCTGCTCACTCATGGTCATACGGTAGGTGCCTGTAAGATTTCCTCTTTTTTGCTATCACTTGTATTTTTGTAAAATGCTAATCCAGCATATCTTACCTTCCTGAATAACTAGAATCCTAAAATACATACTGCAATGTGAGGATTTACAGTATGTTTATGCCAGGAATCGTGTTGTTTATGCAAATGAAGTGCTGTTTCCGTAACAACTAAAGTCAATTTAATATGAAAATTTGTTGACAATGAAGAGTTCAACAGGCTTGCCTTTGATCTTTGTTAGATGCATATATTTCTCTCTTTGAAATATTTGGGTGGTTGGATAGTGTGTGGCTTATAATATTTCCAGCAAGTTGTTGCGCCTATGGGTGGGAATCACTGGCACCAGCTTTTTTGTTTATTAATTTCAAGACAGCTATCTGAATCTCAAGATCATGTACTGATAAAACTTTTTCCTGTAATGTCTTCAGGTATCTGGTGAAATTCCATGTTCTACACTTGACACTCAGTCTGTGCGAACCACATCTGGTCCTCTAGGTCCTTCCGAAAAGCATGCCTCATCTTCCCCGTATATCGATCCAAGGCAGCCAGGTAAATTAACTTAGTTTCGTTTGGAGTCAAACAAAGAATGTGCAGATTTCATTCTTTATAAAGTTTTCCTCCAGTGACAATTATCATGTTTCTATTCTGCAGTACCGGTGAGAATTGTGGACCCATCAAAGGACTTGAATTCCTATGGCCTTGGGAATGTTGACTGGAAGGAAAGGGTTGAAGGCTGGAAGCTCAAACAGGATAAAAGTATGACGCAGATGACGAATAGATATCCTGAAGGGAAGGGAGATATAGAGGGAACTGGTTCAAATGGTGAAGAGTTGCAGATGTGAGTTCTATCTCTGCCATTCCCCGCCCCCTCCTTGTTTACCCCAAAAGCTCTCCCCCATTTGTCAATATACGAATGTTTGCCATGACTCTGATGGTTTGTGCACTACAGGGCAGATGATGCTCGACAACCTATGAGTCGTGTGGTACCAATTTCTCCATCTCATCTAACTCCATATCGGGTTGTTATCATTCCCCGGCTTATCATCTTGGGTTTCTTCTTGCAATATCGGGTCACTCATCCTGTTAGAGATGCATATCCATTGTGGCTGACATCAGTAATCTGTGAGATTTTGTTTGCCTTATCCTGGCTATTGGATCAGTTTCCAAAATGGTACCCTATCAACCGGGAGACATATCTTGACAGGCTGGCACTTAGTTTAGTGAAGATGCTTAAAAAATCATTGGTTATGCTCTCTCTCTCTCTCTCTCTCTCTCTCTCAGAGTATGTCTGCGCAGATATGTGTCCAATTAGTAAAATTGGTCTTTTTCTTTCAGATATGATCGAGAAGGAGAACCATCTCAACTTGCCCCTGTTGATGTTTTTGTTAGTACAGTGGATCCTATGAAAGAACCACCACTTGTTACAGCAAACACTGTCTTGTCCATTCTTTCTGTGGATTACCCTGTGGATAAGGTGGCATGCTATGTCTCGGATGATGGTTCAGCTATGTTGACATTTGAAGCCCTTTCTGAAACTGCTGAATTTGCAAGGAAGTGGGTTCCTTTCTGCAAGAAGCACAGCATTGAGCCTAGAGCTCCAGAGTTCTATTTTGCTCATAAGATAGACTATTTGAAGGACAAGATACAGCACTCCTTTGTTAAAGAGCGAAGGGCAATGAAAGTAAGTTTTTTGATGCAAATCCTACTAGTAGTTCTCTTCACTACATCTGTAAAAAAAATTCTTAGTTATGAAACAGTCTTTTGGACTTACACTCAGTTGTTCATTTGTTTGTCAATTTCTTGCTGACTTTAAATCCATAAGGAAAAGTTGAAATGACTTCCGTAAAATTTCAAATAATGAAAAGTAAAATCCCAGTGTAATTCTTTCGCAAGTGTGATTGTGTTGTATTCGATCGTAGCTTGAGATAGATATACAAGTGTATTATTTGGACAGAAAAAAAAGAGTTATGGAGGTGCAAAGTAGAGAATGAGCGAGGCAGCTGGACATCTTGTATGGTTAAAGATTCAATAAATCAGCCTAGTAAAAAGAAGTGTCCAGTCCACTTGGACATTAAAGACATTTCTGTCTGTATTTTTCAAGTATGTCTCCCACATCAATCTGGCCTTTATATTTTCTGAATCAAACCTTCCCACAACAGAGAATATGAAGAGTTCAAGGTGCGGATTAATGCTCTTGTTGCTAAGGCTCAAAAGATGCCCGAGGAAGGGTGGACAATGCAAGATGGAACACCTTGGCCCGGAAATAATCCTAGGGATCATCCTGGGATGATTCAGGTACTTATCTCCATGCTGATCAGTGTCAGTTTATTTTGTTGCTGTTGTATTCCCAGTTTTTAGTTTTTCTTTTTAATCCATGCAACAGGTCTTTCTAGGCCACAGTTGGGGACTGGGCACTGATGGAAATGAACTACCTCGTCTTATTTATGTCTCTCGTGAGAAACGGCCTGGATTTCAACATCATAAGAAAGCCGGAGCAATGAATGCTTTGGTATGCTATGCACTCTGCTCTTTTTGTTGTCCGTGTGTATCATCACCAAATTTCCTATTCAAGTTTGAGAACCATTACTTTGAAATGAATGTAGAGATTCTGCATTAGCATGTAATCTTCTTTGACGTGAACTTTATTTTCTCCCTGGCTTGCTGATTTATTCTTTGTTGCTACACACACAGCAGATCATTAAAAACACTGTCAAAATCCTCGATGCACCTGTCCATGGTTTTGATATGAACATTGCCAAAATCCTCAGCAGACTGTCCCTTGTTTTTATGATTTCTTTACATCTTATCCTGAACTTGGGGATACTAGTATAATGCAAACATATGAAATTAGTTCATTTTTTCACTGACCTGGTATTTACTATAACATACAGATCCGGGTTTCCACTGTCCTAACCAATGGTGCATACTTATTGAATGTCGATTGTGATCACTACTTCAATAACAGCAAAGCTCTTAAAGAAGCCATGTGTTTCATGATGGATCCCGCTTATGGAAAGAAGACATGCTATGTCCAGTTCCATAGCGTTTTGATGGCATTGATCTACACGATCGATATGCCAATAGGAATATTGTTTTCTTTGATGTATGTCACTTGTTCTTTCATCTTATCATTGTTCTTTGTTAATTTTCTATGTTATGTAGAATAATATTATTGCCCCATTGTGGACTGCAGATCAACTTGAAAGGCTTGGATGGCATCCAAGGTCCAGTCTATGTGGGAACAGGTTGCTGTTTCAATCGGCAAGCACTTTACGGATATGATCCAGTTTTAACTGAAGAAGATCTCGAACCAAATATCATCGTGAAAAGTTGTTGCGGTTCAAGAAAGAAAGGTAGAAGCAAAAATAAGAAATACATTGACAAGAAAAGGAAAGCCAAGAGAACTGAATCTACCATTCCAATTTTCAATATGGAAGACATTGAGGACGGTGTTGACGGTAGGCTTGAGAAAGATGTCACCTCGAAACTGTTATTTCTGAAGTAATTTGTCAGATGCTGATATTAGTTGTTCAAGAAGTTTGTTTGATTTTTATAGTGTTTGCTTCCTTTTTCCAGGATATGATGATGAGAGGTCACTTCTCATGTCTCAAAAGAGCCTAGAGAAGCGTTTTGGACAATCCCCAGTATTTATTGCTGCCACGTTTATGGAGCAAGGAGGCATTCCACCATCGACAAATCCTGCTTCTCTTTTGAAAGAAGCAATCCATGTTATTAGTTGCGGATACGAGGACAAGACTGAATGGGGCAAAGAGGTCAGCAAGTTAAATACATAGAAATTAGTCATGCGCATGTTACAGTTAGCTTATTCTATTTATAATTATTCGTTTCTGTATTTGTATGTATTTTTCCTGGCAGATTGGATGGATTTATGGATCAGTCACGGAAGACATTTTAACCGGATTTAAGATGCATGCTCGTGGTTGGATATCCGTTTATTGCATGCCTCCACGTCCAGCATTTAAAGGGTCTGCTCCTATCAACCTTTCAGATCGTCTGAATCAGGTTCTTCGTTGGGCATTGGGATCCATTGAGATTTTGCTTAGTAGGCATTGCCCCATATGGTATGGCTACAGTGGGAGACTGAGACTTTTGGAGCGACTGGCTTATATAAATACTATCGTGTATCCACTCACCTCGATTCCTCTGATCGCTTACTGTCTGCTGCCTGCCTTTTGCCTTCTTACGAATAAATTTATCATTCCTGAGGTAATATTTGCAGTTTCATTGCATATTTGACAATTGACACTGCTTTTCTGTTTACTTCTCTGCTCCCTTTTCTTGAGCACTTTTGTGACTTCTTTGCTCCCTTTGTCCGCAAAATTAAAGAGCTTGTTCTGGTTATGATGCAGATAAGCAACTACGCTAGCATGTGGTTCATTCTTCTTTTCGTCTCCATTTTTGCCACTGGTATCCTTGAGCTCAGGTGGAGTGGTGTCAGTCTTGAGGACTGGTGGAGAAATGAACAGTTCTGGGTCATAGGTGGCACATCAGCTCACCTGTTTGCCGTTTCCAGGGGCTTTTGAAAGTGCTTGCTGGAATAGATACAAACTTCACTGTCACTTCAAAGGCATCAGATGAAGATGGGGACTTTGCTGAACTTTATGTCTTCAAATGGACATCCCTTCTCATCCCTCCAACCACTGTACTTCTCGTGAATATAATTGGCATAGTGGCTGGCGTATCATATGCCATCAACAGTGGCTACCAATCTTGGGGTCCTCTTTTCGGCAAGCTTTTCTTTGCCATCTGGGTTATTGCCCATCTGTACCCGTTCCTGAAAGGTTTGCTCGGTCGCCAAAATCGTACACCCACCATTGTCATTGTATGGTCCATTCTTCTTGCTTCCATTTTCTCCTTGCTGTGGGTGCGCATTGACCCCTTCATCAATGATGCCACCAAAGCTGCAAATGGTCAATGTGGCGTTAATTGCTAATTTACATGGACTTTAAAAAGGTAAATTTCTGGTCCATCTTTTGACATTTTCTGGTGGTACATAGCAAGGAACTGGGTGGGATATCGAAGGTGGGTCTACAAGTGATCGGGGCTTACTGGTGTTTGTAGTGTTGTGTTTGGTACAGTGAAGGCCTACAGGGGAAGTAACTTATTGCGCAAGGCATCCACTTTTGTCCTAAAGCTGGACATGTATTTTGGACCTTATCAAGTTTGCTCTAGTCGATGCAACTCATGAATTGTTTCTATTATCTTGCCAAATGGTGTAGAAAATACATACATTTTGTTGAGTCCGTCTTTTGAATAGGAACAATAAGCAATGGCAGTGCCACTTTGTGAACAAGTAGATTAGAATGTGCCTAAGATTTTGAAGGTAAAAATGTAAAATAGACATAATAAGATGAGAATAATTTTTTGAGCAGAGAAAAATAATAATGAAGGTCATAAACTAAAGTAGGTAGGTAAAAACTTCCTAAATTGAAGCGCATTAATTATTTTTGTTGAATATCCAGAAAATGAATAAGAATCAATTTTTATGGGACCAAGTATCAAATTCCATTCCTCAACATCAAGAGTGTGTTCTTTCCCATTTTTTTCATCAAAAAACTATCAAATTAATTTATTTTCCTTCCAAATTTTACCTTTACAAACATCAAATCAATTTTCAATACTTTACATTTTATTCACCAAATTCCCAACAAAGAAAAAAAAAGGACAATTGGACCTCGTTCGTTTCTATCTACCCCTAAAGTAAAGCCCAGTCCGACAGAAGCCCAATTCGGCCTGACCTTTTGCTTCAAAACGACACCGTATCTCTTCGTAGAAGAGCCCGACAGTTAATTCAAACCCCTGTAAAGGAGGAGCTAGGGTCAAGGGTTTTTGAGGGTCGCTCGAGCCACCAGAGAAAGAGAAAGAGAAAGAGAGAGAGAGAGAGCGGATCGTCAGAAATCTTAATCCGACTTTTTCTTGTCGGTCGGAGCTGAGAAATGGAGGGAGTTACAGAGGCCGTCATCAATTTGACCATCTCCGATTCAGCTTCCATCAAGAAGAACCGAATCCAAGTTTCTAACACTAAGAAACCCCTTTTCTTCTACGTCAATCTCGCCAAGGTACTTTTTCAATCTCTTCCCTTTAAAAATTTTCAGCTTCATTCTCCGTGTAATACCTAGATTATGATTGTGTTCGGAGATGAAAAAATTCAGTGGATAATATGAGCTCAAACCCGGCCATGGAAATTTTTTATGAGATGCAAATAAAGTCATTACAGATTGGGGCTTTTTTTGTTTTGTTTGAAAACTTAAAAGGACAGAGGATAGTTTTTGAATGAATTCAGGGAATGGAATATTGAGTTTTGTGCTGTATCTTGTTGCAGAAATATATGCAGCAGTACAACGAGGTGGAGCTCTCAGCTCTTGGAATGGGTATCTCTCTTGCTCCTGCCGTTTTATGTATTAAAGTTCGTTACCACTCTTGTCCAAAAATGGCAGCTAGTGAATTTTGTCGGTCTGCTGTTGATAGTTGTTCCGACATCTAAGCTGTCTTAAATGTTCTTGCTAGTTGAGCTTATTGTGTGATTATGTTTATGTTGGCTTGGTAGCTTGGGTTCAGTTATTGTGCTAGTAGACTTACTAATTCTACAATTTATTGATGAAGTTGGCAAACTACTTTCTTAATAGATGTTTAGATAATGCGATTGTATTTTCATGCCTGTTACAATTTGCGCATCATTTACTAGAAGTTCTGCTCTTACACTCAGGCTCTCTATTTTATTAATTGTATCTTTCACATTTTACTTAGTGTTTTGGTTTTCTCATTCACTAAGTTTTTTGAAAACACTGAATGCAGCAATTGCTACTGTGGTAACCATTGCTGAGATTCTAAAGAACAACGGACTGGCAGTTGAAAAGAGTGAGATTTCATTTAACCTTTGACGTTTTTTATAAGTTGTCCCATGATATTTTGGACTTAAATTGTTAAACCACAATTGTGTTATACAGAGATCATGACTTCTACTGTTGACATGAGGGAAGAATCAGGGGGACGACCTGTCCAGAAGGCGAAGGTATTTTTGGAAACTGTATTTAATGTCTCAGATGCCATTATTCATTTTTTTTAAAAATACTCCCTCCGTCCCAATTTGTTTTAGACATTTGACTCGGCACGGAGATTAAGGAGCATTGAAGACATGAGGGTAATAAAGTAAAATTTTTATATAAGACAAAAATAACTTTTTTGGTGGAGAAGGAAAGTTGAGGGTTAAAAGGTAAAAGTGGAGTAAAAAAGTTTCCTTAAAAGGAAATAATCAAATCTTTTTGGGACAACCTAAAAAGGAATATGATTGAATCTTTTTGGGACGAAGGGAGTATATGCAGCCTTATTCTGACTGGATGCTAGAGTAGGCTGGTTAATCATGTTTTAGGTTTACCCTGCATTGCTCGTGTACGGTACAGTTTTAATTAATGTTTGCAATCATGAGTAATAAGTTGTCGCAGCTTGAAGTTTGATATTTGCGTAGTCTATTTGCGACCCTGGGACGGTTGATTTTGGTTGTTTTTCAGATCACTTAATAATCCACCAAATAGTTGAATGCAGAGAAGTACGGCAGTCTGCTGTTGACCATATGCATAAATGGTTAATTACTCATTATGGCGTTTTCTATTTTGGTGAGAGAAACTATGATGAACACCATTGTGAAAAATCCGTGAAACACTGTGGTCTGAATTGGAACCTTGATGATGATATTTACTGTCTTTGAACAAGAGCTGATTCACTTCTGAAATTGGCTACAGAACTTTTTCAGTTGGCGTAGTTGGTCGTGTTTTTGTTACTTATTTGTATGCAGACTTTGCTGTTTTGAAGGGCCTTCATCTTAACCCTCTAAATGAGAACTTGTTTCGCTTTTATGCCATCTAGTATAAGCCTGCCCTTGTGGTTTTTTCATCTAAATTGGGAAATCTTTCGTTGCAGATTGAGATAGTGCTTGGAAAATCTGAGAAGTTTGATGAATTGATGGCTGCAGCGGCAGAGGAAGTCTTGGAGAATGAGGAACAGAGCTGAGCTCTTGAGTTAGCTTCATGTGTTACTTGATTGTGGACCTTTACAAATCTGAACTGGCTGTACCAAGCGATGATGTTCAGTGTTTTTGACGATATTTCAACTAGGGATCGTTTGTAAAATACTTCTAATCGTTATTCATAATTGATTTTTTTGTTGGTTATGTTCTATTTTCCATGTGGTAGCTGAGTTGATTAGTCCACAGCTGGAGCCTTTTAGTTGCTATGGTGCCATACTCGCGATTGCTCTTATGATTTTGTTATGCTAGCTGTGACCAAGAGGTGTTTGTGGTCTTGGGTTTCTCAAGAGACATGACATGTACATGTACATGCTTGATATGTCAATGATTGTGAGAAGCATATATGCCTTAAAAATGCTTTACATGTTTCATATAACAGGTGTGATTGCAGAGATCTATGTTTGCTTGATCTTCTCTTGCGAGAATGCGTTGAGCATGTGTACCAGAGAAGTTTGACAATCTTCTCTTGAGAATGACAACCACATTCTGAACCATACGGCGAGTCTAATCGGTAGGCTCGAGATTGAAAAGAAGATGAGGGAACGCATGTCATGTTTCTTAAGCAATAATCTGATAAACAAGGTAGATGGCAAAAGCAGCTACTAAAACTATACTTGTGTGATTAACTAGACCTATCAGATCAGTTAAAGTAGCCCATTAACAGACAAGTGTTAAAAGTCTGGTCTGAATCCTTGTTAGTTGTTACTTGTTACAAAGGATAGATTTAAGTAAACTTGCAATAAGAAAGGAAAACAAATGTGGTCACAGATTTATATGGTTCAGAAATGTGGTCTACATCCACAGGCAGAGCGGGAAGTTGCATTATTACTTCCAATGTCAGAAAAAGACACCTGCCTCTCTTTGGAACTGCCAATGGTGAGCATTTCTTCTTAGAAATGCAGCAGGTGTTGTAATGGAAGATGCTAGAAGTTTGATCCAATCAGTGGAGCCTGGTGTGATAGAAAAACATAGATTATGAGTACATGATTAAGGGACATTGGAAGAATTTGAATCATGTAAACAGCAGTTAGCAAGCAACGTCTTCTCCTCCTCCATCCTTGATCTTGTCAGCAATTTGAGCTTTGCTGTAAAGTGTATTCTCTAACGTATGGGACATTGAAAATGAGGAATCCTCTTCTGTTTCTCATCACTGTTCATCTCATCAAAATCTTTACACATCTGAAAATTTGTCTAATTAAAAAGGCTTAATATTTTTGCAGCTTTTAATTAGGCTCTACAGGAGATTAATTTGCAGGAAACTACAAATTTTCCCTTTCCCTTTTGTTTTTCTTTACCTGCTGCAGCAGATATCCGCGAGAAGCCCTACATGTTTCACATTGCTGCTACCACCACAAGATTGTACTGTACTGTTTCCCTAACGAGAAATTCGTTGTAAAAAGTGCAGTAAAAAAATGAAAAAGAAAAGAGACGACGCGAAAATTTACGTGGTTCGGTCATTGTGACCTACATCCACGGCAGCAGCGGAGACTAGTTTTCTCATTAATAATGCATGATCAGTATTGGTTTTACAAGATGGAAGCCCCCGAGTAGTCGAGTTCGAATTTGAATCATCATCACCAGAACCCTCCTCCCTGTTTTCTTGCTTGGGCATCGATCCAGGAAGTTAACGTCTGAGGAGGAGGAGGTCTTCTAATCAACTGCTTGATCTTGGTTGCGGGTTTGGTCTTCTTGGCCTCTTGCCGAAGCTTGGCGATGAAGTTATTCTTCTTTTTCTTCTTGTTTTGGGACTGGAACTCCACCACCTGAATCTTTCTCTGGTTAATTTGCGCATCACGGTATTGGGAGTTGAGTTTGTTGATGCTGCCTTCCAATCTGCTGTTTTCTTCACCATCATGATCACTTCTTGCTGCACCAACAATCTTCTTGGTATTATTCTTGTGATCACCATCATGCGTTGCGTTCTTGTTGTTTGCGTTCTTGTTGATCGGCGCCACTGATGAATAATCTTTCTCCGCTGCTGCTTCTTTCTGATGACGATGATCATCAGGTGTTGTTGTTGCTTGGGAGGCACGCAAGGCTGGAGGAATCTTGAGCCTGATGATCATGCCTGGCTTCTTCTTCTTCTTCTTCTTCTCAGGAGGAGGAAGAGGAGGCACTTCTTCTTTCTTCTTCTCCGGTGGTGGTGCGTAGAGCTTCTCCATGATTAGGGGTCTTCTTGAACACAGGTCTTGCGGCCACCGAGACGCCGCCACAGAGAAGAGGGTGTCGAGGAAGCGGAAAGTGTCGTCCTTGTTGCTTCCAAGGAGACACTTCTCCATGTTGCTCAGAGTACTCGACGAAGCCATGAGAGTGAAGTGAAGTGAATTGAATTGAATGAATGAAATCAATGGGAAGGTGTGTGTGTGTATGGTAGCAATATGGAAACGAAGAAGAAAATAATAACACGGCGGATGAATGCGATTAATTAAGTAGTGGTGGAGTGGAGTATATACATACAGTACAGAGTTGGACCGGGCTGGGCTTTACTCAATCTTTCAGGCCCATCTTCAACCAAATCCTAAAACCTTATTGGATTCGATAACTAGTTACTCAACCTATATTTTTTTGATTACCTTATCTTTTCCCAATTTAGTGTGGGGGAAAAGGGTCAATGTTTCCTAAATTAAGTCATAGTCGAACTCAAGGTCTCAATTAAACCATCAGCAGTCAAGACAAATTTTGTTCAATGAATACTTTTTTAGATGTTGATCACCACAGAATTAAAAAGCTAATTACGAGTTCTTTGGGTGAATTAGTTCATGCTAAAATTATACAAAAAAAAGTAAAGTGCATTGATGATCCTATAATTTTAATTATCATCCTATCATAGTTCTATTTTAAAGAGTTGTTTCAGTAAAGTTTTGTTTACATATCTTGGGTGGATTGGCTTTAAGACCCCTGCTGAGAGCAGCAGATGGGGCGGGGTAGTAGGTTCGTAGGTCTTGGTTTTGTAAGGGATGTTCTGCAAGGATGTGGGCTGGTTTGTTGTTGTTTTTTTCTGGTTTGTTGGGAGGTGTTAATTGGTTAGTGCTGTTGTCCCCTATCTCAAGGGGTTCTGTTTGTCTAGCCTCTCCCTTTTTGTTTTGGCTTTGTTCTTGTTGTCCTTGTTACTGTGCTTTCTTTGATTAATTGAAAGAGACTTGTTAGCCGTTCAAAAAAAAAAAGTTTTGTTTACAAACTTATGATACATCCATACTCCTTTGTGTGAATATTAGAAAATTTTACCCTTTTTAGTTGAATGGTATAATAACGATTTTACCAACTGCTAACACGTCCATTGTACGTCGACAAACAGTATCTTCGCCCCCAACTGCCACTAATTTCACGATGACGCGGATCCGTGAACCAGGATTTGCGAGAAACCCGTCAAACTTCAAATTAAAATGAGGCTTTGGTGACCCGTCAAACATTTTTGTTATATATTGTAGCTAGCAACCATGTTAATTATCACATAGGTGATATTTCACTCATTAGTTCAAATGACGCAACTACATGGTAATCTGGAAGAACAAATCCAATTAACCGGATAATTACATATCTACCTCTCATTATCCAAGTGCTCTAAGTGGGTGAAAATTCACCCAAATGACAAACAACGTTGACGTTTTGCTAGACCTTTTACATTTTGAACTTCAATTTCTTATAAAATTATCACTATTAAAAAATACTTAGACTACTATTTAGATGAATTCAAGTACTTTGTAAAGGGGTGATGAAATCAATCCACCATATTCAAATGGATCATTTTTTTAGGGATAAAAGTAATACACTAGAGAGAGAATTATCTGTCTCCTTTTTTTGTGTCCCCTCCCTATCAGCCTCCATTATAAATAATAACATATTAAATTAACACTTAATCATTTATAGTAATGGATAAGAAGCGAACACCAAAAAAGAGGATTTATTTTTTTTGGACGGCGCAGTGGTTAGTGGTTAGATACTCCTTCCTCGGAGAAACCCGGTGTCACGAGTTCGAGCCCCCTTCGGTTTAAACTCATCCGAGGGCAGAGCCGCAGGGGTGGTTAGATTATGCTCTAGTCGTGACGTGGTAAAACTCCCATGTCTTGGCATCCCCGGGGTTCAAAGCCGAGACCTCGAACCCGAACCCCACCTCTGCAGCACATGGTGGACTAGCGAATTGCACACTAGAGAGGATTTATGATACTCAGTATATGGCGTTTTCATATATACTCACTCTATCCCCAATTAATTCTATACATATTTTTAGAGGTCATTCCTAAAAAATTATACACTTTTCTTAAATGAAAATTTCTCTACTTTAAAATTATTAAATTATCCATATCCTATCTTAACTTTTTTTATCTCTTTTTTTTTTTTGTGCAACCTATCGGATAAGTTGTTTTGGCTGTTGCACGCAGACGGATCACTGACCAAAAGATTTCCCAGGACTGAGACCGATTCTTATTCAACTTGTTTGGCTCATGCGTGAGGCCAATTAGATCATTTACCGCAAATCAATCTGGCAGGCTAATATAATTAGTAATTATTTTGCTATGAATAATTAAGGACATACCAGTTATAAAAATTATAAATTAAATATTGAAATTAATTTTTTGGAACGAATGGAGTATATAGCTTAATATATAAGTTTTGCTAAAATAAATAGTAACACGTACGACGTCACGTTAATGGTAACAAGAAAGGGCATAGACTAAAAGGTAAAATAAAATATAGTTTTGATATATAGTTTTTTAAACAGTAACAAAAAAATGTAAAAAACAATAAGTTTTGATAAATATGACTAAAAGGTAAAATAAAATATACACTTTGAATTTCATGTTTCAAGGTTTAGTGTTTGACTCAATTTTGTATAAAGATAAATAGTGCAAAAATAGAAAAACATATTTAGAAAATTTACATTTCAAATTATGCATATGAGTTTTTTTTAGTTTTAAATGTCTAACAATTCATGAAAAAAAAATCATAGATTAATTTCCGTAAAATAGTAAAAACAAAAATTGGAAAATTCTTTTGGGGACGGAGGGAGTATGAGACTAAATTGTAGACCACATATTAAATTCATTACATTCACGTTATCCATGTGAAAAGAGGGAGAAAATGTAAAATCATATGAGTAATAAATTTCGTTGACAATTATAAGAAAAAAATAAAAGGCAAAAAATCTAAATAAATACGATAAAAAAACGAATTGAGTATATAAGACTAAATTGTAATCCATATATGTACTTTATTTTCATTCACGTCATCCATGTGAAAAGATGAAGAAAATGCAAAATCATATGAATGAGAAATATTGTTGTTGTTGACTATAAAATAAAAATGAAATTAAATAAGCAAGAGAGTTAGAATTTTAAATAAGTTAAAAAAGTTGAAGAAAAGATAAACTAAGAGTAGGTAGGAAAGAGAATATAAAAAGGAAAAAAGTAGACGATGCATTGCAGATAAAAGAACAATTTTAGGTCTAATTTTTTCTACATTGACCAAAGACCAATGTGTAAAAGCGTAAAATTTAAAAGTCGAAGGAGCGAAATATTTCTTTAAACAATTTAAAGAAAAAAATCATAACGAATTTTAAAGAAATGACAAAATCTAATTAGGTAAACAAGGTTCATACACAATAATTTTTTTGGAAATTATATAAAATTATAATAAGACGCGCATATTATTGTTCAACTTTCTGACCACCCTCATTAAAAGATGAATATATGAATATATATATATAGGTGAGAAACTTCGAGGTCTATTTGAAGAATCTTAAAATTTGGCAGTAAACAAAGTAGTTAAACCTATAACTAAAGTAAAAAAATGAAAATCATATAATATTATAATTAGTTCACCACAACTTTCAAACCACTCACATTAAAATATGAAGATATAATTAATTATATGAGTGAGAAAATTTAGGCTCGCATCCGAAATTTTTTTAAAATTGGTGCTAAACGAAGTAATTAAGCCTAAAATTAAAGCAAAAAATGGAAATTGTATGACGTTATAATTGGTCCATGCCGAATTTGAGACCAACAACATTAAAGGAGGAAGATATGATATAATTATATGAGTCAGAAACTTTTAGAATCTATACGAATTTTTTTAAAAAATTTAGTGGTAAGCCAAGTAATTAAACCTAAAAAAAGAGGGAATTATGTAATATTATAGTTAGTTCACGCATAGAATTTCCATACTTTTGCATCACCTACATTAAAAGAGGAAGATATGGTAAAATTATATAACTAAGAAATTTTAGATGCCTATTTGAAAAAGTTTTAATTTTTTGGTAAATAAAGTAATTAAACCTTAAACTAAAAAAATTGAAAATTTTAAATCACTATTTGAATTTTTTAAAAAAATTATGATAAATAAAATAATTAAACTTTAAATTAAAAACAATTGGGAAAATGACAAAAATGGCACTGTTCATCAACAGTGCCATTTTCCATAAATCGATAGTACAAGGTTTAATTGTCCGCACTTCGTAACGATGTAAATTGTAATATTTTATAAGAATTTAATAAGAATGTAATATTAAGTGAAATTAATGTATATTTTTATGAAATAAATGATAGAGTATATGATTATTATGGGTGAAAAAAAATAGGTCTAAGAATTTTTACATTTTATCATATAAAGTCTAAAACATTAGAGATCAAACGCAAAATAATAAGAAATAAAGTAAAATAGAGATTTAGTCTCTTAAACAATTTGAAACACAAATAAATAAAATCACTAAATTATGATGAGGTGACACAATCTCATTAGGTGGATACTATTTATGCAAAATTTTATGTATATGTCTAGAGTTTTAAATACAAATACTAATTACACATTATTACTTTTCGTTAAAATTATCAACGCTCAAAGAAGGAAAAAACCATACCATAAAGTTTGAAACTTTGATGACAACATGCTACTTTTTAAATAGTTATAAACTGTAATGAAATTTTCTCTTGTACAAAAAAAACGACACAACACTTAATGATGTTTTGAAAATTTAGGTAAGTAATGGAGTTTATATATATATATATATATTGAAGGTATTATTCATCAATAAGAGAATCCACAAAACTGTATTTCTTACAAATTTTATATTTACTTTCAAAATTACCAAAACTTTCGATCTCCATAAAAAGCATTAACTAACACCCTTTAAAACAACCAAAATGAAGAAGAAAAAGCGAAGAAATAAGATGGATGAGGTACGTATTCATCAACTAAACTACCAAATATTTGTGGTCTACTTTCATGAAATAAAAGAGAAAACAAGTAATAATGATTGTAGATAAAAAATCTTTGGCCTAGTTAAAAACTCAGATTTCCAAAATTTCGAGGACCAATACACATAATAATTAGAAATAAAAGTCAAAACAATGTTGTCTAAAAAATGTTTTCTCTCACAAATTTCATTTCATTTTTCAAATTTACAAACTTTTCCTATATAAATAGTAAATGAACACACTTTAAAAGAAAAAAATGCAGTAAAAATTGATGACGTGACACAACACAATTGGTTTCATACTAATTTTCAAAATTACCAATTCCATACCAATTTTCAAAATTACCAAAAAAAATTCCTATTAGTAACAAAATTAAAAAATAAAAAATAAATACAATTAAAAAATTAAAATTATATATATATATATATATAATGAATGACTTGGCACAACCCTATTGGTTGTGCCACTATTCACCAGCAGTGATTTTCCGTAAATAGATAAGAGAGAATAATAATAATAATAATATAAAGAAATGGCTAAATCTTCCTAAAGTAAGTATAACAATCTTTAATAAATTGATTACAAGTTTTGCCAAGGAAAAAAGAGAGAGAGGTTCCCCTGCCCCAATCCATCTTTAGGGGAAACTAGTGTACATACCCGCCTACGGTACGGGTACACTTTTGTATAATAAAAATTACGTAATAACATAAACATAAATTTATAATTGTTGTGTAACTCCGTTGATTATTTAATAGTTTGGAAGTGACTAAAATTGTTGCACAAGTAAAGTAATGTAGATACAAAACATAGTAAAATGCATAGATAAGAGAATGAAAAGTAAACAAAATACGAATAAACGCATGCCATAAAGTAAACAAAATGAACATCAATGTGACATAGGTTGAGCCCTTAATGTAATAAAAGTAACAAATTGTTTTTATTGAATATTCGTTTATGTAAATTGGAATGAGAAAAAGGTAAATTTTTAAGTAAGGGGGCCAATTTGTAAAATTCTATGGGTCTAATTATAAAGTTTACACTTTGTCTATGTAAACTTTAGCCACTTTTGTTTTATTATGTTAATGATAAACGTTTGTAAGTTTATGGGTCATTTCGTTAAGTTTTCAAAAGTTTAGGGAATAATTGTTTATCTTTTGTAAGTTTTTCAAAAGATTAAGGACTAAATACGTTAATATATGTTAAGTCCAATCATGGTGAGAAATTAGTCTTTTTAGGGTATTTACAGTACTGAGGGTGAGTGCTCTTAGAGCTTTCTAGGCAATGTGAGATATGTGAGTTTCTAAGTTGATGGGCTGTTAAGGCCTTTATGTGAATATGTAAATTTGTAAGTGAGAGGGTCAATTTGTAAAAATTTATAGGTGTAAAGTTTACGCTCTATTACTTGGCCATGATCCTCAGCCATGTTACTCGGCCCGGGAGTATTCCCCAAGAATGTTTCTCGACCCCGAAGGGCATTTACCAAGCCCCAAAGGGCATTTTGATGGTCCCGGAGGGCGTATTGATGACACCGAATATTGCTGGCCCCAAAGAACATTTTGATGGTCCCGGAAGGCATGTGATGGCCTCGAAAGACATATGATGGCCCTAGAGGGCATATGAAAAATCTTATACTATTCCTTGTCCTTGAATGAGGATGCACAAGTGTGGTATCCATTGAGTCTTTTGTCGAGATTCCCATAGATGAGCCAATAATAAATCCAAGATTAACATGATAAGAAATAAGAGTCTCTTAAAGGGTATTTATAGTGTTAGCGTGAGTGCTCCTAGAGCTCTCTAGGCAATGTGAGATATGTGAGTTTCTAAGTTGATGGACTTTTAAGGTTTTGGGCTAAACTATACATGATTAATTCTAGTTTTTGGATGAAGGGCCCACCAATATATAAAAGTGTAAAAACTTCACAAATCTTTTGTAAAGTTTCAATAGTTGAAAGACTAATTAAGCATCATTTCTAATTTTTGGAAAAGTTTAATGCATAAAACTTTAAGAAAAAAATATGTTAATGTATAAAAATTTATAATTAAATGTTTGAATGTGTCTTTAAAAATGATGGAGAAACTTTTTTTAAGAAGTTTAGGTCTAATTGTAAAGTTTATACTCCCTTCGTCCCGTAAAAATTGCATTGTTTGACTTTGATGTTTCAAGTTGCAGTGTTTGACTCAAAATTTTACTAAGATAAATAGTGAAAACAATTCAATATATATATACACACATATATATATAGAGAGAGAGAGAGAGTTTAGATTGCATATTATGAGAAATATATGAATCATTTAACTTTACATGCCTCTAAGTACATAAAAATAAATTGTAGATTAAATACTGTGAAAACAGCAAAACAAAGCTGCGATCTTTATGAGACAGATGGAGTAATAATTAAAATGATATTGTTTATTACTTATGATTCAAAATATACTACAAATCTGTAATTTTTCCAAGAATATGGATATAATTTGTAAGTAATGAGGTCAATTTGTAAAATTTTATGGGTCGAATTATAAAGTTTACACTTTGTCCCTATAAGTTAATCAATTTAGCCACTTTGTTTTAATATATTAATGATAAAATTTTATAAGTTTAGGGATGATTTCGTTATGTTTTCAAAAGTTTAGGGATGATTTCGTTATTTTAAAAAAGTTTAGGTTTAATTGTAAATTTTATAACAATTAAAATGATATTGTTTATTACTAATATGATTCAAAATATTCTACAAAGTTGTAATTTATTCAAGAATACGCATATAATGTGAAATTTGGGAAGAATATGAGTATGATGGCATGATTGACTGATTGGTATGATGCAAATCTGGCCCTTGCAATGCCCGACTGGTCCGTAGTGGACTCTTCCACGCTGGTCTCCACCACCTGTGAGACTGATTAAAATTGATATTTATGACGCTTTACGACAAGAAGATAGTTTTGCTACAACATGAATGATCGTGCGTGATCATTTGGGTGTTTTAATCGATACATTTTCGCTTGGTTTTTGCTTTATCGCCGATGGTCTATGGTACGTGGAAGCCGCTGCAATTTTATGGGATTTGCGTGAAACATAGAGATGTGGTTGGTCGTATGTGTTGGTTGAATTGGACTATGAAGTGTTGGTAAATGAACTTAATGTCGGCTCTAGTCCTTTTCGTTTTCATTTTGGCACGTTAGTAGATGATGTTTGTTTCTTGAGCTCCTCATTCCCTTTTTGTTATTTCATTTTTGTCACATGTAGTTGTAATGTGGCAACACACACTGTTGCTCGTCATGACCTTTCTTATGTTGGCCGCTCCTCATGGCTAGACTCGTGTCTGTACTGGTTATGTACGTTTTACTTTGATTAACAAAATCTACACACATTTAAAAAAAATCAATTGATTGATTCATTCTTGATTGCGCTAAACAAACGTTGAACATTTTAAAAAACAAATTCTACTTTCGAAAGGATTTATATGACCTAAAAAAAATTCTCACCATAAAGATGGACCCCCCGTTTTTTCTCTTCTTTTATGTTTCATAATTATTTTTAAAAAATATCATATCATGCACGTTTCGCCATTTATTTTTAGTTTTTTTATTTTCGTTTTATTAATTACACCAAATAAAAACTTTTAGAAAAGTTTCATATGTTTTTTATATTAAAATTGATCTAGTTTGAAATAGGATGTATAATGTTTGAATTAATATGCAAATATTAATATAAAAAAATGAGAAGGGTTACACAAAGGAGAGAAAATGACGACATTATGACAACATTAATTTGTGAAAATGAGTATTATGTTCTTTCCATATTGTATACCTAATTAGTAACTTATATCGAATTAAATGGAATGAGATGAAAATGGTATGTTGTAGTATAAAAATGGTAGACAGAATATATATGCCTATGTGTGCAAAAAAAATGCGTTCACACATGTGACGCTGACATGGATCTGAGGTGTCAGCACAAGGGCGATTATCAACTTTCTTTTTCCGTTGCTGGGTGGATATCCTGTATTAGTATTTATATAGGGATGGTAGCTAATGCCTAATAGTAGTCGTTTGCACAGTCACTAAAATTTTATCATCTATCCTCTTTAATACTAGAGTTTGAAAAATAAGGTTTTAAATCCCTTAAAAAAAACTAGTGATACATTCAAATATTTAGAAATGGAAGTTGGAATAAAAAAAGCTGAGAAAATTTTCTAAAATGGCCTCGTTTCACTTCACCCTGAAACTGATGTTTACTCTTTCCGTTTAACAAAATGGCCAGGCAACTTTGATAATAGAAACGCCACAAACACTAACACTGTAACACACACACACACACACTGTACAGTTGATGTCAATTACCTTGACAACTAGTATTGCCTGCAATTCATTGTTCAGAACAAGGACAGGAACACACATCAAATTCCACACTCATGCACCCATATCAACTGACTAATTTCCAGAATAATCAAAATTTCCTTGGAAGAGGTTAACAGTAGTTTATACAACACCATAAATTAACCCCTCCCTCTTATAGAATTCAATTCAATTCAATTAATCTAAAAACAATGAATGGTTCAATTCAGTTCACCAAATGAAATGATTACCAATCAAATACCCTCCTCCCTAACTCTCAATTAATCAGTACCTCCTCCCTAGCCTCCTACAAAACTAACAAGTAAATTATGCCAACAAATTGCTGCCGCCTGCCTCGTATGTTACAGTTTTAAAAACTCATCTAAGACTAGCTAGCTAGGCTTTGAGTACAAACAAGAAAACTAAACGATTTGGGTCACCATGCATCTTCTCAGTTTTCCAGGCTATCCAGAAAACTCTGAAGCTCCCTCAAACCCTCCGCAGAGAAACTTCTCTGCACTCTCACGCGTGGCGAGATCAGATTCGGTGGAGGCTGAGACTGGAAGCAAACGACAACGACAGCTAGATTATCCCCACTCTTCCTCTTCAATGCTTCATCAACAAGATCCTTGCTGCACGTCTCAGGATCGTTGTGCTCTTGAAGCCTTCGCCGAGCAAAATCCACAGCATTTTGGCTGCGGAACACATCCCACAGCCCATCACACCCTATGATCAGGAACTCGTCTTCATCTGTTAGGTTTGTTGACATAAACTCAGGCTCTGCACTCAACGGCCCACCATCTGCACTTTTCATTCCTTCCATGTGCCAATCTCCTAATGCACGGGCCACATTTAGCTGCCCATTGAGGTAGCCATCGTATACGTATCCTCCAGATGCCTCAATGCGCTTTCTTTCTTTGATGCAAATTGGCTTGTGATCCCTAGACATCTCGATTGCCTTGCCACGCCGACATAGAACTGCCCTGCAGTCTCCAGCATTGGCCACCAGTAACAACCTGAAATCAGTGGATGAAAAAGATTAGACCATATGCAACAATCTCAAATGTGTTATACTCAATAATAAAGTACAATAATGCTTCAGATGGCTGAAAAGGTTTAATCTCATCAAAGTTCCCCTTGGCCTGAGGTTCAGTTTGAATAGATAATGATGGCATCAAAAATGTCTACCTCACCAACTCCATCAGCTAATTGAAAAATAAAATACAATATTTGAATCTTCCGGTACTTCTGGTGTCCAATATCACTAATAATAAAAATGTTGAACGTTCATAGAACCAACACTCCGACCGGTTTAATGACCGGTCAACAAACTGGAAATAAACAGCTTAAATACCTGCGAGCTAGTGAGAAATATCTTAACAAGAGTCGATGCATAAGTAGGAAAGACGGTAGGGAAATGGATAAGAGATCAAAATCAATTCACACTTGAACTTGCTTGCAATGGATAAATGTCTCATCCTAACCTGCCAAGAACGAGGGCAGTCAATGCGGTGGTGCCAGAAGCAAGGGCAGCATCGGAAGAACAAACTTCAGCAAAAGCATGATCAGTTTGTAGGAAAGCTGATGCCACAACTCTCTCGATCTTGCTAGGAAAATCTTCATCTTTAACAATGAACCTTGGCAAATGGTAGCAAGCAAAATCTGCGGCATGCTTTCCACCATGCCCATCAAAGACCTGTGACAAGGAAGTTTGCAAGAACGATATTAGACATGCAAATACGAACATTCAGGCAGCATCTAGACAGAGTTACCATGGGAGAGAGTACTCAGCTAAAACCATTCAAACATTATCTATCAACACCAATAACAAATCATAAAAAGTTTCTTTAGCCTAGTTTATCAGTGTTTCGTCACTGGAAAGAGACAAAACTCAATTCTAATCCTAACTAATCTCCATGCTAAAATCATGTCTTACATTACATTCTAATGATTTGCTTTCAAACTTCTACTGGACATGAGAATAGTGGTCATAATTTATATAGAAAAAGGAAAAAAAATAAAAAAGAGAGATGACATGAGAATAGTGCCAAACAACTGAAAGACCACTACGATGTTTGCATTGCCTAAACAGTTTAAAATAAACTGCACATGAGCAAATATGATGGCTAAGAAGTTGACAAAATACTAGCTAGAAGGTTCCACACAACACAAGACTAAGAAATATTACTACTACATGCCAGATTTAGAAGAAAGTACCCCATAAAACGCACTGGGACCATGAGCTAGAGACTTGAATTCATAATCAACCATCAAATTGTCAACACACAAGTACACATCTTCCATGGTCGCCCTGAAACCAACATCGGCCCATGCTCCTGAGCGAACAACTGGGACAAACTCGGACTCATCATTTCCTCCATCAAGTCCATTTTCAACAGAAAACTGTGATTCGCTAGACCTTACCTGCTGCAATTCAAGTCAGAACTAATAAACACAAATACATCACCCAAGAAAAAAAACCAAACATTCTTTATCCAAATTTGCAAGAAAATATCAAACGTCAGTACATGTGCTTCACCAATTGAAGGTGCATAAGCATCCATGAAGAAATGAAAAATTATCCTTTTGCAGTCAGGAACTCAGGATACTGGAACTTCAAGTTAAAAATATAGCCATGCAGAAACAGCTGCAAATAAAAAGGGGCCCAGTGCATTGGAAAGTTACTTCCAATAGAGCCATGTCCCATGAATTATGGAAAACAAAATCTGATCAGCAACCAATAATAAGTACTCAGTATCAATTTGAAGCTGATGAGAAGGGAATCCCATCAAGTTGTAACCAACATGGATCTCTCATCTATCAAATCACATACCAAAATATAGACCGGTACAAAGCAGGAACCAATTTGCCTCCACTCTTTACCAGCAAAAAAGAGCACAGATTTACTGTAGAATTCCTCATTGGAGCCAGACTGGCAGAATTACTATCCACGGAGATATTTTCCCAACCACTAAACTATTTCCCCAATACCAAACTCCTTAGTTTCTAGCAGAGTGCAAGAGAAATTCATAAACATCACATCAGAAAAAGCACAACTTTAGGCTTGCATCCAGAAATGGTAAAAACCCGGAGCAATGAATAAAACTGCACATCTAAGCTGAGCTGTTGCTCTTGCTATTTGCTAATATCACAGGCGAAGAAGGGATGAATAAACAACGAAAACTCACAAGAGAAGCGTGTCGAATCAGGGACTTCTTACACGGCTTCAGAGCAGGGTCGCCCCTGGAGAACTGCCCATTCCGCCCAGCGAAGGGATTCGGCGGCAGACCCTCGCTCGAGCTCCCACTTCCACCATAGTCGGAACCTTTGCCCTGCTCCATTTTGTCCAACATTACATTCTCCGCTCAGAGAACCAGCAGGTCCTTAACTCCCTCAGAACGACTCGACTCGACTCAACTCAACTCAACTCAACTCAACTCAGCTCAATCTCAATTGCGAGACCAAAAAGCATCCATTTGAACTTCGTGGCAATTGAGTCGGCGGGTCGGAGTCGTCTTAGGGTTTCGAACCGTCGGGAATGCGGAATTGAAAACCAAGTATTGGTGAGAAAGGTTGAAGCTTTTCTCCGATTCCCAAGCGTGGCATGCATAAGCCTTTGGGTTTCAGGAGGTTGCCGAGCAGACGGTCTTCAAAGTAATTTCGCTACGATGATCTGTTGGAGAGTGAAAGAGAGAGGGCGAGATTTCGGGCTGCTCACGCGAGAACGCTGGATTCTGGTGAAAGCTCAATTCTTATTGGTCGGTTCTTAAGGAGAGGAAGCACCAACGTCCACAACAGAAACGGTGCCGTTTTGAGTTTATCAGGACTTGGGTTGGGATGGGGAGTTCGGGACTTGGACGTGAGGCATGAGTGTGTATGCCCAACCTTATTCCATCCACTGTCAGTTAGATAACCAACCAAAATTAAAAATTATTTCAAACATAAAATTGGGAAGTTTGAAATGGGAAGTATGATATATGTATTATATATTAAAAAATGGGTTTAAAAGGCATGAAGAGTGGAATCAGGGTTGAAATCAAATCCCATTAATGCTCGAATTTCAAACCTCAATTAAAGCTAATTATGTTTCCAAAATGAAACCCGTTAAGAAAAACTCTCATATTCCAGACCTAGCAATTTGTGCTTTGAATCAATCGACTTTCTTTGTTGTGTAGGAGGTGGCGGTTGGGCCAAGAATCGAGCGTCCTTTCGGTTCCTCGGTGAACACGAGCGGGAGTTCCGACGAGCGTTTCTTCGCGAAGGATGAGTTTTCTCGGCGAAATACGAGAAGTTCGACGAACCCGATGGGAAAGGGCGGAGATCCGACCAGGCTACCGGCCAAATCTCCCACATTTCAGACCCAGGCTTCCGGCGATGTTGTTGGAGGTGGAGCAGCGACGTGCAACAATGACGGTTTTCGCATCGTCGCAGCAGCGGCCTCTCTTCCTGGCGCAGACCCAGATCTGATGAAGCCGGCGCTAGAACAACGCCAATCGCCACGATCCGTCAAGGAGGGCCGAAATTCGACCCGCCTCAAATCGGACAATCAGGGCTCTAATCGGCGGCGCTAGCACCGTGAAACCGCCGACCAACGCCGCTTCATCGGTTTTCTGAGCCTTCACCACCGGAAATCGCCCGCGGAGCCGATATTTTGTCTCATCCTTTTAGAGCTTATATCTTTATTTTATTACAGTTTGGCCACTTACAGACTTTTAATTTATGAGTTTGAGACATGATATAATGAGCATTGTATAAATAAGATACACATCGATTATGGACATTAATTTATAGAGTGTCGATGTAAAATGGATTTCAGTGTTATAACTAAGTTTTATAGTCTGAAATTGATTTTATACAATTTGGGACTGGTTTCATACCTATTGTGTTTTTAACATATTCATTTTAGACATAAGTTTGTGATATTCTTAAAAGTATTTAGTTTTACATCTCATATTAATTTCAGACATTATATATGAGTTTCGAGGTTATGAGTTTTAGTCATAATGAAATTAACAATACATTACATTAGTTCTAATACCGGACTTCGTCACGGTTCGCTAAATTAATGTTAGTCATTTTCTTTTAAAAGTGTTCCTGCAAACATGTTCATAGTGAGTGCTCTCTCATGACAACTTACGCTAGAAGGGCAAGTTCGAATAACCTTTTTAAGAACTTCATTAAAATCTTTGCATAAATGTATTTTTCCACACTTGTTTATAGTCCAAATTGATTTTATACAATTTGGGACTGGTTTCATACCTATTGTGTTTTTAACATATTCATTTTAGACATAAGTTTGTGATATTCTTAAAAGTATTTAGTTTCGACATCTCATATTAATTTCGGACATTATATAAGAGTTTGAGATTATGAGTTTTAGACATAATAAAATAAACAATACATGTGTATGAAAGTCCATTGTTTTCAAACATGTATATGTCAATTGTTTCAAACATTTTTCTTCTCAACTTTAAATCAATTGTGTCTGAAAATCAATTTCAAATGTATGTAAGACTTTACATATGAGTTTGACTTTACTATCATTTTTATTTTATCACATAATATATGACTTTCAAATGTATGTGAGTTTCAGACTTATTATATTAGTAAATTATATGATTCAGACATAGATGATTATATATATATATAGACACATGCCAAAAATAAATACAATTCGATTTTGGAATTCATTTGTAGAGTGTCTGAAATTTGAAGGATATTGTCGGAAAGTCAATTTCAAACGTAACATAGACAATTTCAAATTGATAAAATGCATAGCATGGAAAATTGTCTAAAATTGGAAGGTTATTGTCTAAAAACTTATATTTTATCAATCACAGAAAGATTGGTTTGCTCATACTTAATTATCTAGGATTTTTACATTTTAATATATAAAAATTAAATAATTTATATGTACATAATGCAAAAAGAAAAGAAAAAGAACGAAGTGGCAAAATGACCAACGAAACATTCACAAATGAAACCAATACATATTAAGGTCTCAAACACCACTACCATTAAGTCTGAAATCTAAAAGATTTCTACCGAAGTCACATAAGGGAAGAGTGAAAACGTAATTGATGATATCAAAGATTAAATATCCACTTACCAAATCAAAAACTCGGGAATCCTGACGAACCTAATTAAAGAAAGAAAACGTATCCATTAATAAATGGGAAAACGCATACTTGGACGTACCTGTTCTTTTAGAGAAAGGAAGTTGTGGATTACCTTTTCTGTTAGAGGAACACACCCTTAATAATGACTATTTATTGGTGATAATATTCTTAATATTTTTTTTATTCATTCATTCAACAAATCAATTCGTTTGTATGATTAGAAATTTGTAATTCATTCTCGGAGTAAGTAATTCGATGTTCTTCTTAAGAAGTTATAAAGTGAACTCTGTAAATCTGATTTAGTTAAATATGGGTTTCAAACCTTACCCGGAGAGAAATTTTTTTTCACCTCATATCAAATAAAATCACCATTAAATTTCACCACACCCATTTCACCCCTCAAACCACCCCAATCCAATTCACCCTATCAACCCCTGCTTCGAACTCCACCACCCAAATCCCACCCCCACTCCTCTCCTCCCTACGGTGGCGGCGGCAGCGGCGGCGGCGGCGGCGGTGGTGGCGGCGGTGGCGGCGGAGTGGTGGCGGTGGTGGGGGCGGGGGCGGGGGCGGTGGCGGTGGCGGTGGCGGTGGCGGTGGCGGTGGCGGTGGTGGCGGCAGCGGCGGAGTGGTGGCGGCGGTGGCGGCGGCGGAGTGGTGGCGGCGGCGGCGGCGGTGGGGTGGCGGTGGTGGCGGTGGCCGAAATTGTACGTGAAAAATCTTTCACGTGAAAAACTTTTTTTCACTTTGGAAGTGAATTTTGGAGGTCCAATTTTCGAAAATTCATCAAGTGAAAAAAACGAGGTGAATTTGTAAAAATTCACCTCAAAAAATGTAGGTTTGAAACCCCCAATGATTAGCTCATTGGAATATGGATGATTATCACGAGCTGGAGTTTGTGAATTTTATTTTCCTGTAAAAACAAAGTTAACTCTTTACGAAAATCACAAATCCTTATGTTGACACCCAATTTTGTCCCAAAAATCACGAACTAAGAGGCATTTCAGAGGTCTAAATGATTGGTTGTAAAGAAACGAGTTATGTGTGATGAATTTGGAAAATTCGAGATTTAATTGAAAAGTTTGCAAAGTTGTGGACTGATTTAATTATTTTACCATTTATGATATAACACAGATTCATCGTGGATGAGCAAAGCTTATGGAAAAACTCCCTCGGAATGGTTCCAGCGTCCAAAATCATCATGAATTTTGGAAGTGAATCTCACCTCCACAAAATGAAGTTTGAAGCCTCCTAATAAAAATGGGGTGAGTGATTGAAATAAAAGCAACCCGTGGTACCGATTTCCGGACATATGAAAATTGATAATTTTTATATGTAATCGACTAATGAACTTGGAATTTCTCGTACATCAATTTAGATTACCAATTGACCTATTACAAACAGATCGGTGGCGACTCCGTCGAACACCACACCACGTCGCTAAACCTCGCAAAAACATAAATAAAGGAAGATAGACAATGGTTCATTTTGGTAGTTGCAATAATTGAATTAGAGTTATGTCGTGCACATACAAAGCACCACAGAACTTGTGTGGACATTTTGTGGGAATTGAATTGAGACATGGGTTGAGTATACAATACAACGACGGCGGGCGGTGGGAGTGCCGCGATCATACATGCTACTTTAATTGAATAACCAACTTATCTGGTGTAATTTATTTTAGATGGTGTGATCGGATTAATTGCCCTATTTGAGAATGATTATTTCAAATAATTGTAGTATTTTGAATATTTTTTTAATAAAAAATTATAGTTAAAAACCGCATGTAGATATATTTTTCAACATGCAAAAAACCACTTTAAAAAATTATTATCAAACACACTCTAAACCTAGCTTTGGACTCACCATGTGATTCGCATGTGCTAACACATGCTTCTTGATGCATACTATGTGTACCTTTTCAACAATTTTGGTATCTAATTTTATTTTTGAAGAAACGGGTACAAAGAAAAAATTGTAGGCAAAGTATAGATACCAAACCAAACCCGTAGTATTACAGTTACTTAATTGATACTATTATAGAAATTGACAAAGTAACCACCTTGTGGTTGACGGTAAGAATAGTACTCCGTATTTGATATCAAGGTCAAGAAAAAAGTTGAAATGGTTAGTGATAGTATTTTTTTCCAAATCTATAGCATTAGAAGTAATTATCATTGGATATCTTACAAATATTAACGTTAAACGTTACCATTATTCTAAAACGAACCCTCACAGCATGTTCATTTGTGAGAAAATGAAAGAAAAAAAAATATGGGCGATGAGAAGTTTGTGAGATAAAAAGATTGATGTGAAAGGAAATAACTTTTTTTCTTTGAGGTGAAATCGATAATGGAATTGAAGAGGAACAATCTCCATTCTCAAACCTAAATGAGAATACTTTAGAGTGAAACTTGAAAGCCATCTTTGATCTAGAACATTAAAAACTTGTTTAGACGAGTTGAATATATGATCATAATGGCTATGTTCGCAAAAGTTAGGTTTCAATGAAACCGTGATTTTGACCAAATGGGCAGCTGAAATGATAAATAACACAACTCAGCTCAAACTTTCTCAAATGGTGACAAAGATCCTTAGATTACGAAATGTTTCAATCTATGTCTGTTACTCCAAACTCTTCCTCTTCTCAGGCAAATTCAATCGAACGTTTGAAGCATTTTCATTAGAAGGCTGATATGATCCTCAGGGGGCCAAACTCAGTTCAAAGTGGAAGCTTTGCATCATCCACGCGCCACCACTCGTTTTCACGCACCACCTTTCGGTTTCTAATGAAGATCACGCGTCGGCCTTGTAGGACAAGTGACGTGGAAGGTTAGTTCTCATCCATTTTGAAGCCAACCAAGTAGTTAGATTAGAACTAGCATCAAAAGTTGTAATATGAAAAGATGTGCTAATGTATTCCAAGAAAGGTTCTTTATCTATCATACTTAAGTTCTTGGTGGATAATAACCACCCACTAACTTAGTTAGTGGGTAATAACCTGCATGGGGAGGAGAAAAGATTCCACCATCATTAAGGCTATTATCCACCATATTTTCACCATAAATGGTTGGATAATAACCTCTCACTATCTCATCTCCCTATTTAAGTTAGGCTTGTATCATTTTGAAACCTTAGAACCAATTTTAATGAAAGCTTGAGAAGAAATATTCCTCAAGCCCCTTTATGGTTCTCACTTCTATCTACTCCATCTCTAGCCCTTGAGGCGCCATCGCCGACCCTCAAGATGTATCTCGAGTATTGTCCCGTCACCCTGAGTGGGGAGGTGCTCGAGCCGCAACCATCGACCCTGGCACAATTCCGGTTATTGCCCCGTCGTACGAGCGAGAAGGTGATCGGAGTCACTTCTACCATTTCCGCCGCTTTTGGAGCTCCCACAAGCTCAATCCATCGGATTGTGTGAATCCCGCCCCTGGTGATCACATCAAAGGCTCCCAGAGATCACACTAATGCACATTCACCATTGTTGTGAACCCAAACGAAGGCAAGAAAGTTTTGTCGATGTCGTCATCCCACACTGAAGATAGATTCGACACGCATGATGTGAGTCATCGTCGATACAACTGTATGATGTGGGTCACCGTCAATTCAGCCGATCTCATCCGTCTATCGGCAGAAACATCGTCAATTCAACCGATTGGTCATCTTCTAGCGAAGTTGTTGTAAGATTTGTCCAAGCCAAATCTCGATGGTGAGAAAAGTAGTGGGGGAGGTGAATTTTAGATGGAGATCTCAACGGTGGCAGAACAAAAATTGGATGGGTGGACGAGAAGATAGCCACCATGCATTAGTGAAGCAACTCAACGAAGAAGATTTCTTGTGTGTTTAAAATGAGAATATAGTTCCTCAAAAATTATTTTTCTTAAAGATGGGGAGAGTGAAAGTTATTTTCTCTCTTTGGTAAAATCTGATATTAGCCAAACCTAGCTTTTGCAAACAAAGCCAATAACTTTTGCCAAAATGAAAATTGTAAGGCTTATTTGTCTAGATTACCTATATTTTAAGGGTTTTTTTTTCATCTGGAAAAAAGTCTCTTTTTTTTTGAAAATTTAGAATACCAAACTAATTATAATTTTTCTATTTTAAAAATGAGTACTTTATTCATAATTTCAATCTATGGTCACTGGCTTTCATGGGATGGATTGAAGCCCGACTTCTATGCGTGGGCCAAGATGGGTGACGAGCCCAGCCCAACAAAGGGGACAAAGATACTAGCAGACAATTTAAATTGAAACCCGCTTAGGCTAGCATAGGAGTTGCAAGTTTGTAATTTACCAGGTTCAGCTTGTTCGTCAAGCTTGTGTAAGCTCGCGATTCTAACAGAGTTGAATGTTCGAGTTCGGCTTAACTCAAGTATGAACTCGCGGCTCAGCTCGTGAGGTTTGATTAGAGCTTGATTTATTTCTTAGTGCTATTTCCAACTTGGAATATGTCAGTTCCTAGATAATTTAAGAATAAGTTTATTTAAAAACATGATAAATAGTTTTAAGTTTTGAAAACTCGAGTGAACTTTCTTTAAAAAATTTGTAGAGAAAAATTATTGCATTAAATTTGAGTACGTGTAAAGACGAGAGATGTAACTCCTTGTCTTCTTTTGATCTTAGGCTTGATCTTTACCACAAAAGCACCTATTAAATCAATTTTTACTTTCATTTTTTATTTCACAAACTTCAAATTAATTTTGAGAAACTTCACTTTCTTTGCAAAAACTGTTCAAACCCTGAGTAGTTAGGTTGTTTCTACATGTTAGAAAGTGTGCAAATTCAGAAAACATTTATGAGACAAATTATTTTTTATAAATTGATATGAAAATTTAAGAGAATAGACATTAAATGGCATTGATTTGATAAAATAATTTTGTTTTTACGTCAAGTAAAGAACACAACCAAGTATTTCGAATAGTCAAATGTTTCATTGCAAGTGAAGACCTCCGGATGGGTCCTTTTGGGCTGAATAGGCTTTCAAGCCATAAATTTTAATTATATTGGACTTTACAAGGCCCAATTCGCTACCATAAAGCACTAGTACTTCACTCCTTTCATTTTTGCTCTTGGAGTCTGCTGGATAAACAAACTAAGCAGGAATAACATCCCGAGAACTACTTTTGCTCTTGGAGTCGAGCAAGATCAAACCTACTATCCCAATAACTTAAGGCTAGTGAGAAAAGTAACCCTATTAATAACAACGAAAATGAGTTTAACGAAATACTCCCTCCGTCCCCGAAAGATTGGTAGATTTGTTTGGACACGGAGATTAAGGTGAATGTAAGATGTTGATAAAGGGTAGAAATCATGGTGATAGAAACATCAAGTTGATAAAGGGTAGAAATCCATAGGTGAAGTTGATCTTCGCAAATGCTCTTAAAATGCTGTAAGGCTTGATTCAATGATCCATCCGCATAATCGGAATTAGAGATCAAGGCTTCCGTCCCCCTCCACTGAAGCAATGCAAAGCGTGCCCGAAAGAGCATGTTCTTTACAAGGTCTCCCAGAGAACACAGAAAAACATCAAACCCAACCAACATAAACCATATCTTATAGCAACTAAACGCCACTTTTCACTTAAAATCCCAAGTCCGGAACAAACTGCGAATGATTGGGTCGGACTTTGCATCCCAATCATCCGAGATCATTGGCCTCATGGGGTCAGGCAAGGAGATTTTGCGAGACTTTCATGCGAACACCCACAATGGACCGCTTGCTACCTCTACCACGACAACCACCATAGTCCAGACTAAACCAAGACACCCACCAAATAGAACGCACCTCCTTAAAAACCTTCAATGGACAAACCTCCCAAATATCGCTAGCTCCAGGCCAGATTACCCCTTCTGTAAAACTCCTCATTCGGAAACCATTAATCCCCAATCCAGCCGGCTGTAGCCTCCCTTTCTCACCTTCTACAAAGATCAGGAGGCCATCTGGTCGCACCCAGGCAGCTCATGAGAAGGTAACTCTCCGGCCCGAAACTCTAGAGACAAAGCCACAACCAAAACGTTAGAGAATTCCATCCCATTACCCATCATCACACATTCCAGGACCACCATTCGTAGGGAATTAGGTTGGCGCACCCATTCTTCTTGTGGAGGATCCTCCCTCCCAAAGAAGACGCGAACTGTAGCTCACGTTGCCAGATCCGATTGGTTGAGGGTCCACCATCTCAAAATCGTGGCCCCCTGTGGGGGGATACATCGTTGATCAATAGTGCCACCGGTGCGGCGTCGCGGGGCCACCAGTAGTCCGCCACCAAAGGACAGAAGAAAAGCAAGCAATGGTGGCCTAAATAGCCCCCAGCTCCTGCACAGAACGGAGAGCCATCAAGACGCCAAAGACCCGAGCCAGCCACTGGGAGGACTCACAAATTCAAAGCCAAAACGCACACATCTGTCACCTGAATCAAAGCGGCGCCATCGAAGAACTCCTGAAACCCTAGCCATATAGTATCGATCACATAATTGTCAAAAGGAAGATTTTGTCAAACCGGAAGTTGAGAGCCATTTTAGCTATGTTTAACTTAATTTCTTAATAAAATAAAACTGCAAACAAATTTTAAAACCTATAAACATTAATTTACCTGATCCATGTTAATAAGGCATAAAAAATTATGATCGACATTAACAAGGCATAAAAAAATTAAGAGGACACGGCTATATGTTGAAAAACAATTAAAAATGATTTAAGGACACGTTACGTACAACTCGATCGACTTCCAGACGGTATGTTGCATGCTGGTGATGTTATCTGACTTTCTAATGTCAGCCGTGCTGGTGAATGTATTTGCAATAATTTACCATTTGACTAGCTGCTAATTATGTTGCACAACTGCTGTTTATGTGATAAAATTATTAAATACAGTATCGTTTTTCAGATTCCACCAATACACAAATATATGGTAAGTATTATAGCATCATCTATAATCTATAATTATATACTGATAGAGAAGACATACAAAAAATAGTCACGAAAACAAAATGAATGCTGAGTTCTGGTAAAGTCACCTACGATCCATGTTAGCGTCACATTTGCGGGTAATTTTTTTCTTCAATCAATGCATAATTGTTGGAAACGAATTGAAAAGTGTTTATTATTAGTCAATTACCATTAATTGGAAAATGTTTATTATTAGTCAATTACCATTAATTGGAAAGTGTTTATTATTAGTCAATTACCATTAATTCAATATTCTATTTCTTATTCCTTTCGTTTTTTATATGCGTATATATGATAAGCATTGATCAATAATTAATACAACATTAATTTTTAATTAAATTCTTTTTTCATTTTTTGGGTTCTTTCTATATTTGTTTTCCTCTCTTTTTTTCTCTTTGTTGCCTCACTCCTCTCTCTCTTTTTTTCAATAGAGGAGACCTACCAAAAATAGTCAGAAAAAAGTGAATGTTGAGTTCTGGTGAAGCCACCTAAGATCCATGTCAGCGCCACATGTGCGAGTAATTTTTTTCTTCAATCAATGCATAATTGTTGGAAACGAATTGGAAAGTGTTTATTATTAGTCAATTACCATTAATTCAATATTCTCTTTCTTATTCCTTCTATTTTTTATATGCGTATATATGGTAAGCGTTGATCGATAATTAATACAACATTAATTTTCAATTAAATTCTTTTTCATTTTTTTGGATTCTTTCTATATTTTCTTTTTTCCTCTTTTTTTCTCTTTGTTGCCTCGCTTCTCTCTCTCTCTCTCTCTCCCTACCTTTTTTCTATTTCTTACATTTCTAAACAAAAGCAATTTAAAAAAATTTAAAAAGTAAAATAATTAAACGCCACTATCAATTACGGCTAATATTTTCCATTCTTTCTTTCTTTCCTCATCCCCGCCGCTAACAGTTTTCTTTCTTTCTTTATCCTCTGTCTCTTATCATTTGCGAATGTCTCCATCTACCTAACCTGATCTCCACTCTCCCCTTTTTGTAGTCACCCTTCACCACCGGATGTCCAATTTCGTGTCAAAAGAAGTTTTCTCACTTTCGATGTCAGCGGCGGGATGAACCGAGAGAGATGACCCAGTCGAGCTTCCTTTGAGTGATGTGATGGCCGTCGACGACGAAACATCATTTTATTTTCTCTGACCAATATTTTTTCTCAACATCTCTACTAGCTTATGATCTCTCACTCTCACTCATTGACTTTTCTTTATTTCTCCAATGTTTCATATATTTTGTTCTGTTCACTTTGAACTCAGATTTTAGATCTCCATCGTTGAGCATCAGAATATTCAAGGTCTCACCTCTTCATTTTCCTCAAATCTGTTTTTGATATTGATTCTCCGGTTTCTTGATTACATAACTTTAAACAATTCGATAGATGGTTACTCGCGTCTCTTACTTCACTCATTAATTTTGTACCAAATTTTTGTACCGTTCCTTTATTATGAAGTGTTCCCTTCTTTGGTACTAGATGGTCTTGGTCACCCAAGCTGAAAAAATATGTTGCTAAGGTCCGACATAATTAGAAAGCTCCTTAACTTTACAGTTGCAATTATTGCGTCATTTTTATTATCTGCTATATTTAAGCATGACAAATCATCTCTATTGTTTATTGTCTCAATGTACTTCTCTAATGCAATGGAAGACAAATTATGAAACTTGAACATTTGCACCTGATGTGTCACTTTCCTTCATGCCCAAATCATTAGATGGATCATCCGTGCATGCCTTTCGCCACTTCATTTGTCAAAGAACACAACAGAGAGATTCGTTCCACCCCACCTCCAATATTTCATGATTTCCTTTATTATACATCTTACTGGGTGAAATTATTTTCGATTTTTAAGTGATAAGTTCTTTTATGTGAAGTTAAACAACTTTCACCTGTGTAATTACATGTTTGGTAACACATGGATGACAGGTAGAGTAATATCATACCTATTGTTTCTTTACAAATTTCTAATTTGTTATATGTTATTTTTAGGTCTTAGAAATTTAGTGTCAAAACTTCTATGAATTGATTTTAGAACTACCATCTCAACTCTCTGAAAATATAATATGACATCACTGTTAGATTCGCTTTTATATAGTATTGTGATATCCTAAAGTTTTGCAATGCTTTGTTATGCACCTGCATAACACATAGTGATTATAACTAATATTTTATAATCATTTTTTCTCCATTGCAGAGTTTCTGTCATGTTACTATGTATTTGATCATTGAGTTTTATAATGTATTTTTCGTATAGTGATAAAGCTTTTTTTCCATATACTATTATGGTTCTTTCATCCATTTTGTTGGTAATGATCGTTGATGATCATGTGTTTTATTAAATTTTATTTGGTATTTATTGTGTTCGTATTCTATCTGATGAGTTTATTAAAAGTATGTACTATGAGTTTTAGAGTGAAATCCGCGTCAGGTCCCTCTTTTTTGTGATCTATTTTGGTCCCAGTTTAAGTTTTTGCTTCAAAATCGTCATATTTTTAGGTTACGTGTCTCATTCCAATCATTTCCGTCAAATTTTGCCGTTAAAATGGACGGTTGAAGGGGAAATGACTTTTTTACCCTTAGTTAATTGTTTCAATACACTCAGTGTTTTTAAATTTAATCAATTATACCACAATATATTTCCAAAACTTACAGATGAACCCTCAAACTCCACAAATCTCCACTTTTGCCATTCCTCTCCGACTTCCTCATTCCGTCGGGAACTAACTCGAACCCTAGCTTCTTCACCTACATCGGGCTTCGATTCCTCGTGACGGCGCCACCACCCAAAAACTTCACTGTCACCAAGGCAGCCAAAGCAGAGTTCCCAGCGCTGGAAGGACATAGCATATCTTACGTCGTGCTTCACTTCGGCCCCAGTACGACCAACGCGCCGCACACCCACCCACGCGTCATCGAGCTCCTCTTCCACATCCAAGGCAGCGTCCAGGTTGGGTTCGTCGGCACCGCGAACAAGCTCTACACTCAGACGTTGCAGGCCGGTCGTCGCCATCTTAGCCTTTGGAAACACCGACACTGGGATGATGTCGATTCCACGGAGACGACGAAAGTTAGGCTGGACTAGGAAACAGATTGGCTAGATCTATCCTGAAGAGTGACCGGTGGAGAAGCTGGAATGGAGCGGCGATTAGGTGTGTGGATTTGCAGCAGAGGCTTGACTGGAAGATGGAGGCTAGCGCTACTGGTCTCCGGCGAACGACCTGGTGTAGCTGCAATTGACAAGGTTGAAACTTCAATCATCAAGGGCGGCTGCTCGGAGATGACAATCTTGTGGTGTCGGATGGTATGGGCAGCGGCTAAAAATTGTTGGAAGCAGGGAGCAAACGACAATCAATGGGCTGCAACGTCGGAGTACGACACTAGTGACCTCCGGTGGCCAATTTGTCCTGTGATTTGAAGTCGGAGAGGAATGGTAAAAGTGGAGATTTGTGGAGTTTGAGGGTTAATCTGTAAGTTTTGGAAACATTGGGGTATAATTGATTAAATTTAAAAATATTGAGTGTATTGAAGCAATTAACTATGGGTAAAAAAGTCATTTCACCCTCAACCGTCCATTTTAACGGCAAATTTGACGGAAAGGACCGAAATTAGACATGTAACTTAAAAATAGGACGATTTTGAAGCAAAAACTTAAATTGGGACCATAATAGGTCACAAACATAAAAAGAGGGATCCGGCGCGGATTTTACTCATGAGTTTTATGAACTTTATTTGATAAATCAATATTTGTGTCTTATGAATTTTTATTTAAATATTTTAATTCAAAACTTTCATCAGTTACTAAAAAAGGTTTAGAGGACATTGAAGAGAGTAATATATATATAAGACACATGTGTAAGAGATCAAAGTTTTTTGTTAGATCAATATAAAGTGACCACAGTATTTCGTCTGGTCTGTAGATTTTAAAGATTTGAGAAATTATTTGGAATCGTGACTATGAAATCCTTTGGTACATCTGCTAGGGTCTTCTCATATGACTATCTTTATAATTTTTGGAACCTTGTAAATTTGGTTAAATATTATGGGTGATTTAAGCTAGTTGCTGGCAATTTAAATATTTTTTTATTGTGCAATGAATTAATTAATTCATTTAATCGAATGGAATAGAACTTTGTGAGATGCACTAATTTACCATACATTTACTCAAACTAATACATTGTTAATATTGACACCTTATAAATTTGATTAAATATTAATTTTTGGAACCCGTACCGTAGGCGGGTATTAGAACTAGTTAAGTAAAAAAGAAAAAGAAATCTCCAGAACCGTAGGTTGCTTGTATAATATTTTATAACTTGTACTCCACAAGTCTAAAAAACATTTCAAATTTTATTGATAGCATTTTAATGTGAAAAAATAATAATTTGTATGTAAGGGATAAATTATTTAGTAGTTAATTTCAAGTATACTGTATTTTTTAGAAGTGTTTTTAACAACTTCTTTCTAATAATGATTTAAATTGGTTGTCATCTTCAAAGCACTGTGATTAACTGGAAAAAAAAGGAAAAAAACAATTCAATGAATTTCTTTTATACGGATTTGTAATTCGACCACCAACTCTTTGTATTTTTGTTTTGAAAGAAATAATGTTTCATTCAATGTCACTCGACATTATACCGAAAAAATAGCCTAAGCAAGATCAGGGTTCTGAAGACACTACTAACTGACTCTAAGCAATAACAAAGATGTTATAAATTAGAGCTTAAATGACTAGGAATTCTAAAGCATGGAAAGAAAAATAAAACAATCACGATATAAAGCGTCAAAAGAAAGTAAGAATAACACAAAGGACTAAAACAAAAGTAGTGGAGCTGGAAGAGGATAAGCAGCGGGAGGTGGGGCACAGGCACATTACTCCCAACAAAATGCCCAGAGGCTTAAAGTAGGTATAAGACCGCGGCATACTTAAGAAAACCAATGACAATCTCTCATTACCAAACAATTCTTTGGCCAGGTATAAGACCGCAACATACTCAAGAAAACCAATGACAATCTCCCACTACCAAGCAACTCTTTGGCTAGGTATAAGATCCCGACATACTCAAGAAAACCAATGACAATCTCCCACTACCAAGCAACTATTTGGCTACGTGTAACATAGCTATATTATAATGATTGAGATTAAAGTTTATTCACTTAAAATAATTTCTCTAAGTATACTCACAGTCATGAACAAATTAAATTAGTACTCCTACATTTCTAATAATTCGTTCTAAGAGGGTTGTCACTTCTACCATTTTCGTATAGATTAAGATTGTCTTTAGTCATTAATTTATTTTATATAAATTTTCATCATTATCCCCTCCCAAATCCATTCTTATCCCTCCCAACTCACTCTCAGGATTTCTTGAAGGAGTGCATTTGTAAGAGTAAAAGTGGATAAAATAAAACACATATGAAAAAATGTCATTTCATTAGCATTAAGTTGACCCGAAAATAGCCTAATTGGTGTCGTGAAGTTGCAACGAGATGAAAGTAAACACGAGTCCCATATTTGTTTTGCACACCTATATGCCAACAACTCAAATTGACACACCCTCCCTCATAGTCAAAGCCTACAACACGTTGCCCCTAACATTCATTCATGCCTTAATTTACTCACCACCATCCATCCATCCATCCCTATTTTGTATTGTATTCTACTCCCTTCCACAAGTAAATAACTTTTCCTTTTGTTGCATAATAGGCCTAAAGCTTTCAGATATGCCAATCATATACCCATTGCATTTGGACCTCTCTTGTCGTTTGGCGTCGTCATGATCTATATATCTATCTACCTGCTGACAATTAATCAAGATTTGGCAAATGAAACTTCAAGTCCCTCCCGGTTATATTTAAATCCCACCATTCATTCCTCTGCTCTTCATCCATTGCCTACTTGCTCGACCCAAAAAATAACCTGTGTGTGTGCACTAAGACTAAGAGCAACCAAATCCTTTTTCTTTTCTTTCACGCCTCCATTAACAGTCCCCCCTTCTCTCTCCTCTCTTTGTTGACTTCCTCTGCTCTCCTGGAATGAATTCAATTAACTTTATCTCTCCACCTCTCACTTCTCATAAAACCCCCTCTCTGTTCCTCTGCCCATTTCATTTAAAACCCTCCTCCTCCTCACACTCCAATACTTAAAACCCACACGCTCTGTTTTGACTATTAATCCCTCTCATTCTTCTTTTAAATCCTTACCTCACCTCACTGAGTGCAAAAACAAACAGTCTCTCTCTCTCTCTCTCAGTGCAAAAAGAAACAGAGCAGCTAAAAAGAAAGCTACGTAGGTTTTGCTTTCCATTTCCTTAAAATGGGTTCTGGTTCTGTTTCTGGTTGTCCTCCAAAGTTAGAGGAGGAGGAGAAATGCGCGGCGGTTCACGGGCCTATTATCGTAGGCGCTGGACCGTCCGGTCTAGCCGTAGCGGCCTGCCTCAGAGAGCTGGGTCTCGATTCTCTGGTCCTCGAGAAAAGTGACGACATAGCTTCTTTATGGCGTCACCGAACCTACGACCGCCTCAGCCTTCACCTCCCCAAACAGTTCTGCGAGCTTCCCCTGCTGGGTTTCCCCGGCAACTTCCCCAAATACCCCACAAAAACCCAGTTCGTCTCTTACTTGGAGTCGTACGCCGAACACTTCTCCATCCGGCCGAGGTTCAACCAGGCGGTGGAGAGCGCCGAGTTCGACGGCGTGTTGTGGCGGGTGAAGACCCAGGACAGGAGCGAGTACGAGTCGAAATGGCTGATCGTGGCGACCGGCGAGAATGCGGAGCCGGTGGTGCCGGAGATCCCCGGGATGGAGAAGTTCGAGGGCGCGGTGGTGCATACGAGCTCGTACAAGTCAGGGACGGAGTTCAAGAAACAGAGGGTGCTGGTGGTCGGGTGCGGGAACTCCGGCATGGAAGTGAGCTTGGACCTGTGCCGCCACAATGCCATCCCACACATGGTTGTCCGAAACTCTGTAAGTGCAAAAATACTTGGTTTAGTTTCTGTTGACCAAGTTTGACCACTGTCTGTCCATCATCATTGAATATGTTGTTGTTTTTCTATTTTTGGTGTTGACGATCGAATTGAATTTGGGGCGGGGTGCAGGTTCATGTACTTCCCAGGGAGATGTTTGGATTATCGACATTTGGAGTAGCCATGGCTCTGCTCAAATGGTTCCCATTAAGGCTAGTTGACAAGATTCTACTTGTGGCATCAAACTTCACCCTTGGCAACACTAACCACTTGGGTCTCCGCCGCCCCAAAACCGGTCCGATCGAGCTCAAAAACGTCACCGGCAAGACTCCCGTACTCGATGTCGGCGCTCTTTCTCAAATCAAATCCGGAAAAATTAAGGTACAAACAGGCATCATTGACTAATTAATTAATTACTTGTGTTAATTTACAGTAATAGTAGTATTTGATGATATATATGTATATAGGTGGTGAAAGCTGGAGTGAAGGAGATAACGAGGAAAGGGGCAAGATTCATGGACGGACAAGAGAGGGAGTTTGATTCTATAGTACTAGCAACAGGATACAAGAGCAATGTACCTGCTTGGCTTAAGGTGACAAACAAAACAAATGAGATGTTTGTTAGTTTTACTTGTATCTTGTAGTGAATCACACATCACTTTCTTCTCTTTGGACCCATCTCTATACTTGTCAGAACAACAACCCTACAAATCTCTTCTTTTTAATCCAACCAACTCTATTTTTTAATAATAATTATTAGTATTTGAATATTGGAAAATGTTATCCCTTTCATCATTAGAAAAAACTTTCACATATATGTGCTTATTTGGTTAAAAGGGAAGAACAGTTGAGGAGATAGTTTAATCTCTGTCTGATAATGAAGGACTTTGTTACAAGTTGATATAGCTAGGATAATTTAGTTAATCGTCGTCTTTGATTTATTTGCTATAAGTGGCAATAGACGAGCAATATTTAAGAAAGATAATGTGACTGACTGACTGACTCATTGGGACGGTGTTGTCATGTGATGCAGGGATGTGATTTTTTCAACAAAGACGGGATGCCGAGGACGCCGTTTCCAGACGGTTGGAAAGGAGACAACGGATTGTATTCTGTGGGGTTTACAAGGAGGGGCCTGCTGGGGACGGCGTCAGACGCCGTTAAGATTGCTCGGGACATTGCTGACCAGTGGAGGAGGAGGAGAACAATGGAGCAGGAGGAGAAGGATGATCAGGACTTTAATGGAAACGTCAATTCCCACCATATCATGCTTAATTTAGGCAACCTTAATAATTAGAGTTTGTAAATCAGTACTAGAAAAAAAAGGGAGTTTTAAAAAAATAAAAAAAAATATAGGTAGGAGCTGACTTCAATGTTCTTTTGTTTTACCCTGAACCATGTAAATCTGCCAATTTTGCGTGAGGGTAGCGCCTTTCCTCTTTTATATTACGTCAGTTTTGGTCCCTGTTGTTTTATTTTATTTTTGGAATGTTTAGTGTAGTCTTGTACAAATTAATTCCACGAATAGAAATGCTACCTGTTTGGCTGTATTTTCACAAGTTTATTTCTTCTATTTTGCTGATATAATTAATTACATGCACATCTTTCTTTCTTTCTTCTTAATGAAATTCGTAGTTTCAATTTCATGCTACCTGTACTAATTAATGTCAAGTTGTCAAGTATTGTATACTCTTAATTAGTTGGCAGTTAATTAGTATCTTAATTACACATGCATGTATTAACTAATGATGATGCTTTGCTTTAATCTGTGAATATAGACATATATATATTCGGTGCTCAACGATATCGATATAAAATAGTGACCAACGTGAATATGGCATTAACTTGCCAAATTCAGAATGATCTGGTGTGCCTTTTCTTTGATAATATACTAATTCTTATCTTGATTGCAACTTTTAAGTAGTATTACTTTGAATTGTTTCAAAAATATATATTATGGGTTCAAAAAGTATATATAGCTTTAATTAGTAGGGGACAAATAAGATGTTACCTTTGTGCTAACTAAACGTTCGTAAGATATACTGTATATATATAGCTAGAAGAGACGACGAACCGACATCTTATTTAAGAAATTGATATGAATACTTTTTCTGACAAATTAACAATAAACCCAAGTGGCCATTTAAATTTAATTTGCATGCATGTCCGATTAAAAATTTGAAACTACAGATTGTGGAGTCTGTCGTAATTTAATTACTATATCAATTCGATCAACAAAATCCAATCTCTAGTATATATATATATATATATATATATATATATATATATATATATATATATATCTTTGGCACCAATATTAATTATAAAGACCATCATGATCATGCGTATTTTTCAAAGAACGAATTAAAAAGCATATACGTAATGATCCCGATTAACAGTCATGATCCATCTGCATGATCAGTAATGGTTCATGTGTTGTTCACCATCATCAGCTTATAAGTAATTAATTGGTTAGTATAAGGACAGTTAACTCGTGACGGTGCAAGCGGCCAAAGAGAATCGAGGACTAAGGCTTCTTAAAAAGGTCACAAGTTTTAGGCTATAACATACAATTATCCAGCTCCAAGGTTTGCAAAACATTCATTTGTATGCTTCATCGATTTTAATTTCAGGCTAACTTAAAGTTAATATTGTGCATTTATCCTAATTATATATACTTTAATCTCGCGGCAATAAATGCTCACCCTCACCGTTCCTCTCATCAATCACTAGGTCTAGGAATGCTCCCCTTCTTAAATAGTAGTATATATATTTATTTATTTATTGCAAAATGAAAAGTTAAATTGAAAAAGTTTGTTTGTATGAATAGAGTGGAAAGGAAATGATGGGACGATGATTTGTATGATGAAGGGGGTATTGCCGAAAGAAGAAGCATGTGAGGGGGTGGGTGACGCAAAAGGAGGATGGTAGCTTTTCACGGCAAAACAACGTTTGGGTTACTTGGGTGTACGCAGTGGAACGAAACAGTGTTGCCAAAAAAGGGCTGCCCATTCAACAAAGCAACCAACGCCCATACGCTACCCCACCGAGGTTACTTCCGGTACATTTAATTAACTACTACTACTACTAATTAATTATTTATACTCCCTAAATACTACTACTACTACTACGACACGACTACTTATTTGTATATATATAGCAGCATGTCAGTGTAGCAGTAGCTAGGCTATCGTCACTATTAGTATTATCGTTAGATGCGACGCCTCTCAGTCACTCCTCCTCATCACCGCTGCCCTGCCTACGTGTCATCTGGCAACCGTCAACTCCTCCCTTCCCTTATTCTCTCGTTGATCCATGCAAATATATATGGGGAGTATTGTTGTACTATCAATAATATTAATATTAGGAGGAAATATATATATATATATATATATAGAGAGAGAGAGAGAGAGAATGGAAGATCAGAATTTTGCAAATTTTAAAAGAGAGATGGAGAAAAAATAATTCTGTTATCATGAGTATAATTAGGCTGGGCAGAAATTAGAGACTCACGTTACATATATATATATATAGCTTATAAATTATGAGAGGAAAAATATAAGGAAATTAAATTTGATTTAATAAAATATTGAGAATTACTTACTAGTTCTACTACTTATAGTATGGGGTTGTGTGTTGAGTGAGGGTGACATATAACTGAGACAATGATGGGGCTCTGATGACTGCGACCTAGCGGTAGTAGTACGTACGAAAATTGTGGCCACTACCATGCACTACTACTATACTATGCATGCCTCCCAACTTAGCTCAACTCAACAAAATATATATATATATATATATATATATATATATATATATATATATATATGTGTGTGTGTGTGTGTGTGAAGGGAATGACATTCTTTTAAAATCAGTCGCTAAAGTCGGAGAATAACTTAAAGAGGAGGGACAAAATCCTTTGAAATAAGTCCAGATACTCTAACCGAAAACGAGCAGAGGTGCAGCTAAACTGCAGCCCAACTAAAAAACCATACAATAAACAAAAGCTCATATTAAAGTCAAAACATAAAAAATACCTATAAATAGGGAACCAGCCCAGCATAGGAAAAACGGAAAGAAGTCATATCTTGATGTTGAAAAACAAGTGATCATATCCGATTCTGAACTCCTGCCATTCTAGCCAAAAGGCTTTATACGGACTTCCGCATCTAACATCATGGCCGCAGAAATCGGTTTGAATCAACAAAAAAAAAGTGGACGAATCCGGATGAATGTTCATCCGGATTCGTCCAAGTGAACCCATAAGAAGAAGAAGAAGAAGAAGAAGAAGAAGAAACAGAAGAAAAAGAAGAAACAAAAGAAGAAGAAGAAGAAGAAGAAGAAGAAGAAGAAGAAGAAGAAGAAGAAGAAGAAGGAGAAGATGAAGAAGAAAACAAAGAAGATAAAAGGGAGAGAAAGAAGAGGAAAACAGAAGAAGAAGAAGAAGAAGGAGAAGAAGAAGAAGGATGAAGAAGAATTTAAGAAGAGGCAAGAAAAAGAAAAGATGGGGCAATCAACCACCACTCAAGTTGTGTCAAACAAGCTTGTAAACGTCCGTCCCCTGCAAGAAGTACCATGAAGGATGTAAAGAAACTCATATGCACATGCATCACAAACATCAAAGAATAACCACAAATCCACCAATCCATAAAAGACACTGATCCAAGCTAAAAAGTTATACTGGATGCATGAGGCAGGCTCCGAACCCCATCCATCCAGGCCATAGCGCATCACTGCTCTAAGCAGGGTGAGCTTCAGCTCGACCTTGTCGTATCTGAGTTCTGCTCCACCTGTTCGTTGTCCACCAAGTTCTTCCTTGCTCTTTTGCAACCCGACACAGTGCCACCCGATTCTCCATCTGTCGACCCGCCACCCTTGGGTCGGCCTCAACCCCTCCTTACCACATTTTTTAAGGAGGCTCCGCGTCCACGACCTCGGCCTCGGCTCACCGTAACCATCTCTCTTCCACTGCTGAAAGTAAACTTGATAGGCACATTAACCAGTGGATCAGGAATACATGGAATATCTGCAACTACCATGGTTCTCTCCAACACCGGCTCGTCAACAGTCAGATTACTAGAGACCACCAAGCCAAGTTTTCTGGGGTTCTTTCAATAATATGTGTCACAACCGGTTTGATCATAGGCAAGCCGGCCTCGGGGACCACCACCCGTGGCTCGAGTTCAATGAGATGGGTAGTGCCACGATTATGTGGCAGCGACTTACCCCTCAACCATGCACCATATAAGCTTTCATGTGACGCCATACATTCTTTTCAACATATGTCAGAACACCACAACGGAAGCAAAAATCTGGCAATTTCTCATACTTCAGATTAGACGATAATTTGGAAGAATCCACACTTACAGTGTTTATTACCCGGCAAAGTGGTTTGGTGATATTGATTGCAAACCGAAGTTGCATTGTTGTTCCCTCCCAATACACTTCCTTCAAGTGACCAATATCTTCTTTCCAAGAATTTCACCCATAGCAAGTGAAGCCCAACCGAAGGGAAGATCCATGATTTGAGCCCAAAAATCCAGAGAATCAAACACAAGTGTGGAAAATTGATCACCCGGAAACAATTGACGGAACACGATCACACGGTTATCAAAGGACCATGGTCCCGATTGGAGCACCTTATCAACATCCTCTTGTTACTCAAATTCAAATAGGAACAAGTTATCACGAGGGACTGATGTACCTTGGAGCACACAAAAGGGAAAGTCCTTCCTCCAGGCCGCCGACAGAGCAGTATGGAGGTGTTCTGGTCGGGCAATTCATGAAGACAAAATCTTCACGGCAAGGGAGAAACCGGGCCTCGGCACAACAACGACCTCCGCGACTTGAACTGGCTCATCGTCTTCTTCAGCAAGGGCAACTCCAGCCATTCTAGACGCCAAGGAATCAATGGACATGGATCACCACGATAAGGGATAGAATCGATGAGAGCAAAACGAGGCTAGGGAATCAATTAGATGGATGCGATCAAACATGAGCAGCAATGGAGGATATCAGTAATCCACGAAGGCAGCAAAGAAGAAAAAACAAGAGCGACAAACGCACTCACAAAACCCTAGGGTTAGGAGCGATCCATGTCGTATGCAAAGATACAATGATACAACAATATTAGGACTAAATACTACTGTTACTATTTTTGTATTAATATTAATTAATGGGGTGCTTATAACCCGCCATGTTTAGAAACCCATTGCATAGTCTTGATTAAGATGTAATTTATTCGTATTGTTGTATATTGAGAAAGCATGAAAAAATCAAATGTTTAAATGTTTAAATTAGAAAGATTGGAAATATTTGAAACCGATGTATTATAGAAATGAAACTAATAAGCGAGAATCATAAAGTTTATCCCTTTAACTATCAAAAGTAAAAAAAAATGAAAGATGTATATTGGGTAATACTAGCTAGTAAGGATTTTACTAAGGATAATTCTCGATTCAATTTCATCTCGCGACAATCAGGAACTAATTAATCAAATATTTAAAAATAAAATAAATGAAAGTGTATGAAAAAAGAGCTAATGGCATGAAAATAAGAATATTGAAAGCATTTAGGACCGGTATGCGAAATAATAAAAATAAGAACTAAGAATGGAGTTTTGATTAATTAATTAATTGTAGGATATTTAATTTTATGAATGATATTTAATTTAAAAAAGTAATAAAATAAAATTTAGAATTTAAGAAAATACACATGAGCCACTTCAACGTACACCATAGCACGGCTTACGAAAAAACTTAAATAACTATTCATCATATTCATCTAAAGTTTGTAGGATGTTTACTTAATTTAATTTAATATATAATCATGCTCCCTTTACTTTTATAAAGAAAACGCTCACTCGTCTCATAAAGATTGTGATCAATTATATTTTCATGTTTCTTAGATATTCAATCTATGATTTTCATGTAATTACTCATGTATTTAAATGAGTGTCATAACTTGTAGTATAAATAATATGATTTTTTAAAAAAAATTCATAGTATATCATAGCTATAGGTAATTGAGTTGAACATTCAAATACAAAGCATGAAAGTCAGAGTACCTACTAACTTTTATGGAATGGAAGGAGTGGAAGGAGTATTAGCTAGGTAGAAGAATGTTGTTTTAAAGTGAATATACGATACTATAGAAAAAAGATTATAGAGAAAAATAATTGCATGCTTAATTGTTCCTTGAATTCCCCTTTCAAGAGACTATGTTGGCTAGCTAGGTATGGTAGTGGAACAAGAATTATGAGAAAAGTAGTTTATGGTTTTTAAATTTTAATAATTAAGAATATGCATGTGATTTATTTATTTATTTTGATAGAACATGCATGTGATTTAAATACCTGGTAAACAACTCTTTAATTTGGATATATAGATACTAGGTAATACTTATATATAAGAATGACATTTGATTATAGCTACTAAATAAATAAAAATGAATACAGTTAATATAAATATCTCTTATTTTATGTTGTGGTTATATACAGTAGTAGTATCGGAGAAGTGAGATTTGCAGGCAGGCGATCCGGAATGAGATTTGCAGAGAAGGGGTGACGTCACCCAGATCCAACTGACACTACATTTTTTTCGATGATCCATCATCATCTGTCTATCTGCTAGCACTTCACTTCTTCTGTTACAATGCAATGCCCATTTTTCATTTTGCTCCTTTCATCTATCACTCTCTCTATTTCTACATGTTTTTATTTTGAGAGATTCCTTTCATTTTGAACTTATCATTTATTTCAATTGCGTGTACGCCTTTTATTCTAATTATATATATATGGGATGTAATTTGCGAAAGAAGTCTTTTTTTCTTTTAAAAAAAAAGAGATTTTGCTCAACGTTACATTTTGGGTGTAATTTTATCTGCCTACCGTTTAAAACACTAACAGAAAGTATGAAAAAAATGTCATTTTTAATCCAACACGTTTTTTTTTTTTGAAAAACAATTCCCACAACATTTTAAAATATCAATTTCAATTTATTGAACAGGCCTAAGAACACACTCAACATTTTTTTCAAAAGAAAAAAGAAATCTCAATTATTTAAATTAATTTTAATTCCCCCTCCCCCCCTCTCTCTCTCTCTCTATATATATATATATATATATATATATATATATATATATATATATATATATATATATATATATATACATATAGGTAGTAGCAGCTGGTAGGGTGCAGCTGGTAGGTTGGGGCGTGGTGTATAGTGTTATTGGCATTATATGGCATGCAATTGTAACGATCAAGATGGAAGAAGCAAAGCAAAGCAAAGCAAAGCAAAGCAAAGCAAAGGTGATGATCTCACCAGCCAGCCAGCCAGCCAGCTGATCATCACAGAGATACTCATGCTCATGCATGCTTATTCTGAATTCCCTAGCTCGCTCGATGAATGAGATCGTATATGTAACTTTGTCCGCATTTCTCATGCATGCATGCATACCCAACGCAAGACAAAACCTACCTTTCACTTCCCGCTATATTTGTACTTTTCTTAGTCTCTTCTCCACACCATCATCATATAATATACATACATATGCATGGTCCCCATAATCCACACATTATATATATATATATATATAATCTCGGTGGCATGCCATGTTGCTTTTGCAGCAGTTAATTGGCTAGCTAGCTAGTATCAATATGCAAAGATTTGGTATTGGCAGCATGCAGCTAGAGACGGACGGAGCCACAGAGAGGAATGCATGAGGTAGGTAGTGAGAGATTATTGTAATCTCACTCATCATATTTCTTGACTCCCTCCCTACAAAAAATTTTATGAAAAAAATTTAAATTTCAAATTATGATACACGTATAAAATATTTAGTTTTTAGTGTTTAAATATTTATGAAAAAATTATAAATTAAATACGATCAAACTATCAAAATAAATGATTTTACTAGATCAGTATATATATTCCACGTACATGATGCGAATTGTATTTCTATCCCCAGACGACGACGTCCAATTCCGTGGTCGTCGTTCTCTAACAAGGATTTCTCCTTTTTCTTCACACTTGTTTGCCTACCGATAACAAAGAGAATATATATTGATCCAAAAGTTCTGCCATTCCATCGAGGAACAATCCTTATCGTGCAATGCATGCCCTTGTTTTTTTTCCTTTTAATTCATGACTTTTGTTCTTTCATTCATACGTGTTAGTATTATTAGATAATACATGTGCCCAAAACCAATAAGTCTAGGGACTAATATGTAAGTTCTAATAAAATTAAGATTTTTTATAGCATTGAGAATTCTAATTGGATTAGAATTACCCATTGCCTATAAATATATCATATGTGGAACAGTTCCATACGATGATATTATCTACAAAAAAACCCTAGCTCTCCAAGAAACATCCGGTCCAATTCCGCTAGCACGGAATCATCGGAGTGGTGCGTTGATCGTGTGGATCAACCTTAGAGGACTCGCACTTGAGGCTCTACAATGTGAACCAGCTGGTTCCATCATTCTGATTATATACTTTATGCTTTCGCTGCGTGCATGTGATGCTATGCAATTGATCAATACATTTTCTTATAATGGTATAAGAGCATGGTTATTTTATGATTCTAGCATGTTTATGTGATTTGGTGATTAAATATATTTAAGAATTGAAATTGCATGAACCATATATCATAACGTTGCATGTTCTTTGATTTAAGACTTTAATTGATTATCATTGTAGATAGAGTTCAATAATGATAATAATTATTTTTGGCTAAAATTAATGTTTTTGAATGATTTAAGAGTTAGATAATTAATCTGGACATTTTTGGTTAACTAATAATTAATCCCAAATTAATTTCGAATTGGGATTTTTTAAGCCGTTTATCAATCGGCAAATTCAATGATTGGGTTTTGTAGAGGAAGGGTTCGTCATTAAAAGCCCTTTATCAATTTGTTCGAATTGCTCCGGGAAATCATCCAATCTCGAGAATTGTTCTCAGAGAAGTGAGGGTTTGGGTGATGAACCCTAACTCTAATTGCTCAAAATTGGAAAATTAAGGATGAATGAGAGTAGTTTCGGGATACCCTAGGGTTGGACAGGGCAGAGGAGTGAGACCCCTCTGTCAAGAATCGCCGTTTTCCAGCATTTTGTCGCCGGAATCACACCGGCATGTCGCGAAACGGTGGCTATAGGCTCGCCGTGCAGGCTCGATTCGACGGCTAAGAATGCCGGCTTTGTGGTCTCTTGCTAGTTGGCGGTCTTTCCGGCCGCCGGTGGAGCCCGATTTGGCTGGAACCAGATTTCCAGTTCAGGTCGGGATAGACCCGGCCCGTCTCTGCATCTGTGTGGGTATGACCCATCCACCTGCTTCAGGCCTTAAATTTTCGCCCCATGTACATTTGAGGCCCTAATTTTCTGAAAAGTTCAAAAATTGATGTGATCAATCCTAGGATTTTTAATTCTTATTCAAATGAGGACTTAATTTCTGAGAGTTAGAAGTCTTAAAATTCTTATGGAATTGATAGGATCAACCCTTGGAATTTTATTTATTTCCTTCTAAATTAAGTGGGACTAAATGTTTTGAAAAGTTCAAAACTTAATAGGATTGATGAGATTGATCCAAAAATTTTCTGAAAGTATTCAGATTGGTCCCAAAACATTTTAGTTTGACTAGATGCTCATAAACTTTTAAGAAAAGTTTAGAATGGTCCTCAAATTTTCTGGTAAGACCAGAAAAGATCCAAAAGTTTTGTTCAATGTCTAGATTAACCCTTGTGGTGGCTGATCTGTGCGCGTGATCGTCACGTTCCGATTTGACTTGCATGTCACGATGTTGACAGAGGCCATTAGGTCGACTTTGCGTGCTAGAGCGCGATTGTCGAGAAATAGAGAGATCCTCTGGGATGATGATTTGACGAGTCGCGTTGAGTTGTAGTTAAACGTTACCCCTTTAGGTATGAATAGTGAATGTATTTATAGTCCTATGTTTTAGTGGCATTATTGTAATATCTCAATATACGGTGATTATGTATTTTAGGTCATATATACCGTTCGGGAAGTATGGTTCGGGAAAGTCCTCAAGCTTTATTCGGGTTATATGCTAGTTTTTTAATGGAGCCCTTATTTTGGGCTTATGTGTGGGCCTTTTGATAGGCCTTTTAAGCGTATTTGGACACAGCGGCCATCAAGTCCCCCTCGGTCCTTTTGGCCGACTAAGAGGAGTCCAAAATTCTTTTCTCCAGGATCCATTTTGAACTATGCGGGTCATGTTCGGGAAATTGCTTGGTTCGGGCGATCTCCGTTGTTCGGGCATGTTATTCCTCTGAAGTATTCGGGTAACTGAGTCCTTTGGTTTTGGAAATCTGTTCGGGTATCGGAAATGTGCTCCGGGCTTTGCTGTCTGGGGAACTGAGGACGAGAAGTCCTCCTTTGGTCTCGAACAATGTTCGGGTTTTGGAGACGTTTCCCGTACTGTAGTGCCCGGGAACTGAGGAAGTGAATTCTTCCTTCTGTCCCGAACAATGTTCGGGCTTTAGAAACGTTTCCCGAACTATAATGTCCGGGGAACTGAGGGAGTGAATTCCTCCTGTTGTCTCGAACAATGTTCTGGCTTTAGAAACGTTCCGTACTATAATGTCGAGGAAGTGAATTCCTCCTTTTGTCCCGAACAATGTTCGGGCTTTAAACGTTCCCGTCTTATAATGTCCGTGGCGAAGTGAATTCCTCCTTTTGTCCCGAACAATGTTCGGGCTTTAGAAACGTTTCTCGTACTATAATGTCCGGGAAACTGAGGAAGTGAATTCCTCCTTTTGTCCCGAACAATGTTCGGGCTTTAGAAACGTTTCCCGTACTATAATGTCCGGGAAACTGAGGATGTGATTTCCTCCTTTTGTCCCGAACAATGTTCGGGCTTTAGAAACGTTTCCCGTACTGTAATGTCCGGGAAACTGAGGTCGGATCTGGGGTTATCTCTTCGGGATTTGTGACGGTTCATCTCCTTAACTGCCACCTTTTGAATCGACGGCAGGGATTGAGTGACTTTTGACGTTTCGTCTGCCCGATCTTTTCTATAAATGTGATTTGAGCGTCACTTTCATTTGCACCTCAAGCTCTCTTCTCTCCTCTCACAATAAAATCACGACGGATAATCCTACGCTCCAGGAGGCGGTTAATATCTTCAAGAGGTGGAGAACTGTTGAAGAATCTAACCTGAAGACTTCTTCCCCTTTCCTCGGTGAAGCCACCGTCAGGAAGGTTATAGAGGTTCGTCCGCCGTCCATCAATTCTACCGACTCCACCGTCGGGTTGTCGGCCGCCTTTGTCAGCCCGTCTTTTAGCCTCCTTCCAGCGACCCTTCCTTGTCTCCTCCGGCCATTTACCCGAGGTACATGAGAATGGCTCCTACTTTTCCCACCCCTTCTACTGTTCGTCCTTCAGGTTGCCTTTTAGAGACCAAGGGTGAGATTCCCGAAGGTTGGTGGTCCGAGATAGAGAACTCTTGGAGCAAGACAACTCCGGAGTTAATAAAAGAGTGGCAATCCACTCATTTTGTCCCGATGACAGTTCGTACTCGAGATCCTTCTCCGGAATGCTGGGCGTATGAGCCTGGGAAAGGCTGGTTGGTGATCTTTAAGGATCAACTGTTGTGCGGGCTCCGCTTCCCCCCGCACCCATTCATTCGGCGGTGGCGGAATCCCACGGGCTAGCGGTGAACCAATTCAGCCCGAATACCTACTGCCACATAAACGCCTATCTCATTCTTTGTGCTCTGTTCGAGATAGAGCCAACCGTATCCACTTTCCTCCAGTACTATAAAGTTAACGTGATCCCGAGGAACTGTTTCTACTTCTTCAGTGCCCGGGGTCGTCCTATTGTGAAATGAAGCCTGATGCGTCGTGGGGCTTGCAAACTGCGCAGAAGGTAGGAGGACTACCGGACGTGCAGAATCCTCGGCGATTCTTGAAGGGCTCTTGCCAAGAGAATTATGGACCGGTTTGATAGTAAAATCCGGACCATTGCTCCTTAGTGCGGGACGGACCGAAGGAAGTCCTCCCTTTCCTTTATCTTGGCTGATTACTCAAGGGTTCTTTCTCACTTGGGTATTATCCAGGGGACTTGGGGAGTTGGGCATCAGGAATCTCCCCTTCGACCCGAGACTTGGCCTTGGTGCACCGTCTTGGGGCGAGACGTCCTTCGAGGACTTCAAGAATGGTTTATATTGTTCTTGTTTATTGATGCATTCGTTTGATATTAACTAATTCTTCCCTTTTGCAGAAATGGAGCCCGAGTTTGATCTCGCGCCATCTTCCGGGACGCGAGGAGAAGAAGCTGGGCTCTAAAGCCGGAGGTTCGAAGCCCGCGGTGAGAAGAAATGAAGAGGGCTGCTTGGTTGATGTGGAGGCTGCGGGCCACTGCTGAGAAGTCGGCCGGGAAAGTTCCATCTCCGGTTCATGTTGAAGGTCAGCCCACTCGGGACGACGTTTACGAGATGCTCCAGAACTCCCCCGAACGCGTCAGAAGGGCTAGGGGAAAGTTCACGGCCTCGAGGGTAACCGAGCAAAGAGCCCCGGAGGTCCCACCAATCGAGTTCCAATTAGGTAACCAGTTTGTGAAGTTACGCAATCTCTGCTTTTGGAACTTGTTCGAAATCTTTCCCGAATGTTCGGTGAAGACCCATTGCATGACGTGGTTCGATCTCATTTTTGTACGTTAGGTCCGGACTGGAAAGAGTCCCAGGAAGAGAGGAGGCGGTTGCGGGACGAGAAGCTCTCGCACTTCGGGAACAATCTCATTCCCCGGGAGCCGGGGTGGCTAATCCATGAGGATCAGAACATCCTGGATGACGAAGACGCCAAAGACATGGCTCCCGAGCTATTTGAAGGGACCGCCACTGCCCGAACTATGGAGTTTGAAAGTGTAAAAGTTACACAGTTCTCGCTAATAAAATTGTTTTATTGAGTGGGAAGTTTTTTATAATTAGCATGTTACATTTTTTGTTTATATGCTTGTGATGATTCTATGTATGAGATGCATGTTCAGTCTTATAAATTTGACTTGTGATGTTTAATTCATGAGATGAATCTATGATTAAAACCCTTACTTGAACACTTAGAAAAAGTTTTAAGTTTATTATTAAGTTGAAAGCGATAAATCAAAGAGTTTGATTAATCGTAGCCTTTCCATCATACTTAATAATATGAGATTTTGTTATGTTTAGTATGGATCGCCAATAAAATTTGGGGCATGCTAGATGTGGAAAATTATATTGTTAAGATGTACATGAGATGTGCGTAGGGTGATGAAAATTTAATGTTATCTCTAATAATATTTAGGGACATTATCTTTTTATCATACTTGTGCAGGTGGTGGTTGACTTAACATTATTTACATAAGGGTGCTAATAAAATTTAGATCTATGCAAATATGAGGCTAAACAAAATGAGGGTCACATGATATGTGATTGACAAGAGTTGTTTATCTTCCATGTGTATTGTAGGATCGCTAATAAAATTTGGACTTATGATAAATAATGATTGAGCCTCATTCCTACTACCAAAGACTTTATTTGTTAAGGGTGTCAAATTCTGTCTAAATTAGTGGGAGGATAATTTGTGAATTTAAGACCTTATTCATAAATTTACATGTTGATTGAATGTTTGCCTATTGCTTATTGTTTGTATTATAGATTTGTGAAATCTAGTATGGTATGTTTATGATTTGTATAGCAATGTTTTTGGATAAACAAATTTGTTGGTCTTAATTATTCAACTTGGTTAGTGATTGTGAGAATGATTATAGATTTGAGAAGATCACCTATATGCTAACAAGTACTTGCACCACCAATCACTTTAAGGTATTTATACCTAGAAATGACACTTTGTGAAAGTGGAATGGCTTGATGATCCTACGACAGATTGTTATATGATAACATGCATGTCTAATGATCATCAAAAAACATGTGAGACATGCTGGTTTGATCTATCTTCACTTGAAAATGTTGTGTGTTGAAGAAATCTAACATAAAGATATTGGATATCTAAAATGTTTTCCATTATACATATGATGAAAACTCTTTAGTTCATAACGTGGACTAAAGATGAATAGTTTAATTGGAAAACGTTCTAAGTTGGATGTGTAAATAGATCAAGAATTTTGCTTCATCTAATGGTTCTAAATCAATCAGAGAAAGGAAGGTTCTTTCGCTTCATGAATAATGAGAAGGATCATGTTATTCAATTTCAATCAATCAATCAGTCAGTTAGTCACCTATTTTTGACGAGTATTGGGAAAGTTCTCATTCTCAAACTATTGGAGTAAGGAAGGTTCCTTCGCTTCACAGATAATAAGAAGATTCTTGTTATTCGAATACAACTTTTGACAGTCAATCAGTCATCCATTTTTACCAAGCATTGGGAATATTCTCTATCTCGAACTATTGGAGCGACAACGATGGCATTGAAGATCAACAACGGCGGCGTTGACATTCAACGACGGAGAGATAGACTCCAACTTTCAGATATGGATTATGGTGAGATTCAAGATCTAGTAATGATTTCTTGTGAGATTAAGTTTTGCTGATGATTTTTGGCAAGATCTCAAATCTGGTGATGACTTTTTATTTGTAGATTGAGATTCGATGAAGTTTTTTTGGTAAGATCTCATCGATTTGACGAGATTTTTATGGACCCGTTATGTTTTTTTGTCAAGATCAGCTTCAACTTTCAGATCTTTGTAATATCTTTTGTTGATCTTTTTTTATGAGATCTCTTGTTGATGAAATTAGTTTTGTAACACAAAAGAATCAAAGAATCAAATTTCGTACACGCATGTTTGGTCGGAACACCGTAAGTGTACAGTGGTCAGACAAGTAGTAAACCGGTGAGTACCGGGTCGAATACACAGGTACTTGTGATTCTAACAAATTGTGTATGAAAGAAGAAAATGGAACAAATGATTGATTGATCTGTTGTGAAAATTAATTAGCAAACTAATTAACAACTGATGAGAAAATTCAATAATTAAGTCTACTTTCTAGGATTCATGTTCCACTTGATTTTCAGATTTAATACCTTTAGTTTTACCTACAACTATTACTCTCAACATGCAATATGATGTATCTATTCTAGGAACCTCCTTCTGAAGTGAACCTAGGTAATTAAAACACACTTCCGTGTTGCACCAATTCTTTAAATGATTTATCCTCTTCCTAGACCGTTTTGAACTTCCGTCCTAGAACTATGTTTAGCCTAATTACTCTATGGTCTAGTAATACTCTCTTATTCCTAAGCGAAACATACCACAAATATTATGTGATCAAAAGAATAATGCATCAACAATCCGAGTAATTAAATATGTATCATGAAGAAAAAATATATAGAACTAAAGTATCAAATCCTATAGTTAAACTTCACAAAATAATCCCAGAAATTATAAAGAAAACTAGCCACTAAACATGTTCAATGACAAGAAATAATAAAACATTGAAACCCGGTTTTTTAGGAAGAAAACGATCAATTTCTCCGATTTTGCTTAGTCTGTGTTGTTCTCTCACAAAAGTTACCAATTGGTCGAATGGCCGAATGCGTGATCTACCTTTGCTACCTTTGCTGCGCTTCAACCTAGTCCTTATTGGACTAGGCTTTGGGTTTATCCTTCCTTCTTTCCCATGGTATTAAATATCGTAGCTGTTATCGTACCGTTTTGGCAGCGATACGAAACAGTACCGGTAACCGGGAGTATACCGGTTGTACCGGAAAGACTGTACTAGTGTGTGTGTACATACTTGAAAATGTATAAGATATTGCAAATTTTTTACGTGCAGTACGTGGATGATCACCTACCTGACTACAAGAAAAAGAATGAAGTAAGCTAGCATAGTTGTTACATGCAAGAACTAAAGATACTAACTAAAAGAATTAAAACAAAAAAAGAATGAGGTAAATTAATTTTTCAAATTACAAACTTTTATTAGCGATTTTAATTTCTTTAATTTAATAGATATTTTTTATTAACAATTTTATTCTTAAACTTTTAAAAAATATTAATTTAAGCCCATATACCGCTGTTTTCTTCATTTCGGCCGACACACGACACGACCGAAACGGCCAAATCGGCTGGTACAGCCCGGTACGTTTGCCGATGCATGTTTTACCTAAACGGTGCCTTTTCATGGCCGGTACCGAGGCGGTATAGGCGTACCAGCCGGTACGAAACAGTATTTAATACCATGTTCTTTCCTCAAACTTCCATTAGTTGTTCACTTTGGCACCAAAACTTTATCCTTGTACCACTTTAGTCACTAGCTTCTAAGGATGTCAAAAGCTGACTCGACCTGAGCAACCCGCTTGAACCTAAACTGGCCCAATCCGAGTTGACCTAGAAAGTCAACCAACCGAACCCGACCTGAACCTGACCTGATCTGAACCCAACCCGTGTAAGTTGAAACCCGAGATAACCTGAACCCGAAAGAACCCGAACTCGAAGGAACCCGAACCTGAAGAAACTCAAGAGAACCCGAAGAGACCCGAACACACAAATATATTGAGGAATTATATCCAAGTTACAAGTATCAAAATTTTCACTTGACATATATGTTCTTTCCCTTATCTAAGTTTTCAAAAAATTGAATTATACACATAGAATTCTTAATTCATAAGCTTTAAACTCTAAAACAACAAATGCATAGATCTTAAAAAAACATTTCATCCTATTTCGCAAAGATCGCAAAGGTCGTTTGAAGTTGGGAATCTCAAAAAAATATTGTTCACTTGTAAATCCATACATCATTGGCTGCAACAAAAAAAGACAACTCTAGAAAGTGTAGCTTCCAATTTCCAAAAGAAACAGTATTAGTTCATTTCCGATTTTATTAGAGTAATGTTAATTTCCAATTTTTTGGAGTAATGACCATTTCCTAATTTGTTGGAGCTGTGTCCAATTCCAAAATTGTTAAAGTTGACTTGTATCCAATTCTAAATTTGTCAGAATAATGCCCAATTTTTAATTTTATTGTAGTAATGAACAATTTCAACTATATTTGAACAATGTCTAATTTCAATTTTTTTGGTGAAATATCCAATTTCTAAATTTATTGTAGTAATGTCTAATTTCCAATTGGAGTAATGATCAATTCCAATTTTGTTAGAGTAATGTCAATTTCTAATTTTTATAGAGTAATGACCAATTCCTATTTTGTTGGAGATGTGTCCATATTTAATTTTGTTGTCACAATGTTGTACTCCAATTTCATTTTAATATTAAATAAAATTTTCGATGTAGAGAATATTTGGTTTAATTACTTATGGTTTCATTTTGTTAATGTTGATTAGTTTTGAATCAACCAATTTTCTTTTAAGATTTACTTATTTGAGAAACTAATTATGGACTGAAAAATTTCAAAATGTTTTTTCTTTATGGAATAGGAATATAAATATTAAATTTTGCATAAAGAATTTATTTGTCATTTTAATGATATTTTTATAGAATTCAAAAAGTGTAATTATTTCAAAAATTATATATATGCTCAATAAGGAATTTATAAACTAACATGAAATTTGACCCGTTTTCGACCCGCAGTAACCTGAAAATGAAAAATTCTCAATATGATCTTAACCAGAAACCGAACGGACCTGACCCAATCAACCCGAACCTGAAAATAAGAAAACCTGATCTCAACCCGAACCCGAATGACCCGGCCTGAACCCAACCCAACCCGAAATTAGATAAACTCGATCTCAACCTGAACCCGAATAACCCGACTTGAACCCGACCCAACCCGCCCGATTGACATCCGTACCAGCTTCTCCCTTTAATCCGAATTGTCTTCATCTTTTCACTCTCTTGTAAATTTAGCCATAAATTCCTCAATTTTGCTTCAATACCTTCCAAAGTAGAATCCTACAAAACTCTTGCGTAAACTAATGAGAACATAGCAATTACTTGAGTTTATATGCAAAATTGAGGGTAAATATATATTATAATTTGCACTTATCAAATACCTCCAAACTCAAATAATTGCTAGTCCCTAGCAATTCTACCTAAATGAAATTCTAGAACTGAACAAACAAATCAAGCAAACTACCAATGCTCGCTCAAGTCAAATCAACATCCAAAACCACGCATCTTTAAACATATAAATGATCAAATAAGTTTTAAGACTTTGTGTTGAAATCAATATACAAAGGGTCACTCCCTAAGTGTTTCACTCTCTCAAATGGGTGTGCACGTGTGTATAATAATCTTACCAAGCACGTGTTTAACAAAACGTTGTCGGGCTAGTCGGAGCAGCGATTGCTGCGGCATGAGGAACGGGGCGACGACGATTACGATTTCCCTCCCCCGTGGGACACTTTTGTAAAAACAATTTGACTATCGATGTTATTTTTATTGTAATTGATACTTTTGGTTAATTTATAATCAATTTCATTTATGTTTTTATTTTTAATTTATAAATACCAATAAATAATTATATTATTCAACCATTTATTAAATGTTGAAAATAAGGAAATTAATTTTAAAAAAACCATGGTAGCGAGCTTGTCTGGGACAGGGGGCTACCGGTTGTGTTAGCTACCAGTGCCCACGTGGCCCTAGGGTAGCCAACATCCCACTACCAAGCCCCCTACTAACGGTAGCGGGCTGGTAGCGCCAAATAATGGTGAGCATTATTTGACCGAAACTGAAAAAACCATAAAATCTAATTAATTTGATTTTTCGATTCGGTTTCGGTCGAAACCGAAATTCTTTTAAACGGTTTTGATTCAGTTTCGGTTTCACGAGTCGGTTTATTCGGTTAACAGAAAATCAAATTTTGTGTTTTTTATTTTTTTTCTTTGGCCTATTTATGTTTCATATAGTTGTTTCTATGGTAGTTTGTGACTTTATTTAGTTATTTAAGACTTTGTTCGATTGCATGAATCAATTTTTGTAATTGAAATTCGATTGGTTCGGTTCTGTTAGGTGAAACTGAAGCAAAATACTCCCTCCGTCCCATAAAGATTACAACATTTTTTTGTTGTTTTCGGTTTCGGTTTCATGAGTCGGTTTATTCGGTTAACCGAAAATTGAATTGTGTGTTTTTTATTTTTTTCTTTGGCCTATTTATGTTTCATATAGTTGTTTTTATGGTAGTTTATGACTTTATTTAGTTATTTAAGACTTGATTCGATTGCATGAATCAATTGTTATAATTGAAATTCGATTGGTTCGGTTTTGTTAGGTGAAACCGAATCAAAATACTCCCTCCGTCCCATAAAGATTGCAGTCTTTTTTTGTTGTTTTCACAGTAATTAATCTACGATTTATTTTTATGAATTCATAGACATGTAAAGTTAAATGATCCATATATTTCTCATAATTTACAATCTAAACTTTCAAAATATATTTTTTAGATTTTTTTTCCACTATTTATTGTAGTAAAATTTTAAGTCAAACACCGCAACTTGAAACATTAAAGTCAAACACAACAATCTTTACGAGACGGAGGGAGTAGAATCCAAGGAAAAAAATCTACCAGTTCGGTCTAAAACCGAACCGAACCATAGAAATTCGGTTTCGGTTTGTTTGGTTCCAAGACCTAATTCGACCAATTCGGTTTGTTACAGTCGAAAACCGTAAACCAAACAAACTGACCAATTTGGTTCAATTTTTACCTACCGAACGAATGCTCACCCTTAGCGCCAAATGTGAAAGAAACGCCTGAAAAAGTATCGGGATGGGTAGCGGCCAATCTCGATCCCTTGGTAGCGGATTGCCCCTACCTTATGCCCATTAAATACCTTATCCCTGTCGTCGTCTGCTGCTGATGCTGCTGTCGGTTGTGATTTAATGGAAGGGACGAAATGAGGAACAATGCGAAGTGGGGGTTAGGGAGTTCGAGAGGTCGCTTTTATCTGATAAATTTTGGGATTGAACCATTTTATTAGTAAGAGGCGTTTCAATTGGAATGAGAAATTCTAGAATTCTGTAACATGATTGTAGAGGTTGATAATAAAGCGTTTTTCCTCAATTTTTTTCTTCATATTCTTATGAATGTCTAATGGATCTTACTAACAAAGTTTGTGAGGCAAACATTGCCTAGCATATATACTCCCTACGTCTTATGAAGATTGCACTTTTTCTTTACTGTTTTCTCAGTATTTAATCTACGATATATTTTTATAAATTTATAAACATGTAAAGTTGAATAATCCATATATTTCTCATAATTTACAATCTGAACTTTTTAGATATATATATTTATTTATTTATTTATTTATTTTTCGCTATTTATCTTAATTAAATTTTGAGTTAAACAGTACAACTTGAGACAGTAAAATCAAATGTGTAATTTTTGTGAATGAGAGAGGGGGGGTGCCAAGCCCGAGTGATGCCCGACCACGGTTTTTAACTCTCCCCTTCTTCTCAAGTCTCAACACAATACAACTGAACAATATAACAAGGAGCTGAGTTGGTATATAAATACTTGGATTATTTCTCTCTCTCGGTGTATATTAATGGGTAAAGTGCACCCATGGTCCTGTAACTTTAATTATTGTACCACAAGGGTCCTGTTTTAACTTTTTGTACTAATAAAGTCTCGTTTTCAAGTTTGTTCTTCATCCATGGTCCTATTTGACATTTTGCCCTCAACTTTTAAAATATTGTCATTTTAAACAATTGTAAAATATTAAAATCACTCTAACGTTTAACGAAACTTTCAATTTTACCCTCAATTAAATAAACCCTAAAATTCTACCATAACTTGTACAAATACTTACAATTCTACCCTAAAAATTTTCTCTCCACTTTATCTCAACACCCTTCTATCCACCACCACCGGAAATCTCGCCGGACGCTAGAATCGCTGGCCAAGAGCGGCGGATCGCGAGCCCAGAGCGGCGAAACGCGAGCCTAGGGCCGCGAAGCGCGCTCCCAAGGCAGCGGATCGAGTGCCCAGGGCGGCGATCAGTGGCCGAAGGTTTTTCGGCGGCAGCCCGTGGCTTTCCGGCGGTGGTGGGTCGGATGGTGGTTGAGATAGGGTAAAAGGGTAAAATAATTGTAAAAAGGACCATGGATGAAGAAAAACTTGAAAACATGACTTTATTAGTACAAAAAATTAAAACAGGAACCTAGTGGTACAATAATTAAAGTTACAGAACCATAGGTGCATTTTACCCGTATATTAATTATTAAATAATTGATAAAAATAAAAAGAGACAGGCATGGGCAATCACGAAAAGGAAATTAAAAAAAAGCAACACCTTTTGCAACATAAAGGAAACTCCCAAAGTAACATGATTAGGCACGTGCCTAACGAATTACAAGTCACTCCTCACCAACCATTTCCTGCTAGAGACGGAGGACAAGTGCATTTGAAATCCTAAACCTTTATATACTTTTCTATTCAAGCCCTAATCTTGTTTTTTTGTCGAACAAAACCTAAATTTTATAATTATGGGTGTGTTCTTTTGTTGATAATTTTGAAGAATTTGGTAAGATTTTTAAAATTGATGCGATTTTTTTAAGAAAATGATTGATTTGATGGTTTGTTGATGAAATTTTAATGAAAAATGAGTGAAGAACACACCCTATAATATTTTGACTACTCATGAACAAGACCACTAATTTGATTTTAAATAGTTGATATTATTGAATTTTCTTATTTATCGTCCACATTGTCAAATTTTCTTTGCCACTTCTAATAATTAACATTTAATGTAATTTATAAAATTTAATTATAAAAGTGGAATATTGTTGGGCTTAACTAAAAGTTTGCAAAGGTTTTAGGACTGAGATTGTCCTTTCCCCAACAAATTTTGTTCAAGGTCATTTCCGTAATCACGCTCAAAAGCTTGTACCAAGGCCCAATAGTCTTTCTGATGTAATAAGACAATAATTGAGGGCTTCCCTGGTAAATTCAGCTAAAACCATGATGTTATCTTCACCAGCCTTCCAAATCTACCATAGCTAAAAGAGAACTTCAGTCGAAAACAGAATTTAACTAAACGTTGTTTGGTTGAAGGTGTGTATTAATTCCGATTTGCAGCGTAGTCTATTGAGTTTCATTTCCTCTTTTTTTCGTTGCATGCGTTTATACCTTTAGAATTTTGTGGTCATTTAAAACTTTGTTCATCCTGTAAAAAGAGTTGATAGCTCTCCGTTTCTGCAAATTTGAGGTGAAGGTGGGGCTACAAAGTTAAGAACTTCGGATTCTGGAAACAGCACTTACTGTTCTTGTGCATTGCTGCTTGATACAAGGAAATGTCTCAGACAAACTGGGAAGCTGATAAAATGTAAGTCTTGCAGCTTCTCAAATTTCTCAACCATTTTTACTAAAAGGGTCAAATTTTGTTCACCCCTTATTGATTCTGTGTTTGGGTTACTTGGTTGATTTGTTATTGACTTGAGTCCTGCTTGTTTGGCTTTAAACCTCTCTTTCCTTCTATTTTTTTCTTGTTGTACTTGCCCCCCCCCTCCCCCTGCTATCGCATATTAGGGTTTGTATTCTGTATTTCTAGTGACTGTTTGGTTGATGCTAGTAGGTTCTCTTCTACCTGGTGCTTCGTGTGGCATTGTTGTTTATTTGTTATTCATGAGGTGGTGGTATGGGTATGGCCAAGGATTGGCTCATGCCATTCCACTTCCGCTATTTGACAACACTTTTTACCCCTCTAAGTTTTACTTGCAATTACTTCACAGCTACTGTCATACTAATGTGCATTGTACTTCTTCATTCTCTACCTGCCGATAAATTCGTTCTAAATTTTCATTTGGTCCTTAATGATTCATACAATGACATGGCTCTTTCATTGGTGCAGGTTAGATGTGTATATTCATGATTATTTGGTGAAGAGGGATTTAAAGGCCTCAGCCCAGGCATTTCAAGCCGAGGGTAAAGTTTCATCTGACCCTGTAGGTAAGCAACTGCCTGAATGTTGAAAATTTTCTCTTGTTCAATTTCCGTGTTATATTAACAGAAAGGGCAGCATTTTCCTGTCTCCATTCAACTATGTTTTTCTGAATGAGAAATTAGACAATTTTCTGTTACTGATTTTATTTGGGGGTCCAGCGATTGATGCACCTGGAGGGTTTCTTTTCGAGTGGTGGTCTGTTTTCTGGGATATATTTATTGCCAGAACTAATGAGAAGCATTCAGAGGTTGCTGCATCATATATTGAGGTTGGTTTCATTTTTTGCATTAATTCCCTGTTGTAAATTTTTGTTCATTTGTGCCTTGTACATGTGTCAGGCTCCGGTGGCCAGTCATTTTTAATCTTGTGATGTCTAATCTTTCTTTATTGATTGATTCACACCATTTTCTTTAAATTGGTTTTTCATATTTCATATGTTCGTACTTTTGGGCATCTTAAGCAGCACATTGTGATCTATATGACTGAAGGCAATCATTCTTAATTAGTAGTCTGTAAGAGTTTTCATAATGCCCGTTCTAGAAAGTAAAACCTCATATTCTAATAGAGGAACTGGGTGTATAAAGAGTGAAGTGTAGATTGTTAAAGTGTAAAACATATCTACCATGTACAGATATGTTCAATATCACGTGTATTGATGATGTTTGTATTGTAAAAAAATATACAAATTTGCACAATATTAATATTTAGCTGCATAAGTTTCTATTCAAATTTGTTGTGTGCATCAGCTCTAAACTTAAGAGATCAGTTTCATGCTATTTACATGACTAAATAAATGTTGGAGGTACCCTCTTTTATTTTGAGAATTCTGATCGTATTTGAGGTTAGAAGGTTTCTATCAAGGCTTTGACATCTTAGTCTCTTATTCAATAATTTTAGTTTCTCAGCAACATAGGCCAATAGGGGAGAAAAGCATCCTTAGACAAATCTGTTTTGCATGTATTCTGATAGTATATTGTCCCATAACTCAATCCTTAGGCTGGGACCTAAGACTAGTTCCTTGATCTGTATCAATTCCTTTAGCCATCACTTCCCTGGTTTGGTTTGGAAGGTTGTTCTCAAGATCACCATGTAAGCCCATGATCCTTGTGTCCTCTGCACACTTGCTCCCTAGGTTTATTTTCCACATGGTAGTTGAACTTTAAGGAGCTTCTTTGGTTCTTTAGAATACAAATCTCATTGGTCAGAATTCCCCCCTTTTCTGTTAATAATTTGATTAGCAACCCCATGGTGGGGAAGTAGTACATAGTTCTTGAAACTTTTGTAACATTTGGTATGTCATGCGTGAATACGTAAGCTGAAGCAGCTGTTCTAGTTGCCTGGACCTTGTTTCTGTCATAATTTTTATTTTCTTTTTTTCTTGTAGATAAAAAGTTCACTGGTTTCTATAAAAATCTTTTGACGGCCTTCACTAAAATTTCTCTAAAGTAATTTGCTCAACTTTTTTTTTTTAATTTACAAATGTATTCAAAATTTGATTTTTTTTTAACACGAGTATTGAATAATAGGAAATCTTAAAATCCGTGTCGTCCAAGCATGGTCTACTTGGATTGGTCTAAACAAATTTTGGTTTCATTTCTTCTATGCCTTTTTCAGAGGATGGCTGCATATTCATTTAATACCAGTATTTCTGAGGATAGCTTGAAATTATTTTATGCTTTTATTAGGTCAAATAATAGCCATATTTTTGCTTTAATTTCTGCCAAGTGGGACCTAATGAATGGTGCAATCTTGGTATACATGCCCTTTAGGCCATTCTGCTCCTAACAAAACACTTCCCATTGATACTGTAGCTTCCATATTGAGGATTGTTTAAATTTAGGACTAGGTATGAATTTGTCATCCAAATACAAATGATTAAACTACTGACATGCACATAGAACCTACCTCTTTTAGATATGTTAAAGACTGTTGCTTTTGCACATTTATGCATTATTGATAAACCAACTGAATGAATCTGGATTCTCTATTTATAAGTATCTCGGCTTGGGAGTTCATTGCAATGCTATGTTAATTTTTTAAACTGTGCTGGTATTAAGGTTGCGAGATTTGTCAAACCAGAAAGTGTGTATTCAATGATTATTTCATGTTGTGGGAAGCATTGTAGCCAACAGTTAGTGTGGAATGAGAAAACTGCTATGAGATTAACAAGACATGAGTCAGCTAGTACCCTTTATTTTCTCTAGCTAAGTGGTGGGAGAAGGCCTAAGTGCTAAACTAGGAACATGTTTACTTTACAAAGTGTCTGAAAGTAAAGCTGTAGGTTTAGCATGTGTGACCAGGAGCTAAAAGCTCTACTACCAGTCTCTAACTGGAGCAGAGTATGTGATACATATTGCATTCAATTGCAGACACAGTTGATTAAAGCACGTGAACAGCAGCAGCAGCAACAACAACAACAACAGCCCCAACAGCCACAACACTCACAGCAGCAGCAGCAGCAGCAGCAGCAGCAACAACAACAACAATTGCAGATGCAACAGCTCCTGCAGAGGCATGCTCAGCAACATCAGCAACAACAGCAACAGCAGCAGCAACAGCAGCAGCAGCAAGCAACACAACAGCAACAGTCACAATCACAGGCACAACAGCAACAGCAGAGGAGAGATGGTGTTCACCTCCTGAATGGAAATACAAATGGGCTTGTGAATGATCCTCTTGTGCGGCAGAATCCTGGGGCTGTCAATGCCTTGGCTTCAAAGATGTATGAAGAAAGACTTAAATTGCCTGCTCAGAGGGATTCTTTAGACGATGCAGCTACGAAGGTTGGGAATCCTATGGGTCTCTTGAACCATTGTTTTTTATCTCCATACTGACTAATGCTATTAAATAAATGCAGCAAAGATATGGTGACAATGTCAGTCAAATGTTAGATCCAAATCATGCCTCTTTATTGAAGCCAGCTGGAGCACCTGGACAATCTTCAGGGTGATTCCCTTATGTCCAGTATTTTGCACTTGTTTGGAGAGCCTCTGTTTGAAAGTTTTAATTTTGAAGATAATCCTCATGTTCTCTAGTACTTTTACTACCTTTGCCCCAAAATGATTCGAGCGTTTGACTTTTGATGTTGTGTTTGACTCAAATTAATGTTGTAACATGGAATGTGATGGGTCAACAATGCTACATTACGATGCAGCAATGAGAGATCACGGGTCATACTTTAAGAGTAGTTGAAACATTATTGTCTACTTTTGTTTTCTGGGTACGTAGGAGAGCCTAAGGGGGGAGCGGGAGTTAATGTTGGATCTTTGGTAAAATCTTCAAAGCTTTGACCACAAGGCAAATGCTTGAGTTAGTTTCTTGGACTATAATTACTTTTTCTCAATGTCTTACTTTTGTTTAAAATTTCAGGCAAGTATTGCATGGCACAACTGGTGGTATGTCTCCACAGGTTCAATCTCGTAATCAGCAACTGCCCGGAGCTGCACCGGTACAGTACCAGTAAAAATTGATATTAATTGTATCTTCTATTTTTTACTAGGCACTGATTCAGTCAAACAGGAGATCAAGAGTGAGATGAACCCAGTATTAAATCCCAGAGCTGCAGGTCCAGATGGATCATTGATGGGCATTCCTGGTACAACATTGTTTACTTGATATGTTTTGAGTAAAATAGGGTTTTACTTCCTGTTCTTATACTAAGTGGTACAATTTGTTTTGTAGTGTTTCCTTGCCCTTTCTATGTTAATTCCATGTTGACAATAAAATTTGAAAAACTGGCAAATTGTATACTGAGATGCTCCCTTTCTTTCAGGATCAAATCAGGGTGGCAATAATCTGACTTTAAAAGGATGGCCGTTGACTGTGACTGTAAGTGGCTTAACGTTCCATTTTTACATGCATCAAATTTCGTCATTATTTTGCTCAGTCAGTTATGCTGTCGGCTGTCCACTTCTAGGGACTGGATCAGCTGCGATCAATTCAGCAACAAAAACCTTTCATGCAGTCTCCTCAGCCTTTCAATCAACTCCAGATGTTATCCCCACAGCATCAGCAACTTTTACTTGCACAGCAAAATATGACCTCACAATCTGCCACGGATGAATCTAGAAGACTGAGAATGCTCTTGAACAACAGGAACATGGGCCTTGGGAAAGATGGTCTCTCGAATCCTATGGGTGATATGATGACAAATGTTGGATCAAACTTACCAGCTGGTGGCTCTTTGTTACCGCGCGGGGATACTGATATGCTGATTAAGGTGCCAACTTCTGTTTGAAGTGCAGTTCACTGCCTAGAATATTTTTGTTGCCTTTACGTTGTGCTTCTCTCATCAGTGTCAATTGGTTCTTTTGATTTTTGTTTTGAACGGCTTCTTGTGATACACCCCATGATCTTTTGTGCTCATAAAAGTAAAACTTTTATATCTTAGTTGAAGATGGCTCAGCTGCAGCAACAGCAGATGCAGCAGCAGCAGCAGCAGCAACTGCAGCAGAATGGCAGTATGCAGCAGCTCAATGTTTCAAATCAGCAGTCACAGAGTTCTACCTTGGGTATGCAACAAGATAAAATGGGTGGTGGTGCGAATGCTGTGGATGGCAGCATGTCTAATGCATTTCGTGCAAATGATCAGGTCTGTTATTTTTTTCCTTACCTCTTTCATCCTAGTCTATGTAGTAATGTTTTGATTTATTTACTTTTCACTTAGAAATTTAAAATGTTACTTCGTTCTTGCTTTTTCTAAAGATGCTTTATTTGCCTATTTGGAATGATAATTGATCACATAATGTGATTTATAATGCTCTTTTTGACCATATAAGCACTTTAGTTTTTGAAATTAGGAGACTATTATTGTCAAACAGTTTGATTTCCTGCACCCTACCAAGTGAAACCTAATCCAGTGTGTATTAGGTACTTCACTGAATCTTTAAGGTGGCTATACTGTCACTCACCAGTGCATGGCATACTTGGGGACAGAAAAAAGAGCCACAGGTTCCTAACATGATTCCTTCCTGTTTATTCTAAGGTTTCGAAAAATCAGAATGGGAGAAAAAGAAAACAGCCAGTGTCTTCTTCAGGTCCTGCCAACAGCACAGGAACAGCAAACACAGCAGGACCATCTCCGAGTTCGGCACCTTCAACTCCCTCAACACACACTCCAGGAGATGTAATCTCTATGCCAGCTTTGCCACACAATGGAAATTCCTCCAAGTCTCTCACAGTGTTCGGTACCGATGGTACTGGCACACTTACCTCACCAGCTAACCAACTGGTGAGTTCATTATTGAGTTGTTAATGTCAAAGAATTAAAGATATATGGGCATGATTTCTCATTGGGATTTCTCTTGGCAGTGGGATGATAAAGTTCTTCAATCGCAGGCTGATATCGATCGGTTCGTGGATGATGCTGCGCTTGATGACAATGTTGACTCTTTCTTATCCCCTGATGATGCAGAGCCTGGAGATACTGTTGGACGTGGTATGGGGGCAAACAAATAACACAGTTGCATTCCTGCTATAATTTCCTTAATACCTTGCTTCTCAAACTTCTACTCTTTAAGTTTAATATGGTGGGAGTGTCACTGACGATGATATTCAATTTATTGGAACTTTTTTAAAATTCTGTTTTAGTTTGTAGTTTGGCAAAGTAAAAGGTTCTCCTAAGGATAAATGTTGCCCTTACCAATGTTTCGTTGTATCATGGTTGTGGCTAATCAGAATTTTGTGTTTAAGATGAGATCTCTTGTTTTATTTTCATTGTTATGACAAATTAGACACTGGCTATAAACTTACCACAAATCACCTCTTTTTTTTTTCTTTTTTTCTTTTTAATGAGTGCACCTCTTTTATCTTGCACGGATCAATTGATGCAGTGGTGTCCAAAGTAGCGGGAAGAATAGTGTTTTTTTAAATTCCATTCCAAGTTCAGCAGCTACATTTTCAGTTTTCTGTATCTTGCAATCACGGGCTGAGTTGGTTTACAACTTCATAATTCAAAAACATGAAATGTAACTCTTTAAAATTCCCTACTTTAAAATTTTAAGATATGGATTTTCTCAGGTTTCACTTTTATGGAGTTAAGTTCTGTCAGAGCAAGCACAAGCAAAGTTACTTCTTGTCACTTCTCTTCAGATGGTAAGTTGCTTGCCAGTGGTGGACATGACAAGAAGGTGAGGTTCAGTCTTAAAATGTGCACTTTGTGTTATTAAGTGATATTATGTTTGTCTGAGTTCTAGATTTGAGGGCATAAACCCTTGTCCTTAACTGACTCTAAATTCCTTGCCATCATTAATAGGATAATCTGTTTTTCATTTTCTGGCTGGTGCAGGCTGTACTTTGGTACACTGATACTTTGAAGCCAAAATCTACCCTAGAAGAACATTCGTCGTTGATCACTGATGTTCGTTTTAGTTATACTATGCCACGCCTCGCAACATCTTCTTTTGACAAAACTGTCAGGGTTTGGGATGCTGATAATGTTAGCGCACTCATTCTATTTTGTTTTGTCTTTTTATTTAATTCTGTTCATCCTATCAGTATTTCTTACGTGAAAAGTTTGATAAAACTGAAATCTAAGTATATGTCTTTGTCTGCAGCCCGGTTATTCACTTCGTACTTTTATAGGACATTCTAACACTGTGATGTCTCTGGACTTCCACCCGAGTAAGGATGATCTCATCTGCTCCTGTGATGGGGATGGGGAGATTCGATATTGGAGTATCAACAATGGGAGCTGCACCAGTGTATTCAAGGTATTAATGGTCTCATCATGTGACACTGTTTTGTACTGAAGAATTCTGTGCCTTTCAAGTATTAGAACTAGGTCTTTGGTTGAACTTCTTTCCTGTTGATTATAGGGTGGTGCTGCCCAGTTGAGATTCCAACCTCGCCTTGGGAAGCATCTTGCTGCAGCTGCCGACAATGTTGTGTCAATACTGGATGTTGAGACAAAATCTTGTCTGCATTCGTTACAGGTAGAGTTCAACAAAACTTGACTGTCGAAAGTTGAAGGATGACTTTGTGAATGACCTGATCCTCTTTGTTGGTTTCTTAGTCTGATTCCTTGATAATCTACTTATGTAAAAGCAGCACCTCAGCCCAACCCAACCCAAAGCTACGCTCCACCCTTCCTGCACTTCTTGGTTTTTGCTGTTACCTAATGGAATTTGAATTTGAATTTGCAACAACAGGGACACACAACACCGATACACTCGGTTTGCTGGGATCCATCCGGCGAATACTTAGCATCGGTGAGCGAGGATTCTGTCAGAGTTTGGACGCTCGGATCAGGAAGTGAAGGCGAATGTGTCCATGAATTGAGCTGCAATGGGAATAAGTTCCACTCCTGTGTTTTTCATCCGACATACCGGTCCTTGCTTGTCATTGGCTGTTACCAGGCAAGTCTGGTCTTCTTTTATCTGCTTTTATCCACCTTGCATGTCTTTTTTCCTTCTTTCTCACGTCATTACTATCATTTGCACAGTCCTTGGAGCTATGGAATATGGCAGAAAACAAGACGATGACATTGTCAGCCCACGAGGGGCTTATAGCGGCATTGTCTATGTCAACTGTGACTGGTTTGGTTGCTTCCGCTAGTCATGATAAGATCGTGAAATTATGGAAGTGAGGTTTGGTCACTCACACAGCGCCAACCGGTAGGAGAACCAGTCTTTAACAGTCGATGATGAGTACAGGATTAACTTGGAAGCTTTCTAGTTGGCATCTGTTGCTTCACCTCTCTGCATCTGTGGAGGGAGGGGCTTGTGTCCAGTTAACCACCTCGCATGGTGTTGTTGGTGGTGTTGTTATCATTGTTGTTGTTGTTGTTGTATGGCTAGTTTGCAGTAACAGATGTACCCTTTACCTCATTTGAAATTGAAGTAGAAAAATCGCAGTTAAAACTGTTGTAGTTGAAGTTGTAAGGGAAAATCTCAAGGTAAGCCAAGCCGCCTTTCTAGTTTTCAAGCCTTTGGAACTTTTGATTTGAACTTAATCTGCTCGAGCTTTACTCCTAGCCACACAACACCAGCAGCTATCTTTACAAATATTTGAAGTTAGGCAGCAGAAATAATCCATTCTAGTTCCCAAGTCAAAAGAACTCTTGCCGCTAAAAATCCCAGTTACATACATTCATTTGCCGCTGTCATGAAGTCATCAAGAAAACTGAAAGGGCCGGCCGGCATATACTATAATATTTTTTTTTTCTAACAAAGTGGATGCATGCATGATGCCTTATATTGCAGGCTATGGATTGTGACTAGGCGATTTTATAATCATCAAGCCGAAGGAACAAAGTCTGACCAATGAAACAAAGAGCAAGAGACGTAAGTATTTCCCTTCTGTATTCAGGTTTGCTTTTGTTGCTTGGATCATACTTATATATACACTACGACAGTTAAACTGTATATAAAAGCCGGCCCCATTAACTCATCCTTTGTATATAATACTAGTATATATCAACTTGGCAAATTAACCAAAGTAAAACTAAGCAGCTGATGATCATGGAGTTAACTGATCATCATGAAATCCCAAGCTTCCATTTTGAAAGCAAGTCCGCTGATTTAGCCAGAGGCAGTGAAGCCTGGGCTGTGCTATGCAAGCGAGTGAGAGATGCGTGTGAGGACTATGGCTGCTTCCAGGTGACATTTGATAAGATCCCATTGCAACTGAAGCGTGAGAGCTTCCAGGTGCTAAGAAGATTCTTTGAGCTTCCCTTGGAGACCAAGCAAAAGAACGTGAGCCCCAAGCCATACTTTGGCTACCTTGGCCCGAACCCTGAGTCTACTCTCTATGAGAGCTTTGGCATCGACAATGCCACCCATCTGGATTCCCTCCACCGCTTCGCCACCCTCCTGTGGCCTGACCCTGATCAGGATGAGCATAATCGTACCCACTTCAGGTACATAATACTCCTTCCTATGTTTTAGTGAATACTTTTAGCTAGTGTTCATTTGGGAAGAGCAGAATGTTTGAGATTAAAATTATGTTTTTAGCAGTCACAATAGCTTCACCAGAAGCTACTATGAGATAGCATTTTTCAACTTCTAACACTGTTTTCAAACATGCAGCAAAACCATCCAGATGATGATGAAGCATTTAGAAGATCTGAACAACCTGATCAGCTTAATGATCGTCGATAGCTATGGATTAGGCGAAAAGATGGAGTCTATGATGCCTTACTACACTCTAATGCGTGGGATGAAGTACAATGCGCCTGGAACAACAATGTCTCATAGTAAGGGCCTTGGCCCCCACTCTGACAAACTCGCCAGTGTACTTCTTTGCCAAGAAGAGGTCTCTGGTCTCCAAATCCAAACAAAGGATGGACACTGGCTCGACTATTCCCCGACCACTCCCTCTTCCTTCTTTTTCCTAGTTGGTGACCCTCTCATGGTGATGGAAATGCTCGAATAAATTAGTTGGTGACTGATGTGACATTTACTGTAAAGTATAGTGACTTGTGATGTGTTTGATATGCAGGCGTGGAGTAACGGCAGAATGCACGCGGTGAGGCATAGGGTGATGATGAGTGGAGATGAGGATCGGTACTCTTTCGGGGCTTTTGCCGCTCCGATGGAGGGGACGGTGGTCAGGTCGCCGGACGAGCTAATTGACAACCAACATCCTCGCATTTTCAAGGACTTCGATTATATGAACTTTCTCCACTTTTCCTTTACAGCTGAAGCATGGGCAATTGACTCCACCAAACAGTTGGAGGCGTTCCTTGAGAAAATCAAGAATTAGGGGATCTAGCTTGGAAGGGAATCTAGAATCACAAAAGATTAATTAAAAGGATTTTACAAGAACATGTGAAATTTGTAAGCATCGGTTCGGAAAGCGGGCTTGGATGGTTCAGTGTTTGCAAGCTCATGCAAATATTTGTCATTCTCTCTGTTTCAATTAATTACACATTTCTTTTTTAAGCGGTTCGTAAAATTTTTTACATTTTCCTAAAATGAAAATTTCTATTCTCTAAAGTTACCAAATTATTAATATTTTATCTTAACTATTTCTATCTTGGTTTTGTGCAAACTCTACTCAAATATAATTATAGGATAAAATGCACTAATGATCCTGAAACTTTAATTATTGTACCACTAGGGTCCTGTTTTAACTTTTTGTACTAATAAATAAAGTTGTTTTTAACTTTTTTGACTTTAAGCTTCTTTCCGTCAATTGACCTTTAAAATTAACGGATTTGAGGGGAAAATGATAAACTCAGTTACTCAATTGTTTAAAAAAAGTTTATTTACACCCTAAATTTTAAACTTAATAATTTAAGCATCCCCAATAGTTTTAAACTTAACACTTTAACCCAAATGTTTTAATTAAGTCCAACAACACCCAGCCACCGTCGGGCCGCCGCCACAGCCACTGGCTAGCCACCGCCGCCGCCACCGTTGGAAATCGCCGAAAAATGACGGAAATGGAAAAAATGACAGAGAACGTAGATCATGGCCTAAAACAGTCGGATCCCGGCCTAGGGCGGCCAAATCGCGACCTAGGGCCGCCAGATCGCGGTTGAAGGCCGGCGAATCGGTGACCTAGGGCCGCAAATCTTCGACCCGGGGCCGCAAATCGTAGGCCTGGGGCCGTGAATCGTCGGCCTTGGACCGCGATCCGGCGTGCCTAAGTCGCAATTTGGCGGCCCTAGGTCGGGATCCGGCGGTTTTAGGCCTCAATCTACGTTCTCCGTTATTTTTTTTTCCATTTCCAGTATTTTTGGCGATTTCCGGCGGTGGTCGGCGGCGGCCGCCACCGGCCCGACGGTGGCTGGGTGTTATTGGACTTAATTAAAAAATTGGGTTAAATGGTTAAGTTTAAAACTGTTAGGGGTGCTTAAATGGTTAAATTTAAAATTTAGAGTGTAAATAAACTTGTTTTAAACAATTGAGTTGCTTCATTTGATCATTTTTCCCTCAGATCTGTTAAAGTTAAAGGTTAATGGACGGAAAATGACCTTAAAGTAACAAAAAGTTAAAAATTATGACTTTATTAGTACAAAAAGTTAAAACAGGACCCTAGTGATACAATAATTAAAATTATAGGACCATGGGTGCACTTTACCCTATAATTATATCAAACTACATGAAATCTTACATTCATCTTAATCTCCGCTCTCACTCGAAGTGTATAATTAATTGGAGATGAAGGGAATATTTGTTAATTAATGGATTTGATTTTATAGGGTAAATTGTAGTATTAATTAAATTGTAGCATCTTTTCTTTCAACTTTGATCAGTACTCTCAGAAGACTTATCACTGTGCTTATGGATGTGAGGTTAGCTAAACAGTCTAAACTTGTGTGGTTCCATGAATCTGGCAACTCGTGAATCTCTCGAGATTTATACTACTTCTGTTTCAAATGGATTGTCATTTTTAATTTTTTTACAAAGATTAAGTCTTTGATCATTAGCTCATTTTACACAAACTTCCAACATTATCCCATTTCAAACTCATTCTAACCCCTCTCAACCCACTCCTTAGATTCTTTGAGGGAGTGCATTGTAAGGATAAAAATGGATTAAAATAAAATAAAAGTGGAAAAATGTTATTTCATTTAGGACAAAAATATTTAGTATTGTAACAACACACTTGAGACGCAGGGAGTTTTTTACTCAACTGAAACCATCACTAATCTAATATCAATATTTAGAGTATCAAACAAGTTACCTGGTTATAATCATAGTTAAAAGAACCGGACCGACCGGTTAAACGTGAACCGCCATGCTATCCGATCCTAGTTTCGGTTAACCAATGAATGGGTTAAGAACCGGTCAAAACCGGTGAAAACCGTTTAAATCGGTAATTAATTGAATCTTGATTCTACTTTCTCTAAATTACAACTAAGTTGTACTTTTTTGTACAAATAAGTCATTTTTTACTATAAATACTTTATTCTCAACCTTTAATTTTCAAAATAAACACCAAGATTTATTCTTTGTTTACAAAAGTATGGATTATTATGTTTGTATGATTTTAATGCTACCATTGTAATTTAAGTATTTATTAAATATACATTTTTTAAAGTAACAGTCCAACCATCGGCTCAATCGATTCAATCGTTTGAACCTTAAACCACTAAGTTTACGGTTCAATACCCGGTCTGGTTTTTTTAACCATGTTGGTAATCCTAATTTTAGTTATCCATAGTTAACAGTTGAAGATAGGTTTAGTTTACAGTCAGTCTTAAATGAAGGGATAAAGTACATGTATCGTCCTTTAGCTTTAATGCATGTCTTATTTTGATCATGTTTTAAGAATTCGTCTCATATTCGTCCATCAACTTGCATTTTTGTCCTAAAGAGGTCATTTCGTTACATTTTCTGTTAAATTTTCCGTTAACTTCATAAATTTACTTAAATGTCCCTAACCTATTATTAAATCAACCATCAATCTTTAACAAATTTAACAATTTATACCCAAACTTTTTAACTTCACTTCACTCAATTTCTCTAACTCCATTCGTCTCAAAACTCCAGTTCCATCAACAAAAAATCAAAACTCTTCTTTCTCACCATTCATCTACAGAATTCTTGAGTTTTCAAAAAAGGGGAAGAAGAAGAAAAATAAAAACAATAATGAAGCTGGGTTCTTAAAGCAGATCATCACACCACCTAATGAGAAAAGAAAAAAGCAAGAAACTTTCCCATCAAACACTTTTAAAAACCGCTTCTTGATCACTACTCGTCAACAAAAATGGACATCTCATTCTAGATCTTCTAAGGCATTACCTGAAATATCCAAATTGTAATCGAATATCAAGCCACTTATTGCCGCGATGTTGCTGGTCACAGAATGAACGTAGTGAGATTTATGGGGTACTGCTTGCCGAAGCCCGTAACTATTCCACCTGGAGAAGGCGTCTCGTTCGGTCACGATTCTCATCGATCGGGGGATCTCCGATGGGCCAGTCGCGATCGGCTGAATCAATCGTTGTCGGTGTCGACTCTCCAAATTCGTGTTCTGTTCAAATCAAATCCCATAAAAAAACAAGAAAAATTGATCCAATCTTTGTTGGTTGTTGCTTCACTAGTTCTGGCGATCGGGCCGAATCAAGTGCTGGTGATTCAGTGACTCCAGCTCCAACTCGCGGTTTCTCTCTCACAATGAAGCATCACCAGAAATCTGGAGCTGGAAACGCTGCCGTACATCTCCAACCCTTCACTGGTCGCGCCTCCCATATGCAGATGATCTTGATATAGTTGTCGGGAACAGTTGAGTCACATGGAATTGGAACCCAGCCTTGCCACTGTCACGCCTCCCATCGTCCCTTAGTCACACAAACGACGAGCCATCTAACCCCGCTTGATTCTCGTTAGATTGAAAGGGTTCTCACCGAATTCTCTCCGGAGAAGTTTGGGGTAAGATTTGATCATCTTCAAGCTAAACCCGTACCAAAATTTTCAGAGATGCAATAAAAGTAAAACAGAAGTCAGTGGGTGAATCGAGATTGGTGTGAGGTTTGGGTTCATTTGTATATTTCTAAAACAATAGGGGTTAAATTAAATGTTACTCTTGTAGTATGCATAAATACCCTCATTTTAGTTGTGATTTAACAGTAAATCTAACGAAAGGACCAACGATGCATAATTTATTATAGATAAGGGACGGATATGAGACGAATTCCTAAAACATGACCAAAATAGGACACGCATTAAAGCTAAGGGACTATAAACGTACTTTATCCTTAAATGAAGTCAAAATCATCAATTTGAACGCTGATTGTTCATTAATTACATACAGCTTTGCACCAACATGTAAGGTTTATGCTAGTCAAAGCATCTCTAACGGATTCTTCATTTTCTTAATATGTTTGATGGCCGCTAGGCCCAATCATCCAAACAGGCCTACCAAAAGGCCCAAAATAATAGCCCACCAAAAGGGCCCCATTAAAAACTCAAGTAGCAACTAGGACCTAAGTGACATTCCTGGACTTAATAAACGTTTACTCGGACAAGACGTTGGATATTCCCGGAGAAGCATTACCCGAACATACAGAACACATGTGCAATATCGTTATATTGACATATTACGATCTTGCACCATTAATACCAGCTATATAACAACATTTATGGCATAAGTCAAGCTCTCTCGCTTCCAATGACTTCATGGGCAAGACAAACGACTAACGCACTACCAACAGAACCCCCATTCCTCGAATTTTGAGAATCGTGTAACGCACACATACCAATGGCATAAAGTAATGTCAACACGCGTCAACAGCGTAGACTCGTGGCGGCGGCTTCCCAAACAGATCCGCCACCAATGTTCATTTTTTGGAGAATTTTGAGCAATATTTTTTGTCCAATAGCTTTATTATCTCTCTCCAAAATTGGGAATGAGGGGAAAAAGGGAGCATTTCCAAAATTTGGAGCATTCTCTAAATTTTGGAGACTTCCCCAAATTTACATTTTTTAAACATTTATCCTCTATCATGTCTCATCTCTTTTGGCTATTTGTGATTAGTTTAAACATCTCTCCCACTTCCAAATAATTTATTAATTATTTATTCAAAAATGTATAATATTTTATACTTGTAATAAATGCATGGTTATTTAAAATGAGGAAACTGTTGAAGTTTGAGCAAATTTATTTTTGAAGAATATGACTTTTGATTCCCCATTTTGGAAAAAATTTGGGAACCCGTTGGAGAAACACTACGTAGTTGGAGCGGTTCGATAGCCTGCATGCTCACTGAGGCGTTAAATATGGCCGATTGATGCGTTACTTTGATTACTCGGGCGCTATTTCTTTAAACATTCATTAGTAATTTAATTAAAGCATTAAATGTGGCCGATATTAGTAGTAACCAATTACTCGGGCGTTACGGATTTTTTCAAAATATTAAATAAATTTCAAATACTAAAATATTTTTCAATATTTATTTACAAATATTAACAAATTAAGATAATTTACAAATATTAACAAAAATGATATTAAAAATATTAACAAATTAATTACGATATTAACAAAAATAAATATTAAGTATGTTCATATTTTTTTTAGAAATTCCCATTAAAATTAATGATCATTTTTTTGATTAAGTATGTTCATGTTTTCTTTTTCGGATTTGATAGAAAAATTCATTAGTTTCTAACCATGGAAAGATAAAGAAAATATAATTTTAAATAAAACTTACTCTTATTATTATTTACTAGTTTATCTAAAATAATGATAATAATAATATAGAATCTCATTATAGTAATAAAAATAATATAGAACAATCCATGATGATAATAATAATATAGAATCCCATTATAGAACAATAGCTACATTATAGTGGGATGTGGAATTATTGGAATTAATTATTTATTCAAAAATGTAGAATATTTTATACTTGTAATAAATGCATGGTTATTTAAAATGAGGAAACTGTTGAAGTTTGAGCAAATTTATTTTTGAAGAATATGACTTTTGATTCCCCATTTTGGAAAAAAATTTGGGGAACCCGTTGGAGAAACCATCATAAACTTAGCATGATGCTCCCTCCCCCGTCCCTAAAAGATTGATGCGTTTCTTTTTCAACATTTAATTTATGATTTTATTTCTTTAACATTTTAATATATAATGTTAAATAATTTAAATGCAAACTGTAGATTTATATTTTTAGTTTCTAAATATATATTTTCAAAAAATATTTAATAATTTTTTTCTAATAATAATTTGAATAAACTAAAATTTAAAAAAGAAACATACTCCCTCCGTTCGCAAAAGACTCCACCATTTGTTTTGACAGTTTCACAGTATTTAATCTATGATTTTTTTACGAATGTTTAGACACCGAAAATTAAATATTTCATATGTGTATCATAATTTGAAATCTAAATTTTCTGAATATATTTTTTCTGAATTTTTTAAAACTATTTATCTTTATTAAAATTTGAGTCAAACATTGAACCTTGAAACAAAAAATTCAAATGGTGGAGTCTTTTGCGGACGGAGGGAGTACTATTTTGTTTTGAGACGGAGGAAGTATTAAATTAATGAATTTTGTAATTTAAGCAATTTGTTCTTTCCATTCTGACAGTTACTAAGATGGGTATGGCATAGTCAAAGTGAAAATTGATCGAATATTGGATTATGTGCTTAGAAAGAGACAAAGAACATGTGCAGGCTGAAAGTCTTTTGTCTATAGTATGTACTCTGTACCAATCATCAAAGGAGAGAATTGGGTACCAGGATAAGAATTATAAATTTTTAAGAACCATTTTAGGTATTTCCATGGTACATAGTTTAGGAAGTGAGTTGTACCGAATTACTAGTATAGGGTTTGTTCATTTATAACGAGAATTTTTATTTAAGAAATTTATGATACTGGTTTTGATTGATGGATAAAATATGTGATAGAGAAATTTGAAAAAATATTATATTATAGTGAATTGATAGATTTAAGGTTGTTGGTGTATTGAGAATTGAAAAAATGTGAAAAAAAATTTCCCAAAATTCTGATGTTGGACTGAGCCATAATTTAGTAACTATAGTTTAGGAACTCTAATACCTGAATCACTAGAGTTTAGGGAGTAAATGTTAACGAAGCCTTAATTCTTTTTTTTTGAAAAGAAATATTCTCTTTCAAAATTATACGGTGGAAACAGAAAAACGGTGGAAACAGAAAAACAATGAAGCCTTAATTCTTTAGCACTGGGCAACACTAAAATCAGTATCTAGAAGAAATCTAATTAACATAGTTGACGTTTCTTGTGAGGTTTTGTTGCGTTGGTATATCTATCTATCTATATATCTATATCTATCATTTTCATGATCAGGTTTTGTATGTTGTGCGGGATTATGGCAAGAATCTTGATTAGTCCCGGCTCACTAAGATGCTGCCGATCAATTGGCTAGGTCAGGCCTTTAAATTAAGCCGCCCTCACGACTCATACGTCCCTGAAAAATTGAACACATTTCATTTTTTGGTTGTCTCAAGAAAATTGAGCACTTTATTTAAAAGGAAACTTCTCACTTTCAAAGTTAATAAATTATCCTCACGCGGCGGCGAACAGTGCTCTGAATCGTTGTACGGTTGTCCCCTAAACCCAGCCGAGAATGGGTCAAACGACTCATTACTCCGTCTGAACATCTATGGGTCGAATACGATGTTGGGCGACGGCTGCTGTGGTGGCGGCATCATCAGGCAGTAGTAATGAGAACCGCAGATGTAGTGATTAGAACCACAAAAATCATATATAATACCTAAAATGCCTAAATAAATTCCTAAAATACTAAAATAATTTCTAAAATACAAAAGTTCAAAAAATAATAATATTTTCCTAAAATACCTAAAGTATATGCTAAAATAGCACAAAATAGTAAAGACTTAAGATTACTAAAATATCTAAAGTATATACTAAAATACCATGAACTTACTAGCTAAACCACTTAGAAATAGTAAAGGCTTAAGATTACTAATATTCTTACATGAAATAATTGCTAAAACATAAAATACATACACAAATAATTAATTACTACAACAATTACTAAAACGCATACACAAATTCCTAAAATAATTACTAAAACATAAAATACATGCAAAAATAATTCCTAAGTTAATTACTAAAATAAAAAATACATACACAAAATACATAAACAAAACTCTGGACCTAAAATAGTTACTATAACATAAAATACATCACAAATAATTCCTAAAATAATTCATAAAACAGAAAATACATACACATATAATTCCTAAAATAATTCCTAAACATAAATACCAATAATAAATAAACAGAAATTACTAAAAATATATCTAAAATACTTAAACACCACAAAAATAGAGTAAAGTACATTTTTAGTCCCTTAGGTTCTGTGCGTGTCCTATTCTGGTCCACTTTTAAGAATTCGTCCTATTTTGGTTCTAAAGTTATGGTTTTCTGTCCTATTGTGGTCCTACCATTAATTTTTCCGTTAAATACGCTGTTAAATTAATGAAATGACTAAAATACCCATAACTTAATTTACAACTAAGTCCCTAAATTTATAACAATCTATCAATCTCATCCCTACAACTAAATCTAATACTTTCACCACCACCTACCACAAGTCCACAACTTGTAATTTCTCTCCACCATTGAAACCTCATCTAGCACAAGAAGTGGGCTCTGTTCTGAGCTTTCAAAGAAGAACAAGAAGGGGCTTTGCGAAGCAAAACAACCCGGCTCAGTCGTCAAACGAGAGATGTCGCAAGAGAACAAGGCAGTTGGTGAGTCAGAACCATCCCAAGCCGGTGGAGCCAAACCCGGGTGAGATTAAGCACTGTCGTCATAGTGCCGGACACAGGTCATAACCGAGCATCCTGTTGGCGGTGGCGCCGTCATGGCGGAGGTGTTGCTTTGTACTCAACGGGTCTAGTGAGTTTCTACTGAAGGAGACGAGCCCACGCCTCGGCGGTGGCGCTCTGCACAAGGATAAAACCAGTTCCACCTACGATCTTGTGGAGCAAATGCAGTATCTTTACGTTAAAGTCGTGAAATTTAGGGAAGCATCGTTCTTTGGCGGCGGAGGAGAGTTTGTAGCAGAAGTGAAACTTGGAAACTACAGAGGGGTAACTAAGAGGGTCATTTCAATTCAAGCCACATGGACTGGGATCAAGTTTTCGCCTTGTCTAAAGATTGAATCCAGTCATCAATGGTGGAGATCTTCGTGAAGGAAACCAACAAAGGCGACTTCTTGGGAAGAGTTTGGCGCCGGAACAACTCCGCGTTTTCCTGGATTTCGATTGCTCGGAGATGGAGCCCTTTTCGCCTCCAAAACCCACTACCATTACCTCCCCCATGACGATACGAAGCTAGCCCACCATCTCGCGTCGCCGGAGCTGCACCGGAGAAGGAGAAATCGGACAAAAACCGCCGCCCGTTTCGACGTTTAACTGCTTCGGTCCGTCATTCCATCCGCATTCGGCCGCTCCCACCACCACCGTTGGAACCATCGGCTTGTTCTCCACCATCTGGACCTAAGTCCGCCGCCGAAGTCGAGCTCCGCCACGGGCCGCCGCCCCCTCCGCGCGAAACCCAGTTCGGCGAGCCCATCGAAGAAGAAGGGCTGAACGTAAATCTGAGCAGCAGAGGGACTTATATGAATATTTATTAAAAGTTTAGTGATCATGCATCTATTAAATGTGTAATTAGTTTGTATATTTAGGGGCATTTATGTAAAAATAATTTAATTAACAGCCAACTTAACGGAAAAATTAACGGTAGGACCAAAACAGAACAGAAAACCAAACATTTAGAACTGAAATAGGACGAATTCTTAAAAGTGGACCAGAATAGGACACGCACAGAACCTAAGGGACTAAAAATGTACTTTACTCCCACAAAAATACTAAAACATCAAAAAAATACATAGAACTGAAATAATTTGCATGTATATGAAAACCATACTTGTAGATGGGGGTGGAGAGACCTCTGGTGACAGAAAAATGGAGTGGTCGGCGGTTTGGAAGAGAACTTCAAAAAAAATGAAAATGGTAAAATAAACCGTTTTTAACCTATCAAAATTCAAAATAAAAAAAGATTCGAGCTTACCTTCGTTTTCTTATGAAGATCCGAGCAAATAGTTGCTGAAACGACGCCGGAGATGTCAAAAAAGGGTCTGGTGCGGCGGCTGGTTCCTTTAGATGCGAAGAAGGAGAACTCGGGGAAGAAATGGGGAAGGGAAGCGTGTGAACAGGTTTATGAAGGTTGGTAGCGCTGTAGCGGGGGCCCAGCCACCTAGCCCGCTACCATGTACTTTTCCCGGGCCCGAGGAAATTTTGAAATTTGAAATGGCTGGTGATAGCTGGCATGGTAGCGGGGTAAGCGCTACCACTATGGTAGCGGGCCAACCCGCTTCCGAGCCCTCTACCAGGTGGCGTCATCGGTACCGGGGAGCCCGCCGCGGCCTGCCAGAGACGCTTTTAAGGCCTCAGTAGCGGGCCGCCACCTACCAGGCCCGCTACCAAGGTTACATGTACGTAGTGTAGCCTCACGATGAGCATAATCGCACCCACTTCAGGTACCGGTTTAATTTATGAAAAGCTTTTTAAGCTGCGTCTTCCAATTTCTAATACTCAATCTGTCTGTTGTCTCGATATCAAAATATTTTAATGCACTTTTACCCTTACAATGCATTCACTCAAGGAGTCTAAGGAGTGGGTTGGTAGGGTTGAGAATAGGTTTGAGAGGGGGTAATGATGAAAGTTTATGTAAAATCAGTTAATAACTAAAAATAATCTTAATCTATACAAAAAAATAAAAGTGATAATACACTTAGGACAGACGGAGGGAGTAGTTTATTTTCAAACTTACTCTTAATTAATTTGCATTCATAATAATATGTTGTGTTGTGCTTGCACATGCTACAAAATCATCCAGACAGTGTCGAAGCATTTAGAAGATCTCAACAACCTAATAAGTTTACTGATCATCAATAGTTACGGATTAGGTGAAAAGATGACCGGAGACTATGAGGCCTTACTGCACTCTAATGCGCGGAATGAAGTACAAGGCACCTCCAGCAGGGACAGTGTCTCCTAGTAATTAGGGCCTTGATGCCCACTCCGACAAACTCTCAAGTGTGCTTCTATGCCAAGAAGAGGTACGTGGTCTCCAAATCCAGACCAAGGATGGACATTGGCTCGAATGTTCCCCGACCACTCCCCTCTTCCTTTTTTTACCTTGTCGGGGACCCTCTCATGGTGATGAAAATGCTCCGAGTAAATTATTCAATTATCGATGTGACATTTACTGTAAAGTATAGTGACTTGTGATGGATGTGTTTGGTTTGCAGGCGTGGAGTAACGGCAGAATGCAGGCTTTGAGGCATAGGGTGACGATGAGTGGAGATGAGGATCGCTACTCTTTCGGTGCTTTTGCCGTTCCGATGGAGGGGACGGTGGTTAGGTCGCCAGACGAGCTAATTGACAACCAACACCCTCGCATTTTCGAGGACTTCGATTATACGGACTTTCTTTCTGTTACATGAGAAAATCCAGAATTAGGGGATCTAGCTAGTAAGGGAATCTTGAAGGAATACCTAACTAGTTGGTTAAGTTGTAAAAATGTAAGTTGGAGATCTTGAATCCTATATTCACCATAACCCTGTTCTCTATTTCTACCTTGTGTATCAAGAACAAATGTAGTCACAAAAGATTAATCAAAGATGTTTCCAAGTAGTTTTGAAACAATAAAAGAATTTTACACGAACATGTGAAAATGTGTATGCATTGGTTGGGAGAATTAAAATTGTAAACCTCTAAATAGTTTTCCCAACTAAAACTGAACGACCATTAAGTTTTCATCAATTTGTTTTCTTTTCTATTGGCAACTTCCTTTCATTTTTTAAAGAACAAACCCATTAACAAATTTTTTTCTCGGACTGGCCCAAATAGAGTTAGAAGCTTAGGTATGCAAAGCCTCGAAAAGCAAGCAACTTTCTCAGTCACTCCCAGGAGTTAGGAGCTCTCTGCAAGTAGCTCGTTTTGACTACCGAGTTCATCCATAATCTGCAAATCCTCAACAACATCTCATGGAAGGCAAGGATCTCACTTCGCCTGAGCTACTCAATGACGAATTGGACCGTGTGAAGTCTTCAATTGAGGCACTAAACGCTAATTTGAACGAACAGGCAAAATTTCTTTCTCCATTTTGCTCCTTTGTTTGATCGTTTGGCTTTTTAGTTGTTTCTGAGTTTGATTCGAGTCTGAATTTCTGGTTTCGATTGATCAGAATCAAAGAAAGGATGCTGTTCTGGGTGAATTACGTAGCCTAAGAGACAAGATAAGCATCGATGATGTCGCTGGTAACGTGAAGAAATTGATGTCTTACTTGGATGAATTGAAGGTTCAACCTTCTTACTCTCATGATCGTCTTACATTATTACTTCTTGTTTTCTTTCCCGGAGGTTTCTAGTTTCGTTTTCTTCGGAAATTTGATTGCCAGGCTCTAGAAAGACGAGAATTGGAGTTTGAGGCCAATTACTTTACGAGAAGTTCTGCATTGCTAGCTGAGGTTGCTGATTTAGAGGGAAAATTAGAAAATGGTTGTGACAGCCTAAGTCTATCTGATGTGTTAAGTGATTCTTTGAATGAAGCGGAGGAAAGATTGAAATCAGCAAAGAAGGTGAAATATGCAGACCAAGGAAAATATATCCACTTTACATTGGCATTTTTGCATATACAAGTCGATCATGTCCGTTAAATGCTTCTTCTCAAGACTTGGATGCTATTTTGAACTTCCATCTTTAGTACTTTCTCAAACGTTTTCCCTGTTTGTAGTATGTCGAAGGAGAAATCTGATTCCATCTCTTGTCAAGAAACAATCGAATTAGAAGACCACTTTTTTATTTATTTATTTATTTATCGAACTTGACATATCTTACAGGAACTTGCAGCTAGATTAAGGGAAACAGTATCAGTGAAAAGGAAGCTTGATGATTTCCCTTCCCCTGAAGAACTTATCCAGTATGTTAAGCTTGCACTTTGGATTTGAAATATCAGACAATCTTCCCTGTAAATTTTGTTGTTGATATACTTGTTGCTTTTTTATTTAAGTAATGTAATGTAACTGATAAAAATTTAAAGGCGGATCAAAACGATGTGTAGGAAACCTGAACTTTGCTCGTTGTGGTTATGTCAGTCATGACTCAGTTTTTCCTTTCTGCATACATGGCTTTTGATAATGTCTTTTATTTGTCCGAAATTTAGTGTTGGATAATCTTGGATGGTAATGGTATTGTCATTGTTCTGAGTTGTATTGGCTGTCTTCCATGTATCCCAAGTCAATCAGTGGACTGGACAGCTTCTTTACAGAGCTGGCTTGCCAACTGTGTTGTATCAATAGTTTCTAAGGATTAGCTTTTCTTATTTCCATCTCTTCACAGCACTGCACACGTTTCACTCTTCTGCACTACACTTTCTGTAACATACTACATGCTCAACATTTTGTGGCCCTAGATATATAAAGACCATCAGTTTCCCTGTGCACCACAAGTGGATTCGTATTATCATTATATTTGATGTTTTGTGTCTCAGCCTCAAAGCATAAACTGCTTCCTTTGGGTAATATGTGACATAACATCACACGCAGGTACGAACGACGATCATCAGAGCTGAACTCTCACATCCAGGTATACCATTCTGACCTGTCACCTTTTGAATTTCTGCTCTGCCTCCTGTTTATCTCTCTGCTGTCTCTACTATGAAGGAAAAACTCAGACAGACTCGGAAATACTATGCCACTTATAATGCTCTATTGGAGATTAAAGAGTTGATGCTAAAGGAAACTAATCTGTTGAATTCTATAAGCTCTCAGGTATAATTCAAGTGATTGAGACTAAACATTCGGTTCTTTTTCATGTTATTGTTCTATGTATTGTGTTTGAATCTCATGCTTCATGAATTTTTTTTTTTAACTCTACAGCTTTTCCATCTCACTTTTCATGCTTCCCTCATAAGAGTTGCATTTTTTTTTAATGGGAATCAACATTCTTGTATGAAAATTCAATGAAGTCTTGCAGTTTTTGGACTAATCAGTTCTGTTTCTCTATTCTGGTTTATATTTCACATTGTGTCTTCTCTAAGTCATGTATCCATAGAGAAGTTATGTTGATTACTATTTCCTACGAAGAAACACAAGCTCACATGTGTGTCCTATATGATTGACATCTTTGAAACGAAATTAAGAAAATGATTGTCCCCTAGTCAGAAATTACAGGAGCAGGTCGCTCATTACTTCTAGAAAATACTTGGCTTTTAGGTCAAATTTGATACTTGCAAAACGTGTGGTTGATTTTTCTCTTTTTGGGTCATGGTTTTCCTAAAATTTGGAAGTGCATAGTTAGATGGCCATCAAGTTCAACAGTTGCTTATTTCTGAGTACATTTTTGCATTTTTATTTTTGGAAGACAACTACTTATTTAATTAATGAATGAAAATATTTAGAGTACATTTTTGCATTAATTAGTTTCGGTACCTCCAACTGTGATTTCGAAATAGCTATAATGCCTGTGCATTAGTCTGTTTTAAAATATGTTATTCTATAGTTTAAAGATGCAATTACTAGCTCTGCTGGTCGTTCAAAGCTACTTGATTCACTGGATGGAGTTTTAAAGAGCAGCCAACAGGTAATTTCTCAATATTTCCTTGATTGAGTATTTGATTCTAAGTAGCCTGTAATAATCTACATCAGTTCTGTTATGTAGAATAGCCAGTTGCTGTCTTGTTTAAAAACAAAATGAGAATAGAAAAAACTGTCGTCTTTTACTGCAATCAAGTACTTTCGGAGTAGAAAACCTCCTTGACTTCATCAAGCTATTGCTTTAAAAGCGGAATTTTAGAACTGATATTCATTGTTTCCTGTCCTCTCCTCTTCCCTCAACTTCTACTCTATTTCCATGTGTTGATACACGGTACCTCTTTTCTGAAGAAACTAGGGAAGGTCCAATCAGTACTTGAGGAAGAGCAAAGAGCATGTGATGCTCTCAAGCATAGATATGCTGCTGTAATAGCTGAACGAAGGCGCAGATACACAAGGTCAGGAGCAGTTCAGGTAAGCTTCAGACCATGCTAAAAACCAGACCATTGTGCATGATCTGATATGTTTCTAGCTAGAATGTAAACATATGTATGACGAGCAACATTAGGTACTTGATTCAGCTCGCTACCATTAAAAACGACGAAAACAAGTACAAAATTCATGATGAGGGTGATTCGATAACATTTGTACCTGTGTACTGCTTGTTGTTTTCCTTGGTGGAATTATGGTGAATTGTTGGTACAAACTTTGGTAGAAATGCAATAAATAAATAATTATGCACTCCATTCATCCTGTAAATATAGATCAAATGCTGAAAGATATTTTTAGTCAAATATTAGTTAAAAGGTGACATGTATCAATTTTCGCATGATGGATGGAGGATTAATCAATATTGTGACAGATATAGCACTAGGAAAAAAAGAGAGAGAGAGAGAGAGAGAGAAAAGCTCCAGGCTTTCGTTGGTAGTATCATTGTTTGTGCACTATATTACAAGCCATGCATGTCCAATCCGGTAGCTCGAGGAACATGCAGGACAGTAGTAACTGGATCGTTTTGTTTGGTCGCAGATGGCATGAATTCTTTCAGAGTCGTCAGGGATCAATATATCTCGTCATAAATCTACTCCTCATACGGCTTCATGTACATCAAAATCTTGTGTACCTCAAAAAGATTCATTACATTCACATACTGTATTTGGTAAGGACAAAATACAACGGACCAGGACAATAGTGCTGCCTGCATGCATGGGAAGTGAAATATTGACTCAAGTCAACCACCAATGCTGCTGCTGCTGCTGCTGCTGCTGCTAACATATATAATAAGGAGGTGGTGGAGGAGGAGGAGGAGGAGGAGCACATTCTTTTATGGATTGCTCCATGGATCACGTCTCTACTCTACTGTATTGGTGAATGTCCCATGGATATTTAACTCATTCCATTACTAGCTAGCTAGGGGTGATAACGAGTTGAATCCTGAGTAGCATTATAGCCTGATCATGTTCGATCTGAAATATGTGTCCATTTTTATATTTTGTTCAGTTATAGTTTGAAAATAATACTCTTATGAGCTATAAAGTTTAGTTGATTGAATTTTTATTTGAGTTCGATTAAAATCAATGGAAAAACAGCACTAGATGTATATTTTATTGGTCATTTGATAAATTTTTAAAACCTTAAGGATGACTTGTGTAGAATTTTATGATTATTTTGTAATATTTACTCCATAAAATTTTGAGGATCGAATTATAATTCTCATGCACCTGAAATGTGACTATTCACATGTGAACATCAACAGAGCTAAGGCTACATACAAATTGAGCCGGAACTATTGACATTTAAGCAAATGATTCGATACGTGGGCAAACGGCCATAAAGTGTAGTAAAACTAACAGTTACCCTTTTGATTTTGAAACTTTAGAGGTCTAGTAATCTGTAGTCTCTATAGACAGTTAAATAATTTAGGGGTGAGAAACGAGACGAGCCGGCTCGAGTTTAAGCTCTTACAAGTCTAACGAGCCGAGTTTCACGAGCCTCGAGCTCGAGTTCAAGCTGATTTTTAAGCTCATATATCATACGAGCCTAGCCCGAGCTTTAGAGGTTCGGCTCGATGAAGTTTGCGAGCCTTAACGAGCCTCGCGAACTTGGTTCGAGCCTAATCTAGCCGAGCTGAAACGAGTTTACCCAACAACTATATCGAGCTTACGAGCTTTCGAACAGAGCTCGAGTCAACGAGCCTCTAGAAAATAGCCATTATACCCTCATATTGTACATGTAAGGGATTTTCGAGCCTCGCGAGCTTGGTTTGAACCGAGCTGAAACGAGCTTACCTAGCAGCCATATCGAGCCTAACGAGCTTTCGAGCCAAGCTCGAGTCCGATTTTAGGCTCAAATAGAATTCGATCCGAGCTCGAGTCGAGCCTAAACTTCACGAGCTCAAGCCCGAGGCTGCCGGGCTCGGGCCTGACTCGGCTTATTCTCACTCTTACAGTTAACACTGTTAGATTATGGGTTTATCGATATAATTATATTCAAACACTTTTACAATGACTAAATTTCAGTACGGTCCTTAAGGCTCAAACTTAACTTTTCTTAGAAAATGGTTCTAAAACTATTCAAATAGTTACAAGATTAATGATAATAATACTCCTTCCGTCCCCAAAAGATTGGACGGTTTGACTGGATACGGAGATTAATGTGAATGTAAGATTTTTGTATATGATTACTTAAGAGTAAAATCCACGTAGGGTCCCTATTTTATGTTTGTGACCTATTCTGATCTCATTTTAAGTTTTTGTTTCATTCTGGTTCTATTTTTAAGTTGCACGTCCCATTGTCCATTGTAGTCCTTTCCGTCCATTCTAGCAGTTTAAATGGATGACGGAGGTTGAAATGACAATTTTACCCTTGATTAATTGCTAAAATACACCCCAATTTTTCAAACTTAATCATTTATACCCCTAACATTTTGAAAACTTACACATTAACCCTCAAACTCCAAAAAACATTCATTTTTACCATCTTCTCAAACTAAATAAATAAAAACCCTGAAATTTGAAATATGCAGCAGAGCTTCGATGCTGAATGCGTGAATGAAGTCCTAATAGGATCAAGAAAAAATGTTGGAATTGAAGTCCATTGAAGTAAATATTTGATCGATCTTTGTTATTTTGATCGCTTCGGACATCTCCACAGTATGATGTATTAATGAGTACTATATTGAAATATGACTTAATTTCCTATCTACTAAAGCGGTGGAAAACTGATTTTCCAACATGACATGTTTTTTAAAATAAAATCTATGGAATTAAAAATTATTATGATTAATGGAGTAATATAATTAAAAGAGTAAAGATCCATATAATTGTCTTAAAATTTTGAATGTGGGAGCTTACAACCAATCAATTTTCCACAACGATGAGATTCGTTTCACTGTTGAAGTTTAATACCTAACAATATGAACATTTTAAGAGTTCCTAATTGAACCAACGACAGAGGCACCCAACACTACGTGGGGAGGACAAAAGCTACTGCGGCCCTTACTGCGGTTTGGGCCGCAGTAAGCCCATTTACGCAGTAAATGGCGTAGTTGCTAGTGCAGTAAGATTTACTGCGGCCTTGGCCGCAGTAAGGCCGCAGTAAATTTTTTTAGGGTTTAAACTCTCATTTCTCTTCATCCGTCGCACAATTCTTCTTCTTCTTGTTTTTGTTCTTCTTCTTGTTTTTGTTCTTCTTCTTCTTGTTCTTCTTCTTCTTCTTCTTCTTCTTCTTCTTCTTCTTCTTCTTCTTCTTCTTCTTCTTCTTCTTCTTCTTCTTCTTCTTCTTCTTCTTCTTCTTCTTATGTTTCTTCTTCTTCTGTTTCTTCTTCTTCTTCTTCTTCTTCTTCTTCTTCTTCTTCTTCTTCTTCTTCTTCTTCTTCTTCTTCTTCTTCTTCTTCTTCTTCTTCTTCTTCTTCTTCTTCTTCTTCTTCTTCTTCTTCTTCTTCTTCTGTTTCTTCTTTTACTTCTATTTCTTCTTCTTCTTCTTCTTCTTCTTCTTCTTCTTCTTCTTCTTCTGTTTCTTCTGTTTCTTCTTCTTCTTCGTCTTCTTCTTCGTCTTCTTCTTCTTCTTCTTCTTCTTCTTCTGTTTATTCTTCTTCGTCTTCGTTTTCTGGGTTTCATTGGACGAATCCGGATGAACATTCATCCGGATTCGTCCACTTTTTTTTAATTATTCAAACCGGTTACTGTGGCCATAACCGTAGTGGAAAACGAACTGCGGAGGATTTTACGACGGCAAGCACTACGGCCTCTCCCGCAGTAACTACTGCGGCTCTACTGCGGGTTTGGCCGCAGTAGATAAAGTTTTCTCTGCGTAGTGCAATTAACAGTATCTCTCAGCCGGTGGATGACTTAGCTTAGCACGTCGATCATCGATTCAAGATCGTGTCTTTATGCATTTCCTTTAGTGTGGGAGGAATCAATTGGGACCCCAGCAGCTCAAATACATAACTTTCCTCATAGATTCTTTCGATTGATTGGTCCGATCTTTCCTGGAGGCGAACATGGCGGCGGCCAACCGAGAAGAAAGCTTCCTGGCTTGTGCAACGGAGAAGATGGTACAAGGAATGTTTTTTAGAGTTTGAGAGTTAATGTGTAAGTTGTACAAATGTAGGGAGTAGAATTGATTAATTTTAAAAAATTAAGGTGTATTTGAGCATTTAATTAAAGGTAAAATTGTCATTTTACCATCCGCCATCCATTTAAACGGATGTAATGGACGGAAAGGACTATAATGGGACGCGCAACTCAAAAATAGGATCAGAATAAAGTAAAAATTTAAAATGAGACCAGAATAAGTCACAAACATAAAAACAGGGACCTTACGTGGATTTTCTCATGTTTACTTAATTGTCCATTGGTTGAACGTACACAAAAAACGAGGTAGAAAAAAGTAAAGATAAAGTGGTAGTTTAGTACTCCCTCCGTCCGCAAAAGACTCCACCATTTGTTTTGACAGTTTTACAGTATTTAATCTATAATTTTTTTTATGAATGTTTAGACACCGAAAATTAAATATTTCATATGTGTATCATAATTTGAAATCTAAATTTTTTGAATATATTTTTTCTGAATTTTTTAAAACTATTTATCTTTGTTAAAATTTGAGTCAAACATTGAACCTTGAAACAACAAATTCAAATGGTGGAGTCTTTTGCGGACGGAGGGAGTATATTTTAGAGTGAGAAGTTTCATTTTGATGAAAGTGATCAATTTTTCTGGGACTATTCAAAAAGGAAATGTGTTCAATTTTTCAGGGATGGAATGAGTATATATTTAGTACCTGAACTTTGTCAAATGAACTATATGAGATGCAAAGTTTGAAAAGCGGAAATTTAGTTTTTGTCAGAGAAAAGAAAAGAAAAGAAAAAGGATAAAGTAGCCACCCACTTGAATATTAGAGTTAGTGATAAGGAGCTCATCCTTCCTTAAACAAGATCTTGAGTTCGAGTCTTGTGTATGGAGAAAACACCGTTAGGAGAGCTGCCCCTCAAATAGTCCCAATAAAGCTCGATTCAAGTAAAATTAGAATAAAAAAATATCTAAAAAAAAAGAAGAAGAAACGAAACAAATTAATAGGGAACATAACTATCCCGAAATGAACAAACAAATAGGAAATTACACAATATACATATCTCAAAATGAAGATCACCTGTTTTGTTCTCCCTTTATCTAACCCCGTACAATTAATTAACACATTAATAATACTGTGAGCTTCACAAATGTTAACTTTAACGGAACAATTAATGGTGTTAATTAATTGTGGTAGGCAGGCTATATTGGCTGAAGGGACATATGCTCACCATTTAAGGGAATGCACCTGTTGGAATCGAAGGCATCTATTTGTTTGTGTTAGGGTCAGAAAAGACAAACACATTTCAATAGCAGCAGGCTTTAATCAAATCGTAATGAGTGAAAGCGCATTTTCCAAATTTTTAGCCTTAATCGCAATGAACTCTTTGACCGTAACCGGCCGAAACCGAGCCACCTCCCCGGACCTCACGATCGGCTTCACGTCGGAATCCATGGGCAGCCCATGAAAATACGCCACTGACAACCTGTGTCTCCGATCCTCGTTCACGACGACCCGGTGGAGGACGTTTCTGAACCGTCCGTTGGAGACGATGTGGAGGAGATCGCCGACGTCCACGACGAGGGCACCTGGAATCGGCCGCACCGGAACCCACCCTTCTCCTTCTTTGAAAATCTCAAGCCCGCTGATTCTGCTCTGGTATAGGATCGTAACGAGCGACGTGTCGGTGTGTGGGGCCAGGCCCATGGCTCTTGTCGGGTCGGGGCAAGGCGGGTATGAGTTCAACTGTAGAGCCGTGAAAGGTGGTGACCCGACCGGGATCTTCTCATCATCATCATCATCATCATCATCATCATCATCATCATCATCATCAATCTCCGTTACGTTCAGCGATTTGAGAATTAGGGTAGTGAGTCGATAAGCCAGCACCTGGAGCCTCTTCTGGTAATTTTCCATTAATTCACTGCTCAAATAATTGATTAATTAATTAAAAACACAGAAATTACGTCGTAAACTTGCTTGCATGCATGGGAAGTGCATGCATGGAAATTTGAGCTGGTTTAATTACCAAAAAGGAGCAAAATCTGTAGGCCATAGCTGGGCAGCGTGAAGAACGGGGGTGCCCATGATTGTGAACCCTTCGTGCCACATATACTTATCAAAAAACGGCGAAATCTTAGCCATCCCGTACCCGGTGACGCCACTCGGCTCTCTCAAAGCCTGGAGCTTCCGTTCCGTCGGGAGAGAGAAGAGGCGGTGAGCGGCGGACTCCACCTCGTCAAGGAGGCTGACAGGGACGCCATGGTTGACGATTTGGAATGCTCCCCAGGTCTCACAGGCCTGGCTAATTATGGCCGCATGATCATGATGATGAATATTGCAAGATTTTAAGTCGATCACCGGTATCCTGCAAGGCTGATCAGCAACGGCGGCGGAGTTGAATGTGGGCCACACGTGGGACTCTGGCAAGGTGGTCCGGGCGGCGTGGAAGTCTAAGGGGACAATGTGACGACGGAGGTGGTGGAGAGGGTATTGATCTCTGAATGCTTCCGTTGGATTAATGGTTGTAGCACTAGTACTAATTGTGCCCATCATTATAATCAGACATCATCAGCAACTGATTTTGTTTTTTTGGTGTGAACTGTGAAGAGATGGAATGAAGATTTGTGAAAATTTATACTATCCAAAAAAAAATAGCCAATTATCGTTTACTATATTTTTTTTAGTAGCAAGGGTACTTACGTATACATCCATGATATATAATTATTCACATTTTATTTTTTTTAGTTATCAAATTTCCGTTTTATAATATGTTTACGTTATTGTACACTTGATTAATTAAGAATATAACGTCGTTAACATTCTTTATTTACGGTATTAATTACTCCCTAGTTCCACTAATTCTTTACATCATAGTACTCACTTCGCCATTGAAGATTAAATTGCAATTAATCTCTCTTTTTCAGAAATTAATCTATGTTTTTTCCATCAAATTTTTTACATATAAATTGAATTATAAAAAACAGGTCAAATCGAAGTCTTAATTTTATATCTATATTTTTTTTTCTGAAAAGTTTTACAATTTATTCTTAATCATAAATTGCATCGATCAAACACAATTTTGAAACCTAAACCTAACTTTTGGAAGACGAACTGGGAAATCGGTTAACAAACTAATGTTTACATACATACAGATTGAGAGGTTATGTACACAGCATAATTTTTAATAAATACATTTGAATAAATTTAAGTGAAAGAATTGATACAATGTGTGAAACAACCTCAACCTGAAAGCTAGCTAGTTTTAATTATCCATATTTTTGTTACCGTACATTAATCAATATTACAATTTCTGTTTAAAATTAATACGGGGGTAATAAAAAAATGAAATGAAATGGAATTATTGGCAGATGGAGTCAGATTATGAGCTGGGCGAGGGAGGCTGTTGGATAGATTTGTTGTCTGGACTCTTTAGATCAAATTTGGAACCTAGCACCACCCCACTTAACCCTCTACCTAGCTAGCTACGCTGGGAATCAATTAATTAATTAATTAGTGAGTTGAATTAATGAGACAAAAGATGAAACAAAAAATTGTGGTATCTCTATGCCCTTTCTTGTTACCATTAACGTGACGTCGTACGTGTTACTATTTATTTTAGCAAAACTTTTATATCAAGCTATATATTCCATTCGTTCTAGAAAATTAATTTCAGTATTTAATTTATAATTTTTATAACTGGTATGTCCTTAATTATTCATGGCAAAATAATTACTAATTATATTAGCCTGCCGGATTGATTTGCGGTAAATGATCTAATTGGCCTCACGCATGAGCCAAACAAGTTGAATAAGAATCGGTCTCAGTCCTGGGAAATCTTTTAGTCAGTGATCCGTCTGCGTGCAACAGCCAAAACAACTTATCCGATAGGTTGCACAAAAAAAAATATAAAAAAAGTTAAGATAGAATATGAATAATTTAATAATTTAAAAGTAGAAAAGTTTTCATTTAAGAAAAATATATAATTTTTTAGGAACGACCTAAAAATAAAATGTAGAATTAATTAGGGATAGAGGGAGTATATATGAAAACGCCATATACTGAGTATCATAAATCCTCTTTTTTGGTGTTCGCTTCTTATCCATTACTATAAATGATTAAGTGTTAATTTAATATGTTAATTTTTTAATAGAAAATGTAATACCATTAGTTATTTATAATGGAGGCTAGGGAGGGGACACCAAAAAGGAGACATATAATTCTGTCTCTAATGTATTACCTTTATCCCTAAAAAGATGATCCATTTGAATATGGTGGATTGATTTCATCACCCCTTTACAAAGTACTTGAATTCATCTAAATAGTAGTCTAAGTATTTTTAATAGTGATAATTTTATAAGAAATCGAAGTTCAAAATGTAAAAGGTCTAGCAAAAACGTCAATGTTATTTGTCACTTGGGTGAATTTTCACCCACTTAGAGCACTTGGATAATGAGAGGTAGATATGTAATTATCCGGTTAATTGGACTTGCGCTTCCAAATTACCTTGTAGTTGCATCATTTGAACTAATGAGTGAAATATCACCTATATGATAATTAACATGGTTGCTAGCAACAATATATACTTAAACAAAAAGGTTTGACGGGTCACCAAAGCCGCATTTTAATTTGAAGTTTGACGGGTCACCAAAGCCGCATTTTAATTTGAAGTTTGACGGGTTTCTCGCAGATCCTGGTTCACGGATCCGCGTCATCGTGAAATTAGTGGCAGTTGGGGGCGAAGATACTGTTTGTCGACGTACAATGGACGTGTTAGCAGTTTTGTTTAAAAGAGTATGGATGTATCATAAGTTTGTAAACAAAAACTTTACTTAAACAACTCTTTAAAATAGAACTATGGTAGGATGATAATTAAAATTATAGGATCATCAATGCACTTTACTTTTTTTTGTACAATTTTAGCATGAACTAATTCACCCAAAGAACTCGTAATTAGCTTTTTAATTCTGTGGTGATCAACATCTAAAAAAGTATTCATTGAACAAAATTTGTCTTGACTGCTGATGGTTTAATTGAGTTCGACTATGACTTAATTTAGGAAACATTGACCCTTTTCCCCCACACTAAATTGGGAAAAGATAAGGTAATCAAAAAAATATAGGTTGAGTAACTAGTTATCGAATCCAATAAGGTTTTAGGATTTGGTTGAAGATGGGCCTGAAAGATTGAGTAAAGCCCAGCCCGGTCCAACTCTGTACTGTATGTATATACTCCACCACTACTTAATTAATTGCATTGCATTCATCCGCCGTGTTATTATTTTCTTCTTCGTTTCCATATCGCTACCATACACACACCTTCCCATTGATTTCATTCATTCAATTCACTTCACTCCCATGGCTTCGTCGAGTACTCTGAGCAACATGGAGAATTGTCTCCTTGGAAGCAACAAGGACGACACTTTCCGCTTCCTCGACACCCTCTTCTCTGTGGCGGCGTCTCGGTGGCCGCAAGACCTGTGTTCAAGAAGACCCCTAATCATGGAGAAGCTCTACGCACCACCACCGGAGAAGAAGAAAGAAGAAGTGCCTCCTCTTCCTCCTCCTGAGAAGAAGAAGAAGAAGAAGAAGAAGCCAGGCATGATCATCAGGCTCAAGATTCCTCCAGCCTTGCGTGCCTCCCAAGCAACAACAACACCTGATGATCATCGTCATCAGAAAGAAGCAGCAGCGGAGAAAGATTATTCATCAGTGGCGCCGATCAACAAGAACGCAAACAACAAGAACGCAACGCATGATGGTGATCACAAGAATAATACCAAGAAGATTGTTCGTGCAGCAAGAAGTGATGATGATGGTGAAGAAAACATCAGATTGGAAAGCAGCATCAACAAACTCAACTCCCAATACCGTGATGCGCAAATTAACCAGAGAAAGATTCAGGTGGTGGAGTTCCAGTCCCAAAACAAGAAGAAAAAGAAGAATAACTTCATCGCCAAGCTTCGGCAAGAGGCCAAGAAGACCAAACCCGCAACCAAGATCAAGCAGTTGATTAGAAGACCTCCTCCTCCTCAGACGTTAACTTCCTGGATCGATGCCCAAGCAAGAAAACAGGGAGGAGGGTTCTGGTGATGATGATTCAAATTCGAACTCGACTACTCGGGGGCTTCCATCTTGTAAAACCAATACTGATCATGCATTATTAATGAGAAAACTAGTCTCCGCTGCTGCCGTGGATGTAGGTCACAATGACCGAACCACGTAAATTTTCGTGTCGTCTCTTTTCTTTTTCATTTTTTTACTGCACTTTTTACAACGAATTTCTCGTTAGGGAAACAGTACAATCTTGTGGTGGTAGTAGCAATGTGAAACATGTAGGGCTTCTCGCGGATATCTGCTGCAGCAGGTAAAGAAAAACAAAAGGGAAAGGGAAAATTTGCAGTTTCCTGCAAATTAATTAATCTCCTGTAGAGCCTAATTAAAAGCTGTAAAAATATTAAGCCTTTTTAATTAGACAAATTTTCAGATGTGTAAAGATTTTGATGAGATGAACAGTGATGAGAAACAGAAGAGGATTCCTCATTTTCAATGTCCCATACGTTAGAGAATACACTTTACAGCAAAGCTCAAATTGCTGACAAGATCAAGGATGGAGGAGGAGAAGACGTTGCTTGCTAACTGCTGTTTACATGATTCAAATTCTTCCAATGTCTCTTATCATCAATGTTTCTCTGTCACACCTGCAGGCTCCACCGATTGGATCAACTTTCTCGCATCTTTCATTACAACTCCTGCATTTCCAAGAAGCAAAAATCACCATTGGCAGTTCTAAATAGAGTCAACTTCTCACTAATTTACAATGTCCAGCCATTTGTGGCAGAATAATCTCCAATTTTCCCACTTGATTGGTGTAAAGCCATGTTAATCCAATGTATCCATCTGTGAAATTATTATACTAGTACGGTGTATTTAGTTTTTCAAAAACGGGAACTTTCACAGTTCATTTCTCTGAGAAGTTCCTTATATATCTTTTCGAAGTTCAACATTAATTAATGGCCTCACAAAAAGGAAACTTTCAGATACATGAGCTAATATACTTCAGATGCATGAAGGGAAGAGCATATATATGTACACCAAGATGCTATTTGGCAAAATGAAATGAAAGAGTAAACCAAATCAGGTGTTCCCAGCAAGTTACATAATAGAAGTTCCATTCCATGCATGATGAGTACTCTTGTGAAAAGTGTCCATTCAGACTAAAGAACCTTCAGGAAGTGACTTTTCCATTTTGCTTTTGCATGAACCTTGTATTGTGTAATTAGTTTTAAACTGCTACTGAAATTATGAAGTTCGCGCAACTTATGCAACATAGTTGGGATTAAGGCGCACTATGATGATCATGATAATGTGGAAGACTAGAATAACAAAGATCACCTGTTGGCGCAGAGACTCTATCAGCAGAACCAGTTCCATGAGCAGTGGCAGATGCCCTTGCAAGAATTTCTCGTGAATATGCCATGTTAGCTGCAGAATGAAGTCCAGAACTGGGGGCAATCGTTTTGTTGATCGTCTGTGAAGCAGATTTTGAAGTGTTTGTTGTAGACCAGGATCCTCCATTTGATCCAGCCAATGCCATTATGACATCAGCCTGAAAAATAAACAGGAAAAGATCAGCCATAACAGGAAAATCTTTTACTATTAGTTTAATCTATTAATGCTCATCATAGTTAAAGCATTATAGGAGTATAACAAAAGAAGGGAAAAGATTAGCATGATATGAAGTAATAGCCACCAGAACATGGAGAGAAAACTATCAAGCCATCAACATTTGCTGATCATGAACTCTAAGACCAAAATCATTTGAAGAGTAAGCTCCTTGACCATGGACATTAAAATCCCATACAAGACTGCAGAAAATAGGAATGGCCAAAATGACCACAAGTCAACCAGAAGAACACGTGAACCATTGCAGATAATTCTAACAAACAGTCACAATATCCAGGTTGTACTAAAGATGTCAGTAATAAGTTACTGAATATGTTAAATTTCTCAAATAATGATTTCTTCAACAAAATATAGGCCTCCATTGGGCCAGCACCACAGGTACATCAAAAGAAATGAATGCCAAGAGACTGCAGTTCCAAAAGTTTTGATAATGGCAAGTTTACTAACCTTGTTGGGATGGACCTCATCAAAAACATGAGCCTGACCAGCATAAAATATGGTCATCTGCCTGGCCACTGAAGTCATTCGTCGACTGCAATAGACAAGATTGTACAGAATGTCAGCAATGTGGTGCAGCTTACTTTCTGGAGAAAAGAGATGCAATGAGAATCAGAGAAGAGAATAAACCACACTAAATTCACCTTGGAGGATTTGCAGATTCAACATCTAAAATATGAGAGCCAGCTTTTAAGCTGCCCCAACCTTGTAGAAGTCCTGTTGAATTTTGCTCAGGCTGTGAGGCACTGGCATTTATAGAGCTCAAAACTCCAGGGCCTTTGGTTCCAGTTCTAGAGCCTTCATCAGCAGCAGCCTGAGTAAATATTGAAAGCCCGGCATTTGACTCGAACTTGTTAGGAGTTACTTGATGCACAAATGATCCAAGATGACCTCCATGGGAAGAATATGGCATCCTTGAACCTGCATTCATGGGAATGGACCGTTCCCACTTAGTTAGAACAGAATCCGTTCTGCCTGTAGCAGATGGATGCAGTACAAGGGACCCAGAAGACTGCTTCATCGGCTGCATACCAACCAACAGTTCATCCTCACTGGACTTCCACGGTCGTTCACTCTGTCCACCATTTCGAAACATCTGCATACAAGGAAGGCTAAGAATATATTGCAATTAAAAGCATTGAATTGCACCTGAAACATTTTGTTGCAGCAGAGTACCTTCATCATATGCAAACTATCAATGGAATCATGACCTGATAAACCGGCATTTGCATTACTCCTCTTGCTTCCCATTATTCTGTTGCTTATCTGAGTCCCAGTAACATCACTTCTTTGGGGATAAAATGGAATGCCTTCAAGATGGTTTTGAAACTGCCTTTGTCCTGTATATACATGTAAGAGCGACTATTAGGCTTTGACTAGTATTTAAGCTAACATAGATGCACACTAATGCAGCTTTTGGAAGCTCCTCAGGAAACCACAATGAACTTTACTTGGGAAGTACAGCAACGTCAACCTTCGGTTCTTGGGGTTTACAATTTTCAAGAACTGACATATACTATAGAATTCACATACTGCAATTAAGCTCCAAGCTACTAAAGATAAATGCAGACATGGGGAAACAAAGTCAGAAAGAGGAAAGCACTAGATAGATATTATAGCCCAGAAAACAAGGTACCACATTTTCCACAATCCAGAGAAAAAAGAAACAAAATTAACAAACCCATCCACCTTGGACAAGGTAGCTGCAGTACAACCACCAACAACTTCTGTACCTCTAAGCAAGTACAAGAGTTAAGGAAAAGGGACCGTACCTGAACCCAGATCGGAGGCAGACGAGAAGGGGCCACGGCCAGCGGAGACGGAGGCGGACGGCGAAGTCTCGCCGAACCGAGGATCGGCGAGCTTAGACGGGAAAAGGGGAGGCGAAGAATCTGCAGGCCTCATGCCAAGGAAATCGTGGAAGGTCGCTGCTTTGGCTTGTGCTTGCAAATTGGTGGTGGTCGAAGCGGCGGCATTGTTTGTAGTTTTGCTCTGTTGAGCCATTGTCGCTTCAGTAAGGCCATTTCATCTCCCCCACAGCATCATTTCTCTTCTTTTTTTTCTTCTCTCTCCTGCTTCTGAGTGTGAAAGAGCTGCTGCTCCCTTCTCAGTAAAGGGAGCTCGATTTTCGAAAAAAGGACAGAGGAGGAGGAAGAGAGCATTAAAAAGCAAAAGCTTTCATCTTTCTCGTGTTCGATTTAATGGGTCTTTTTCGTTTCCACTTTCGCTGTAGTTTGGTTGGTCCGGTTTGGTATTCGTTCTCTGGGAAAATCGACAAAAATCGGTCGATGTGTTTGTATCGTGCAGTGCCCATTTCTCTTGTGTTGTGTTGTGAGTTGTGACTTTGTAGTAGCCTCAAACAGAGAGAAGATCAGAGAGATAGGAAGAGAGTGAGTTGTGTTGCTTATTTCTAGTTACTACTCATTTCTTCTTGAGAGTTGTCACTTTTATTTTTTTTTTATATAGATTAAAATTATCTTTGATTATTAATTTATTTTATATTAATTTTTATCATTACTTTCTTCCAAAATCATTCTAAACTCTCTCAACTTACTCCTAGATCATTTGAATGAGTGTATTACAAGGATAAAAGTGAACTGGAATAAAACAAAAATGAAAAAATGGTCATTTCATTTGAAACTTTTTTTTGAACAAGAAAGACTTATTTCATTAATGATGAAGTATTACAAAATAAGTCGTAATCGACGAATTGAGGCACCCGAACTTGTACAAATAAACCTGTCTGTAACTGGGAAATACTCCACATAAATGGAATTACGAAAGGAGACCAAAACCACTACGAATAAGCTCTCATTGTATTGTCTGGCCTCCAAAAACTATGCAAATCATGACGATGTTCATGACCACTATGGCGGAAAAAAAGATCTAGAATCCGGCTTCTGGTACCCATGCACGCCCAAAGGCTAAATGATACCGACGCACTATAGCGGGCTAAGGAGAAGGCTTCCGGTAAGCAATTACATGGAAATGATATTTGGTTTCAAGTGTCAACTGTGAAGTTTGAAGTGATGGTCTGACTACATTTTTTGGTTTTTGTTGAAATTAGACCAATTATTTTTAGATATGAATTTTTCATGTGTCATATGTGACTCCATCACTGATTTCCATGATTTAGTTCAGAATTCAGACATACTCCATCAATCTGTGACACTATTTTAAATTTCAGGTATGAGTAACAAGCATAAGAATTTGTTTTCTTTCTTTGAAAAGAAAACTTCAATCAATTTGGGAAGTGAAAATCAACATAAAAGTAGTCAAACTTCAAAAGATGCGGAAGATGCTACAAAATAGGTACTTTCAAAGATTGTTCGAGAGTTGGAGCTCCTAACAAATTCCAAATCCAAGTGCATCAAATTCTACAAGCTTTTCATTCATACGTGATCCGGGCCAACGAGAACCTATGTGGAAAGTCCCCGTCAACGAACGTGATCAGGTAAGAAGAGCTTACTTGGAAGCAGGTCCTTATCAATTCAAACTTGATAAATATCCACTAGATGATCATGATCAACGTAGGTTTCAGTATACTTGGTTTGCTGATCATAGTAATTGGCTTGAGTACTCCCCGACAAAAGATGTTGCATATTATTTGCCATGCTATCTTTTCACTGAAAAATCAAGAGCACAATATGGTTGAGATGTTTTTACTGACAAAGAAAAAGGCTTCCGGAAGTGGAAATAGTCAGAAATGGTAAAAGATGTTCTTTGCTCAAACATATAGGCTCAAGGCCTTCTTCACCTCATGATAAGGCAATCCTTCATTGTGCAGCATTATTTAACCAATCTACTCATATTGACAAGGTGATAGAGAAACAATCAGAACTAGATGTTGCAAGGAATCGACTCAGAGTTAGAAATTCAATAGATATTGTTCGGTTCTTAGCATTTCAAGGGATTTCATTTAGAGGCCATGATGAGTCTATGAATTCTAAGAATAGGGGGAACTTTATTGAGTTGATCAAGTTTTTGGCATCTTACAATAATGAAGTCTAGATTGTCGTTCTACGGAATGCACCTGGTAATGCAATATATGTTTCATCTGATATCCAAAAAGAAATCTTACAAGTTTTTGCGCACAAGGTTAGGAAGAAGATTCTGATGATATTGGTGATTTCAGATTTTGCATAATTGTTGATGAAAGTTGTGATGAGAGTAAAAAGGAACATATGGCTCTTGTTCTTCGATTTGTTGATACCAATGGGTTTATACAAGAGATTATTTCAAATTTCACATGTGAAAGATACAAAATCAGACACCTTACACACTGAGATTAATAGCATTCTTGAGCGTTTAAGGACCAATGGGTGGGATTCTTTTCTTCTCAAAGTGCAGTCGTTTTGTTTAAGCCATGAGGTTCACGTTCCAGATCTTAGTTCCCCTCATTATCTTGGCCGTGGTAAGCGTCAACGAGATGGTCTTTCTTTGAAACATTACTACCATTATGATGTGTTCAATGCCGAAATTGATTTTCAGTTGCATGAGCTTTCTTCGAGATTCAATGATCATATCATGGATCTTTTGAGATTGAGTTCATCTTTGAACCCAGTAGATGAGTTTGCATGTTTTGACATTCCATCCATCTGCATGCTTGCTAGCAAGTATTATCCCCAAGATTTTACTTGTCAAGAACTTAACTTGCTAAAATATCAGTTGGAGCATTTTTATTTTGATGTTACAAGCTCTACATGTTTTGAAGGATTGTCAACAATTGGTGCATTATGTTAGGTTATGGCATCTACTGAAAAGAAGGATGTTTATTTCCTTGTTGACAGATTAATCTGTCTGATATTAACATTGCATGTGATTACTGCTACTACAAAGCGTCCATTTTCGGCTATGAAAATTGTGAAGACCAGACTGCGAAACAAAATGGACCAAGATTTTCTTGCTGATAGTCTTCCTTTATATATTGAGAAATATATTGTAGAAACCTTCAGTACAGAAGAGTTGATTAATGATTTCAGAGATTCGGAGGAACGTCGTGTTAGATTTTGAGTACTTCATATATGTACTTTTATCATATGTCTGGATTTTTAGTACTTTTGATATGTATCACTTTCATTTAAGTCAAACTATTTACATTAAATTACTTGGATAATATTACTTTCTATCTATGACAATATTTGAAGAACTTTCGCCATCCTGAAATTTTTTTCTTGCCTTTGCCACTGTCCATGATGGTACTTGATAGACGCAATATGAAACAAATTTTTTTTGATGTTGTGACAATCCACTTTTTTTTAGAGAAACGATCAATTAATTAAATTAATGATCAGCGAAAAGTATAACCGAACGAAGCCATAAATTGGCAAGAAACAAAAGGATAAAGCAAAAAACTAAAAGAACCAAACAAAGTAGAGACCGACCATAATCGAGATGAACAACTGAGAAACACAAGACAACAGCAGATGATGACAACCAAGGCATATCAAACACCCTCCGATAATAACCATTTAGGGGTTAAAAATGCACATAGAATTGCACAGTGAAGTAGTATAGATCCATGATCTCGCTCAAGATGCACCCAAACAGCTTACATGGAGCTAAACATCGTCTCACTCAAACGCAGGAGCCACAAAGCCACAAGCAGACAACCACCGACAACAACCATAAGCAAGCCAGCGACTACCCAACCAAACAAAAACCCAAAACCAAACCAACTAGAACAAAGCAGTAACACAGATAGTTTGATTTTTTTTTTTAAACAACATAATATTGAACCAAATTAAGAAGCTGGAGAAGAGCGAGCTGGTCCATTGCTCTGCTCCCTCCAGTACCATCCCTTCATGGCGTTAGGTAAGGAAGGGAGGGAAAACCCCAACCCCACCTGACTCAGTAGCTTCACTGCAATTGTAGACAAGATCAGCTTCGACCCAAAACCTGAAGCAATCCACAGCAAGTCGAGCTTGATAATAACCTGGGAGGCCGAGGAGGACAATCTAGCATCAACTGAGAGCAATTCCCACCAATAGTGACCAGACGGCAGCGCGGTGGCAGGGACCCAAGATTTCAGACCATCCGTAGCGGTAGGGGATGAGGGAGGAGCCAAAACAGAGAGAAACCTCATTCCGGCACAACAAAACTGTAGGGCAAGGGTGAAAACGAGAAGAGGAGGATGACGATACTGCCCCGCTAGCGACGACGCGTGAAGATGCAGGCTAGAGGCACGGAGGCTGAGCGGCTCCTAGAAAAGAGGCGGCATCCGGTGACTCCTTCGCCGGGATGGCAGGGGCCAAGTTGCCGGACTTGCTGAGGGTTGAGATCGCGCCAAACGTGCGACCTCGGGCCCTCCAGACCAGCAAAGACGAAGATCCATGGCAAGTAGGATGAGGATGGCATCGATCCGGCGCTGTGGCGGCGGGATTATGAAATTTCAGAATTGTTGTGCCAATCTATGTACTCAAATATGACCCACAGTATCGCCGTTATTGCCAATCTATGTACTCAACAAACAAAATTTTTGGGACTAATAGTTACGGAGTACCATTACCCCTGTTGGTTATTAGAAAGGTAACAATGTTTGATAAATGATCAATTTAGTACTAATAATAGGGTAACTAAAGCTTATGATTATTAGTTAAGTTAAAAGATTCAAATTTTAATATACACTTTTTCACCTCATATACGATAAGTTTAACTCAAAGAAATTCAAAAATTAAATGGAAAATAAAAATTAGATTATTTCAAATACTTTTTCATTATGCTGCTAATTATTGTCCTCCCTCCCGTCATGCAGCAGCAACTTCGTGGTTGATTTAATAATTATTCAATAATAATACTACAAGGGATTGAAGATGAGTTATGATGACAAGCATCATGATTTCCATGTCAAACGCTTTTTACACACACGGACGGTAGAATATATTGAATTTTTTTGGAGTATTATGTTTAAACAATTGGTCTGGCATAATTATATGTGGACTCAACTCAACTCATGTTGCTCTGAAATCCAATTTATACCCTTCAACTTACTTGATCGGGACATTTTAACATCTAAACTTCAAACTAGCAGTTTCCTACTCCAATCTTTACAATGAAAAATTTAAGAGACCTCATACATTCCATTGGAAATAGGAGCACTACCACTTACCATGTCTCACTAAGCTTGGACTGGAGGTAGATTAATGGACACCATTAAGGCGATTAAACCTATATTTCTGGTTGTTCATCGATGTTCCAATAAGCTGATATTGACAGGGCAAAGGTAAAATTGCGTTTAAACAGAAACTTCGGTAATAAGTTGGTCTCAAAAATTGATAAATATAGATGGTAAATCTGCCTATATATAGCTCAATTTGGATGATAAAATTGTAATTTTTGGGAGGAAAAGAGGGACAGTATTAATTATATACTCTCAACCAAGCAAGCTGGAGGAAAAACTCTCTTGATACATGCATATCCGAGAACAAATTTTCGGTGAGATTTTAAGAAAAATTAAAAAGCATTAAAGTTTTTAGAATATTAAACCACATATATAATGAATAAATTTTCGAGTGAAGCTTCCGGTGAAATGCGGAAATTTGGTCATAATCATCGTAGGATTTTCTTTACATTTTACACTCCAGTCAAGAATCATAAGCGTATAAAACATGTTGTTAATGGGCTTTTTCACTCACGCTGGTGCTATTTACCACATATAAAAAAATACAGATCATGAAAATGTCAAATTTATCATCTTAATGAATCTCTATAAAGTATTTTAGTCTTTTAATTTATTGAATTAATTAGTTAAATTAATTAATCAGTAGTACATTTAGTCTACCGATATCAATTGCAGCTCCCAGTTAGTAAGTGACTGCGAATAATACATACCAAGAATCACTGTTAAGACTTCATTGTTAAGTCTTAAAGAACTGAACTCTCAAAGTCATACCAGGTAATTTCCATTATTCTTTCATATCCAGATTTCCAAGTATTCTTGAAAGTGTTCTGCACCAACCAGCTTCATTGATTGTCATACTTTATACAATTATGTCCTCTGGAGCCACATTGATTTTGCTGGTCAGCCAATCTTACTCGATGCGATGACAAATACTAAGCTGAGCATACGTTTCAGCATGGAGGAGCTGCATTGCATCTTTACTCAACCAAAATGGCTCTTAAGAATTCGAAGCCGATACAAGGCTAGTCCAACAACTCTTTTTAACAGAAACAGCTGGTAACCGGATTAATTAAACCAATCTCCCTCCCTCCTTCCCTCTCCACTTCCCCCCTGGCACCTTTTCTATTCACATGAGCGTTCCTCATTAACTCTTCTCTTCATCTTCTGCACTAACTGGCTAGCAAGTGCTGGAGCACTTTCAGATGTTCGTCTATTCTTAACCAGTTTCCTGGGATCATTGCAAGTCTTCAGTAAAGATGACATAGCTACAGCTTTTCGAATAATAGATGTTTTCCTCCTATGATCTCCCAAGGCTTCACGATTTCCATCATAGGTATTCGGCAGATTACTTGAATGTGGGACATGCTTCATCATATTACATAATTTGTTTGCCATCTGTATCATTCCCTTTTTCCTCAAATCATTATTCATTCTTTGAAAGGTAAGGTACTGTGGAACAATACCTCTTCGTATCATGTCCTCAAACTCAGAAAAAGCTTCTTCAAATCTATGCAGTTTGAGAAGTAGATGAATCAGCATAGTGCTGGTGGCCAAGTCCAAATCATACCCTCGAGACCTCATTTCAGTGGAAACTTGAACTGCCAGTTGCAGTCTCTCCTCCTCACACAACATCTTCAGCAAAAGATGGTATGTCAGACGATCAGGGTTGTAACCGGACTCAACCATTTTAGTATAAAGATTCATAGCCTCCTCTATCTTCCCATATTTTGAGAAGTGCCTAAAGAAATAATTATAGGTTGTAGCAGTTGGGATGAATCCCCTGCCAATCATCACCTTGAGCATTTTACTGGCACCTACAAGATCTTTCGCCTTGCAATAACCTTTCACCAATGAATTGTACGTTGCAAGATCTGGCCCTGATTCACAGACCAATAAGTGTTCCAGCATCCCTAATGCCTCCTTGAACCTGCCAGCTTCCCCCAAGGCATCAATGATGGGATTATATACAATCAGGTTGGGCTTAATTCCATCAGTCTTCATCTCATCAACCAATTCCATTGCCCTCTCAACACGCCGCATCCTACAGTACCCTTCAACAAGGGTGCCATACGTTACAACAGTAGGTGTTACCCCTTCAGTTTTCATTTCAGACCAAAGTCTCTCAGCACGTTTAAGCTTCCTTGATCGGAACCATCCATTTAGTAGTATGTTATAAACCTTAACAGTTGGGAACCATTCCACGTCCACTAGCCTTTTCCTCCTGAATTGTTCAGAAGCCATCCTAACATCTCCCTCTTTACAAAGGGAATCCAGCAAAACCTCGAACAAGCTAGCTCCTCCGTCAGGTAGGTGAACTTGTTCTGAACTCATGGCGAATTCATATGTTCGAATAGCAGCCTGATGCATAGCTGCACGCGTAGACAGTTAATAAGCCATTCAAAAACCTGTTATTTCATCACACCCACCTTCAATTCAATCCAGACTCGAAAGAAGATAGCAACATGGCAATAGCAAAGAACCAAATGATGAGATGGGAGAAAAGAAAGGAACGTGTTCCCAAAACCATTATTAGTTTCTACTATATTCTCAAGAATGGATAGAAATTACCAGCTCGAGCGTACCGTCTGATGAGAATCGCGAACGTGTTTGCAGAAACCAATCCGAGTTCGCTCCCGATTCGTTCAAGAATCAAACCCCAAGCAACTTCGAACTCCCTGGACTTACCAAGCACATTAACCATCGAATTGAACAGAACCGATGACGATTGAAACCCTGGCTTCTTTTCAGCCCAAAGGAACAGCGTGTGAAGCAATTTAGGAGAAGAATCGAAGCGGAGGAACACCTCCTCGAGGAGAGCCGGGTCAGGGTCGATTCCGGTGCGGTCCAAAGCGGAGTGGAGGGCCGACACGGAGGACATAGAGGGGTTCTTGAGAAGATTGGAAATGGCGGAGAGGTGGGTCTGAGGGAAAGCTGGCGCGGCGGCGGTTTCCGGGGGCGAAAGTGGTCGCTGGCGATGTTGTGGCCAGTTGATCAAGGGGTTGCCTTGTTCAGAAATCCATGATTGGAGCTTGCGATGGAGCAGAAAGAGAGTGGGTGCGATTCCTCCATTTAGCCGCTGATTTTGGAGCTTGAAGATGGAGCTCATTTGCTTGATTGCTTCCAAAACTTCCGATCTATAAAATCAGGGTTTTAGGCGGGCTTTAATCTTCTTTTTTTCCCCTTGTATTTTTTTTTATTGTTTTTTTTCATTTTGTTATCGTTAATTAAGTTTCAAGCTTTAACTTTTCAATAAAAAAAAAGTTCAAGCTTTAACTTTTATATAAAACAAAAAAAAAAGAAAAAAACAAGGTTCAAGCTTTAAAATTGGTTACTGAAGTTTACCACTTCAGAAGTGACGATCCCAATGCTTCATCTTCATCACTTTTTCATAAAAGTTGAATTGCAGGCACAAAATTCTTAATCACTTGTTGCATTTGAATACTTCATTCATTTCCGTATTTACCTCACTACTATTTGTTGAAGTAGTGATATGAGCCTTTGGTGAATAGTAGTGTAATTTTGACATTTTTGTTGCAGTCAAACTGCAAGACGGCGCCGTTTAAGATTGTATTTCCCTTTTCACTCCAATTTTAAGCATTCGTGGGTGGGATAAAGGCCGCGAAAGGGCTTCAACTTTGCTTTTTTAATCAAACACACTGTGTTCTTTCTTGAGTGGTGACTAATTGTGCAAAAGACCTTTTAACTCTTATTGTTTATACAAATGAGGCATTGATTTTTGTCCGTCATATATATGCATCCTATATTACTCTTTCTCGGCCGATAGCCCAAATGAACACAAAGATTTTAAGATTATCAATTGGTGAAGTTTATACTTTCCCCTAGAATTTTTCTATTCTAACAAAATTTACGTTTTGGTATAATTTTAATTTAAAATTGATCCAATGACTTAACTTTCTTAACTTTAAAAGACCATTAATTTTATGAATGTCATAATGAATCCTGATTTACGCGTTTTTTATCATCACTATCACTATTTGTTTATTTCGTATTTGGCTGTTGTTTAACTTTTGAATATTGGAGAACTTGGGATTGTGAACTAGATCGTGAATATATAATATATAATATTAACTACATAAATGAACTTTGTTTTATATATAGTTTATGAATAGAGTTGAAGTATATTTAAATTAAGAGTAAATTGCGTCAGATATATCTAAACTATATCCTTCGTTGTAAATCTATACCTGAACTAAAGTTCGTTGCAAAATTGACTTTAAATTATGATATTCGTGCAAATTTGTATTTGAACTATACATAATTGTTAATTTCGTTAAAATCTAACGAAAATGTTGAAAAAATGCTCAAGTTGATATTTCTAATTTCTGAAACTTGACAAATAACCTCCTAAGTTTATGATTAAATTTGTCTAGTCATTATTCTTACTAATAATGCCATATTCTCCAATAATTTTACCAATTTTACTATCAATTTTACATTTTTGTTTAGAACTATCAATAATCTAAAAACTATACAAATGAATAAAAATAACAGTTATCAAAAAATATTTACGTAAATTAATATATACTTTATCATTAAAATTAATATGCTCTTGTCAATAATTTACATAAAATCATCATAACGTTTCAAAAATATAAATACTTCGAATTTCTCCAACCCACCCCACCTATTGACTAACCAACCAGCATCCCAACCTAGCGCAGTAGAGGAGAGTGGTGCTGCAGCTAGTGCTGGAATGACTCATTGGACACGGTTGGGCTGTAGTGAGCCTCAGATTGATCGGGTGGGGTGGGTTGGTTGGACTTCTACATGATGGATGTTGGGTGGCTCGCTAACATTGGTATGGTGGAGTTGAGAGAAGTTTAGAATTATTAATAATAATATGGTATTATTTAAAATTATACTTTGCTATGATAATGATGACCTGAAAAGTAAGATATAAATTTAGGGTACTGTTTAGCACATTTTAGAAATTAGGTGGGTAAATTTCAACATTTTTCGTCATCAATTAACGAAAATTTTAACAAAGGTATAGATTTGCAACAAGTTCATACTTTAAAGTCATTTTTGCAACAGATTTTTGTTTTAGTATAGATTTGAAACGAGGAGTATAGTTCAGGTATATCTAGCGCAATTTACCCTTTAAATTAAAGAGATTAAAATTGCTAAATCGGTGTTAATGTTCATTATAGTGTTGTTTTGTTTTTCTAATCAGGTTAATGACATATTTTTTTTCTTTTCAAATGAATTCCTTTATTTTTCTATACTTCTTCCCGTTTCATTTTTTAATGATGATTTCCATTTCACCATATTTTTAGTTTTAATGAAGATAGAACTATTTATTTTCATTTTAAATCACTTTGCCTCATTTAGTTCCTTCCCAATTAAATTCGTGTAACTTTTTATTTAGTTAGTCATTCTTTAAAAAATTACTGACCAGGGCACCCTTTGATTTTTTGTGATAGCATTTTCTCACTCAAATTTTAGAGGATTAATTACAATTAGTTAGTTTGCACTATGTTTATCCTATTTTCATAATTCCGTAGTCTCATTTTCCCTTTACATTTTTTATTTTTTAATAATATAGGTTAGATGTAAAACTAGCAACAATCCTAATATACAGTTTGCTATTAAAACTCTTTGATTTTCTTCCCATATCCTTAATGTCACGTAAAGATGGTCACTTCACTTTTTCTATAGTCTTGATGTAAATGTAAACCTATATGTGAATATGATCGTTAAGGATGATGACGGTGGTGGTGGTTATGTATGTAACAAACTTCGGTGTTCCCCATTATTCGAAAATTGATCAAAATTGGAATACCATCTCTTAATCTCTAATTTTTTTCATCGAAGTTCATTTTAAAGCGAGAATGCTCACCAACATTTATTCAATGGTTGTAATTGTCATTGAACATTAATTTCTCCTAGTTGCCGCTCATGTTGCGTGTCATCGGGTGATTACGTGGACATTGATTGTACATTTTTATAGGGTTAATATTTTAATTTTACTTAAATTTTGTAAAACTAACAGTTCAATTCTTAAATTTCAAGCAGATCTCCAAGACTTATGATGTGACAAATTTTAAGGTGAACTTCAGTATTAATTTTACAAAATATACAGTCAATATCTACGTAATTATTCAGTTACATATCACATGAGCACCAACTGGGATAAATTAACATCCATAGATAAATTTACCTTTTATTAAAACGTTAGTAACATTTTCGTTTCTTATTGGTATGTTAGACAAAACTCTACAATCATGGGAGCAAATTGAAATGGAAATGGGAGGAGAATCTTCTTGGCTTATGAGAGCGGCGGCATCTTTGACGACCAAACCAAACACCAACACCGACGTCCGAACAACCGGCCGATGTTTGATTCCGTTATTTTCTGTTATTTAAAGACTGCAAATTCCCCAACAAAAGACGGGTGTTTTAGAAAAACAGAAGCGGAAGAAGAAGATGAAGAAGAATCCCCATTTCTAAATTCAAGTTCCCTCCTTTTCACAGCCAAACAGGTTTCACAAATTAAACCCAACCCAACGACGACTAATTTCATTCCTCACCTAACATCCCAACCGGAAACCACCGTTTTAGTAACTCTGTTTCGCTCCCTCTTCCGTCTCGAAACCAATTTGGTCCACACACAGATCTCGTCCCGTCCTCTCTTGATTTCTGGATTCATGCTGATGATCTCATAAGCAGATGTATGGTTTCAGCGATCCGGGTGCTCGAGGAATTTGCTGTCGTAATTGTGATCAATCCTGATCCTGGGGACGACAATGGGGGTGGATTATTACAACATATTGAGGGTAAATCAGAGTGCTACGGATGAAGATCTTAAGAAGGCGTACAGGAAATTGGCAATGAAGTGGCACCCTGACAAGAACCCTAACGACAAGAAAGAAGCCGAGGCCAAATTCAAGCAGATCTCCGAGGCTTATGATGCGAGTGTCTACCGATTCATTCATTAAATTATATCCTCTTCATGCTTTTTCTGTTCATATTCATTTACTGCCCTCCTATGTAATTTAGGTTTAATTCATTGCTTAACTGTTCCGTGTTGCTTGAATAATTAGGATTCAGTAAATTGGATTTGAAATGAGAATTGTAGTACTAGATTTAAGTTGTCTTTCTGTGAAATTAGGTAGGTACCTGTAATGGAGGATTAAGTCTTGTTCCCTTTTCCTTTTTGTGAACCTCAGGTACTGAGTGACCCCAAAAAGAGAGCACTGTATGACCAGTATGGGGAAGAAGGGCTAAAAGACATGCCACCTCCAGGCACCAATGGAGGCAGCTTTGGTGGCTCAAATGGGTTCAATCCTAGGAATGCAGAGGACATCTTCGCTGAGTTTTTCGGCAGTAGCCCTTTCAGGTCCGGATCATCAGGGCCTGGGAGGTCTGCTAGGTTCCATTCTGAGGGAGGGTCGTTCTCTGGTTTTGGTGCCAGTGACAATATGTTCCGGACCTATAGCGAGGGAACTATGCCCCGGAAACCTCCTCCAGTAGAGAGCAAATTGCCGTGCACACTTGAGGAGCTATACGCCGGCTCAACCAGGAAGATGAAGATCTCTAGATCCGTAGTCAATTCATCAGGGTGAGACATCTGTCACTTATCAGAGCTGCACTCATATGTCTCTATGGTTGATTGATTCGAATTCGCATAGCCCTAAATCGCGCTGCTCGCCTTGACCTGGAAGTTAAAATCAACAGATATAGCTTTGGAATACTGGTGATGATTGCTTTGATTTCACTTGCTGCATTTTCTGATTTTGGAGTTTTGAGAAATCTTTGCAGGCGGCAAGCACAAGAATCAGAGATATTATCCATCGATGTGAAGCCAGGGTGGAAGAAAGGGACAAAGATTACGTTCCTAGACAAGGGAAACGAGCAGCCAAATCAGCTTCCAGCTGATCTGGTGTTTGTCATCGACGAGAAACCCCATGATGTTTTCAAGAGAGACGGGAACGATCTCATAATGAACCAAAGAGTAACGCTGGCTGAGGCACTTGGTGGCACAAAACTGGATGTCTTGACCCTTGATGGCCGTACCCTGTCACTGCCGGTTACTGAAATCATCAGCCCCGGATACGAGCTCATGGTGGCTGGTGAGGGGATGCCTTTAGCCAAGGAGCCTGGTAACAGAGGTAACCTCAGAATCAGATTCGAAGTGAAGTTTCCTACGAAGTTGACCCCGGAGCAACGAGCTGGGCTCAAGCGTGCATTAGGAGGCTAGCGCAGGATTTGAAACCATACTCAATTTGTTACATACCCCATAGGATTGGTTTCTCCTTCAATCATTCTTTGATTCTGCAAAAGCAGTAATAGAATCCCCTGAGGTAGATTCTGTCCAGTTTGCGTCCTGTACCATTGTACCACAATCGGTTTGGGGTTCAGATTTATGATAGCAACAACAGATTCAACATAACTGGTTATTAATTTAAAAGCTTGAATATGAATATTTCTACACAGGCCCAAAAAAAGGATTACATAAGAAAATTCTTCAGCATGTAGCAAAACGCTATCTACGGATTTACAGCCCAAGTTGCTACACTAAGCAACCCAAGAAACAACTGACGTTGAGAAAAAGGTAAAATAAATTAGAGAAAAGGCAACGCTAAGACCGAAACTATCTAAAGCCAAACTCAGAGGAGCACCTCATCGCCAGCCAGGCTGACCACCTCCGTAAAAGGGGCCGCCATTTTGCGATGGAGGGGGTCGATAATGCCCCTGCTGCAGCTGCCATGGCCGTGCAGCGTTCAGTTGGCCCTGGATATGCATTGCTGCTGGGGGCAACGGCTGCTGCATTGGCACTGGAAACCCATGGGAGGCAGTCACATGCCGCTGTGCTGTTTGTGGCTGCCATTCTGGAATATCATCATCGTCATCATTCCAAGGTTGCATCGCATGGGTGCTGTGAGAGTTGAGTTGGGGCTGAGGACGAGGCTGAGGCTGCCCATACTTCTGTATGAGCTGCCTCACTTCATCAACAGGGCGTGCAGGGGCCGCCACAGGAGGCCCCTGCGGTGGTGGGTATCTAGAATGCCGAGGCAGCTTAGAGCCGCCAGAAAAGTTAAATTCAGGCAAATCATCTTCATCCCGGGAAGCGGCTCCAGGGCCGAATCCCGGGGGAACATCATCACAATCATCATCATCATCATCATTAACAACATGCTGGGGTTTGGGGCCACCACCTTCGGGTTGGGGGACTGAAGGCCTGGGTGAAGAAAAATTAGCATTAAAACTCGAGTCCTGTCTCCTGGAAGACGAATGTTGTTGCCTTTTCGTGGTGTGTTGTTTGTAGTGCGACGAAGAGTTGGGTGATATTATATGTGCTCTTCTCCATACAACAACACCAATTAGACCATTATCAATAGCGTTAAGTGAGTCCAGTTGGTCCTTGGGGAGAATCTTGGTCAGCACTTCCAACATTTTTGAATGAGGTGGGCAGAAGTAGAGCTCAACCCCAGAACGTGGCTCACCAAAACCGACTCGCCCGTCTGACACGTATGAATCAGCAACCTGCAGAATGTCCATGGCCATTTAAACGTTGATCCCTGAATGAATAAGAATACAGAAGCTGGGTATGAGTCTTTTAGTTTTCTGTTACCTCTTTAAGACTATTCTGCTTGTGTGTATCCTCCTCCTTGCTTGCAAGATGAACCACCTGAAAATAGGGAAAACCCAGTTACACATCATCTCACACAATAATGACTTGTACATAGAAGATTAAAGAGATGAGCTGATGCAATCGCCCAGATTAATAACGGATTCCCTACAGCGCAGCTATCTTACACCAGTGATAGTTTATCTGGAAAATTAATATTACAGCAAACCAGGCCCAGAGCCTCCTTGTTTCACGAGCTGCGATTGCACTCTGAGAACGTGATCAAATGGTCCTAAAGTACGCATAGCTATTCCCACATTCACGTAACTTCATACGTATGTTGTATACTTTTGCGTTGTTCCCTTAGATTTCAACTTTATATTTTTTGAACTCAAATCAAATAACTCTAGTTATATCTCCAAAAGTTTCTCTATAACCTAGAGCCATTTTTCTAAAGCTTGGGCCATTGATAGATCGATTGTCGATCCGGCAATGAAGAACAGAAATGAGAAGAAAGAGCTGAGACAAAGGTGGTATGTCGTCCCCTTCTACTCTTTTGAAAATCAAGCCAATCACACGATTGTACAAGAATTTACTACTACTATTTAAATAGGTTCTTAATACCATTACAGCACGACTTCGAGACATTCGAAGGTCTTGCAGGAACTTCTCAAATGCGTCAAGTCTCACTCTGCCCTTTATCTCAACCGAGCTCAGCCACTCTTTTGTAGGTGTTTTCTCTCCACTGCATCCAACAACCAACAACAGAAGTAATCAAATTTTCATTTCAGCAGATACCAATATCAGTAGGCTTCACATCAGCAATTAAAGGCACGCAAAGCAAAAATGCAGCACTTTAACAAAAGGTCAACCTTTTAACACAACAGAAAGATATAGCGAGAACAGTTTAGCAAGCCATCGCAAAAAAGCATTTTGTCATGCTTGCTATTCACGTGTCAAAAGGGTTTTTTGCCACACAAAAAGTCGACTCCCATCACTAATAGACTAGGAAATAATAGAATACACTTACAAAACTTGAATACAAAACAACAGTTCTCACAATTCCGCAAGCAACCAAAGTTGCCTCACTGCAAACAACACATCAATGAATATAGGCTGTTGCAGACATGCATCCTTGAAACATAAAAGCATTCCAGCGTATTTCCATGCAGAGATATCATTCAATAAAACAGAAACGGAATTAGTGCAGAGTTAAAAGTTACCAACAGAAACAAATTGGGGAGGAAAAAAACCCCTATTCTCACAAGTGGCAAAGCATATATCAAGTCCAGGCAACAACATAAAAAACAAAACGCAATGATTCACCTTTTAAATATTGCAACCATAGGTATAGTGGTTGTGACACTAAGCTGAACGAACCCTTCCCATACACGTTCTCCCTTTAAAGTGGAAATACGATGTTTAGCCCCGTTCTTAACAGGAACAACATCAGACTTAGCTTCATCAGAATCAGCATCATCATTTTTAGGATTTCCAGGGCCTACATCAGCACATCCTTCTGGTGCCTTAACAGGGGACTTGGATTCAGAATCCACTTCAAGGGCATCCTTACCCGATCTTGGTGTAAAACCTTCAGCATCCTCAGGCAAGCTGTCAAAAGGTGGCTCTGAATCAAGAGACTCCATGAACTCATCGAGAGAGACAATAGGTGGGAGAAATGCAGAGTCCTTCATTTCATCATCGAACCCTTGCATTACATCAGCCCCTTCACTTGAGGGAATAGTTACTGTGCTCAAGGCACCCTGATTTTCAGTTTTATTCCTCGCACCAGCAGCCTCTGTCTTGTTGTGCACGGCTTCAGCTTTGGAAGCAGCTTGTACTTGGGTTGTACGTTTAGTAACTGTCTTAGGTTTCACCTCCGTTTCTGGTTTTGCCCCTGTACTTGGCTGACCACTAGCCACCCTGGCAGAAACTTCCACTGAATTGTCAGACTGCTCAAATTCTACTTGAAATTCACCCTTGTGTGTTTTCTTAACAAAACGCCTAATATCTACTTCTGTGTCAGGCAACACAACCATTTGAGCAAGTTCTTCAGCTTTCGCTTGCCTCCATTCTGAAAGCTCTTTAGAAGCTAATTCCTCAGCGCTCATAGAACACAGACGATCCGGAGAGATTTTCCCTGACATAACACTTTCTCTTAATTCAGGATTGCTGCGATCTTTCAGGTTGAATAAAAGAGAACGACCTTTTTCCTTGTACTTTTTATTTACACCACCAAATAATTTAAATAGTCCTTCTTCAATTTTAAAAGCCAGAACCTCTGGAGTCTGATTTAGTTGTGCTTTGTCAACATGGCCTGCTGTCTCATTTTCAGGCTTTTCCCTTTTCTCTTCAGGCACCATTCGATGGTCCAATGCCCAAGATAGGCCATTTCCCTGCAAAAGTTCATCCCTAGCAAAGATGTTATCGCTAAATAGAACATTAGCATCAGGCAAAATATTACTCGATTTAGAATCTTGTTCCCCACATTTAGAGACCCTCAAAATATCATTGGCTTTCCCATTAGCAACATCATGGGTAGAGGAACACATCTCCTGATGATTCCCCACAGTCAAACCAGATACATCACTGGCAGAACCAGATTCAGTAGGACAAATATCCCCTTGTTTCCTTTCATCAGCAGCAGCTTTACTATGACAATTCTTTTCCGCATCTGAAGCTTGGCCTTTCTCCTCGTTGACCAGGGCTAGCGCAGCTGCCAAAGATTCCCTCATCTTGGATCTTACGGATTGAAAAGATTCTTGTTTGGCCTTTGGAGAAGGTTGCATCTGCAGTGTCTGGGTTTTTGATACTGATGTGGCGGATTTGTTTGAAGTAGCTTTCTTTGATGCTGTGGGCAAGTTTGGAGATGTTAGGCTGGTAGGAGATGAATGTATCTGTACAGTTCTTTTATTAATGGATGGACTTTGCTGCAACCATGGCCTATGTTCCATTTGTGACATCCGCTTATTTGGCACTGACAACTTCTGAAGCGCGGGACTATTTGAAGATTCCATTGGCACCTTCCGCTTGCTTAATATTGAAATTTCCTGCAGCGGTCTGACACCATGTACCACGTTTCCCATCCCTCCCGCTGGCTTACTGGCAACAGCATGCTGCTGCATACCAAGGCCATAAGAGTCGTGCTTAACCTGCCCACTAGCTTGATCTGATGTGGGCATCAACTCTAAGCCATGCTGACTCAACAAAGGGTCAAAGAATACATTCTGGGACTCAGAGATCGATATTTGCTCTGATTCAGATTGACTGAAAACGGAATCCATCTGCCCCATTTCAAGGTCTGACAAAGACATCTGCTGACAGAGTGATTCACTTGTTCCAAATGGCATGAATCCCATCTGCATCTGCTGCTCCAAATTGCTTGAAATTGGTTCAAACTGTGCCATTTGGCTTCCTGATACTGGTAAATTCTGTGAGACCAAATCATTTGACATGCTATAGATCAGTAACTCGCCACAATTGTCAAAACAAAACTGTCATGCAAACCAGTAATTACCAATACATCAATCACAAGACATAATATAGCCAGATGCTCAATATAAGGTAAAGCAACTAAACATACTCCCTGACCCTAAATAATTGATTCAATTGTTTAATTGTTTTCAAAGTATTTAATCTATGATTTATTTTCATGAATGTTTTGACATATAAAGTTAAATAATTTGTATATGTATCATAATTTGCGACATATCCTTTCCATATATATATATATATATATATATATATATATATATATATATTTTTGAATTTTTCCTCACTATTTATTTTAGAAAAACTTGAGTCAAACATTACTACTACAGAACATGAAAATCAAATGAATCAATTATTATGGGACGGAGGGAGTATTAAATAGCTCATGAAGTGTCTTTTTAATGGATATTTATACATTTTTTACTTGATGAGTTTGGTAGCTTTTGCAAATTTTAAACCAATTTAACCCTTCCTTTAATGAATAAACAATAAACTCATAGCCGGCTGCATAATCGCCATCAGAAACCGTTCTCTTCTGCCAGGGTCTAAAAAGTACATCTTGAAAAAGGAAAATGAAAGAATAGGATAGAAAGATATTGGAGAATAGGATAGAAAGATATTGGCTTTCTCGAAAATCTGCTGCAGATCTGGATCAACCATGATCAGAAAAGATCAGCAAAAGCGCGACGAATTTCCGCACACCAAAATTTTATTTATCACGGTTTAGGTCAAAACATCCCGAAATCTCTAGAACCAGTCGCAAACAAAATAATAAGAATATTTTCATTAAGATCGACAGGATATGTATTAGGGAGAAGAATTATAAGAAAAAAAAAGTAAAAAGCTCGACGGAGATATTAACAGGTAATTCCAGCTCGTTCGTCCGGCAGAAAATCAACAATTAGAAACAAACACATCATACTACGAAGCTTCAAAAAAACGAATTCACAAACCAACCCAACTCAGGAAAAGATAAAGAAATTAGCAATCCAAATCTGAAATTACTAACCCGAAAACGTCATTCGATCGAGAAAAAAAACCAAGCTCTGTAAATTGAGAATTCAGATTCGTACCTTGTATGATCTGGATGAGCTGATGAGGAAGAAACCGAACGAGAGATAGATGGGTAACCACAGAAGAGAAGATAAGGAATGAGATTTGAGTGATCGTTTCGTGACGAAATATAAACCCTAGGCTAGAAGAGAACTAGAAGGTGCTTTCGGGTCTGAGTCTGAGCACGCCTTTTTAACCCGAAAAAACCGATTTGCCGGAGCCAGATAGGTAGATAGATAGATAAGCTTGTTGACACGTGGAGCTCTATAATCTGCTCAGTCCAGCCCTCAGATTGCCAATGGGCTTTATACTCAGGCTCGGCCCATCCGAACCCCCCCCCCCCTCAAAATTCATTTTGGTTTATACGGTTAATCACAAAATACCCTCGTGATTTGCCAAAATCTACAGTTTCCTTCTCGGTTTTTATAAAAATGTATGGACTAAATTTCGCCGGCGGTCCATTTTTTTAAGTTTGAACATATTTCGGTCATACTTTAATCTTTTTTACTCATTTTGATCCCAAAATTAAGTTTTGTGACCTCATGTAGTTATTTTAATCCATTTGTGCAGTTTAAATTAACGAAAGTGTGTGAAAGTGGACACCATTGGTATCAGTGTAAGTACAATAATAGGTCAAAACGCCAAAAATGGGAAGTAGAGCGGCCTCTGTTTAGTGTTTTGATGCCTAAGTCAATATTTTGGTCATTTTTTTGGAATAAGTGTGGCAATACTTGGAAAATGAAAGTGAATCATTACCCTAAAAAGGTGCGTATGATTAATGTCTTTATAGTTCTCGGTATTAGTGACAATATCGTAATACTTCAATATAGAATGGCGGCGTGTCAGAGGACGCGTGTCATTAGTCTCGAATATACATGGTTAGGGTGTTATTGTCCGGAAGTCATTGTTATGGTCCAAGTAAGTCTTTATTCGATAATGTCATTTATGTTCCGGGAATATTACAATTATGGTCCGAGATTAATCCTTAGTTCGAGTTTTAATGGGCTCTTTACTCTGGGCTACTGACTTGGCCTTTTGCTAGGTCTTTTGGGCCTATCTGATCTTTAGTATCTGGTTGATTGGGCCTGACGGCCATCAATAACCATCGGTACATAATTTTGGGTACGTTTGAGATATTGTCGATACACCGGTGCTATCTCGTATCGTTCAAAAAAATGGTACGGTGACCGGTACGAGATCTAAAACATTGGTTGGTCTAAGGTGTAAATGGGCTGGGTCAAGCCCGCTCCTTTTAAGATCGAGTTTGGCCCCTTAGTTATCGATGCTACTCGAGCTTGAGCTCGGCTCGAATAGCCCGTTTTAAAATTTTCTAAACTATATTATAATTAACAGATAATAAAAAATACAAGATATCACCAAAGTTTATACGACTTAAATACCCAAATTGATAATTTTTTACTAATCATGATTATTACTATTAATGAAATACTACTATACCTAACATAATTTATACGGGTAAAGTGCACCCATGGTCCTGTAACTTAAGTTATTGTATCACTACGGTGTTGTTTTAACTTTTTATACCAATAAAATCTCGTTTTTAAGTTTTTTCTTCATCCATGGTCTTTTTCCGTTTATTAACCGTTAATTTCAACGGATTTGTGGAAAAAATGATAAAATCAGCAACTCAATTGTTTTAAAAAATTTATTTACACCCGAAATTTTAAACGTAACCATTTAGGCACCTCATACAATTTTAAATTTAACACTTTAACCCAAATGTCTTAATTAAGCCCAACAACACCAGCCACTGTTGGGTCGCCGTCACCCCCAACAGCCGATCATCGCCAAAAAAAGCCGGAAAGTAAAAAAAAATTGAAAATGTAGATCGTGCCTAGGATCGCCAGGTCTCGGCTTAGAGCCGCCAAATCGCGGCCCCAAGCGGAAAATTTATTCTCAACACAACCTCAGTTACCACCAAAAAAACGAAAAAGTTGGCCCCGATTTTAAATTCTCTATTTTTTCCTTTTTTCTTTTTTCAATCAAGTCCATTCTAACTACAAAAATTAGTGTTGGCATATCTGATTATCTGTTCTCTGGTGATATTCATCATATGTTCAATTTTTTCTAAGATTCCAACTTCATGACTGTCTCAATCTGAATTCACAAGCGTTGTAATCGATTCTAGATGGTTTGGAATATAAATCCCGGTTCCGTTTGTTGCTGAAGCGAGTTATTTTCTTCTGTCAGTGTCAATATTCAAGAAAGCATTCACATTTTCGTCGCCACCGAGGAGCCGATCGCCATCGAGGGAAAGATCTGCTGTTAGGTTTACCCTTCCGAGTGTTTTTTGATTCTCTAGTTTTCTCGCTCGACATTTAATGCACTGAAAATACGTGATGCTGAAGCAAATTCTTAGTAAGCTCCCACGAAAAGCTTTCAAATTTGACTCGCCTGAGTTGAATGGGAGTAACACCGGCTCGCCAACTGTTACGAGTCCACCCAGTTACCGGCCAGATGATGTGAATTTGAGCTCTCTCCAAGCCGGAAGTCCCGAGCGGTTCTATTCTGCGGTTTCCCCGACGAGTGGCGGGTCGGTTATTGAACCATCATTGTCTTTCAACAATGTGCAGAGTGCGGACAAGATGGATCTGTTTGTGAGTAAAGTGAGCCTTTGTTGTGTAATTTTCGATTTCAGTGATCCCAGCAAGAATTGTTTCGAGAAAGATGTCAAAAAGCATACCTTGCTTGAGCTTGTAGAGTTTGTAGCTTCTGGGTCGATGAAATTTAGCGAGCCTGCAGTTATAACCTTGTGTAGGATGTTTGCTGTTAATCTGTTTCGAGTTTTCCCGCCTAAACATGGTGCCTGTATCAGTGGTGAATATGATGATGATGATGATGAACGCTCATTTGATCCGGCTTGGCCGCATGTGCAGATTGTGTATGATCTGTTGCTCAAGTTCATCATTTCTTCGTGTCTTGATGTGAAGATAGCAAAAAAGTATATAGACCATTACTTTATCGTGAGATTGCTCGACTTGTTTGATTCAGAGGATTCAAGGGAGAGGGAATGTGTTAAGACAGTTTTACATAAACTGTATGGGAAATTCATGGTTCACAGGCCGTTTATTCGCAAGTCTATGAAAAATGTGTTCTGCCAGTTTGTGTTTGAGACTGAGAGACATAATGGGATCGCGGAGTTGTTGGAAATATTTGGCAGTATAGTTACTGGTTTTGTGTTACCTCTGAAAGAGGAGCACAAAGTTTTTTTTTGGAGGGTTTTGGTTCCTCTGCACAAGCCAAATTCCCTGGGATACTTTCAGCAACTATGTTATTGCATTATGCAGTTCATAGAGAAGGAGCCTAAGTTGGCTGGTACTGTCATTAGTGGGTTACTGAGGTATTGGCCCATAACAAATAGCCAGAAGGAGGTGATGTTCCTCAATGAGTTGGAAGAGATCTTAGAAACAATTAACATGGTTGAATTCCAAAAGGTGATGGCTTCATTGTTCTGGCGGATCGGGTGTTGCATGAACAGTTTTCATTTCCAGGTAATGCTTCTCTCCATGGTTCAACAGGATTCTTTCACCTTGCTACTGAAGTCTGTAATTGAGGCACCTTTTTTATAGTGATAAAGCTTTTTGGTAACCTTGTCTCTATGGCATCGTATATGAATGATGGCTGATTGTTACACTGTTGGATTTGTGAATCTATGGTTCACTTGTTTTGAACAGAATGATACAGTAGCTATGTTCCTAGTTTGTAAAGAGTTGATGCAAGACGAACTTTTGTGGCATACAGCTTCAATTTTAGATAGGGTTCTTTTGGACTACCATTTTAGTATTCGATGATATTTTCCATGAAAGTGGAAACCTATGATGATAAGGTTTGAAATTTTATCTCATTATTCCTTCGAAAGAAGGTTGCGACATAAAGGGTATCCGGCGTAAAACTTTGCTACTATGTTTCTGCATGAATTTATAGTGACAACTATTTTTTGACAATTAATTGTCACTATAAATTTCATGTCACCGACCCCAACGTAGTTGGGATTAAGGTGCTGTTGATGATGATGATTTTAGTATTCGATGAGTTCATGTTGTGAGCAGCTGCTGTTTATGTTACTAGTAGCAATAGAATCATTAGCAAGCCACTAGTTTCTTAATGGATTACAATTTTAGCCTCGTTATGTGTCTTTCATGAGTAATCATACATCATTTTAGGCACTCTGCTTTAGCTTTTTCCAGACTTGTTTCTGAATAACTATTTCAACTTATCATCGTCTCATTATATTTTCGATGCAATTGGAAAACTCTATGATGGTTTTGGAGTTTCATCTCATTGTTTCTTTGTGAGAAGGTTGCCACAAGAAGGGTATCCAGTGCATAACTTTGCCACTATGCTTTTTTACATGAATATGAATAGTGTTAACTAATTCTAGACTATTAATTGATGTCATGAACTTCATGCCACCGACCCCCACATAATTGGGATTAAGATGCAGTATGATAATTATGATAATGACATTAAGTTTGATGGACCTCTATCAAACTTTCTTCGCTAGTGTCAATTCAGATTTTTGCTCCTTGTTTTCTTGCACCAGAGGTGCTCTCTTTGGAGCAATTTGTTTGTCTAGAACTTATATGAGATTAGCTCCTTCGTAGGAACCACCGTGGAGGATCCGGCTGTGGTCTATCTACATTCATGTTTTCATTCCCTTTGAACTCCACCCTTTCACAATTCAGATTGTTTAATTCCTACAAAAGAATCCAGTTATGATTGTTGGTTCCCCACCGGAAGCAAGGAATTAAGAAGTTGCGTTCTTTTGATTCATTTGTTGCAGGTTGCTGAGAAAGCACTTTCACTATGGAACAATGATCAGATCGCCAATTTGGTTTCACATAACCGGCATGTTATAATACCAATTGTAATTGCAGCCTTAGAAAGAAATGCTGAGACGCATTGGAACCAAGCAGTTCGTAATCTAACTTCAAACGTTAGAAGGATGCTTTCTGAGATGGATGAAGCTTTGTTTATGTCCTGCTGCTCAGCGTTCAAGGAGGAAGAAGCAAGATTGTATGTAGCAGCTGAGAGGCGTAGGCGAAATTGGGATCAACTGGAAAATACAGCGAATCTCCAACCAATTCATGGAAGTGACGCGGTTCCGGTAACTCCTCTGGCACCCTCAATTATGTGTTAATAAACACATTTTCTATCCATTATAGAATACATACATTTCATGGTATTGTTTTTTTCCCCTGATAAAAGGAGATTAATTATAGTTATAACCAGCTACTTACTATTCATCGTTGTTAGGTTACAAAATGAACAAAAAAGAACACCATATCCTATCCACACCAAATGGCCAGGATCAGTTCATCAGTATAGTCTATAGTACCAAATCAGGACTGGATGGATTTGGAGGATGACCAGTAAAGACGATGTTCAGTATTAAATGCGTGCACACAGAACAACAATCCGTGGATATTTTACTTCGGCCATGCTAAACTTTGTAGCACCAAAAAAAAAACAATAAAGAGCAGCTCGGTGACAAATTTTAATGGTTCTTCCATTGTCGAAGTTATTTTCTATGAAATGAACTTGCGCAGATATGATCACTGAGAGAGAGAGAGAGAGAGATGAATGATATCAGTAAACATCTTTCAGCTTCATTTCTTGAAAACTATTGATAACATGTAGACTGCACAAGGGCTTTTGGCCAAATAAAGCCCAGAAACAAGTACCAAAAATCAGACGCAAGCAAGCAAGCAGCAGCGCAGCTATACAACTTAAACCATAGGTGGGTAAATCAATGTCTAACTTCCTATCTTTCAAGAACACCCCTTGCTCATATACTTCTTATACAAAAAAGACCATGCACCAAAACCTTGTAGTACGCTAAGTAAGTTCAGGAGACTACTGAGCCAGATGATGAAGCAGCACCTTCAGTAGCAACATTCTTCAGTTTATGAGATGGAGATTCAGGTACATCACCAATTTCAAGGGTGTCAGGAAGAGAGATCTGCCGAAATGGAATGTTCAGCCTTTATGAAAAAGAAAACATCCTACTATTATTCAAGGCAAAGTATTATCCTACTTTCACATGCAAAACATTCATTCATTCATTCATACCCTGATCATGCTTCATGAACAGATTGTTCAAAAATTTCATTATAAGCAACACCAGGCTTACCAGCATCTAGAGAATAACTTGAAGGAAATTTTCATCTCTTTTCCATCTCTTTCTTTGGGTAAAAGGTTAAATTCTGCTTCAGTATTGTTATTGTTTAATCAACACAAAGGACACCTAAGACCCTAAACTGACCAAGTCTGAGAGATGAAGGATTTTGCTTTTCAATATCCAGCACAAAGAGACATATGAAATGATTGCTTATGCTGATTAAAACCAACCATTGCATCACCCAAGATCAATCTACTAGTACTCAGTAACCAATGAATAGGATTGCAGATTGAAGACCAAGTGTATGCATATGGGAAACACAGGGCGAAGGAAGAGCATAAACAGATTACCCCAGATGAACTGAAAAAGAAACAACAAAGGAAAGTAGATTGACAGAAGTCACAGAAGTCCTTGGTCCATTATAATCAGAACATGACGACTCAATTTATTCCAACTTTAGTGTGCATAGCAATGTAATTAATTAGCACTCCTTTTATAGTGCCATCAGATGTGCCATTGACAACATAAGAGGATGCACAGCAGACAAATGTGGAAGCAGAGTTGACATGCTATCTAAAAACACCAGTTAACAAGTATCACCAGAGTCTGACTGCATTTACCTCCAGTTGGTTCAGCATGTCAACAGTTCCTTCCAAGTCGCGGTTATTTGCCCAGTAAACATCAATAAGAGACTCACTGGACAAACCTGGAAAGTTCATCTGCAAGAACTCTAGAACCATGTCAAGCTCCTCATCATTAACAAGATTTTCAACTCCTTGGTAGGCTGCGTTGAAGGAAGCCTTGGTCTGGTCCTTAAACGTGAGGGATGCAGAAGATTCAGAGACTGCCTCATGAACGTTCTCTGTTTCTGTTGTAGCTGTCACATTGTAACTTGCCTCTCTTTTGGAAAGAGGTATGTAAGAGGCTGCATATGGATTCAAAGATGAGACCCCTGGCTTCATTGTGACACTTCACAAATGAAGAATCGCTTCAAAGAGAAAACAGTATAAAACTCAGTAAAATCATTTCTGAAAGGAAGACACAGGAAATGGCAACAAGACCTAAAAGTTGCAGGATACAAAATAGAATCTGCAATAACGGATGAATTTTTTTTTTTGCTCGCTAAACAGAAGAGAATCCCGTCATTTAAAACCAAAGGATCCTATATGATGAGCGATGGATGAAGATGATCTCCAGACCTGAAAAGCGGTAGTTCAACTAGAAAACGGTAAATAAGTTCTCGAACCTTTGACGAAACAATTTCTCAGTGAATAAACAAAGGAACATAAAACTTCAAAACAATACAACGATCCTTCTCCTACTTCAACCTCTTCCTGTTAACCTCCATTTCACCGAGATTCGCAGCAGATCGGGAATATTTAAATCTCTCATCCTCAAATTTTAAACAGAATCGTAAACAAAGACCGATCAGGAACATCTAGACAACAAGATCGAGAACCACCGACGATGGACGAATGATGAAGAATGCAGGCAGGAAGGGCAAAAACAAAAAGGCGTATGAAAGCGAATAACAGATATGTAACGAGGATAATAGAAAGCAGAGCAGAGGAAAATGAAGAATAAAGTACAGCGAAAAGGCCTAACCGAAGAACGCTGCGAGCTTGGAGCGGTTGAATTTGCGATGAAAATCAAGGAAACGAGGAAGGAGGAGACGAAGGAAAGAAAAGGAAGGACGTTCAGTTGAAAGAGGTAGTGACGACGACGCGCGGGCGCCGGGCGGGGTCTTGTTTGGGGCACCCGGATACGCTAGGTTAGGGAGGTTATCATTTTATTTTCAACATTTAATTTAGAGAATGAATAAAAAAAAGGGAAGGATTGGGAAATTCTAATTTTTTTAAGTGAATTCAAGATTTTTAATAATAATTTGAATCAAATGTAACATAGCAAGTCAAATTATAGCATAAACTTGAGTACAGTCATTTTCACACATTCATTTAAAGAATAAATTAAAAATTGATTGGGGAACTATGCCTAATTGGTCAGTTTCTCTAATGTTCCTTTTTTTCGTTTAAGGGGGTAGTTCATATGTTTTCTTTCCAAAAATAAGGAAATAAACGAAGAGACAATGCTCTTACAAATGTAACTAAAATAAATATTTCATTCATGAGTAAATAATAATCTTACAAATGCACTAATTAACTAATTAGACGATGAAGATTAAATAACGAAACTGGCGAATAATAATAATAATGGAGAATTAAAGAAACACTTTTAATTATTTGGAAATTATAAAAAAATAAAAGATGAATGTAATAAGCTGAAGGGTAGGTGTAGAGGGCATTAGGTGTAGATTGAGGTGATTAATGAATGTTAAGACAGAAAGTGTTGAAGAGTATGGTAGGATCAATGGGGAAGATGTCATTGGAGCACTTGTGATTTTGAATGTCAAGGATGACATTGCAGCAATCAGGGGCAATATGACCATTATGACCCGCACTGAGAAGGGCCTCCTCGCACCCGGGCACGCTCGTGACTTCAGATGAGCACTTTGGATCCACCGGAGGACTAGGCGCCTGCGCTCCTCCTCCATCAATAATGTCATGATCAGAAGAAGAAGAAGAAGAAGCCATCGCCACTGCCACCTCCCATGTCGTACTACTACCACTACTGCTAATTACTAGAGCCACCGCTAGCACTAGCAACATTGAATAATATTGGACCTTTGATGACATAATTCTATGATCAAATATATATTTGGCTTAATTAATAATTCTCAAATCACTAGCTAGCTAGCACTTGTGAATTAATTGGGTGATGAAGAATTTGGGAAGGTGAACCACACTTATTTATACTTGAAATGCATCCACCTTAATTCCTCCTTTAAGATCTTTTGTTGTGATTTTGTGGTTAACATAATCCCAAAAATCCTTAACTAATCATGAACGTAATTTGATGCCTACAAATTAAGTAGCTAATAGGTAGGTAGGTTATCAGTATATTCCATTTCTCTAGATTCATTACTCAATCATTTCTAAACGATTTTTCACTCATTTTTATGTTATAAAAACATACTTAGTGTTTATTCATTTATTTCTTCCCAAAAATACCATTTTAGTTTTTTTTCATTTTTAAATTAACTTGAATATGGAGAGTAGTTCCATTTATAAGCTGTCGTTCGGATGTTGCTAAGTGCTCGAATAAGAAAATCCTTGTAAAAAATTCTACCGCGACCTTCTTCCTAACCTCGTTCCCAACACAAACTCATTTCAATTTTAGAAGCATTACAATCTATTAATACTTCGAAGTACAGTGACCCACGCATTTTAATACTAAATTATAATTTGGCGTAACGCAATCCCCGAACTATGTAATTTCCAACATTTTAATCCTTTGATTTCGGTAACTCGCAGCCCATATGAAGCCAACGACAATATGGCTGGAGTCCCTTGTCGCCAGTGATGTCCACGTCGAATGGACGAGTAGATACTAGAAGCTTTAGTTGATAATGATTCGAAAATCAAACATAAATCATGTTCAAGTTCTATAACTTTTAGGTAAAGATTTAGAAAATTTCAGTGACTATATATGTGTTTTACCCCATATCAACTGACATTGAAATCATCAAATGATGAAATTTCTTGACAATGCGTAGTTTAGAAGTTGAGTCACATCAGATTATATTAATTTATGCACTAAAATGTTTGAGTGACTAAAATGTTGCAGATTCTGTTATCAAAATAGACCAAATATATATATATATATATATATATATATATATATATATATATATATATATATATATATATATATATATATATATATATATATATATATATATATATATATATATATATGAAGTTGCCACTTCTATCGGTTTCATTTTTGTTACTTGTTGGGATCATCTAGTTTTAGCTTTTGACCTCCTTCAATAATTTTTTTTATGTGGATATTCTTAGTATCGTGTTGCAAGACCTCTTGCTTAATTATTATTCAAATATATTGACTGGACACGCTGTTTTAGGTGGAGCTGATTTTGAGTTGATTTGGTAAGTGGAAGAGAGTTATATAGGATAACTGAGTAAACTCATATACAAAAGTTTACTAAAAATGTAAAGTGTTTCAATAATTTAAGGACAACCCAATAAGGAAAATGTTTCAATAATTTTAGGACAGATGGAGTACTTTATTCATCTAAAAGTAATGCAATACTTATTTTTCATCATTTTATTTATGATTTTATTTCCATATCAATTCAAATTATAAATTTGAAACTTCTATATACTAAATAACTAAAAATTTGGTGTTTTAGCTTTATAAATATATATATTTGATATTTTTTCATTAAGAAATAATATAAATAAAATGAAGTTAAATTAATATAAAAAATCAACTGTTTCATTTCAGGACCGTTTGAGAAATAGTTGTTTTAATTAGTTGTAACCTTTTGGATAACTTTTTTATGGTTGAGATCAAACAGTTAACAGTTAAACTCAAAAAGTTACCGTTGATAGCTTTTTCAAAACGCAAAAACTACTTTGAAAAAGCTGTTGTCAAACATGACCTTCTTTTTGGTCAGAGGTATATTTTTCTGCAAACATTCGAGGTTAAAGACGAAGGGGAAATTATATGCAAAACTAGTCCTAAAGGTTTCACGTTTGTATACAATTCATCCCTATATATTTTTAAGTTAACGGTTGAGTTTTAAATGCCTATAACCATAACTCATTTGAGTTCTAAACTAACAGATTGTCACATGTGGCTAACAGAGTGACATTAATGCCATTACGTGGTAGTCAACCTGAAATATCAAAAACAATTGTGATTAAATGTCTATTCAACTGGATAAAAAGTTCAATAATAAAATCGTGATAAGTTACAAGGTTATGTGAAATTGTGGTTGTTCAACTGGCTGAGCCATTTTGAATCCTTTATTTTATTTTTTTCTTTTATCGAAATTCTGTTTTTCTTATTGCCATTGAGCTATCAAATGTTATGTTTATGTTGAACGCTTTTTAAGGACGGATTCACTCGCTTGAACCCTAAGTTTGTATACCAAAAGATCAGCTTGAGGTAATTTTGAGGGGAAAATAGATATTCCATCCATCCCAAATGTATTATTCCAATATTAAAAATCGACTAAATGAAATGTTTTTTTCCCACTTTTATTTTATTTTAGTCACTTTTACGTTGCAAATGAATTCATTTAAAGAGTCTTGGGAGTGAGATTGGAAGGGATGAGAATGAGTTTAAAAGGGGATGGTGATACAAATTTATGTAAAATAAATTAATTACTAAAAACAATTGACAAGCTAAAATTTTTAAAAATGCAATACAAAAATGCTAAAATTGACAAGCTGTTTGGATATGAGGAAGTACAAACCTAGATTAATATGGAAGTATTATTAAAATTAATTGGATACTTATATACTGTATATATAGCTTAATTTGCTGTAAATTACAGAATCAAGAAGATCGCCATTATTAAAAAAAAAAAGATCATCATAAGCCACTATGAAACTTGCATTCTGAACAAAATCAATCAATTAAATTAATCAGACGAAGGCCTATGAATTTTCCCTTCAGATCTCTCAGAGTAGTTGTTTACCGTAAAAGGATGAATTTTTGTTATTATGTGGATAAATAAATTGAGATGTCAAAAACAATCTAAAATAACAAAAATACTCCACCAATCAAAGTCTAATTAAGTAATTTGTTTGTAAAGGAAAACTATTTTTTTTTTTAAAAAAAAAAACTTTCTAATTGGTCTGTCACTCCTTTTACTTTCAGTATTCATCAATCAAAATTACATAATCTTGAATTTCTACTATCATTTCCCTTATCTTGAATTTGAAACATGCTTACGAGTTGCTCCTAATCCTAATAACACATGAGAAATGCACGACAGAATAGAGGCCTAAGACTTAACCTTAAACATTTATTAATCCCAGGGAGACTGAAATTCACCTAGATATTGATATTTGTGTTCATCGAACTGCTTCTGGGCTGGTCTCTCTCATTGGATTTCTTCGGATTCTTAACCTTTACCCCTCCAATTAACAACACAACAGCTAAAGCTCCAACTCCAATGGCGGCCAGAATCGACCCCCAATTCAATTTCAACCATTCACCATCTTTTCCCCCAAATTCCTCATCATCACCTCCTTCTTCTTCGTTTTCGTTCACGATTTCGGTCGCCTTCTCTTTGCTTCCCAATTTCTGAACCTCCGCCCTCGCGACCCACCGAACTAACTCTCGGCTTTTCTTCTCCTTTAACTCCAGAATCGAGCGCTTCACCTCCCAATGACCTTCCTGCAACTCGTCGGCCTTGCCTTCCAACTCCGACGCCTTCAGATCCTCGATCTCCTCCCTCATCACGTACATATCAAGAAGCCCGACCGTTCCCTTCGACACCATCAGCTCGAGCAGTTCGATCTCCGCCCTCAATTCGCGTTCTCGCTTCTCTCCGATTTTCTCCCCTGTATCGCAGTGCGCCTTCACGTTCTTCACCTCCACTTCCGCATCGCTGTCGTCGGTCAAGTCAGAATCGGTCTTCATTGACGACGTAGCGGCGGTGCTTGGCATTTTCACATACAGAGGAGTCTGGGGCTTCTGATTTTTCTCAGGAGGTTTCTCGGGAAATATGCAGAGAGAGAGAGAGAGAGTACGGTTTGGCGCCTATATGCTAGGGATTTGATCCGAGAGTTGATGGAGCTGTTCAAAGTAGCAAGAGCCAATTCGCTAATATGCACCTGTCCCTTCCAGTGAATACAAAATACTCCCCCTATCACAACAACACAACAACGTCAAATTATTTTTACTCCAAATAAAATACTCCCTCCGTCCCATTATTTTTGAAACGTTTTGACTGGGCACGCTGTTTTAGGTGGAGCTGATTTTGAGTTAACTTGGTAGATGGAAGAGAGTGATAAAGGATAATTGAGTAAATTCATGTACAAAAGTTTACTAAAAAAGGAAAGTGTTTCAATAATTTAGGGACAACCCAATAAGGAAAGTGTTTCAATAATTTTGGGACAGATGGAGTAACAGATTTTTGCTTTTATTTTATTTTAATCCACTTTTACCCTTACAACATACTCATTTAAAGAGTCTAGGGAGTGGAATGAGAGAGGTTAGAATAGGTTTAGGAGGGGAAATGATGAAAGTTCATGTAAAATGAGTTAATGACCGAAGACAATCTTAATCTACTTAATAAAACTAAAAATGACAATCCACTTGAGACGGAGAAAGTATGTTTTGATGGGAATGCTAACAACAGCCACACTTGACACGGTACCATTTAATATTTGTCATGTATGCATTATTATGAACACAAAATCAAGTAGACCCACAAGATTGCATTTATGACAAGTATTTAATGCGGGAGTGTCCAAGTGACAACCTATAGTTTATAAGACAAAAATAATTTTCTGTGGTAAGGGTAATAGAGGGTAATAAGGTAAAGTTTATGTAGAAAAATTTCTTTTTTATGAAACGTTAAATTTTTGCTGGAACGTCCCAAAAATGAATATGTTGGATATTTACTGGGACGGTGAATACTTGTTGTTAAAGTAGTGATGGGACTTTGATGAATAGTAGTGTAATTTTGACATTTTTGATGCAGTCAAACGACAAAACGGCGCCGTTTAAGATTGTATGCCCTTTTTCTTGCGCCTGGCTCCAATTTAAGCATTCGTGGGATAAAGACCTCAAAAGGGCTTCAACTTTGCTTTTTTAATGAAACACTGTGACCTCGAGTGGTGACTAATTGTGCATCCTATATTACTCTTTCTCGTCCAATAGCCCAAATGAACACAGATTTGAAGATTATCAATTGGTGAAGTTTATACTTTCCTCTGACATTTTTCTATTCTAACCAAATTTACGTTTTGGTCTAATTTTAATTTAAATTGATTCATAGACTCAATTTTCTTAACTTTTAAATAAAAGACCATTAATTTTATGAATGTCATAATGAATCATGATTTGCGGTTTTTTATCATCACTATTTGTTTATTTCGTATTTGACCGTTGTTTAACTTTTGAATGTTGGAGAACTTGAGATTGTGACCTAGATCGTGAATATATAATATATTAACTTAAGTGAATTTTGTTCTATATATAGTTTATGAATAAAGTTTAAGTTTATTAAAATTAAAGAGAGTAAAATTGGTAAATCGGTGTTAATGTTCGTCGTTATAGTGTTATTTTGTTTTTCTAATCATGTTAAAGATAAATATTTTTTTCTTTTCAAATGAATTCCTTTATTTTTTTTCTCTACTTCTTCCCGTTTTATATTTTAATAATGATTTCCATTTTACCATTTTTGTAGTTCTAATCAAGATAGAGCTATTTATTTTCATTTTAAATCACTTTGCCTCATTTATTTTCTTCCCAATTAAATTCATTTACCTTTCTATTTAGTTAGTTTGGCTAATTCATTCTTAAAAAAGTTACTCACCAGGGTGTCCTTTGTTTTTTTCTTCTGATAGCATTTTCTCACTCAAATTTTAGATGATTAATTACAATTAGTTAGTTTGCACTCTCTTTCTCCTGTTTTCATAATTCCATACTCATTTTCCCTTTACATTTTTTATTTTTCAGTAATATAGATTGGATGTAAAACCCGCAACGAAGTGCGGGGGATGTCACATAAAGATGATCACATCACTTTTTCCATAGTCTTGATGTAAATGTAAGCCTATATCTAACTTCGGTGGTGGTGGTTATGTATATAACAAACTTCGGTGTTCCCCATTATTTGAAAATTGATCAAAATTGGATATCTAACTCTTAATCTGTTCGTTTATTTATATTTATTTTAACGTTCGACCCAGAGGCCACCCGAGGCTGTCCCTCTAGACTGAATTGTCATGTGTGCTTTGGAGATTGGAGTTCTCTGGTCTCTGATTTATTGGTCATATTCATCTTTGTGTGCTTGATGAGCTGGTTGTTCTGTCTCTAAATATCTCTCGAACTTTTGATCTCGGTGTAACTTTGGAATTTGAATATGCATCAATGATGTAAAGGATTGAAAATGGGCCTCAAAGTTGATCAAGTTACATTAACACCATTCAATGATTAACTCACATGCAAATGGTAAACTTGTCCATTTGTTGTTCTCATACCTTCCAACCAAACCTAATTATCTTGGAATACTGGAAATTTATTTCCAAAATTTATTTACTGAACTGAACCGAAAGAGAAGCCGAAGTTCATTATCCGTTAGCCTCTAACCGTGGAAATTGACCCATCATCATACAACTAATTACATCATTTTCTTTTGTTTCCAATGAGAGTATTTGGTCAATACATGAAACGCTCAGAATACTAGAGACAACAAGAAACTGAAATCTGATTTAATCAGGGATTATCGGGGCTAACATCATCTACTCTGAAAGCAAAACTAAAGGAGAGAGGAGGAGGAGGAGGAGCAACTAACTACAGGTGGTAAGAGCTATAAAAAATGAAGAAAACACTGTACAAAAGATCAACAGCTAAGAATCTCATGTACCCAGAAACCGCAGTAGCAATGTAGCAGTTGAATCATCCTGAGTGATCCTCCACCATAGCTTTCGCCAGGAAAATAACCTAGAGGGTGAAAAGCAGCAAACCGCACGTTGGAACTGCCTCATGATACGCATATTTATTTATTTTTTGGTGAAGCCTCAGGATATATGGAGCAAAAAAAAAACATACCTCAGCTTAATTTATCCTGTTAGGACCTTCCCTCTGCGATCTATAAACAATGGTACTAGTCTCTACCATCAAGGGTAATGGAAAACCAGATGCAATCCGGAAAAATAGATGTCAAAGTGTGAATTCTGAATCTCTAGCAGCAAGGTGATGTCGGGTTTTCGCTTCCACCGTGTTATCTTGTCCAACCTGACTGTTTGAACCTTCAACCATTTACACCAGCATTCATGTCCTGAGAAGATTCTTTCATGGCCTCTGCAGTCATAAGAAAAACAACAGCCCTATGAATCGCCAGATCTGCTCTGTAAAGCAGCTTTTGAGCTTTCTCTCTCTTAAGCCTTGCCATCTTCTGTGCGTGTTGCGCTGCACTGCAAGCATCACGCAACCGCAACTCATCAAGGTCTAAACCATCCAAATACTCAGGGGCGTACTTCTGGTAGTGATCTAGATAATAATGGGGGTGGCTTGGCCATCTAGAAATACCCATATTCCAATGATGACTTCCATTTCTCCTGCCAACTGGACTCCTACCAGGTGAAGCCACCATATGCATTTGATGTGATGACAAGTAACTACTCACCTTCTTGGCCTTGCTCCCTCGGATTTTGTGGTAATATCTCCAATCAAGGCCATCACTTCCGACAGATAGGTAGCCCATGTCGCTCATGTCATGTGGAGAAAATAACCTAGGAGATGCTTGAGATAAGGGTGAATCATCTAAAGAGTCATAGTTATGCCCTGTATAAATGAACCTCTCATCCCCATATGGAAACCCATTTAATCTTCTTCCTGGAACACCAAGTAAAACGGGAATTAAAATGTGAACCAGGACAGAAAGAAAACAAACATCCTTAATAAAAAAGTTAATGTCATCAAAAGATTACCATATGAATGGCAGCCATCATGCTCCCCCAAAGTAGAATTAATTTTTCCAGACACTGAAATCTTTTTCTGTGATCTATGTTTCGATCCCTTGTTAGGCACTTCCAAGCCTCGTGGTTTGAAACAAAAAGCAAATATTGCAGGCTTGTCAATGGACACAACCTTCTCCATGGAACCTCCAGGCAGAGCAGGACTGGATTTAGAAACAGCTTGTTCCCATTCTTTCAACTGCTGTTGATACTTTTGCCATAATGGTGGCTGAATAAGATCGACAAGTTAATTAGAAACACAAAACCCAAAAAAATAAAAAATAAAAAGCATATCAACAGATGCATGAAACAACATTGCAGATATTTTACTTCTCAATCAATCAATCAATCAATCAATCAACCGAGCCTTAATCCCAAAGAATTTAGAGAAACACTTTAGAAGGCCAGACAAAAACCATCCAATCCACTAGAAAGAACAAATTCATCAGAGTGATAGTAACCAATGTATGCATAAGCTTTCTTAAAATGTACATGTGAGAACATTTAGTATCACTCTATGCAGGAGTAGCTTAGAAAGTTAAAGTAGAACAAAAGATTCAGTAAAGAGTTAAAAAAAAGACAGTAAGGTCCTGAACCTCTAGCCTAGTGCTTAGAAAGTTAAAGTAGAACAAAAGATTCAGTAAAGAGTTCAAGTCTCCACCATCCGCAATCCCTACCCCCATGTATCAAAAAAAAAAAGATTCGGTAAGAAGTACCAGCTCAGAATTCAGAAATACATCATGCTCTTAAGAAATACATATAGGATAAGAATATCAGTGATCTCATATAACTCCTTCCAGTAAAAATAGTGAAGACACAAAATTAAGGGTCCATTCAAAGATCTATATTCCCAGAGTGCGATAAAAGACTTGTTGAACCTGATATCCCTTTCAATATACCTTACTTGATAATGTAAGCATTACTGAAACAAGCAACAAATACGACAAACAAAGGATCAGAAAAATGAAGATCTGCCTATCAAAGTGGCAAGGAAAGTAAAAACATTTATTGAATACATAAATTAGCATGCTTATAAAATTCTAGATACCTACTCGTCTACACCATACACTATACTGATTCCTTAAACACAAGGTTTTGACATTTGATTCTTTAAACACAGAAGGCTATATACAATTCAAGCTCCCCACTTCCCCAAAGAACCAATTGCATCTAAGGAATAAGCCATTTGACCAGGTAAAACTGACTGCAAACAGAACACAAACCAAGAAATGCTGAGAGTACCTGAAGGTGTCGTATTAAAGGCATTCCTGCTTTCTGCCTCTTGTGGCGCCAATGCTCATAGAAGGTTTTGATCACTTCCGTGGGCCCAAGTCCAGCCATTAGGTCTTCAAATTCATCAGATGCGAACTGATCACATTTCCGAGTATATGCAACCTTTTCAAACCTGTCAATAGTCCTCTCAAACAATTCTTCGGTAATTTCAACTGTGTTGCTGACTTCAGCTTCATAATTGCTACGAACTTCTGAGACCAACCTCTCATCATCACTATCCATGTCATACAGGACACGTGATTGATCCAAAGCAAACTCAACATCATTTTGGACCTGCCGCAGGTATCTAGAAGAACTACGAACAAACGTGACCTCCACTGCATTCTCATCATACTCATCTATTAAACGAACACCAGGAATAGGAATGTTCCTAACAGAAGCTGCACGGCTGTTACGATCACAGCATTCTTCATACAACTCTTTAAAAAGAGCCCACTGGCTTCGGTCAGGGAATTCCAACACCCAATCTTTTCCCCCCTTCCACATCATAGCATGCGTATACCGGTTGGTAGAACCAGGCAGTAGAACCTGATGTGCTTTATACAAATACCTTGTGGATCCAGATACTTTAACAGCAAGCTTCCATTCATTGTGATCAAAAAGCTTCAACACAACTTGCACACCACATTCTCTCCATCCTCTATCACTTTCAGTGACTAACAAATTTGCTTCACAAGAGACTGTGTCCAAGTCTCTTTGAGAACCTCTCGAAATATAAGATGATCTCCTTTCACTAGTTCTTCTAATTCGTTTGTTAGGAACTTCTTTATTGTGACAAGCCCTGTTCTTTGAGTTATAATCTAGACCCCCAAAAGGTAATGAATATGATACCTGAGTTCGTGGTTTCTTGGGCCCATTACCAAAACTGCTGTAGAAGAAATCAGCCTTTCCATCTGACCATCCACGTGAAAAGCTAGCATTGCTTCTACTGCGATGGCTGGAACTTCTGGGGGCAGTGGGGTTAGGGCTTCGAATGATGCCATCATTTATGTTTGATATCAAGCTAGTAGGCTGAGGAGTATTGGACAACTCTCCATTCAAATGCTTCTCACCGGGGACAGAAAGCGGAATCTGTACTCGGATGCTGTTCATGATGGCATCAGGTTTTCTATTCCTATCATCCTTGCCAACTGAAGATGGTACCAAATGTTGATCCAACTCTTGATACTGCCTTCCAAGGTCTTCAGATGTAGTGGAGATCATAGCTGTTGTTTTTGAAGACAGCAATGCATTATCAGCAGCATTTTCAAAAGCTTCTTTTGACAAGTGCTTTATTCTAGAACCGCTTTCAACATTCATCCCAACAGGGACTTCTGCTTGTGCAATCAACTCTTGATTTACATTTCTCACGTGTGATGCACTGTGCTTCATAAGCAATTTAAGATGCCATTGGAGGAAACAAATAGGTGCAGCAGTAAAAGGAAGCATTGTTTTGGAAAGATCATTGAGCACTTCAACAGAAGAAACCGTGGCACCTTCCAAAAGGGGTGTAGCCCTTGAGACGCCCATATATTTGATTCTCTGCTTAAAACTGTTACTCCTTGCAGCCTGATTAAGGGCAAAATTTCTGGTGTCAGGTAAGAGTGTCACGAGCCTATAGAGAAACATAAAGTTTGGCAATGTGGAGAGACAGCAGTAAAATACTGATTAATGCAAATAGCCTGGTGGGAGAAGCAGGAAAAGGCAAATGTCAAAGACGAACACCCTAAGCAAGTGGAGTAATAGTATTATGTGGTGGGGGGGGGGGAGATCTCCTACATAATGGAGGTGAGGGTGCCATATCACCTCTCTCAGCATAAAACAGCCCGGTCAACTAGTTCACAGATTACCTCAACACAATTACTTTTTTGCTATACTCCCAACATATCTTACCACGCAGGAAAGAAATGTTGGTCTTATTTGCCTAGCGTTTTCGATATAATTATGAATAATTACAATTTAAGATTATCATTTTGATTCTATAATTTAAATGAGAGAGACCATTATGTCAAATAATTTTTTCTTGAAGCAACCAACTCACTATATGTTTTTGGCAGATAGAAGACTTTCAAGTATCTGCCACGGCAGGAAAATAAAATCCACGGGGAAAGAGGGGGGGTCCTAAACTCTGTGAGAACAACATAACCTATAAAAATTAAATAACAAAGTTGTAATTTTACAATGATGGAGGTGCAGAGATTGAGCCTTTGATGAACTTTTAGCTATTGCAGTTTTGAAAGTGGAAACATGGTACAATTGAAAATTATCAGACCAACAAAAGAAACAAAACTGCCAGGAGCAACACAGTGTGGCTAAAAACTTGGGAGGCAAATGCATATAGTAGTTCTACAGTTGAAAAATTACCCAAGTTGATTGATATAGTAGCTCACATGGCATAACAAATATCTAAAAAATTAATTGGTTCATAGAATCAAATAGGCACTGACTCATGCCTCTTGCAACTAGAGTGGATTAGAAAAATTCAATTGCCATACAACTGAAGTGGTAGTAAATTTCCATCATATATCACTCCTATAAAAATAACATAAAAAAGTTGCAAGTTTACAATGATGGAGGCACAGAAATTGAGCCTTCAATAAAATTTTAGCTAATTCAGTTTTGAAAGTGGCAACATGATACAATTGAAAATTTATCAGACCAACAAAAGAGACAGAACAGCTAGGAGTGATACATTGTGGCTATAACCTTGGGAGGCAAATGCATGTAATAGCTCCGTCATATATTACTCCTTGCATCCCTAAAAAATTCTTATGTTTAGGGATTTCCCAAAATAATTGTTACATTTCCTCTTCAAATAACTTTAACATACTTATTTTACTTTATTACCCCCATTAGCCCTGCCCTTCTAATAGTCTCTCTTATCCGTTTACATACCTACCTTAGCTTTTTAATCTCACCTTCTACTTTTACCTTAATCTCCATGCCCAAAAATACACTAACATTTTTTGGGGGAATAGAAGGGTATAAAGCATGATTTGGTTTATAATAATCAACATAGCATATATAAAGAATACCTCGTTAGATGAGAAGTCCACCTGACCAGGAGAGCTCAGTAACTCATTTGTTCCACTCTGAAGTGCCTTAATGTTTTCATAGGTGCATTCAGAGAGAGGCAACTGCCTAGACACCAAACAGTAGCTTCTGAGCTTTGAGTCCAAGAGCATCCACTTTGATTTGTTGACTCTATGGAAGTCATAGAACGCAAAAACAATCCGTTTCCTCCTATCCTCAACAGAGTATATTTTAAAGCATATAGAAGTTACAGGCAACTTCAACTCAACAAATCTCTCTTGTTCACGGGATCCATGAAATGCTGCAAGGACCTGGAATACCAAGGATATAACCTGTCTCAAGCAACCTTCAAACAAGAGAAACCTCAATCCAACTTCATTATCAACAAAAAGTATTTCCAAATGAACCAGTGGCCACATAATAATCAGAGTGCCTGACTTCAGCTGCACTAAAGAGTGAATCAACCTGAAGTTCTCTGCTGCGAAGGAGTAACTAGGAACAGAGAGAAACGAAAACCTTAGCAAGAACCTAAAAATTCTTGAACTTATCAAGACTAGGTTTAATACCATGTCCCCTGCATCGTCTATCAACCACAAGTCCTTTTCAGGATCCAACCTCCCAAGACAAAGGTCTTGTTCTTCCCAATCCAGAAAACCTTGCACAACACGGGCAGTGGTGCTGACAGATGCAGATATAGCACCGACTACAAAATTCCCTTGAGATGTGTCACTGAATGCTTTTCCTGTCCGGTGAAACCGCCTGCGGACATAAACAATAGGAGGTCTACTATCTTTACAGCAACTATGGTTTTTTGAGACAGACTCCTCATTCCTTTTGCTATCAACTGATCTGATTAGTGAACCAGAGGCATCAGACGATTTGATCTTTGCCCCTTCCAGCAAGCTTCCCTTCACACTTACCTGTCCATTCCCACCAACTTTGCCGCACAACATAGACGGCTGTGCAGAACCAAGACTAGAAACAGATGTCTTTTGTCTCTTTGCCCTGAGAGAAGAACGAGCCAACCATGAGATAATGGGCTCAGAGTCCATATAACTCCCATTACAACTATCATCATCTTTAATTGAGTTCACTGTTCCTTTCTCCTTCACACGCTTAAGATTCTCCTTTCCTTCGTCGGACTGCTTACGTCTCATCCGAGACCTCTTCTTCCTCGCACTGGTAGGGGCTTCTGTAGGAAGAAGCAACAACTTAAATCTCTCACCTCGTAAATTGATCCACTCCTCATCACGGTCATCATACTTTACATGATGAAGTTCCCTTTCTTTGTCATAGTCTTTAACAAGACCACTATACCAACTCCCATCTAAAGGCCAAAATACCTTAATTCTACGATTCAACACCCACTCTGCATCAAAATCACAAGAAGAAATTTCATAAAAGTGCCTCCTTTTCCTAGATTTTGTCTTCTCTTTGTGACTGCTCCTTGGTCTTAGTACTCTTCCAGAACTATCTACTGAAGCAGACTCTGAACCAGAAAAATTCTTTGATCCAGGAGTAACCTGATCAGAAGACAATAAGAAGGGCAAACCCTCAGTAGAAAGGGATGTAGAAACCTTCCCACTCATAGAACATCCAGTACAGCTGGGATCAAACCGAGAGGAAAGCATTCTTGCAGCATTTTCTTCAAGATTTTCCTCATCATCTTCTCGGAGCCCATCTCCTGTCTTTGCATAAGAACTGACTGAACCTTGTACTGTGGGTTCAGCCCCATTGGCAACACTTTCAACCTGCTCTGGTAGATCCTTCTTTCTCCCACTATGCCGCTTACTACTTTTTGATGAAAATACTTTGTTTTTCGCTTCTGAAACAGCACCAAAACCATCTCTCTCTTTCAAATACTTAGCTGAAGTCGCCTCATGTTTCCTGTCTTCCCTAGGATCATCCAACCCCTTTTTCTTTTTAAATCTGGAAGACTCAACCTGAATGCTAGAAACCTCTGAGGCCCGCTTCCCTGTGCGACTAAACGCGCTTGCTTCACCATTTGATTTCGTTACTGCACTGGATACTTGACTATCCTCAAATTTGTTTCTACCTACAAATCCACGCTTCCGCCTCGGAATTCTAATAACGCCATCATCAAAACCATAGCTTCCGGACACGGAGGTCCACATCCGCCTTGTCTCTCCGATCGGACGTACCAAAACACGGTACGTCGTACCCGGACAACAAAACCGGCGAACTCAGACTCAAAAGAATTCGCAGATTCCGAAAAATCAAAACAAACAGCCAAAATTTAACACATACAGAGTGACGATTGACGGAGTTTTGAAAACACTGGCCGGTACCTACCGGATTTGTGAAGCTCCATCCAACCGAGGCGACTTGCGGAAGCTCGGGACGATCTCTCGCAGTGGCATGTACCGCAATTCTCCGCCGACGTTCGGAGAGTCGGCCAACGGGATCCGAAAATTGAAATTCGTTCTGGTTCGTTGGAGGGTTTGGCCTGGGAGGAGAGAGAGATGAGGGGCAACGAGGCTGAGGGAACTGGCAAGGAGAGAGAAAGCACCGATAACCAATTACTAGGGTAGGGGCAGGCTAGTAATTGGATTGTTTCTTTTTCTCTTTTTCTTTTCTTTTGAGTTCTTTTTAGGATAAACCTAATGACTTGCCATTAATTTCTTGTTATGTTCCACATATACACCATGAATTATTAATATCAACACCTCGAGCTCAACAGAAAACTTAGGGGGGGTTTTAAAAAGTTGCCAACATGATTAGCTCATTCGAACACATGTTTTCTTTATTTTTTCCATTATACCTAGGCAGTTTGTTACTCTATATAATTCCTTGTAATTGGTATATTTATTTTATCCATTATACATTTATTGATACGTGTGATGTGACACAAAGATTAAATGGTTTATTTGTCCAAATGTAATGTAAACTTTGATGTCAATTTGACTTCAATTTATCTATATTATTTTTTAATAGAAAAAATATCAAAAAAATACATTCAAAAAGTTAAGATATCAAATTTTTAATTGCATATAAAAGTTTCAAATTTCTAATTTAAATTGATAGAGAAATAAAATCATAAATTAAATGCTAAAAATCCGGTGTTTCATTACTTTTAGGATAGAAGGAGTATTTGATTATTGTAGTAAACTGTACCAATATTGAGAGAGTGGCGATGATTTTTTTTTAAAAAAAAATAAAATAAATTGTACTATACGGATATTGGGCGGGGGAATGATCTACAACGTTAAATTGTGCATTAATCTGATCATGTTTGTTTTTGTTGCACATGACAAGAGTTTTCGAAAAAGTTTTTTTTCCCAATAAACGGTATGAGAGCGTTAGTACGATCTTAAAACGGTTGAGCATGCTGATTTGATTATGTAGGAACGTATAAATTGATCATGTGGAGCGGCGTGTTATGATCTTACGAAAGTTGTATGGTTCATTGCATGGTGAAAGTGTGAGGTTAAATGACGACGCATGTAGTTAATGATCGAGATTGATGGCATGACTAAACTAGTTACTCGGGTTAGGCTTACATCTGCCTATGCAAAGTGTTAGCAAACTCTGTTAGACAATTGTAGAAGGTTCAGTCAATAGGAAAACGTATTTTATGATCCCTTAATATTATGGAACCCAATCCCACTATTTACGTTTTCTATTGAATGCATTGGTCAAAACCCCAAACCATTAGACAAAACCAATCCTAACCCCCTCGATTCACGGTGATTTGTCCCTGACCTGCGGGCGGCAGCAGCAGTCATTCAGACGTCGTGCTCTTCCGACAGCAAGTCGATTCTCCTCTCCCATTCAAATTCATCCCTCACCGATGCAGAATCAGCCGGTTCCGACGCCGCACTCATCCGACTCCAGCCCCATCGCACTCCTTCGACTCCAGCAAAGGTACCAGACAATTGGACACCAACGCTTCAGCGCTTCTCTGCAAATCGGCGATGTCCAGTGAGAAGGCTTTCATTTCAGCCAGTGACGTTGGACTAGTGGCGGCACCAGTAATCTCGACATTGTTAGACGGTGAATTCGACATCCATTTCAGTCACGTTACAACGCTCTCTTATTCCAATAAGTTATGGTAAGCATTGGGTCAGGGTTTTGTCTGAAAATTGAAGGTAAATTTTTCTGATCAATTTATATTAGGCATTTGTTTATGTTTTAGACGATTTGCTAGTTTTACTTGCATGAATCTATGATGATTTTGCAGTTTTTATCTGACAGTATGCTCGATATTGTCTAATGATTTTGATGTTTTGTATGGGTTTCTTGTGTGAGGATTTACGATGGTTTTTTCTAAAATTAAACTTCAATATTATCTAATAATATGTCTATTTTTACTAAGGTTGGGATTTTGTATGAAGATTGAGTTTCTGAATGTTTGGTATCGGAGATTGAGATTATGAACATATGTCAATATGATAGTTTGATGATGATGTTATTTTAGAGGGAATCAATTCGATGTGATTGTGATTCCTAAACTTGAAATAAAGTGGAATTGTCTAAATCTTCGTGAACGGGAAGTTTGGCACTTTGAACTACATTGTATGCACTTGATAGATTCTTGATTTCACTGTGTTGCATTGTTGATAGTGTCTACATATTATAACTGTAATGTATGGTTTGTACACTTATAATGTCTACATTATTCAGCTATGATGAGGCATGCTAAGGACAAACTTAAAGCTTCATTGAAGCTTTAGTGTAAGATCTGATGCTACTGCGATTCTGAGATACTTTGTTGCTACTCCATGTTTTCTTGGTTTTGTCTGCAACTTAATTTGGATTGTCCGATAAAAACGTTTACATTTTAGAAGCCAATAGTACTCTCTCCGTCCCATGAAGCTAGATTGTCTGCACATGTGAGTTACATTATTTGCAGTTCATGAACCTTTGAAGTACTATTTGGTAATAAAAAAATTATGGTGCATTTGTATAATTGTTTGCACTGTTTGACTATATTGTCTGCATGTTTTATCTAGGTTGTCTGAAAAATTAAAGTGCTTTGTCTTAAACGAATTAAGCTTCTGTCTAACAAAAGCTATGTGATTGTCTGATAATATTGATGCTTCGTTTGTTTTTTCCATACAATGATACGTTCTACATAAACACGTTCTACATAAACGACGGTGCTACTTCTTCAAACCCAATCAGCTCACCACCATGACGGGGAGCAGCGGTGATGAAGGGTTTATGAACAGAGAGCACATTGAGTTTGATATTTCAGGGTTTTGTCTGAAATTTAATGTTGTGATGTCTAAGATTTCATTTAATATAGCCTAAGATTTATTGCTATATTGTCTGAGATTTATAAATTTAGAAAAATAATTACAATTTCTTATGAGTTGCAGATAATTTTCTAAATTCCTTAATCATTCATAAATAAAAAATGTGGCAAAAATATTTAACAATTCACATCATAAATACCGTTAGATAAGTTTTAACAAACTTCAGATGATGACTTAACAACATTACAGATAATAGGGGGTTTCAAACTTAGGAGGGAAAGGATTTTCATAAGGTCAGAATATTACGTTTCATCAAAGATGGGCTTGGGGGTTTCAAGTCTTTGTTCTAGTTTTTGCATACATAAATCTCCACAATCAGTGTAATTAGAATTGTAAAAGCTCACACTCGTACTGTTTCATTTTACATTTGACGAAGCACTTTGCTCAAATGTAGATGATTTAATGTACATTGTTCCTGCATTGTACCTCAGATTATACTATTATAATAACAAACCAACTATGAAAGTAATTGTGTCCAACAACCACAGGTCCACAACCGCTAAAACAGTTTTAAAATGTTTAAAGTATTTCTCACCACTTTTTCATAGGCGAAAGTAAGACACGCTTGAACAATAATACGTGCCCTTTTTTAACATTTACTTTATAATTTTATTTCTAATATTTTAATAAATAAGCTAAATTTCGCACAAAGATGGTGAATTTATGTTTATAGTAAGAGTTTTTTTTCGTTGCTGAAAACAATTCTATCTACAGTGCATTGATAAATACTGTACTTCCTCTCTGAAAAAGTAATGCAACACTTATTTTTTAACATTTAATCTATTATTTTATTAATATATCAAATCAAATTAGAAATTTGAAACTTTACATACAATTACAATTTTGATATCTGAATATATTACTTGATATAAGGGAGTAGTTATAAAGGTTTGCAGAGCTATCCAGTGAGCAGTTCAAACGGACTGTGCATTGTCCATTCTATACAATAAAACACAGGTACCTGGAAAAATAATTCAAATGAGTGTGGTACTGTGGCGATTGTAAAAATGACATATGCATTGCACCTAAACCCAAAAGGGATTTGGAAAGAATTTCCAACAAAAACGACAATCACCCATGAAGATACCATAAATCAAACTCTGTAAACTCTCTCCATCAATAATCGAAATCGAGAACAAATGGGAATGTACTAGTCGTAAACGTCTCTTCGTTTCCCCAACCACTCCATCGTTCCCCACATTCAGCTTTTGCTTAAACAAGCAAAAGTATGAAGCTACCAAGAGTAGTTGATACCACATTCAGCTTTCACATTACACTTCAGTCACAGACGCTTTCCCTGTTGTTCTTGCTCTAACCTTTTCTTCCAGCTGCTCATAAACATTGTGAAGGGTTTGAACATTGAACAGCTGGCGTAAGGGAAACGTGTCTACGAACCAGATTCTAAGGTTGTTCTAGGCCAACTAATCATCTCACTGACTTAAGAGGAAGAGTCGTTTGAAACGATTTAGAGTAAGAAAAAAAGACTTGCACTGGTTTCAGATTAGAGTGCCCTGAACAAGTGTGACGACACAAACCACTTGACGTTTCAACATTCAGGCAACAGTCAGAGCTTTCAATTCAAGAAACCCATAAAACATAACAGGAGCAGCCATGCCAAAAATTGGCTTAATCCTGTAACATACTAACATGCACATCAATCGACCAATGATAAAGGCTGCAGCCCAAGTACTATATATCAAATCTTGGCATCAAGAGTACACTAACAATTCAACTACTGAACAAGCATGAATTGTGCATCTTCTTATCATCAATGAATAACAGCTTCTACCAACCAAAAGTTTCTCCTACACACCACGCAGACCAGTTGCCAAGCAAAGATTGCCTTCCTCCCAAATTACCACTTCAGCATTAATAAAAGAATCAAATCCCACACGTAATGGCTACAGAAAACGGACAGCATAAAAAGTTTGGTGCTGCAAAAGGGAATAGCAGAAGCACTACAAGAAATTCTAAGCATGCTGAACACCCAAGGTTATCGCAGAAAGCAAACGAAGAGCGACAATGTTGAATATTGGCAGAGCCAAGAAATGCATTCACATATTTATGCTACTCACTGTCAACCGAACTGCGGATAAAATTTTGACACGGGTTACATGACTCCATTACACACAGACTAAAGAGGCATTCCGTATTCAGGTCCAACCATCAGACAGTGAATCGATAGAAGAATGTACCACTGAGCACTAAGTTTCAATGACAAACATACTAAAAGCGGTTCAAAATCTTACTCCATTACACAGACTAAAGGGGCATTCAGGTCCAACCATCAGACAGTGAATCGATAGAAGAATGTACCACTGAACACTGAGTTTCAATGATAAACATACTTCCTATGCGTATCCAAAAATAACGTAATTCCTAATCGCACAACAGCACAAACATGAAACCAGTACAATCCAAAATCTGCAACGAGAAAAAAGAGATGCAATGCCAGGTGACAACAAAACACACTGCTTCAGACAAAATCGAAGAGTTACTCCATATATTGAAGCTGACAAATCCAGTCGCATCAAAACCAAGCATATAAAGGTCAACTTAAACAGGTATTTGAAAAGCTACTACATATAAGAAAAATGTTATAATGACCTTAGAAACAGCTACAAAAAAAACGATTCCCAACAAACAGGTCTATGCCAAAATGACACAGAAATGGAATTCAAAACCTGAGTTTGGTGAAAAACCATCTGTTCTTCCCAGTCTTGAACCTTTCCTCCAGCCTCTTTTTCGTTTCCTTGCAAGCCTCCACCTTCTTGTCCTTGGTCTGGAGAACATCGGTCGAGACAGCATCCTTCAAGTCCACGTCGAGAGTGTACCGAGTCGGCATCAGATGCTGGTAGTTCACCAGCTTGAGGAAGCACTTCACGCGAGACTTCTTCGCCGTCTTCTTGGCCGAGTCCTTCCGGATAACTTTCGCCGGGTACTTCTTCAGCCCAGCAACCAAGCAGTGGCCGTAGGGGCGGTCGCGAGTGCCGTCGTCGAAAGACTTCACGATCACCCCTTTCCGGCCGGCGTAGCGACCCTGGAGGATGATCACGGCCTTATTTGGCTTCAGAAATTTCACCATTTTCGCTCGATCCTGCTGCTTGTGGCGCCAATTAGCCTCTCCTCCGCCTGAAACCCTAAGAGAGAGCAACGAATCAGTCGGTCGTGTTTATATATTAAGGCGAAGGAGAACCCTAACTTTGCAGCCGTTTATTGGGTTGGGCCAATTTATCACGAGCGGGCCATGCATGCTTCAGCTAAATATACAGACAAGCCCATAAATATTACTCCCTCCCCTTTCAAAGATTGCAGAATTTAGCTAGGCTAGTAATTGAAATAGGGGTGTAAACCGAGCTCGAACATCAGAGGCTCGAGCTCGAGTTCGAACTCGCTCACGCCGAGCTTGAAAAAGATGGCTCGAGCTTGACTTATATAATGTTCGAGCTCGACTCAAAAGTTTGAGTACTCGAATAATTGAAGTACCTAAACTTAATCAAAACACAAAAAACAAAGACTAAATTTTCCATTAAAATTATTGTCTTCATCTCTGTTCTTGAACGCATCCAACGCACGATGCTGGCCTCAACACTCCGCCTTGTCCGGCTGCTGCCTCTCTCTATTTCTCGCCGCCTTAGAATGCCCCCTCTCTTCGCCTTATCCCCTTTCCTCAAGATCTGGTGGTAATTCGTTTGGCTAGACAAGCGGATCTGAGGTTGTGGTTGGCAATGAAGGGTGATTAACATGCCGACTTAGCCGATGAATTGCATTTTGGGCAGGTTCAATCGGAGGTTGTCGGCGGAAACAAAGGGTGAGTGCTGCGGAATTACCAATGGGAAAGAGAGGCAGAGGCCGTCCTTGGTGAAGGCCTGGAAAAGAGATAAAGATACTAAACAGATGTGTTGCTTGTCGGCGGATTATGTTTGGCTGAGATATTAGGAACTTTAGGCTTAAGGGTAAACTTGAAAATACCATGGCTCAAATTGGCTCGAGCCGAACATTTAAGGTCGAGCTTGGCTCATTTTACTAATCGAATCAAAATTTCAGCTTGAGCTCGAGTTCATGACTCGTAAAGCACAGTTTGTTTTGAGTGGTTCGAGCTCAAGCTCGAACTAGCTTGCGAAAAGCTCGATTCATTTTACAGCCCTAGTTGAAATTACTCCTATGGGGGCGTTTGGTAGCCATAAAAATTTGACATTCCTGGGTATGTGAAACCGGAGAAGTTAGATTCATGTGTTTGGTACAAGTTTTAATTTTTGGTTGGTGGGAATACAATTTACCTAGAAAAGTAATTAAAATACCCAAATTCTTTGGAATCTCATTCCCACCAAAATCCGAGTGTATCTTATTTCTCAATGGATCTCTCAACCTTTGTATATCTTTTTACCGAAAAGATCCAACCAAGTCTTGAGGGTGTTTGACCATCATCTTTTTCTAGTAGGCTATCTCCGTCATGACTCGTCTTTGTCCTCACTGATTTACCCATCTCCCATGTCTCCATCACTTCGTCCCTCTCCATCATTATCATCGCTCCTCATTTAGGCACCCGCAGAGAAGATCTTACAGAGAAGAGGAGCAACTCCATCACCGACCCACCCAGATCTACAAACGCCTCTGTATCTGACTCAAACAAAGAGTGAGTAAGATCTGGGTAATTCCCTGATGATGACGACCTATTTTCTTCTTGCGCCACTCGAGGCATCTTGTTGTTAACCACGACAGAGCTTCATCCATCATTTTCTCCATCATCGGCACTGTCTGGGTAGATTTCGTCATATTCAAGTTTCGACTTTTTCTCCTTGTGAGTGACCGGAGCGTTGAGCTTGTGGGAAATAGAGGTGAGAGGATCTCATGTTGTGATGAACAGAGAGAAGATGGCGATAAAAGTCTCTCTCTCCTAAGTCTAACTTTATGCTCTCTTTCTTTTCATGATTCCTTTTGACACCTTGATTTATTGACAAATAGATGTGAAGAAGGGTTGAAAGTGTCAAGGGTAAAAAAAATTAGGATAAAATTGTTAGGGTTAAAAAAACCCAGGGACCAAATTTTGTAGTTAAACCTAAAAATCTAACGAAATTCTAACGGTGGTTAGTCTCGGGTGGTTTTTGCATATTTCTCCAAACCTTAAGGGGAAAGAAATAACTCTGAAAATGCAGGGAGGAAAGCGCGGATTGTACCGAACCTTAGTGGTGTAAATATTAATTTCCCTCTCAATTAAACATCTCCGCCGAGACAAGGGGTGAGCACTAGCCGAGCCGAGCCTGGACCTGTTAGGCTCGACCTCGAGGTCGTTAAAATGAGGCTCGACCCGAACTTTATTGAGCCTGATTTTCCAAGGTCGAGCTCGGCTCTTGATAGGTTCGAGTTCGACTCGAAAGCTCGTGAGGCTCGATTAGCGGATATCTCGCTCAGGCTCGATTTCGAAATTCAGGTTAATTAGGCTCGATCTGGCTCGTGAAGCTCAAAAAAATGAGATTTATTACATTAATTCAATAAAATATTGTTAAATTTCATGAGCTCGAGCTTGAATCTGACATGTTTGAACTTGGTTCGGCTCTTGTCGGGTTTGTGTAGGCTCGTGAGCCGCATCGAGCCAGACCTTTTAGGCTCGAGCTTGCCTCTTTGAATAAACGAGCGCTAAAAATCTGGCCAAGAAAGCATGGCTTGACAGGTTGTTTGAGCTCTATCTCGAGGCAAGCTCGAACGGGCTCGATTCACAGAACCCTAGGTGAGACCATACACATTGGAATAATGGAATTAAAAAGGTGAGGAACAATAGCTTATATGATGTGTCACATCTAGTGATGGCAGTGGGACGGATTAAAACCGCAAACCGCGGATTACCACTAGTTTCTGACATTTTTATCCGCGATTTTAAGGTTACGTTTTTTTATAACCGTGAGGTTGGTGGTTGCGGATAACAGATAAGGGTATCCGCACTGCGTGTAACCACTAACCGCGGTTTCACAGATATCCATTAACCATTAGAATATACAGATTATTAATTACGCCCGCATTTTGTTAATCCGATTCTAATCTGATCCTTACAGCCCAATTCTTCAAACACCCAACCCAATTCAATCATTTTTAAATTGCTTCAACCCCAACCTAAATTAAACTAACCGTACCTATCTATTTTACACAAGACGTATAATCTTCAAATAAATTTGCTCATGGTTATCTGTACTGTTGTTTTCAAAAAAAATTGCTCATGGTTGTGTGCAAAAGATTCTTATATTTCAAAATATTTTTATGTTATTTTTCATGAACTTATTTGGATGTTATTATGTATATTTTGATAAAATTATTGATATTTAGGTATTTATAATAGATTGAGTTAATAACTGCAAATATCTGTGGTTAGCGGTTATGGGTGTCAGAACCTAACTGTGAATGATAAAATATCAATCCACGGATAGGGAAAAAACCGCGGATTGTGGTTAACGGTTTTACCCCTACCGCGGATTATCCGAACCTTTGTCATGCCTAGTCACATCTTAAATGGTTGGATTCGGTTTATTATTTATGAACAATAAAATTAAATTAGCTGTAAATCTATTAGAAGTACTACTTCGTTGCATAAATATTTTTTAGTTTTCAACATTTAATCTATAAGTTTTTTTACTTTAACATGTAACAGACTTCCTCCGTTCACAAAAAAATGTTCCATTTGATTTTAATGTTTCAAGGTTCAATGTTTGACTTAAATTTTAACAAAGATCAATCAATCAATCAACCGAGCCTTAATCCTAACTCGTTGGGATCGGTTGCATGAATCCTGCGTCTCAATTCCGCTCTATTTGTTACGAGGTTCTCCGGAAGTTCTAGTATCCTAAGATCTCTCTCAACTAGGTTTGACCGTGTAAGTTTAGGCCTTCCCTTATCCAGATTAAACTCTCATAAGTCTAATCTATCAGTTCCGCGCACTGGCACATCTAAAAGGTCTTCTTTGTACATGCTCAAACCACCTAAGTCGGCATTCTCTGATTTTATCTTCAATTGGTGCTACTCTCACTAAGCCCCGAATATTCTCATTTCTCATTCTATCTCTCAATGTGTGTCCACTCATCCACTGAAGCATTCGCATCTTCGCGACGTTCATTTTGCTTATAACTTGTGTTTTCACTGTCCAACATTCAGTGCCATATAACATGGCTGGTATGATAGTTGTCCTATAAAATTTTCCTTTCAACGCTAGTGGAATATTTTTATCAAGTAACACCCTAGTAGCCCATCTCCATTTTGCCCACCATGCCTTTACCCGATGGTTGACATCCTCATCAATATTTCCATCTTTTTGGATAATAGAACCTAAGTATTTAAAGGAGTTGCATTTGGGGAGCTCTTGACCTTCTAGTGCAACCCTACCGGCTTCTCCACTCATGCTCATGCTAAACTTACATTCCTTATGCTCCGTTTTGGCTCTATTTATTCTAAATCCTTTGGATTCTAAAGCATCTCTCCAATTTTCTAATTTCTGGCTTACCCCTTCTCTGGTTTCATCCACCAAGACTATGCCATCTGTGAAAAGCATGCACCAAGGGACATCATCTTGTATAGACTTTGTAAATTCATTCATCACCAATGTGAAGAGGTATGGAGTATGGACTTAGAGCCGAACCTTGGTGCAAACCGATGGTGATCGGGAAATCTTCTGTATAATCTTCTAGGGTTCTAACACAAGAAGTTGTTCCGTCATACATGTCTCTAATGACATTGATATACCTATCTGAGACATGTTTCTTCTCAAACACCCGCCATAAAACTTCTCTTGGACTCTATCGTATGCCTTCTCCAAATCAATGAAAATCATGTGAAGATCTCTATGTTGCTCTCTAAACCGTTCTATCAATCTCCGTAAGGAGTATATGGCCTCCATAGTAGATCTCCCAGCCATAAAACCAAATTGATTCTCTATATCGCATCTCAATCTGTACTCCACCACTCTCTCTCATAGCTTCATGGAGTGACTTATCAGTTTGATACTCATATAATTTGAGCAATCCTAAAAGTCTCCTTTATTCTTATATATTAGAATGATAGTACTTTTTCTCCACTCATCTGGCATCTTTTTAGTCTTAAGGATAATGTTAAAGAGCTTTGTCAACCATAGAATGCCCCTTTCTCCTAAAGATTTTCAAACTTCTATTGGAATACCATCTGGTCCTACCGCCTTCCCTACTTTCATCTTTCCTCGGACATTCCAAACTTCTGACACTCTCATCCCTCTGGTGTATTTAACATTTTTATCTGCTTCCTGAGTATCAAAATCCTCTACTTTTGGTGGGGTCCGTTCATTAGTTTGTCAAAATAACTCCTCCACATTTCCTTAATATTTTTATCGACAACTAACACTGTGCTCCTCATTCTTTATACACCTCACTTTGTTTAGATCTCTTGTTTTTTGCTCTTTTAGTTTGGCCAATCTATATATATCTCTTTCCCCCTCTGTACCCAAATTTTTTCTTCAGCTCCTCATATATTATCGATCGGGCTTCCCTTACTGCTTTTCGCACCTCTTTTTTTGCTATCTTATATCTAGTGAAAGCTTCTCCATTTTGGTCAAATTTTAACAAAGATAAACATTAAAAAAAATTAAAAAAAAATTAGATTGTAAATTTTAATATACATGTGAATTATTTAATTTTCGATATCTAAAATTCATGAAAAATCATAGAATAAATACTATAAAATTGTCAAAATATTGTAAAATTGTCAAAATAAATTATACAATCGTTTATAGACGAAGAGAGTGTAAAATCAAATAATTTATATGCATATATTACACGAATGTATCTAGTTTCTAAACACACATTTTAAAATCGAAAGTGAAACGAAGCAATTTCAATAAGACCGATGGTATATAGTAGTAATAGTAGTATTAATTTTCAGTAAATATATAAAGTAACATAGTTTTCTGTAAATATATAAAGAAGAGGAACAACCGCATTCGTCGAGCGTTTTACATCGACGCGGCTCTCAACGAAATACCCAATTTCTCCATCACTTCAACGCCCCAAAACTTTGCTGCAAGCCTGCTCCTCCGTGCTCCGGTACAAATCTTCTCGCAAGTGCTTTCAATTGCTTGCTCCGACATTCAATTCCGGCGTTTCCCGACCATCTCCTATCAGATCTGGAGCTCAACTTTGACGCCTTTCGATCGAAGCTAGGAAGCCAGATCTCTGATCGCTTTTCGATTGGAGGTAGGTGTATTTTCAGCAGTTTGATCGTTTGCTTCATAGCTTACGGAATCTAGTAAATTGGGGAAGATCATCTTTCAGGATTCGCTCTCTCCATTACTGATTTATTAGCATCCCGTTATTTCTGTTATTTTGTAATGTACGGAGTTTGATTTATCAGGGCTTCAAACGCAAGGTTTATCGTTTCTCTAGTACTGCTGGTATGAATTTTTGAGTTTAGTCGTGGTTTTTGTGGAGAGAAGATGCCTATCAAACCACCGCAATCGTCACTTCGGGATCGGACACAAGAGTTCCAGAGTGTAGTAGAGAGGCTAGGGAAGTCATTGTCATCGGGACCGGGGCCTAATGGACCAAGCGGCAGTTCCAAAGCGAAAGAGCCACAATCTATGGTTGCTCTCCAGTCAGAGTTTAACAAAAGAGCTTCCAAGATTGGTTTTGGGATACATCAAACTTCGCAAAAGCTTTCCAAGTTGGCAAAATGTGAGTATAATAGTTCGCCAAAGTTCAGTAGCCAAAGTCATTTGCTAGAATAGTCTTTAAGGGATCTTCTTATCTTTGCCAGTCGTATGGCTGTGGGCACGTGTATAAGTTATTCTCTCCATGTTTGTTTGTTTTTATTGCTCAGTGCCAATCTGTTTGTTGTTTCATCAGGGTATTAGTGATGATAAGTTCTTCCAGTATCTATGAACTTGAATTTGAGAGCTAGCCAACAAGTAAAAATTGAGTGTATTGTATCATCCTTTTTCTTTGCTCATGCAGTGGCAAAGAGAACTTCAGTTTTTGATGACCCCACCATGGAAATCCAAGAGCTCACTGCAGTTATTAAGCAGGATATCACTGCCCTGAACTCTGCCGTAGTGGACTTTCAGTTGTTCTGCAACTCCAGAAATGAAAGTGGTATCTCCAGTGATACTACAAGTCACTCAACCACTGTTGTTGATGATCTGAAGAACCGCTTGATGAGCACGACAAAGGAGTTCAAGGATGTTCTAACTATGCGAACAGAGGTAGGCTAATTTGTCTTTTCCTTTTTGTTGACAGACTTATCAAGTTTTCTAATCTACTTGCTGTACTTGTTTGTCAACAATTACCTCTTTTTTCAGTTTTGAGATGTAATTTCCATTCTACAATTATGTTCTGTTTGCTTTGTGAAGAATTTGAAAGTTCACGAGAATAGAAGACAGTTGTTTTCTACCTCTGCCTCCAAAGACTCTGCAAATCCATTTGTTCGCCAGCGTCCTCTTGCAGCAAAATCTGTTCCTGGCTCATCAGGCAGCCCCCCTCCTTGGGCAAATGGTGCATCTTCTTCATCTCAGCTGTTTCCCGAGTAAATCTTCTGTTCCTTATCGATAACAGTTCGTTTCTGTATTATGCAGATCACATCTGAGTGAATACTAAATACTTATAGTATCTATTCTTGTGGTGGTAGATAATTATGTCATTCTGATTTTTGTTCAAGCTGAAGAAAGTAAAAATTCCATGTTTGTTGATAATCAACTAGTTGGATTGGTTGTCTTTGTGGTCGATTCCTTTCTTTTCCATTTCATTAATATCGGGATATATTTGTCGTTATTTTACTTTTCCATCTCATTCCTTGTTCCCAACTACTACAGGAAGCAGATTGATGGAGAGAACCAACCATTGTTGCAGCAGCGACAACAGCAACAGCAAATTGTTCCATTGCAAGATAGTTACATGCAGAGCAGAGCTGAAGCCCTTCATAATGTAGAGTCCACTATTCATGAGCTGAGCAATATTTTCAATCAGCTAGCAACTCTCGTCTCTCAGCAAGGAGAGATTGCGATAAGGTTAGATATGTTTGGCTAGATTTTTGGTCATTGGTGGCCATTCAATCTTTGAATGAGCCATGTCATACGAATTGCCAAATTTTGGCTGTAAGGAAACTGAAAGATAATTGATGAATTTGGTACTGGAAACTGCTGGGAGTGTGGTTTTTCAGTTCTTTTTGGCGTGCAAACCTATATTACCCTCCTGGATCCCCAATACCTCACCCCACCAGAAAAAAAGTCCCAAAACATAACATTTGTAGCTGTTGCTCCAATAATATTACTGTTCACTATATAAAATTTAATATGTAAAGCTCGGGTGGGGTTTTATTTTTTATTTTTTGAGTTGCTTCGTGTGATTTTTTTCCTTGTGCTTGCTTGAGATTGCGCACATGTGAGTGTGTGCAAAATCTTTAGGTCTTTGATTTTGATTATGTGCCTTCTGTATGATGGGAGGTTCAGATATTTTTTATTTTTATATCAGCTGGCATCATTGTATGTTATGTTTTGGAATCTCTTGAAACCCTTTATGTTGCTAATAGTTATGTGCCTTCTGTACGGTATTTTGCCATTGAGACTGCTGGCTTTGGTGCTCATTGAGGGCTTTCCTTTTCCGTTACAGGATCGATGAAAACATGGATGACACCCTGGCAAATGTGGAGGGGGCACAAGGGCAACTGCTCAAGTACCTCAACAGTATATCTTCCAATAGGTGGTTGATGATCAAGATATTCTTTGTACTGATATTTTTCCTGATGGTTTTCCTATTCTTTGTGGCATAAAGAGAGCAGCGAGTTGAATTCGGCAGAGAGAGGTAGTATAGTAGCTTCCTTTTTGCTTTTAGTTCTGCTTGTCTAATGAACCATTCTGTGACCATCTGTCACTCATATCATCATATGTATCGGCAGATGCTATAAGCTATGTTACGTGTAATTGTACAAGTGTTGATGAGCACAAAAGAAATTTGGTAAAGGTTCTGGTTGTTTTGATATCCTCCGAGTCATCTATTATTGAGAAGTACCTTGGACTGCTATATACTATATGATCTGCTAGTTCGAATTTTCATTTCCACTTTGAATTATTTTCCGTTTTGAGCAGTAAATGTTTCATGCTGATTTATGCTTTTCTGCATTTCTGTATTATCTATCCAGTAAACACCTATGTTGCAGGAATCCTCTGATAGAATAACTAATGTTTTAAAATTGCTGAATAAGCCATTGTCAAATGAAAGAGTGCATTGGTTTTGTTTTCTGGAATATTACGTGAAGTTAGGGTGTTATGTGTAAACACGTTTGCAGGTAAGACGATGCGGTGTAAGTGATGTGTAAAAAATTGGAAACAAAAATGACAGGTTAGGGTGAAGTACTCTCTTTATCCACGTTCGGAATGGAAAAAATTTGTAAAGGAAAAAGACACGAGAAAATAAACTAAACAAATTAATCTAGAGTAGCTATATGTTGAGCTGACTTACATTAAGAACCCCTTACAGTAACTAAGAATGAAGAAACATGGAGCTCACCTCGTCGCCGTGTTTCTTGGAAACAAAATCGGAGTCGTCAAATCTCCACGGATCTGTCCTTTCTACATGGAACAACAAAATTATATCGAAATTCAACCGTTTCATTTCTTTCTTGTAAAATCAACAAAATTAGCAACAAAATCCACCTGCCCAGTTCTTCCGGTGAAAACAACCACCACCTCCGGCATATTTGTTTGACTGCCCAAAATGATGTGCTTCGACACCCGATGATGCATTCTCGATGCATTATGTTGCGCTCCCGTAACAATATGATGCACTCGTTTTGATGACTTATTGATGCATTTTGTTCTACAACCTACAATGATGCGTTTGATTATCACAGTGATGCATTCACGATGCAGAATGATGTTCTCCCGTAACAACATGATACACTCGTCCTGGTGACTTAATGATGTGCTCGTTTTCTTCAACCTTTCTAAAGGATGCGCTAACATACAAACATGATGCACTCATTTTGATGACTTAATGAAGCACACATTTTCTTCAACCTCCCAAAATGATGCATTTGGTGACCACTATGATGCACTCATGTTGCACTACGATGCTCTCCATTACAAATATGATGCACACGTTCTCATAACAATATTGCACCCGTTTTCTTTAACATTTCAAAATGATGCGTTTGAGGACAAGAGTGATGCTCTCTTTTTCCACTATGACGTTCTCCATTATAAACATGATACACTCTTTCCCACTAATTATGCAATCAAACTCACACATCATTAAGGTGCGTAGAAGCATCATAATGAGTCGAATGCGCATCATTAAGGTACGTAAGAGTATCATAATTACATCATCTGCAACAGGTTGCAACTCGGATCATGAGATATGAGTCTCGTTTTTCAGCTAAGGAACTGGTTGGGAATGGATCGAAGATGCCTCGAGAAGCGATTGAGTGCTCCAGCATGGTTGGATTTCGTAGTGTCGGCGCTATTGGCCCCCGAAAGCTTGTTCTCTGCTGATAACATAGAAGGGCCGTTATCGGTGGCGGTTGTGGACATGGAAGGGTCTTCGTCGGTGGCAGAAGGAGGCTTGTGGTGAGTGGACTTGTTGCAAACGTTTATGGCTGAGGTTATCGACGTTGAAGGAAGGCGCCTGTGAAGAGCCGTAGAAGGAGATGCGTGTCAGAAATGACATTATTGTAAATAAAAGGAACATGACTCACGGAGGCTCACTTAAACGTGAGGCGCACCATATCTTGTACCATTAATCTATCCATATAAATTACTTGACTTTATTAAAATTTTAAATGAAGAAAATTATACTTCATCCCATTATTTGAAATGTCTGATTTTCAATATTCATTACTTTAATTTTTGTATATTATTCTTTAATGAATTTTTTTTTCACACGTCAAATTATCATCTGTGCACAAAATTCTTTTTATTTATATTTTCAAAAAATTAGAATAATAAGTCATATATTAAATATTGTAAACTGTTTGTCAATTTTTTTGGGAGGTAGTAGTTAAGGGAAATAGGCAATTGTCCCTCATGTTTGCTCTAACCAACAATTTTCCTCTCATCAATGAGTAAATTTCATTGTCATATTTTAAAAATCTATCCTGTTTAAGTTCTTTCCTAGGGTACTTTGTCATATTATGGTCATTTCCGTCCATTTGGACTCTTAGTTCTAACAGATTCGTGTTAAATTACCTTTTTACTCTTATGAAAAATTTACTTCAGCCTCTAACTTTGTATTTTTCCAAAATTTAAACCCTAAAGCTTAATTCCCTCCTCCATCAACCCTTTTCTTTTTTGCCCAATCTTCCTCTCTACAACTGAAGTTAGGCAGCTTGCTCTTGGAAACTTTATTCGAACAAGAACGATTTACACTCGTTTCCTCATCCACCGCGGGCGGACGCTCATCTTCAAAATTAAGAGACTTTCCTGGTTTCAAAGAACAAGGCGCGATTTATGGTGAAGAACCTAGCCGGAAGAGTCTCAATCGAATCGACAACTGAGGTCAGCTGAAGGACACCGCCAGCAGAGCGACGAATCTGGAAGGGTAAATCAGAGATGAGAGTTGGGGAAAATGGTGGTGGGTTGATGGGTGTTTTACATGTATATGAATTAAGCACAAAATCAAGTAATAATACCCATTCCACCCCAAGTGCGAGGTGTGCAATTGTAGTATGGTGAGTGAGGTCAAACCCAGGAGATTGTAGTATAATCAAAGAGAGTTTAATAATGCTATGTTTTTGGATTTTTCAATTAAGTGTAACAATTGGAAATGGTGAATGATAAGTTGATGATTAGAGTCCTAGGTTCAAACTATACTATACTAAATTATACTATACTATACTATACTATACTATACTATACTATACTATACTATACTATACTATACTATACTATACTAACTATACTATACTAAATACTATACTATACTATACTATACTAAATTATACTAACACACAAATGCAATATAATGGATACAAACTTAGAATGAATTTTGATGGATAAAACCCCTCATTGGATTGATTAGTGTTGAGTTTATTAGATTGGTGATTGGTTGTAATCCTTGCAAGCATTGAGAAGTTGGATAAAAATCAAACTCAAGTTACTACACTAGAGCTATTCTCACAACAAAGACCAAGAAGGATCTCTCCATTTGTATCAATTGTTATGGCCCTAACACTTTAGATTATTTTCTCAAATTAATCCTAGAGTATTGAACAACTTTCCCTAAGTCAAGTTCAACAAAATCTCTCTCGGGAATTTCATCGAACACATGGTAGGCACAAAGGAGTAGTAGGCCTCCTGCACCCTTGCTACCTTCTTTAATTCCAAGAAAGTGTTACGACACGTGCAAAATTCACAACCAACCATAATCAACCTAGCAACACTTCAACATCATAATCAACCCAAGGAATAGAAACTACTCACAATTTATGATAAATTCGAAATCAACAATATTCAACAATATGAATGAAATTAGAGAGATAAATGAGTAGAAATAAACTAAGAAATGAAGTGTAAAACTTCAATCCTTCAACAAAAGCTACAAATTTGTAGGTCACATGTAGGAGGATGAACAAGAACCATAAAACCTAGAAGAGCAAGTATGAAAACTAGAACTAGAGAGATAATAGAGTTGTTGCATAAAAATCCTCCAAAAGTAGCTTACATGTTACCCCTTGCTTGCGCGGAAGCTGACGTAATGCGTAGGCGGGAACCGGAGTCGGGGGGAAACAGTGAACACAGAGTTCCCTTGGTGTAGTGGTCCAAACCCACCCGATTAAATATTTCACTTTTTCTTACTCATACAATAAACTTGTAGTACAAGTAACGAGAATCATCTAAATTCGAACATACTTATACACATCCATGCAGATACATATGTGATGCAACATGCTTTTACATGCTTGCGTTTACATTTACAGAGCCAGAACCTAATATCCAAAATACTGACGTGTGTGGAGGGATCTGGTACGCCAAGATCCTTAGGCAACTCCACGTAGGTTACCGTTGCTGCTAAACAGAGAACATAAAACAACTGTCAGACATCTCAGAATGTGCTCAAATCAGAATCAGATCTTGCAGAATATCGCAAACATGATTACTCTTTTTCTAAATCAGAAGACAGGCTTGAAATTTACTAATACCTGAAATTCAAACACCAGAAAGCACCGATAGACTCTACTCTTCGGGCTTTTTATCAGACGAGCCTGAAGAGGTGAAAAAACTAAGGGTGAGTCCTCGATGAGAACTCAGTAAGGGTTAGGCACAGAGTAGGGTTTCTGAAGTCTGAAGCATACTGAACTAACAATACCTGCACAAAAAATACAGACACAAACAGATAATAATAACAATATCAGTGGTCAGACAGATTCGGCAGACCTCTGAGGCTCTTAGCCTTACAGAAGAGGTTTTTCAGAATTAACAGATATATCAGAATGTCAGAGGCTTGGTACCAGTCCGGGGTCCGGAATCCCCGCAGCCAAACATAGCAGATTCAGATAACAGATACAGAATGAAATTTGTCAAGCAAGTTATCCTGAAGCAGATAGCAAAATCCATAAATATAGCCTAATCTATGCCATAAGCTAAGTTTAGTAATGCCAAGACTAGAGGGAGCTGAGGGTCGCATCACAATACTGAAAGTGAGGGTGAGGAAACCCCTTGCTGAAGGCGAAGCCTCGCAAAACAAATGCGAGGACTCCCATAATGAATGCAGAGCCTCTCAGAGCGAATGCGAGGACTCCCATAGTGAATGCGGAGCCTCTCAGAGCGAATGTGAAGTCCGGGCGAGGGCGAAGTCCCTCCGGGGCGGAATCTCCAAGCGAATGCGAAGACCCCAGAGCGAAGCTGGCCATGGGATCCTCCAGCGCGAAGCGTCCATACAAAGCCTCAGATTCGTGTGAAACCTCTTCTCAAATTCATGCGAAGTTTCTTCTCAGATTCATGCAAACCTTCTTCTCAGATTCATGCGAAGCCTCTTCTCAGACTCATGTGAAGTTTCTCCCAGATTCAAGCGAAGCCTCTTCTCAGACTCATGCGAAGCTTCTCCCAGATTCATGCGAAGCCTCTTTCCCATATCGGTGATGGCCCTCAGACACACCCTTTAGCCAAACTTAGCCCCAATTTATCCTGACATGCAGATTATAGGCATCCCAGAATGCAAAATCACGGAAAAACTGAACCCTTACCTTATTCACCAAAGATTTCCACGCAACCAACTTGATTCACGAACAAGCAAGCAATGTAACTTATGAAACTGTGGCGGAGAGAAGTATCCGCGATACCGGTTCCTGCAAACTTTCAATCTTTTCTCTCTTTACAACTCAGAGTTTGAACCAATATTGTGATGATTTTAGAGGTCCCTCAAACATGCTCTCATGTGGATCTTTCTCATACACATGTAATGCTTTACTTCACATAACATATACTAATGGCTTCTTCTTTACAAGCATGATATTATCTCATCAAATATTGTCATGAAACCAATGAATCCAGCATCAATAGAGTATGAAGATGAAGAACTAAACATGATATTAAGAGGCGTAAACATACCTTGCACCAAAGGAAAAAACTGCTTAAGGATTATTTTAATCTTTGCTCCAATCTGACGTATGCTCCTTCCTTACGCTTTCAAGCTTGCTCCAATGGCAACCTTTGGCTTCCAAAGATGATGATAATGCTACCTTGCACCAAGAGGAGAAGGGAAGATGACGGATGAGATGTGAAGCACCTTGAAGTTCTTGTGTGGAATGACACAAATAATTCCACCCTTAATGCTCCAAAACTTGTCTCAAGAATTCGGCACTTTGAGAGAGATTGAGAAGGAGAAGAAGATAATGGAATGAGGGATGGAGAATGAGACACTTCCTCCCATTTATTTATAGAAGGATGAAAGCTACAAAAACGTCTCCCTTAAATGTGTCAACCACATTGCCTACCTCATCAATGTGGCAACCACATTGCCAACCTCATAAATTGCAAACCTCATAAATTGGCAACTACATTGCCAACCTCATAAATTGGCAAAAATGGAGTTATTCCATGGTTCAAGGTGCATACACCTTACACCAAAATTATCAAAATACCCTTACTTTGATAAGTGGCTTTAGAGGTGGTTATGATTGATAAATGAGGTCCGAATTACACAAAATAATTCCAACCATTTCCATTTTACATATTCGAGCTCCTTTAAGCTCATTAGTGCCATTTACCAAAATACTCCTACTTTGATAAATTGTGCTCTAATCATTTCTTATCCGTCAAGTTACTCCCAGCTTCTTTGAGCTGGAGTATTAGCTCAAAAATTCTTGGTGCGTCAAATAATTCCAACATATTAGTGGAGATCAACTGAGCTTCAAACTTGAGCACTCACGGAGAGGCAGACGAGAGAAAGAAGAAGATGTTGAAATGAGAAACGTTTGCTCCTTTCATTTCTCTCTCTCCTTTTATGCCAAGCAACCGACCTCTCTTACCTTAAGGAAGAGGAAACCTCTCAAATTTTCCACATTTACAATTTGGTCCTCCAAACTTTGCAAAGTTGTGATTTAGTCCAACCGCAACTTGCATAACTTCATAACGGAATCTCCAACCGAACTGAAATTCTGATACTAACTTCGGGACTTCATAACATACAGAAAACATGGTCAACATGTTTAAATTTTAAGTCCCGATATTTACAGAAATCAGAAAATGGATCGTAAATCGCACGGAAACTACCTCGGAAGTCACTCGGCACATGGCGGTTGTAACATTACATACCAAAAAATGAGCAACAATAATGAGTGAGAGAGTACTTTTGGATGTTCCTACAAGTACCGACCCATTATTGAGCTTGAAATGTGATGAGAACACTCCTCATGGTGAGCGGCCGCCCACCGTCCTTCCTCAATCGCACACCGCGTTTCCTCTAGTAAAGACGACAAATGAAGCTAGGGAACCTTCCATGCTTCTCTCAATAAGAACCTTCCTATTGAGTTGAATAGCGGAAACCTTCCCGCTATTCGAGGTGAATGAACCTTCCTTACCTCAAGGATGTGAGGTCGAGAACCTTCTCGTTTCCTCTGATAAAGATGATGAACGAAGCGAAGGAACCTTCCTTGCTTCTCTCAATAAGAACCTTCCTATTGAGTTTGAATAGCGGAAACCTTCCCGCTATTCGAGGTTAAGGAACCTTCCTTACCTCAAAAGATGTGAGGTCGAGAACCTTCTCGTTTCCTCGAACGAAGCGAAGGAACTTTCCTTGCTTCTCTCAATAAGAACCTTCCTATTGAGTTTGAATAGCGAAAACTTTCCCGCTATTCGAGGCTAAGGAACTTTCCTTACCTCAAAGAAAAATGCTGCTAGGTAGAGAACTCTCTCTTTACCACCTAGTTTCGGGTTGCGAGGTAGGAACCTTCCCTTTTGCCACCTCAAATTGCTTTTCCTATCTTATCCTGTCCTGAATTTGGGTTACTAGGTAGAGAACTTTCTCTTTTTGCCACCTAGATTTGAATTGCGAAGTAGGGAACCTTCCCTTTTTGCCACCTCGAATTGCTTTTCCTATCTTATCCTGTCCTGAATTTGGGTTACTAGGTAGAGAACTTTCTCTTTTTGCCACCTAGATTTGAAATGCGAGGTAGGGAACCTTCCCTTTTTGCCACCACAAATCGTTCTAGTAATCTTATCTAAGATTAAGGAACCAAACTTATCTTATCCTGTCATGTTTCAGAGTGAACTAGAGCTTTCTTACCACTCGAATAGAAAATGTCCACCTTCATGCTTGAAGAGGTTAAAAATTCTTCCTTACCTTTCCAATGATAACCTTATGCAACTCCTGAGATAGTAGAGGTATTCTTACCATTTCGAGATGACCACTGCTAATAGATTCTTACCAATCCGTGATGCTCAAAAACTCCTTTCCGTTCTTGCTCCTGTTATGCAAAATGTCATGCATGCCATGCAAAATGTATTTGAAATTTTCAAAACCTTTTTTCTTTTATCTTTTCTACTCCCATTTTCTTTCATTTTCTTTCTTTCTTTCTCCTTGATTCTTTTGGCCTTGAAAACAATTATATGAGTGAATAATCCATTTGCCCCCCAATGTGATCATAAAATCGTCCATCCTCCTCAAATGTCTTTAAACCATATCCTTACGTCTGATCCATGCCCATTAATGTCAATGGTTGATCCTTAAAGACAACTCTTATCAATTTGCAGAGTTTGACAAAATATATGATGGTCCTTGTGTAATCATTAAAAACTGTTACTCTTTCCCTTTTCCACTTGAAGAAGTAGAATGTGTGGGGATAGCGAAAGGGCTTCTTAGTACAAAGGATATTTTTGGGTGGACGTCGAGGTGAAGAACAAACATCAGTTTGAAAGAATTTTGTAAGGTTAATGCCATCCACTGATGTGGGGTTGGTGAAAAATAGGGTGGTTCAGGCGAAAGGCCTTGTAATGTCACCACTCAGCGACTTGACTTCTTTGAAAAACCTGGTAGTATCCATCACGAAATCATCGCCTTATCCAATGAGAACAACCTCAAAATGTTGCCCCCACTCGTAAAGTGTGGAATTGCTCCTCGAAACTCGAAAAGTGGTTGATAGTGCTTGAGATGTATGTTGCCCCCGGTCATCGAGCGGGTGAAAATTGTTCCAATCCATGCCTTCATTCTAAACCGCCTTTACAGTTTTTCAGCTTTAGATTCCACGACTCACCATTTTTCATTCATTTTCTTCTTCTTCTTCTTTTTTGCTCTCTTTTTTCTCGGGCCGGACCTTGTTTGACTTGCGTTTCTTAGTCATTTTCATGCGAGCGTAAATAGTGGTTGCTACCTAGGCCCGATTACTTCGACTAAAATGCAAAGTCCATGGTCAAAAAGAGCTTTTCAAGGTTTGTTTGGCCGACCCTTTTTTGTAGGTGACACTTCTCTGAAAAATGGACTTCACAACAATCACTTCCATTAGATATAGCGACGTCTTTGAGATAACCACTACCAAGTCTTCTTCTTAACTCGTTGGTGACATTCTTTATGTTGGGACTGGGTGGAAGGATATTGAAAAGAGAACATGGGTTCTATGATGTGATTTTTTAGCGAAGGACGCAAAAGTGCGCATTTTACCCATTCTTGTATCAAGGAAATAATAATGATATCCGTTCCAACAAAGACAATACCTCGATTCCGGACTCAATCTAGAGAATTCGACTTTCAAGTTATATTAGCAAGCTCTCAAAGATTTGAATGAATTCAAAGACTTCCCCAATTGATCACCAATTTGCATAGACCGACGTGTCAGGCCCAGCTCAAAGACTACTTGTGAGAAATTGTATTTCCATGCCATAATCGGGGGTCATCGAACACTTCACATCATAAAAGTGTTTTAAAGGTCCTTAATGCTCACACATTTTTTTTTTCATGTTTTTTTTTTGCAACATGCTCCCACTTTTAGAATTTGCAATTATGAGTCTCGAGAAACAAATGATTGAATGCGTGAATGAATGATGTGCAATTTTAAAGATGCGTCATTATCGGTTAGAAACAAGTATGATGCATGCGAATGCCATGAGAAAAAAAGAAAAAAGAACACCAATTAGTACAATTATGTACAAGTATGAATAACAAATGATGGAATTGACGATTGATGAAAGAAATGGCTCCCTTTATACAAAAATATCGGTCGAGTGTAGAGTCCGGTACGTGTTCCACCAAGAATTTGATATTGTCTGTTCTTTTGAATCAATTCATGCTAACCACAATCCACACAGACATAAAGATATGACACGTTTGCAAAGCCACGATGAAATAATGAGGTTAGTGACACAAATGAAAAAATGTTACTGATTCACCTCAAGCAAACATCGGGTGTCCTGTTCTATTCGGGTCAAATCTAGTGGAAGGAACTATGGTCATTATATGCACGGGTGGATTTCGAAAGAAAGGTCAAAGGTAGGTTCCCGAATCCCTTTTACTAAGTTCTATCGAACTAGAAAAGGCCCAATTCCTTACCCACGAGGGTTATGTAAGGAAGGATTAATTGGTCGTGGCTTTCATGTTCCATTGGGTGACTACCGCCACACCCGAACAACGCTACTAACCACTACGGTCTAGAGAAAGCGCGATGACTATTGCCACACACGACTAGCCTATCCCGGGGTGTTTCACAAAAATGAGGTTCTGACGAGCTCGGGAAGAGAGCTCGAAAATGCATGCTTTGTGGTGCGTGGGCTACAATATGTACAATGAAAACACCACACATAAAAATCAAATCAAATCAAATCAAGCGAAGAGAAAAAAAATCAAACCCTTGATGTGGCCAGACTGTCCCCAGTGGAGTCGCCAGCTGTAGCGACGGGGTTTTCGACGGGAGTCGCCACCAATCTGTTTGAGTTAGGTCGATTGGGAACCTAAACTGGTCTACGAGAAACTCCAAGTCCGTTAGTCAGTTACATATAAAAACTATCAATTTTTATATGCCCGAAAATTGGTACCACGGGTTCAATTTATTTCTTCGCTTTAAAAAAAAGAAACGAAAAGAAGAAGAAAAAAAAAGAGAAAACAAAAGACTACTTGATACTTACAGCTTGCACGCGTGAGTATACCTTAGTTGGAAAAGAATGAATGAAATGGAGAGAAAGAAAAAGGAAAAAAACGTTAAAAAATGAAGAAAAAAAAATGCATTGATTAGAAAAAAGAAAAATGTCACATGTGGTATGACTCTTTAGATGCCATCAGAGAAAAGGGACCAAAAGAAATAAAAATCTCAAACACATCACTGATACCAAACCATCAGAATCCCTCAATATAACTTATAAGTGCCTTACTTGTAACATATCAAATGATAGTAACCATAGCTAAACTTGAAACCAACCAAAGGGACTAACATGTAGTTATACCAAGTCAAATGGGATAAGTCCTTCCCCAATTCGTAACCTGCAATAGAAACGAATTCTCTGTCACTTGGCCGCTCTCGACCAAGGTCCGCTGAGCTCTCCGCGACGAGCACGTTGTAGACGACGGTTTCGTGACACCGGGCCGCCGGTAAGACGCCGGCAAGCGCACGATCGTATGGAGGCGCAGTAAGTGAGCAGAGCCGCAAGGATTTCAGCCTTGAGTTCAAATCTGGAAGGGCAGCGGCATGACGGAACTTTGGCCGGATAACCAAGTCGACGGAGCCACGAACGGTGGGACGAGGTGAACCGCGAGGGTCGGCAACGCGGGGCTTTACCGGACAAACGAATATCGTTGCTTTCTTCCAACTGCTCATGATTGTTTTTGGAAAATTGCTCGTTGATTGTTGCTGTGATTGATCGATTTTGGGTGTTCTTGTTGCTCTGTAATTGCCGCTTCAAATCGATCGGTTTTTTTTTTTTTGCTTCCCTTTGTTTCGTGGTTCATGCCTTATAGCAGAGTTTGGGAGCGGTTCCATCCCACGATGTTGTAAACCGCTCGTGATCGTGCGCGAGGAGTGGAAGCTTCAAGTCCGCAAGCTTGCGAGCATCGCGGCAGAGGCCGATCGTGTTTCTCTCGTATCAAAGGGGAAAACTATAACTTTAGTCCACAACTTCGTTCAATTTTTAATTTAGCCCTAAACTTTCCAATTTCATTCTCAAAGACCATTTTCTTTATAATTAATCACTTAGACCACTGAAATACCTATAAGCTCCTAAAACTCGGGACAAAATTGGGTGTCAACACTTCCCAACTCCCTTAACTTCTCTAAATAATTCAGCTTGGTCCTTGCATTCACTTTTCTTTGAAAATCAACTTGTTTTGGACTACATTTCCTCCATTTCCTCTTTGAACATGCGAAACCTACAAAAACTCTTGCGCCAATACTAAGAACTAGCAATAATTATCATAAAAATCATTGTTTAGAGGTGAAATATAAATCAATAAAGCGCACTCATCATGGGTCGTGTTGTTCAGAGAGTTTAGGCGGAGATGCTCTTTTGGGTCTCTGAATCCAGTTCGGATTTAATTGAGTGGAGCATTTGACCCGCTTAGAGCGTCCGCTAGATGAGATTGGGGCGACTATTTTTGCCGACATTGGCTGCAGCAGTGCTGGGGAGGAGGCGCGCGGAGGATTTGCCGATACGTGTGAGCCGTCGGAGTCTGAACCACTCTCCTACAACTGAAATTCTTAGATTCTACATAAGTTCATAGATTTGAAACTACCAAAAGAGTAACATGGAAGAGATAGTATAATGGTAGATTTAGAAGAAAATTGGGTGTAAATTGTAGGAAAACAAAAGTGTAAGGGCTAAGTTAAAATTTTCCCTTCTAATTCTAATGTTAGAAGGGCAAAAGGTCATTTTGTATATATCCGTCAAAGTTAACGGTTGAAGTGGACGGAAAGGACCAAACTAGGACACAATGTCATAGGATAGGGCTTAAACATGACAAGTTTTTAAAATAGGACTAAAACGGGACAATAATTATTTTTACGGGATTACCAGCGAAATTTACTCTCTCACCTATGGTTAAGTCCGTCAAGTTTTAACTTTTTGGGTATTATTCTAATTGAACCTTAGAAGCTTTTAACCCTAACAGTTTTATCCCAAAATTTACAAAATTACATTTAGTCATCTTAAAATCCCCCCTCCACCCCACAGCTTGCCTTTGCCTTACTTTGTCACTGCCACACTGCCTCATCTCATCCCTCTTGCGCGCTGGTTTTTGCCTCCCTCATATCAGGGGTGATCGAGCCTAGAAATGGTTAATGAAGAGTTAGATTTGGCTTCGACCGCCCCAGATCGGAAACAGACCTGGACCAACATGCGATTAGAGTGAGGCGAAGGCGGAGATGACGGTGACAGGTTTTTAAATGGGGGTAAAGTGCATGGTTAGTCCCTTAACTTTACTTATTGTCATATTCTGGTCCCGTTTTAAGAATTTGCTCTATTAAAGTCTTTTATCTTCATATTTTTGCAATATCCAGATCCTTTACCGTTAACTCGACCGTTAGATTAATGGAATTACTGAGAAAATGATTTTTTTAGGCACATGTATTTTTTCTTTTATACATTTTGCACCCTAAACTTAGATTTATGAGTTATAATACCCACCACCACTTCTGGCCACCATTTCCGGCGCTGCCAACCACCACCGGCCACCAACTAGGAGCACCGACGCTGGCAAGCCACCACCAGTCTTGCTCGCCTCAACCCAGCCTCCCCAACCCGACATAGCCCTCCACAGCCCGACCTCTGCCATCCACCCTAGCCTACCAGCCGCGACTTTGATTCAAAGCTTCTATGGAGACCAGGGGCTCCGAAACTACATTGACCAACCGCCTTACAGGCCGGCGACGTGAAGGGGAAGCCACCAAGTTGCCGGTGAGCTCCAGGAATGCCTAGATCGCGAAAATTTGAATTATTGGCCGTTGCGATTTCCGGCAGACAGATTCGTTGGCCGATGATGGCGAATCTTGAACGACTTTTCATTCTAAACACTCAAGAAATAAGTGTCAGCCATAAATTTACAACATTATCTCCGAATTTGATTAATCAAATTTCTAGGGTTCCAAGAACCCCAAATTTTTTTTAATGAAATTCCTCTCAATTTAGGAAGTGTTTGATACTTAAACAAGAGGGGTTTTATTCTTTAAGAATAGGACTTCGATTCTGATTAATTTTTACGCACCAATCGTGAAAAAAGGTGAGCCGGAGTAGTATCGAGTTGTCGGAGTTTTGAGTAGGCTGTTAAAATGTTAACTTTTAAAACGTTATGGTGCAAAGACAATAATAGGAAACCTTTAGTCCTTAAAAAATAATTTTTCCTAAAATTTCGTTAATTTATAACTGAGTTAACAAAAAAGGACTTAAATGAGACAAAAAATTGAAGATAAGAGACTTTAATAGGGTAAATTCTTAAAACATGACATGAATATGACAATAAATGAAGTTAATGGAATAACCATACACTTTATCATTTTTAAATGTCAATGAAACTTTTTTTAAAAAAAAATCTGAAAAAGGTCATACCAAGATCCTAGGAATTTGGGACCCAAACTCCCTAAAAAAGCACCTCAAATGGTTACCGCATGGTAATTTATGGGCCCTAACCCAATGACAACCTTGCATGGAGGCACACCTGTTATAAAGGTAAGGTCCGACACAATCATTACAAGTCAACCTAGCTTGATAAATCTCTCCAACATGGGAGGTGAATTCTTATTAACTTCTCATAAATACATGTTATTTCCATTAACTCTCCAATTTTCATTCTAAAATTTACTCTCACAAGTCACAACTATCGAATTTACCTGTTAAAAATGACTTTAAAGTATAGATTTGTTGCAAATCTATACTCCTGTTAAAAATTTCATTAATTGATAACGAAAAATGTTGAAAAAATGCTGAAATTTACCTGTCTAGTTTATAAAATGTGCTAAATAACACCATAGTTTATATCTTACTTTTAAGGTCATAATTATAATTTTAAATAAAACAAAATTATTATTAATAATTCCAAATTCTCTCAATCCCATCCTTCTAATGTCATTGGGCCACCCAACATCCATCATGCGATGCCCAACCAACCCACCCCACCTGATCAATCTGAGGCCAACTGCAGCCCAACCGTGTCTAATGAGTCATTCCAGCGTCAACTCTGGCACCAGTGTCCTCTATTGCGTTGAGTTAGGATGGCGGTGAGCTAGTCGATAGGTAGGGTGAGTTGAAGAAATTTGAAGTATTTATATTTTTGCGGCTGATTCTTTGTAAATTATTGACAATACCATATTATTTTTTTTAATGAAAATAGCATATTAATTTTAATAATAAAGTATATAAATTTACATAAATATTTCTTGGTAACTGTTATTTTTATTCATTTGTATAGTTTTAGAATTATTTATAGTTCTAAACAAAAATGTAAAACTAATAGTAAAATTGGTAAAATTATTAGAGAATATGGTATTATTAATAATGACTTAAAAAATATTAAATCATAAACTTAAGGGGTATTCGTCAAGTTTCAAAAATTAAAAATGTCAACTTAAGCATTTTTCCAGCATTTCCATTAGATTTTAACGAAGTTAATAATTACGTATAGCTCAAGTATAGATTTGTATCAATATCATAATTTAAAGCTATTTTCGTAACAAACTTTAGTTCAAGTATAAATTTGCATGTTACAACGAATGGTATAATTTAGCTATATCTAGTGCAATTTACGAGTCCGTTTATTTACCAGATATGTGAAAAATATCTAATTAAATGTATTATTAATTAACCAACTAAGCTAACTAATCTAATAAATTAAAAGATTAAAACATCATTCATAAAGATTTATTAAGAGGATAAATTTGATATTTTCACGGTGGGATGGTATGTGTTTTTCCATTAAAAATTCACAGGTCTTGTTTTAAGGCCAAGCTCGAAATCCGCTCTCCCGGACCACGACGTAAAATCTGTCATTTTTTTCCTTACTTTTGTGGGATTGGCTCACTTCCATCGCTTCAGCAAATTTGGTAGCTAATCCCCAACGTTTGGCGGAGACGGCGGCCGGAAGGCGAATGCACGAAAGCTCTCTCTTTGCCTCCACGTTGATTCCAGTGCAAAGTCATTACTCAACTCATCTACATTTTCCCGCGGTCCAGTTGCTCACAAGGTTATTTTCGTCATTTCGGCATTACCCAGCGGCAATTGCGTAACACAACTCTAGACCAGGCTTGCAAGTTTCTGCGGATTCGTTTGTCCATCTGAAACGATCGTCTGTCTCTATCGTTTCGTAGTACGATTTATTTTCGCCGCCGCTGTGCCCAAGTGCGGACACCGGAAATTGGAGAGGAAGCTGTTTCGGGCGTCAGAAGCCGTGAACGGACTCTAAAGCATCGTCATTCTTCTGGCGCTGAATATGTCCATTCCCGGGTTCAGTTTCTGATCCCTAACAACTAGTTGCGTTTATTCAGACATGTAGTTCCTCGTTGTTCATGAATTCAGAGTTGACAAAACTTTTCTGTTTGAAATTTCAATAGGCCTCATTCACCAGGTTAGAGTTTGGTGACGCTGACAAATGGTTATTGGCTTTTTTGTTGAGCAGGTTTTATATGCCTGCTGGGTTCGTGGTTATATGATAATTTTCGTGGGGACTAAGAGCTGGGTTCTTGGTCCCCACCCAATGAGTTGCGGGGTTTTCTCTGGTTAATCTGTTCTATGCAGAAAGAGGATGAGCCAACAGCTCCATTCTCCCTTTCTGGGGCTTCCTCTTTGTAATTTTCCTTATTGTAGAAGTGCTGGAATCCGTTTTTATTCGGGTGACTCACAAAGAAGAAGGGCTGGTCCAAGGCGCATTTGTGCTGAAAAACAGAATGACTGGGTAGCTCAAGCTATCCGATTTTCCAATTTCTGTGGAAAACAAGTGGAATTAGTCGGGAAGACGATCGGATACAGGAATGGATTTGTAGTGAAATGTGTAAAAGAACCTTTTGCTAGAAGCAGGGCTCTTGTAAGGTCATTGTCACCCTTGTTTCAAGAAGGGTTGTTTTTTATCAGGTGCTCAGTATTTCTGGGTGTACTCTCTAGTGTGTGTTTACTGGTTTGGTATGGGCAGAAAAAAGCTAAAGGTTTTGTTGAAGCCAAGCTTTTGCCTTCTGTTTGTTCAGTTCTAAGTGAACATATACAGCGTGACATTGATTTTGGTAAGGTGAGAAGAGTTTCACCTTTGAGCATTACGCTGGAGTCATGCTCGATCGGGCCACATAATCAGGAGTTTTCTTGTGGTGAAGTTCCTACTATTAAACTTCGTGTTCTACCCTTCACAAGTCTGAGGCGAGGTATGATTGTGATTGATGCAATATTGTCTCACCCAAGTGTTTTGATTGTGCAAAAAAAGGATTATACATGGTTGGGCATACCTTCTTCAGAAGGCAGTCTGCAGAGACACTTGTCAACTGAAGATGGCATTGATTATCGTACCAAGACCAGGCGGCTTTCCAGAGAGGATGCTGCCAGTCAATGGGAAAAAGACAGGGAAGATGCTGCTAGAGAAGCAGCTGAGTCAGGTTATATTGTTCCTGAGGAAGAAGTCACTGGTGATTCTGAGGATGATAAAATCAGGGAGACAAATCTACCGACCGAGTTGACAAGCTCGAAGGCCTTTTTATGCATGGATGAAAAGATGCATTGGGCGGATCACCACTGCATGGATACTGGTGTTGATTATGACATGAAACATGCAGATTTGGAAAAATATTTTGGCGTAAAACTTCCTGGCTCAGGTCTAAAATTCTTGTCAAACATAATGAAAGGGCGTGGGAAAAATAAATTGAAGAGGAAATCTAATGGAAGGGAGACCTCTTCAGATGGTCTTACACCCAAGAGAAGGATTCTTGAGCGTAGTGCATCAGCGGCAGTAAATTATTTCCAGTGTTTATCCGAAGAGAAGCCTGATTCTGTGTTGCAGTTGACTCAAAATTATGATTTTTTGGGTCTTGACAATCTTCTTGCGAAGAGTGAAAGAGATAATAGTTCTAATTTGAACCTTGAAATTAATGATCAGAGAGAGTCTGCTCTTGTGGGTAACCAAAATGATAGAAAACTTGAAGACAAAAGAACTCAGCATAACACCATGCATCAAAATACTGATGAAAGTGTCACAGAATTCAAAATTTTCCGTGATCCATTTCTTGTGACTGTTGAGAGACTTGGAGTAGGAACAATGGAGAAACGCTCCCTATTTCATAGGAATGCTAGCAGTGCTATGTGTGGGTGCAGTGAAGATGGGCATTTACCTGAAGGAAGTGGTCTTAGGGATGAGAATTTGCCAGGCACTGAAAAGGAAGTTGCATATGGTGACATCACTTCTGCAAATTCTTTGTCCAGTCATTCTGAAAATCATGGCGATGGTGTCTACCCTTCTAATGCTCAATATAGCTGGCGTCATTTTCTTGGAAATTTGAAGACATCATTTTCTATTTTATTACCTATTTCCTTTCAAAAGCCCAAGCCTGCTATGAGCCCAAAGGTTGAAGATATTGTGGCAGAATCTGTGGATGGTGTAGACGTGGTCCAGAGTGAAGGCGTTGAGAGGATGTTTCCAGTTGCTGTGGATTCTCTGCATTTCAAAGGTGGAACACTAATGCTCCTGGCATTTGGTGACAGGGAGCCCAGGTGCAGAGTTTGTCATTACGTGCATATCTCTTCATCTGCTTCTCTCTACATGACATAGCTGCAATTGTTATTGGTTTAATAAAATTCCTCTGTTGAGTTTTCCCTTTCTCATCTTTTTCTTATCCGGGCTATGTGAAGATGAACTCTGATTCATTGAAGTGATAAAAAAGTAGTATTTATTACTTTGTACACATTGACATGATAGGAAAACCGAAAGTCATTTCATCTGAGCACTACAACAAAACTAAGTTTAGGAATCCAGCTTATGTTACAACAATAATTGTCACCAATTTCAGAAGCTATTAAATGTTAACATTTTATTTATGTTCCATTGTGTGCATGTTGATTTTAGTGTATCAATCTTGTAATGTTAGATGACTATAGAAACTACCTCAACTCATCACCATCTTAGGATATCTTGCATGCAAGTGGAAATAATCTACGATGATAACGGTTTTGGAATTATCATCATACTGCACCTTAATCCCAAGTATGTTGGGGTTGGTCGCATGAAATTTATAGTTAACACTATAATCAGGTGACACTTAGTCAGATTGCTTCTTGGTATGGTGCTCTGAAAAATGAGCTGGTCTTAAGTGGTACCCTGGTTTGTGGACTTTGAACACTTCTTCACTAGTATTAAGCAACTTGTCTGTATCCGATGAAAAGTTTCCCTGTTGGAGTAGTTCTCCTTGGTTTCAGCATAAGTATGTTTTCAGCACTTTTGCTTGCTATATGTGTTCAAGATTCATCTCCACAATTCTGTATAATTAAATTCCTGGTTGATTTATGGCATGGGATAACATTCTTGAATCTTAAGATTCATTCTGGTGTTTCTTGCTTCATGGGAATTGTGCAATGTAGTTGTAATTATCCAGTTATGACTAAAATGGTGATTGATGCCCTGTTGTGGAAAAAAATGTTTATTTCAATTTCTCAGATTTGCATGCAAGGTCAAATTCAACATTTTGAAGTTGTTAGATTTGTTTTCTTTTATGTAGAGAGATGGAGAATGTTAATGGTTACGTGAAGTTCCAAAATCACTATGGGCGTGTGCATGTTCAACTTAGTGGTAACTGTAAAACCTGGAGATCCAATTTTATGTCTGAAGAAGGTGGCTGGTTGTCTACTGATGTGTTCGTGGATACTGTTGAGCAGAATTGGCATGCAAATCTGAAAATATTAAACCTCTTTGTCCCGGTAAGGTATAAAGTAAATTTGGCCTCTAGACCTGTATCTTTTTCGGTTTTGCCTGTTGTACTTCGTGATTTTGTCTTGTTTTTTTTTGTTTGCTATAACGCTTCTTGGTTTTATTGCAGCTTTTTGAAAGGATATTAGAAATTCCAATTTCATGGTCCAAAGGGAGAGCGTCTGGTGAGGTGCTTTTCTGTCTCCACTTTGATATATGTATACTTCTTTTTTTTGTTTTCTTTTGCCGTGATACCGTTTGAAGATGACTTTGGCATCTTAAAGTTTTAATACTGGTCCATAGTAATGCCTATCTTCATCCATTGCATACCATGATCAACAGTACCATCTTAGCTATGATTTGCTGTCTAAAGATAATAAGCTTAATTTTCTCCTGTTATGATAAATTTTTCGTTATTCTGTTAACAATTCAATTCCTTGGTCAATGTTTTCCATCTCCAGGTTCATTTGTGCATGTCAAGAGGGGAGACTTTTCCTAATCTTCATGGGCAGCTAGACGTGACAGGCTTGGCCTTTCAAATAAACGATGCTCCTTCATCCTTTTCAGTGTGTTATTGTTTCATCTCTTTTACACGCTTCCCCTATTTCCTTTTTAGTTACATATGTTTTGACATGTTTCAGTGGTTATGTGGTTCTTGATGATCATGTTTTTCTGAATGAATCATGTATTGCTTGCTATTCCATCATCATAATATTACTCCGTGTTTTTAGTAAGATCATATAACCCCTGAATCCCGATTAAGCTCTTGGGTTTGGTGGTTAAACTATAAGGTTGATATTATTGACCAATGTGTAAAAGCCACAATGACGTGTTTGGTTCATGACAGAGCAATGTCATGTGTATTTTCTTTAGCATATTCTTAGAGAAAAAATGCTTAGTTCATGAAACGTTGAAGAGATTGTCTAGGATAGCCGAAGTAACTGATTGTTAAATTTCTGTACTAGCTGAAGGAACTTGGTATCTCTCTCACACACACAGTAACTATCTAAATTCATCACCATATCATGATAACTTCCAATGCAAGTAGACAAAATGTGTGATTGTGGATTTTGAAATCATCACTTTTATTCCTTACAATAATGTTTGTTAGAATGGCCATCCATGTGTGCCTTTTGTTCTTCTACATGGATTGACCCTGCTGGAGCTAGGAGGTAGGATAATGATGATGATAGGGGGAAAAGAATGAAAGGGTTGGAAGGTTAATGACTGCAAAATATTTTCGAAAATCAATGAACTTCAGGTCATCATATTCATAAACACACGCACGCACACACACACATGTATGCATGCACATATGATCTTTTTGTAACCATTGAGATATGTGATGGGCAAAAGACAAGAAACTCAAAACCAAGTCAAATATCCATCTTAATTTGTTCATTTATTTTCAAAAACCAAGACATCCATCCATAGTTGTTTAGTTCTTTAACAATAGTTGTGCATGCTTTTGTGCAGGACTTATCAGCAAGCTTATGTTTCCGAGGTCAGCGATTATTCATACACAACGCAAGTGGCTGGTTTGGCAGTGTACCTTTAGAAGCTTCCGGGGATTTTGGCATCCATCCTGAGGAAGGGGAGTTCCATCTAATGTGTCAGGTATGCCTCATATCTTATTGCTATATGTTCTGGATAGTATCAACAATTTATGGAATTCCTGTGATTGTGTCGTCAATAAAAGTCTCTAGAATGTCTGACTTGTTCTTGAAAAATTGTTAATAGAATTTAGAGAACATGTTTGTGATGGATTAGGAGGGTTCTTGATGAGAAGATTTCATCTAAAATTTACTAATAAACTGATCACCACATTTCTTTCTTTTCTGAAATGAACATTTCATGATAGCATTCATCATATAGACAAATGATGTCTGCAGTTCCTTTAGTGCTTCTCAGTGGACATTTCATTTAGTATGGTTTGGCTGTTTAAGGTCTCCGTGTGTGAGACCCAGATAAAATCTATTGCTGCTTTAGAAGATCTCTTTTCTACCAGATGAACTTCCTGTTTTTCATAAGAATTATCTCTTGCAATTTAAATGATCCCATTGATTTCAAGTCCGGTAATGGTACTGGTGACCTCTGTTTTGGAGTTTGTAGTTCCGTTTCTATGTCCAACTTCTGACAATGTTATTGTTACTGTTTTTAAAGGTTCCGTCAGTGGAAGTAAATGCCCTAATGAAGACATTCAAGATGAGGCCTCTATTATTTCCGGTATGATACATTCGGTGTTGTCTTCGTTGTTGATTTTTTTTTTAAGTCAGATGGTGTGGAATGAAGTGTGGATTAGGTGATCTGGATACCTCAAGAAAAATTTTTCCATCGGTCCCATAGTCTGTAAAAGCTATGGATGTTCTACATAAACATTTTTAGCACTCTGTCCATCCCTGAAAGATTGCAACAGTTTCCTTTTGAAAAAATTTCGTCACGGATTTATTTTACATCTAATGTTACCATATTACCCTCATTTTCGCCATTTTCCTTTCCGTTCATATTTTTCGGTCAATTGAACCCAAGAGAAAATAGAAAGTCATATATATATATATATATATATATGTGTGTGTGTGTGTGTGTGTCTTAAACTTTGTGCCAAAACAAATGTTGCAATCAATTGCGGATGGAGGGAGTATTTTTTTCAAAGTATCCCCATTTACTAAGTAGCATAATTATAAGAATGTGTATTCATGTGCTTTATATGATGAGAAGTATACATTTGGAAGAATATGTATAAATATGCAAAAGTGGCTTGTATCTTGAGACACCAGAAAGATCGGAGAAGTCAAACAGTATGAGATGGCATAAGTAATTATAGGTTTGGTCTTTTATTTAGTCGTGAAATTTATCAAGGCATCAAAGGGATCCAAAAAACCAATTACAAGCTAAAGAAGAAAAATAAAAATAAAAATTCCGACTATATCATCTCCAAGAACCAACATTTTCCAATTGAAGCACAAAGCAATAGTATCAATTGATCTAGTTATAAAACGATAAAACATTCTCCTTCCTTTAAAAAGGTCGTTTGTTATTTTTTCCCATATCTCCTAAAATTTTGACAGTGGGACTGGTCAGAACCAAGCCGAGATTTAGAAAGATCAAGTATAGGTTAGAGTACATCTCTTGAATTCTAATTTTTTTGCCCTACCAAATGCTACATTAAACAGGAAAAAATCAACTCCTCTACAGGCCAGATTACTTATATTCCCCCAATTCTTGACTGAAATTTCTTCACATTTGCATTGACCGACAAGATGAACTTTCTTGCATCACTACAAAAGGCAATTTCTGAACTATAAAGACTGAGCAATGGAAAAAATTACAAGCGCTACAGTTATTTTAAAAGCTGTGGGATCATGGTTTGTACATTATTATTAATAAATTCTTCAGGTCTAACAATCTTGTTGAGATGTTATAATTCTGTTAATTTTAATGTATTGGTTGGAAAGACATGCTAGTATTTTTGATGACTATGCTCATCTTAATTGGTTGCATTGAATTAAACTGGCCCATATGATTTCTCTCTCTCTCTCTCTCATTGAGATTTCCTGCTTCTATTGGGTACTTTAAGAGATTTCCATAATTTATTGCCAGAGATTGGTTGCAGTTCTTTATCCTCATTTCTTTCAAGAGTTACTTATACTCCCTCTGCACCATCTTTTTGAAACAAATGGGATGGACACAAGATTTTAGGAGATTATTTGTTTTCCACACATACCTTTCTCCTTTCTCTCTTGCAGGTCACAACATACTATTTGGTCCTCTCTCTTCTGTTCCTTCTCAAATGGAAAAATATTCTCATCTTTTTATTCTACAATTGATGAAAAGGGTGATGAGAAAAAAAAGATCCATTTATAAGTTTTTTTGGTTTCCAAAGCTGTCATTATTCAGTCTGATGGAGGTCCGAAGCAGCAATCTGCGAGGAAAAGAGCGAGCCAAACAACCATGCTCGTCGCAGCATCCAAGAGCTAGTCAGATAATCGAACTGGACTCCATCTCTGCCTCGCTCAAAAGATGTTGGTAGTAGAGAGAGAACTGATATGTTGGTTGTTAGGGGGAGCACGGTATGGAATGGTGGGAGAGAGAAGACTAAAAAAGGGGGAAATTGGTTGTGATTGTCAGAGAAAACGTATAAAATAAGGACCAAAAGATAAAGTGCATACATAAAAAAGTTTGTTAATATGTATTTAAGGGGTAATAGGGTAATTAGATGTATAAATGTTACTTAGAAAGCAATGTTTCAATAAATTTGGGATGGCCCCAAAAGGGAAATGTTTCATAAATTTGAGACAAAGAAGGAGTACTACCTATTTTTTTGTTCTCTGTTTGCAACCCTACGCAAAAGACACTCACCACACTTTCCATATGAGTTCTATGGTCTTCAATATTTGTTGCATTTTGTTATTTTCCGTATTAACAATCACAACAGTTGGCTGGTTCTGTGACAGCGGTTTTCAACTGCCAAGGTCCACTGGATGCTCCTATCTTTGTTGGGAGTGGGATGGTGACTAGGAAGATGTCCTATTCTGTGTCGGAAGCTCCTGCATCCCCTGCATATAAAACAGTATTGAAGAACAAGGAGGCTGGTGCGGTGGCTGCAATTGACCGCATTCCATTTTCATATCTCTCGGCAAACTTCACATTTAACACAGATAATTGTGTAAGTTTATTTGCAATAGTTAAATCTTTTGTCAGAGTATGTTTATGTCTATTTATTCCTATAAAATACACTCCACGAAGTGTAAAAGTTGCACAATGGATGGCAGGTAGCAGACCTATATGGAATTCGAGCTACTCTTGTAGATGGTGGTGAGATTCGGGGGGCAGGAAATGCATGGATTTGCCCTGAGGTATTTTTTTTCAATATTGTTCTTCTCCAGATTGGCAAATTGGTGCAATATAAATGAAAGCTTCGAGTTTCTGAATATATTTGTTTTTCAACATTTAATCTACGATTTTTTTCTTTAATGTTTTAATATATAAAGTTCAATAATTAATATGCAAATGATAAATGAAAATTTCTAGTTTCTGAATATATTTTATTAGAATGCTTTTAAATAAAATCTTCTAATGAAAATATGAGTCAAACACAAGTTCGAAAGTCAAACGTATCTTCTTTTATGGGGTGGAGGTAGTATATTTTGTGAGGCTCTGTGTTGTACTGGAATATCTTATTCAGTTTACTTCTTAAGTGCAATATATAAACTTGTTTGTTGTCTCTTCCTTTAACACTTGATTTTTGTCTTAGTTCATTCTTGTTTTTGTTGATTAATATCTGAATTTGTTAGGTTAGCTGTTTGCTCTATATTTCATATAACTAACCACCAAGAACTATGGGATATAGAAAAAAAGTATTATATTCATCTAATGGCACCTTTAGACATTTCTGGATCTGGTAGTCTTTATCACGAACATTTTATCACACAGGGTGAGGAGGATGACACAGCAATGGATATAAACTTCTCTGGTAACTTGTCTTTCGACAAGATTATGTACAGATATGTTCCTGATTATCTTCATCTGGAGCCAATCAAGTTAGGGGATATAAGTGGAGAGACAAAGATCTCTGGATCCCTCCTAAAACCGTAAGTTCATCATTTATTACTGTTCTTTTATCTGGACTAATATTATGACCCTAAACTGTTTCATTTTGTTCGATTACCAATAAATTTTTTTATTTGTTATAGCAAAATGACTATGTAAAAGTGACATGTAAGCTACTTTTGTGGTGGAATGATTTTGGAACTACATAGTACAAATCAATTTGTCCTTTTGCAAGTTGAAAGCTCCATATAAGTTTATTTAAGTGGCTGATTCATCATATGTTTCAACTCAGGAGGTTTGATATTAAGTGGACAGCACCAAAAGCAGAAGGGTCGTTCAGTGATGCTCGAGGAGATATCATGATTTCTCATGATTGTATAACTGTTAATTCATCAGCTGTAGGTTTTGATTTGTTTACTAAGGTCCTAACCCGGTACCCTGAAGATTACTTGCGAAACAGAACAGAAATTGACCAGAAGAGCTCCGTGCCGTTTACAGTTGAAGGAATTGAATTAGATCTGCGAATGCGTGGTTTTGAGTTTTTCAGCTTGGTCTCATCTTATCCTTTTGATTCTCCAAAACCAACCCATCTGAAAGCAACTGGGAAAGTTAAGTTCCATGGGAAGGTTCTTAAAACAAGTGCTTCAACTGACCAAGCTTTGGATCCAGAGTTAAGTTCACAACACGAGGAAACAGAAGAGAATGGACAAAAACTTACTGGCGACATATTAATGTCAGGTCTGAGACTCAATCAGTTAATGCTGGCACCTCAGTTGATTGGGCAATTGAGCATTTCTCGTGATTGTGTCAAGGTATTTCTAAGAAATTTACATAAAATAGTTGCTAACGAAATTTGAAATAAGCGCAAGGGAATTGTTCATTCCTTAGAAAAAGATCTTGCACTCCCTCCGTCCTTGACAAATTGGTGTGTTTATTTTTCGATGTTGTGGGAGATTCAAATTATTACTCGAAAGAACTCATTAAAAAAAATTGGAAAAAAATTTATTTAGTAACTACATACATTAATCTATAATTTGCATCTAAATTATTTGACTTTGTATATCAACATGTTGAAGAAATAAAATCATAAATTAAATGCTGAAAAAGAAACGTACGATTTTTTTGGGGGCGGCGGTAGTAATATTTTGGGCTAATGTAACTTCTAGGCCTTGAGAATGGGCAGCGGAAGGACCAGTAGAGTTGCAAAATATTCAGTTTTAAACATAATCGTTAGTTTTGTCTTGAGATTGGTGATGATATAGGTTGGAACTTGAACTAATACCGTTTCCTCCATGGCCTTTTTGTTGCCAGCAAATCTGTAAGATATATTTGATACAGTGTCTGCACAAACACTTTAAACATTGTGTTATATTTTTTCTACCTGAAGTCCACAGGTTTGTAGTGTGAATACAAATTGATTGCTGATGTGTGTCTGGAAGCTTCTCTGCGTTTCTTTATGTTTATTATATCAAGTGCCAAAGGGATCCCTGTGGCCTGTTTAGTTATAGAAAATTTTCCAACTTTCTTTTTCTAACATTCATTTGATAAATGTTTGAGCGTATACTTTGTTTTAAGGGAGTGGAAAACCTTGGTTTCTGAATATTAGAAAACTCATGTGTTAAAAAAGAATAATTTGTTTTAGATGTCTTCGCTTTAATACACGAGTTTTTAAAGTCCAGAAAACAAGGTTTTCCATCCCTAGAGATAAGTTATACTCTCAAACATTTATCAAAGCAATTTTGAAATGAAAAATTGGAAAGTTTTCAAAATAATGTGCCCCTGAATGTTTTGTTTTCCTTCTGTTTTTCAATCACATGGATTTTTCTCACTAATCAGAATCTAGAGTGCAAGATGTTGTTTTCAGAGCCTCTGTTTTGCATGGTCTTGTACTTGAGAATCTATTCAAGCAGAACAAAAAAAAATTAAAACTGTTGCATGGTTTTTGTTTCTTTAGAACTTACAATAAGATTTTATACTTTTTGGTGTACAGTTAGATGCCAGTGGTAGACCAGATGAGAGCTTTTCTGTGGAGCTCATACGTCCTTTAGCATCCATCTCTGAGGAGAACTTACAAAATGGAAAATCATTATCCTTTTCCCTTCAGAAGGGACAGCTGAGAGCTAATGTTTGTTTCCGCCCACTGCACTCTGCCACATTGGAGGTATAGTTAGATACTTATGATGTTTATGAACTTTTAGTTATATGTTCTACTGTGCATCTATAGTGGCAGGCAAGAAGGAAATCTTACAATGTGACTTGAACTCAAATGAATGAGCTGGTTTTCAGGTGCGCCATTTGCCACTAGACGAGCTGGAGCTGGCTTCACTAAGAGGAACAATACAGAGGGTAAGGTGTTTTGTCAGCCTTGCCATTAGTAATGGAGTGGGGAAAAGAATGACAGACAAACAGCTACCTTATTTTTTTCTTCTTTCTTTTTGTTTATTAAATTGTTTCACTTGAGGTGAAACTAATTCTTTCTTTTATGATGCCTATTTACGTCCTCAACCAATAACTTTTTCTGTTGCTTATGAGATATATCAGCAAAAATCAAAGGGTAATTTGGCTGAAGGTTCTTATGTTTCTTCGTTATTTTTCTTTTGGCATTCTTCCGAAAATCATTAAGCAAAGAAGCACCAGGATGTGCAAACTTTTTTCCTTTGCTTTACATTTATGCAGTTTTGTCCTCCTAGAAGCTATAGTTCATATGTATCCATTCAGTAGGGGAGGGATCATATGCTTCCCCAAAGATCTTAACATGATTTAGATTAATATTCCTCTAGCACATTGCATGTCATGTAAAGCTCAGTTGTAGAAGATCTAGATTGTCTGCAAGGAAACATTGTGTCGTGCTAGATGGTTTTAAATTTTGAAAGTTACATATAACCTTTTTACCACCATGTCCGTTTTGTTTCAAGAAATTGTTGGGGGCCATATTGATCGGAGATCATAGTTCCCATATTTCTCCTCAAAGATACTGATAGTAATGTAAATTATTCTGAGGGAGCATCTTCAAGTTGAGCATGGAAGGAGAGACTTGGTACACTGGTTAAGTTGATGCCATGTGACCTAGATGTCATTGGTTCAAGTCATGGAAATAGCCTCTTGCAAAAGTGCAAGGGAAGGCTGCGTGCAATAGACTCAAATGGGTCTCTCTTCCGTGGACCAGACACATAGCTGGAGCTTTATGCACCTGGCCCTCCTTTTATCTTCAAGTTTCATCATGTGTTTGCTTACTGCCAGTTGAAGTTATTTCATTTTTTGTTTGGTAGTTTAAATCTGTGCCTAACAATACTTATGTAATGCCAGGCAGAAATTCAGCTTAATTTCCAGAAAAGGAGAGGACATGGCTTGCTTTCTGTGCTTAAACCAAAGTTCAGTGGTGTGCTTGGTGAAGCTCTAGATGTGGCTGCGAGATGGAGTGGTGATGTTGTAAGTGACTTGACCATGAGTGTGATATCACATACTTTAGTTAATTAGTTAAGAGTCTAGATAGAACATATTTATTGAATAAATGTTTTCTGTTGGTTTGGGTTCAAAGAAGAGATCGTTATAAACATTTACAACTTGTTTACGTACAAAGTCATCACTACTTTTCCCATCTGTGACAAATTCTTAGCTTGGCTGTTGATAACAACTAGGATTTTCAGTAATGACATCATTACCTCTATTCTACATTGAGAATTTTCTCCCGGTTCATGTTACTGAGCATCATACTACACTTTGTTAATAAGAAAAGCATGGCGCAGCATTTTTTTTCTTTTTCCTTGGGACTCTGATGCTTTTCTGGATTGAGCCTCATTACAAGTATTTTTTTTCCACTGCTGAAGAATGCTACTCCGTATATGAGACTTGCTAGTATAGATATCTGGAAGAGGTGGGGGCAAATATCTGTGTTTTTGTTGGTCCTTTTACAGTAGAGTTTAGCTGGAAAAGGTATCTGTCGAGCAGGCCTTCGGAATAATATTTTGTGCAAATGGACCATATGAATCATGTGGCTGATGTTAGTACATGACATTTCTCCTAGATTACAGTTGAAAAAACTGTATTGGAACAAACAAATAGCCGCTATGAGCTTCAAGGTGAATATGTGTTACCTGGCAGTCGAGATCGGCACCTTGCCAGTAAGGGAAAGGGCGGTCTGTTTAAAAGAGCTATGACTGGACACCTTGGTAGTGTTATTTCTTCAGTAGGAAGATGGAGAATGAGACTTGAAGTTCCTCGAGCTGAGGCGGCGGAGATGCTTCCACTTGCAAGATTACTATCTCGCAGTACAGATCCTGCTGTTCGCTCTAGATCAAAGGTACTTTCTTTTGCTTATTAATTTTGGCCATGCTATAAATAAAATTATGAACATCATACAGATTGCTGGTGTTGATTTGAAATATGTATTTAGTTTACAAGTGAGTTCAACCATCAGAGAGCTTTTGCTAGAAATTTTCTTTTAACTAGTTAGCTGCATTGGTGCAGAATTCGTCTTTTTTACTTTTGGTGGAAAAGAATGTTGCAATGTCTACTTGCAATACATCACTGCAATGGTGTTTTATGTTCTTAATTGCAATTTAAATTATATACTGTTTCTGTTTTCCTAAAATTAGTGCCACTATTTTGATGGCCCTTATGCTAGTTTCAGTAACTAGTGTTCCTTTGGGTACACAAGTATCATAAGCAATGCTATTGGAAAAATTGAAATCTGTTAAGTATCTGTTCTAACCAAAACTACGAATTTGATCATAGATGTCAAATTTTGGGAAGGTAATGTGTATTGCTGCTCATCTGAATTGAGATTCTTGCATAAGCATAAGCGCCTAAGGTCTAATTAGCCAATGTCTGCCTCATTAAGAAGGAAAGTTTCAGACGTAGAATATTTAATTACCTACTTGAATTTTGGCTTTCTGTGTATTTTTGTGTCCTTGTATGTCTTTATTTTTATTTATTTGTGTTGTTATTCACTTATTCTGTCTGTTTTGTTTTTGTTTTTTGGCGACCACAAATATCTGGCAATGGGATACAAGGCAGTGAATCCAGCTACTTCCTTTTTACAGTCATATTTTATACTATAATGAGAGATGTCTAGTGTTTTTGACGTCTGTTCCAAACGTGTTCTTTATTATTAGCATTTCTGCTTGATGGCATCTGCAGGACTTCTTCATCCAAAGTTTGCAGTCAGTGGGGCTATCCACCGAGAGTTGTCTAGACTTGCTTGAGGTACTTTGTTGGAATCGCATCTTTGTTTCTAAATTAAAGGATGCAATGGAAAGTACTAGTGAATAACTGATAATGTGCCAACCCTGTTGGGCATGGAATGGAAATTTTTAATTGTCTTGTTCATCAGTTATGCTACAACTGCATATATGTTTGGGTTTATTATTCTGTATGCATCTAAAAAGCTGTTTGCAATTCAGGTTATCAGGAACCATTTCTCCCCGTTGGATGAAGTAGTTCTTGAAGAACTAAGTCTTCCAGGTCTGGCAGAACTTAAGGGCCATTGGCGTGGTTGCCTTGATGCTAGCGGCGGAGGCAATGGAGACACAATAGTATGCCTCTTTCAATGTCTCTAGAAATTGAACAAGTTTATTTATTTAGTTTCCTCTCATTTGAAGAATTTGGATGCAAATGGTAAATAACAACATTCATGGCATCCAGGAACTTGCACGCCAACAGCGCCAAACTCTTTTTGTTACTAAATTTCTATTTTGTAATCGAGATAACCATAATCAATTTTTTGATGTTTAGATTAATTCAGATTAATTTCTTAAATCATGAATGACTTCAAAAAATCTGATGCTTCTATACTGCTAATGTTTTCTTTTTCCGATATTGTGAGTCTTAACATACTATAAGTAAATAGCAGAAAATTGGAAATATTTTTTATGTTCTCCTGAATTAGAGGGAGAAAGGTACCTTATTTGTCCCCAAAAGGAAGACAAATTTTTGAACCTTTGTTATCTTAATCAAATTAGACATAAACCTGTAACATTATAACTATATTCTATTTATGGAAGTATTGATGACACTATGAATAGTGTTTATTTTGACTAATTCTCCTTCCAGTTATTCAAAACACCTTTAACTTTCATCTTTTTTACATTTAAGGCATTATCTTGTTTGTGACATATGTATTTGTTATTACTCTTTTTTGAACGAGTATTTGTAATTACTCTTTCTCACCTAATGTCCTAAATCAAAATGAAGATCTTAAGATGATTTAATTGAATTTTTTTTTATTTTGCGTTGGTGTTTTGGTTTTTTTTAAGTCGGATCGATTTAAATTGACAAAAAACATTATCAACTTCTTAACTTTTACAGAAAAGATACTTGGTTTTATGCATATTATAATGAATTCTGATTTGCACTGTATTGTGATCACTACTTTTTTTATCTTCGGACTTTTAAATTTTTCTACCTTACATTATTTTTCATTCACCATCTTCATTTTTTTTTACTTTTCATGTCTAGATATAACAGAATCGGAATATGTACTACTCCTATATCGTTAATATATAGTAGTAAAGTAACTTAAATAAAATATTGTAGATCTGGGTATAGTTTGAGAATATGTTGAAATTTTTTTAAACTAAAAGAAGTAAAATTTCTAAGAATATCAATGTAAACGTTCATTATAGGTTTTTATGCTTCTCTTAATCAAATTGATGGTAATATTATTTTTTTCAGACTTCTGTATTTATTTTTTTCCTGTTTCTTTCAATTTTGTTTATTAAGATGATTCTCATTTTGTGGTGTTTTTAATCAAAATAAATCTATTTCTTTCTCTTTTCAACTAATATTGCTAATTTGCCTTCTTTCATTTGCTTATTAAATCCCTTTGGCTTATTTCTTTCGTTTTTCTATTAAGCCCTTTTACTTTTTGTAAAGTTTCATGTCTAATTATATTATTTTTAAAAAGTTACTGAAGTTCTTTAGTTTTGTATGAACATTTTCTTACTCGAATATTAAATACTTAAAATTCAGTTACTCGGTCTTTTCTAATTCAAATTAATGTCACCGTTTTCATTTGTTTTCTCAATTTGCTCATTGTTTCTCTGCAATATCTTTGGACCTTACATATCTATCATCTTTTACTACTTATAGTTTAAAGAGTCATTGTTATAATTTACTACTAATTAGTGTCTTTTCATTAAACTAATTATTTTATTCGATACACACACACACTCGTATATTAAGTCTCTTGAAATGTTTTTTGTCATTTCTCCCACTTCACTTAGAAAATGTTTACAATATAGTCAATTTGTTTTCAAAATCAGATTACTCAATGTTAAATATAAGTATAAAATATCTAATGAATGTTGAATATATATATTTTATAAATTGTATATTACTCGTATATATTTAGTCACTGTGAAGCGCGGGAAAAGAAATCCTGGTGTTTTCTAAAGTTCAGCTTTAATATAAAAGCTATCCAAGAGGATTTACAGATGTGCAGTGGAAGGAACAAATGTCAATTACACATGCTGTAACACATCCTTAATGCTTCTACGATAAAATAATAGTATCCAACCCTTTGGATGGGGGAATTGCTCTTGTTTGTCTTGTTATAGGTGGTATATTCCTGCCTTAGATCAAGGTGCTTATTTGTACTTCATATTTTGGTGAGACTTGTTACATGTTGTGAGCTGGGCTTGAGTTTCATGGTTTAGCATGGTATTGGAGTCCATGGCGGTTGTTGGCCCATGTCTGTTACCCCCATTTCCATGGTCCACCTGATAGACACGTAGGCCACTTACACGTGAGGGGGCGTGTTTCCCAAGCGTTCAATAATTGGTGTTTTATATTGTGGTCAGCCCTTGCCACTCATTTCCTAATGGTAACCCTGAATGATGATAAAAGAATTCTGAGAATGGGGTAGGGTAAAGAATGAAGAATAAATCGAAGAGATGAAATCTGGGAAAAGTATAAAACATGATATTCATTTTCTCACTTCTGGTAAAGTCAAGTGATGGTTCAAATATGACTATAGCCAAACTCTAATTTGTGTTAGTTAAGATTGAGGAACAAGTTTAAAGTACACAATAGCCTCAGCAGTGCAGATGCAACTATTTGGCGTGGCACGTACTAGTACTTAGAAGCACCAAAGTGGTTTACTATATGGTACAGTTCTTTGTGATTAATGCATGTCATTCAAGTGTTGGTCTCAACTTTTTGTTTCATGGTTTCAATTGGTTTCTAATGGAGTAGAAATTTTCTTCTCTTCCTGGAAATATTGTTTCATTGCTTTTCGATGCTTCTATTCTTATTGAGATCGTTTTTCCTCTGGTATATATTAGTATTTCTGTCTGCTTACAGGCAGAATTTGATTTTCATGGAGATGATTGGGAGTGGGGAAGCTACAAGACTCAACATGTGGCGGCAGTTGGAGCATACAGTAATGATGATGGTTTTCGTCTTGAGAAGATTTTTATCCAAAAGGAGGATGCCACAATCCATGCTGATGGAACTTTGTTGGGACCTAAAACAAATCTTCACTTCGCTGTTCTGAACTTCCCTGTTAGTCTAGTCCCTACCCTGGTTCAGGTGATTGAATCATCAGCAAATGAGGCTGTTCATTCTTTGCGACAATTATTAGCACCAATTAGAGGCATTTTGTACATGGAAGGGGATTTGAGGGGAAGCCTCGCCAAACCTGAGTGTGATGTGCAAGTAAGGCTCTTGGATGGTGCCTTTGGGGGCATTGATCTGGGCCGAGCTGAGATTGTTGCTTCGTTAACTTCAGCTAGCCGTTTTTTGTTCAATGCTAAGTTCGAACCCACCGTCCAGAGTGGTCATGTCCACATACAAGGAAGTGTTCCTGTTAACTTGGCTCAAAAGAACATTCCTGATGAGGAAGAAGCTGAAGAAGAGAAAAGCAGGCCTGCTTGGGCCCCAGGGTGGGTGAAGGATAAGGGCAAGGAGCTAGCTGATGAAGCAAATGAGAAAAAGTCTTACAGGGAGAAAATAGAAGAAGGCTGGAATGCTCAACTGGCTGAAAGTCTTAAAGGATTAAACTGGAACATCTTAGATGTAGGAGAAGTTAGAATTGATGCCGATATTAAGGATGGAGGTATGATGTTGTTAACTGCTCTGTCTCCATATGCAAACTGGGTTCATGGAAATGCTGATGTCATGCTTCAGGTTAGTCAGCTTGTTTGCTTTTAGGTCTCAAGCTATTTAAAGTTCCAAATTTCTTATTTATAAGAAAAGATCTGAAATTCATTTCAGAACTTGCAAATATTTCATCATATTTATCCTATATTGGCAGGTCAGAGGAACAGTTGAGCAGCCCATGCTTGATGGATCTGCATCATTCTACAGGGCATCTATATCGTCTCCTGTGCTGAGGAAACCACTAACCAATTTTGGTGGCACATTACATGTCAAGTCAAATAAGTTATGCATCATGTCATTGGAAAGCAGGATGAGCAGGAGGGGCAAACTGTTTATAAAAGGGAATCTGCCACTTAGAACAAGTGAAGCATCAGCTGGTGATAAAATTGACCTGAAGTGTGATGTTCTAGAAGTACGAGCAAAAAACATTCTAAGGTTATTTCTAGACACCGAGATTATTGGCTGCTGCATCAGCTTTTCTTGTTTTGTGTCGGTCTTGATGAAGAGCATTCTTGTAAAAAATACTAGCAAAGTTGTTAATGCATGTTTGTTTGTTTATCTGCTACTGTCGTCCACTAAAATTTTTTGAGGTTGCTGTAGATACCACTGCTTTATCTGCTCTCCCCTGCAACCTATTTTCACCATTGATGATATTATAGGGTTAACTAATTGTTTTCGCTTAACAAACAGTGGACAGGTTGACACACTATTGCAGATAACTGGTTCCATTCTGCAACCAAATATCTCAGGGAACATAAAACTGAGCCACGGAGAAGCATATTTGCCTCATGATAAAGGGAATGGAGCTGCACCTCTTAACAGACTGACATCAAATCAGTCCAGAATTCCAGGTTCTGGTATCAACCGAGCAGTTGCATCTAGATACGTTTCACGCTTTTTCAATGCAGAGCCTGCATCTTTGAGGACCAAGCTCCAGCAGCCGTCTGGTATGGTTGTCCAGTTATCTTCTCCTGTGCATAATATTGTCTTTACTGTAAATGGGTAGGGTTTTGTTGACACTTTTGAGTTGAAGTTGTTCTAGGCGTGCTTTGAACACTTCCTGTCTTGCAGTTGAAAAAACAAGGGAATTTCCCATTAAGGCTTTCGTAGAGTAATCCTGAGATGTAAATTGAACCCTTTTTTCCTGGGATCAAAATGAAACGCTTTTGGGGCTGATGATGGAAATAGGGAGATATTTGGAGGTTAGGAACCAAAGCCTACTTACCCTGTTTATGGAGAGCTTGTGAAAATGTTCTATGCAACGGTCAAAATTTCAACGAGCTCAAGAAGAATGCATGGTAGAAAATTTGGCATATCTTCACGTTCATCGAGTGTTTATTTTGGTTCAGGATCAGCTGCCGACACATAAAGTGGATGAAGCTCTAGGCTCTAAGCAAAAATAGTACTGTATAAAATCAATTTCCTGATAATATGCATTTGTCACAGAAGAAGCCTGGAAAGACTAGATTATTAATTTTAGAGAAAGTTTCAATTATCATCAGTATAACCCTTTACGTGATTTTTGCATTACAAAGTTTGTTTTTTTTTATATTTTAAAAAAATAACTTATCTGACCTAAATAGAATTTCTTGTGAATTTCAGTTAAGTCGTCTGAAGGAGCTAAAGATATGCAAAAGGTGAACATTAAACCCAACATCGATGTCCGCCTTAGCGATTTGAAACTTGTTTTGGGACCAGAGTTGCGAATTGTCTACCCTTTGATTCTCAACTTTGCTGTTAGTGGTGAGGTTGAATTGAATGGCCTAGCTCATCCAAAGTGGATAAAACCAAAAGGCATTTTAACGTTTGAGAATGGTGATGTGAATCTTGTGGCAACACAGGTCTGTTTTATTTATCTTATTATTTTTTTTCTCATGTCCTAATCTATCTTGTGCTTTTAACTTCCCTGTTACTCTGCAGATTGACTATGGCATTCTACCTCTCTTTGATCTTTCCAATACAGGTCAGGCTTAAGCGGGAGCATCTGAACATGGCCAAATTTGAACCCGAGCTTGGTTTAGATCCTATGCTAGACCTAGTACTTGTTGGATCTGAATGGCAATTCCGAATTCAAAGTCGGGCCAGCAATTGGCAGGAGAAACTTGTGGTTACTTCAACACGCTCTGTAGAGCAAGATGTCCTATCTACCAGCGAGGTAGCGTGACATAAATTTTTCTGATTTAATCATTTTTGGTTCTTAGATACGGCTGAACTGTAGCCTGCAGAATTGTTTCTCTACCATTTATTTTCCTGTTGCTTGAAAAAATTTGCATAGCACCACGACTCAGGAATATTTTATTCCCAATTTATGAAGTATGAGTTTGTCAGTTGGAATCATAATCTACAGGTCTACCTATAGGTTTGATCAGATTACTTGAGAGTGTGGAATATCCTTCTGGTTAAAAAATATTCTATTATTTTGCAGCAAAAGAGTGCCTTGACGTGAATATTTGGAAAGCCTGTAGGAATACCTTAAGAAATCTCATATTACTAGCTCTTGGTTCAGACCGGAGTTTCTTTGTGTCCAATGTACTCTGTAACCATCTTGAGAAACTTTGCAAACTTTTGTATGCATCAAAGCATTATACCACTGCTCAATTATATTGGCCCAAGGCTTTAGAGACATGACAAAACAAAGAAAACGTTTTAGCACTAGTAACTAATGATGTGTTTATGTGTATTTAGGACTGAATTATCTCAACAGTTTCTCTGGTGTGACTGAACTTGAGTCTTTTAACTTGATGAATTTGCATTGCTGCACTCATCACATGGGACCATAACGTATTGCAATTCTTATATGAACATTCTTGTTTGCATAGGCTGCTAGAGTGTTTGAAAGCCAACTGGCAGAATCCATATTGGAAGGTGACGGCCAGCTTGCATTCAAGAAGCTTGCAACTGCGACACTTGAAACACTTATGCCGAGAATAGAAGGGAAGGGAGAGTTCGGTCATGCACGATGGAGGCTGGTCTATGCACCTCAGATTCCTAGCTTGCTCTCAGTTGACCCGACCATTGATCCTCTTAAATCTTTGGCCAGTAACATCTCTTTCGGAACACAAGTCGAAGTTCAACTCGGTAAACGTCTTCAGGTTAGTTAGTTAGTTGCCATTCTGAGTATCTGTATTTTCAATTGGGATTCTTGTTTAGTATCTAAAGCATACATCTTTCCGTTTGTATCAGGCCTCTGTTGTGAGGCAGATGAAGGACTCAGAGATGGCTATGCAGTGGACGCTAATCTACCAACTGACGAGCCGCCTACGAGTGCTGATCCAATCTGCTCCCACAAAACGCCTTCTTTTCGAATACTCAGCTACATCGCAGGATTGATTGCCATCTTCCATCCCAAATTTGGATGGAAAGTAAGTAATCTTTTGCTTATGGGTAATCACATTAATGCTTTCTTGACAGCAGTTAGTAAATATTAGATTTTTCCTATTCTTAGCTTAGAGGCATCAATGACCTTCCTTGTTTATATTTCAAGTCATTGATCTTTGTACAGATGCAATGCTCAGTTAAATCAAATATATGGAGTAGTTGATAATTCTTCAACAAGCAACTCCAGACCAGACTGTACTTTATTACTCCTCTCGTTAAAAAAATCAGCCATTTGTTTTGACAGTTTCAAAGTATTTAATTTATAATTTTTTTCACAAATGTTCAGACACTGAAAATTAAATATTTCATGTGTATCATAATTTAAAATCTAAATTTTTAAAATATATTTTTTATGAATTTTTTAAAACTATTTATAACTGTTAAAATTTAAGTCAAATATTGAATCTTGAAACAGTCAAATGATTAATTTTTTTGCGAATTTACGAACTGAGGGAGTAGTTTATTTCGCTGTGTTGTAGCCAGCCAACCACTTCCAGCAGTAATTATATGACGGGAGAGAAGGTGGCAATTTTTGAAAGTAAGCTGACATAATTATCTTTAAGGATGTCCGTGGGATGAGTTATTGGTAATGGCAATGGGTCGGAGCTTCCGCGGATGGTGATGGTTGCTCATCCACCTTCACCATCCGCGGGTTTTTTTACCTTCACGGTTTGCGGGTTTTTTCCTAACGGATGTAATTTTACTCCACATCCACCATCCGCTATTATTTACACACATGGACATCTGTGGATACTTTCACATCAACATCAATTCTTCTTAAACATAATTAGATATGTAACATAACAACATCCATACATAATTTGATAAAACTCTCAAGTCTAACTACAAGCTAACAACACTATAGAAATGAAATTAACTAGATAACATAATTCCACTAATATTAATTCCAATATTGTTGATTACATCCAAGACATCAAAACGTGATCGCTAGGGGTGAGATCGAGCCGAGCCTGAACCTGGCAGGCTCGAGCTCATGAAAATCAGGCTCGGCTCTAACTCTGCTCGAACTTCATCGAGCTCGATTTTTCGGGCTTGAGCTCGGCTCGAAAACTCGTGAGGCTCGATTATAAAGTTCGGCTCGATAAGACTTGAAGTAGCTCGTGAAGCTCAAAAAATTGAGATATATTACATTAATTCAATAAAATATTCTTAAATTTCACGAGCTCAAGCTCGAATCTAATAGGCCTGGGCTCGGCGCGGCTCGGCTCGTTTGTTAGGTCCGTGTAGGCTCGCGAGCCTCATCGAGCCGAACCTCTGAGGCTCGAGCACGGTTCGTTTAACAAACGAGCCTAAAATATGGCTCGAGCTCAAGGCTCGAAAAAGCTCGGTTCCACAGGCTCGTTTGAGCTCGAGCCGAGCTCGAATGGGCTCGGTTCGTTTCTCAGCCCTAAACGCATAGTTAAAAAAAATCGGAGCAGACCGGTTAAACCGTTGATAATTATGCATTATCAGTATATATTTGCCCTCATTTCACGTGCTTTATCGATAATTATGCTAGTACTTAGTGTGGACGCAAGCATTTTTGCAGGTATTCGGTGTTGGATATCAAAAGGGGTGAATTCTGATGTAAAAAGAGCCATGAAGAGAAAGCTGAGGACGAAATTGCAAAATCTAGAAAAGTTCAAGAAATGGTGAAAAAAAGGGTCGGGCGGCACCCAGGCGACCCCTTGTCCAAAGGTCGGGCTATCGCCCGGACCTAGAGAAATCCCACGGAAAATCCTGGAGCCGGGCGGAGGTCAGGCGACCCCCGTCCAAAAGTCAGGCGGTCGCCTGACATCATTTTGCGGAGGTTCAGGAGGCCAGGCGGTTGCATGGACGCACTTTTCGGGAATGGTCCACTCTTCTTTTCTTCAAAAAATGAGGCTTTAAATGACGTTTTTGTTTTTCCACATCTCTTCACAACTCCACACATTAGACTTGCTCTTAAACCCGTTTAGGGTTTCTTGAGCTCTCTTTTCTCCTCCCTCTTTATTTTCTACGAATTTGAGGACTTTATGAAGGATTGAAGACTTGATTTCTACTCTCTAGCTTCTTCATTCCTCTTCATCTCTTGCTTTCATTTTTGGTCATTGTTGTGAATAGCTTGAATTTTGATTAGTTCATCATCCCTAGGGTTGGTTAGCATGTTGTTGTGTTGCTAGATGATTTATAGTTGTTTGGTTATTGATTATACATGATTGGTAGCATTTTCTTGAGCCTAAAGAAGGTAGGGTTAGAGTAGTAGGCTAACTACTCTACCATGCCCACCAAGTGTTCAATGAAATGCTTGAGAGGGCATTTTATTGAATTGATCAAAAGAAATTGGTTAGATACTCTAGGATTATTTGAGAAGATAATCTAGGGTATTAGGAGACATCAATTGACTAAACTTAATGTCTTCATAGTTGATGCAAGTGAAGAGATTCTATTTGGTCTTCTATGGAGAGGATGATTCTAACTTAGGAGGTTAGAACTTCTTAATTATCCAACTTCTCTAACTTATCATATATCACAACTTAACACTCCATCTAGTAACCTCAACTCTAACTAACCCTAAGGAACTTTTATTTTTCATAATTGTTTGTTACATTGCATCCTAGTTTTATTTGCATTAGTGATAGAAGTAGACTTAGTTAATATAGATTCATCATCCATCTTATCACTTGTCATCTAAATCGAAAAACATCAAAAATATTGCATTTAACTAAACTTCATAAATTGCACTACAATCTCTTGAGTTCAACCCCACTCACCCTAATACAATTGCACACCTTGCACTTGAGGTTAAATGAGTTTTATTACTTGATATTATGCTTAATACATACACATGTAAAATACTCGTCAACCGTGAACCGGTTGCATGCCCGGTCCGGTTATTGGATTTGCACCACATTGGTTAAAAATCGGTTAAAACCGGGCAAAACCGTTTAAACCGCAAACCAATGAACTGACGGTTCAACAAAAATGAGGTGAAAAAACTCTAATTTAAACTTTTTTAAAAAAAAACTCAAATTTAATCGAGGAGTGAGAGTCAATATTAGGGTTTTATCTACTTAACTCTAAATCATGCACAAAGTTTTATTTTTTGTACAAATAAGCCCTTATATTCTTTACAATTATTACTTTAACCTTTCATCTTTTAAGTAAATAATAATAGTTCTTTTTTATTCTTAAAAATATGCACTATTATATGAATTACTTTGTTACAGTTCTATAAGATGAGTACTTTATTAATAATTTATAAGAATATAGAAGTAACTGTCCAACCACCGGTTCAACCGATTCGACCGATTAAATCTTGAACCACTAATTTTACAGTTCAATACCAGGTTCGGTTTTTTTAACCATGCCTTAACGTGACATCAATCGCACATGTGATTTATTTGTTTTATCCGTCCTAATATATCAAAAAATAAACTTGCGAATTCCATTTTGTCAGAGCAAACTAAAACCGGATATATATATATATATATATATATATATATATATATAATTGAAGTACCGAACTAACAATCATATGTGTTAGAGTTTGAGAATAATATCTGGTAATGAGCTAGAGTTGTTGGTTTGGTATAAGTTATAAAGTTGTTGGTTTGGTATAAGATATTGAGTATAATTTGTTTGCGGGTTGGGGAGATTCGCGAATTTGCGGACAGTGGAGCTCCGTAGTGCGAATGGGTTAAATCCACCTCCACCTCCACGAACATTAGCGGGTCAAAAAATCATCCACCTCCGCAAACTCATGGATAAAATTCGTGGTTTAATCCGCGAGATGCGGTGTGGGTCTCTGCGGAATACGGTTTACTCCAACCCACTGTTATATTCCTATGAGTCCTCCGAGAAAAAAAGAATCATTTAAGTTATGTACAATATAGAATATAAAATGTCAATCATCCCAATTATTGTATATCAAAAAGAGCACTTATTTAGTTTAGTTTTGAAACTTTAGAAATCAATAAATTTCAATAAATGTGTAAAAGCATGTGCATTGGCTTTAAAAAATGATTATACAAATTAATTTGATTCTTAACTTCTATCCTTATTTTTAGAATCAATATCCTATCGAATGGTGGGATTTTCTTTTCTGCCATCACCTATTTTTATAAACATATCAAATAATGTTGAGGGGACTTCACGGGCTTGAAGTCGTCAATGAGGCCCAAATAATCCAGGCCCAGTACCATTCGGCACAGGCCCAGTGCCTGGTTCATTACTGACAATACTCGAAAAATCAGAAAAGCCCTTCCATTCCATTCCACTGCATTCCATTCGTGTATAGATAGATATATAGTATATTTGATGAATACGAATCGGAAAGTGGCACCGATTCCAATTCCATAGAGGAATAGGAGTCTACGTCTGTGGCCAACGCCGCCGGTTATATATACATGGCATCCCACCCAGTACTGCATCTCATAATTAAACATCGATCAATTCACGATCTTCTCCCCAATTTTCCAGCAAGAAATCAACATGACATCGTCGGCTAGGGTTTTGAAGCTGCAGTCCTCCGACGGCGAAATCTTCGAGGTGGATGAGCACGTGGCGGTCCAGTCGGTGACCATCAAGAACATGATCGACGACGACTTCGATGGCAGCGGCGTGTTTCCGCTGCCGAACGTCAGCAGCGGGACACTGTCGAAAGTGATCGAGTGGTGTCAGGAGCACGGTAAGGAAGGCGCGACGGCGGCGGAGTCAATGAAGGAGTTCAAGAAGAATTTCATGGAAATGGCGTTGGACGATCTGTACGATACGATCATGGCCGCCAACTATCTGAACGTGATGAGTTTGTTGGATTCGTGCTGCCAGAGAGTCGCCGACTTGGTGAAAGGCAAGACTCCAGCTCAGATCCGAGCCACCTTCAACATCGTTAACGACTACACTCCTGAAGAAGAGGAAGAAATCCGCAAGAATAATTCATGGGCCTTTGATTGATTGAGTGATCATTGAATATTAATTCATTCATCGCTTGTTAATTGATTGGGAAATTAATTTTTCATTGCATGCTAATTAATATGATCAGTACTAGTTGAGTTGGTTTGATTTGTGGCTTTATTATCTTAATTAGGAGTACGTAAAGGATTAATTAGTACAAGTTCCAACTTGTTTATAAATTTCTTTCAGAATGCAATTATAATGTAGATTCATATTGGCTAGCTTTTGATGATCTTCTTGAGTTTGAAATTACTAGCTAGTAAATCCTAATTAATCAGCTTTATAGTTTGGAAGGAAGAAGAACTAATTTAAATATATGAAGATGTTTACAAGATATATATCCAGCTGGTTTAACATATCGGTCAGCCTCAGTTTAAGCAAACATGTCTGAGAAATATTAACTGATCTTGCTAATGATATGAGATGCTTGTTTGCTATTCCCTCTCCCAAATGGGCTATCACCACATCAAAATGTTTTTATGCCAAAAAAATGGACTTCTTTAGATGAACAAACAAACTAAGCATGACTTAAGTCTCAATAGCTACTAGAGCTCTCTTCTTTAGATGAACATAATCCAACCTACCTTCCCAAAAGCTTAAGGCTAGTGAGATTATTAAAACAAAGAACTTTAACCAAAAGAAGTTTGCAAAAATCCTAGAAGATAAGAAATCAGAACGATAGAAATATAAAATTGATGAAAAATAAAGATTCGTAAGTGGGTCTGTACTTCACGAATGATCGCCAACTGCCATAAGGCTTGAAAAAAGGATCCATCCGCAGCATTTGTATTAGAGTTCAAGGCTTTCGTCCCCTTCCGCTAAAGGCACGCAAAGCGTGCCTAAAAGAGCTACTTAAAAGTATTAATAGATTGCAATGCTTCTAATAAAATTGAAATGATTTTGTGTTGGGAACGAGGTTAGGAAGAAGGTCGCGGTAGAATTTTTTACAAGGATTTTCTTATTCGAGCACTTAGCAACATCCGAACGACAGCTTGTAAATGGAACTACTCTCCATATTCAAGTTAATTTAAAAATGAAAAAAAAACTAAGTATATTTTTATAACATAAAAATGAACGAAAAATCGTTTAGAAATGATTGAGTAATGAATCTAGAGAAATGGAATATACTGATAACCTACCTACCTTTTAGCTACTTAATTTTTAGGCATCAGATTACGTTCATAATTAGTTAAAGATTTTTGGGATTATGTTAACCACAAAATCACAACAAAAGATCTTAAAGGAGGAATTAAGGTGGATGCATTTCAAGTATAAATAAGTGTGGTTCACCTTCCCAAATTCTTCATCACCCAATTAATTCACAAGTGCTAGCTAGCTAGTGATTTGAGAATTATTAATTAAGCCAAATATATATTTGATCATAGAATTATGTCATCAAAGGTCCGATATTATTCAATGTTGCTAGTGCTAGCGGTGGCTCTAGTAATTAGCAGTAGTGGTAGTAGTACGACATGGGGGGTGGCAGTGGCGATGGCTTCTTCTTCTTCTTCTTCTGATCATGACATTGATGGAGGAGGAGCGCAGCGCCTAGTCCTCCGGTGGATCCACCACCACCTCCAAAGTGCTCATCTGAAGTCACGAGCGTGCCCGGGTGCGAGGAGGCCCTTCTCAGTGCGGGTCATAATGGTCATATTGCCCCTGATTGCTGCAATGCCATCCTTGACATTCAAAATCACAAGTGCTCCAATGACATCTTCCCCATTGATCCTACCATACTCTTCAACACTTTCTGTCTTAATATTCATTAATCACCTCAATCTACACCTAATGCCCTCTACACCTACCCTTCAACTTATTACATTCATCTTTTTTTTTATAATTTCCAAATAATTAAAAGTGTTTCTTTAATTCTCCATTATTATTATTATTATTCGCCAGTTTCCTTATTTAATCTCCATCGTCTAATTAGCTAATTAGTGCATTTGTAAGAGTATTATTTACTCATGAATGAAATATTTATTTCAGTAGTATTGATCTATTTTCCTTTTACGCTTTCCTTATAAGTATTTCTTATCTCTTGATCCATTGCGAGCCATTTAATTGGTAATTTAATTTCCACGATTCCCAATAAGTATCTTAATTCCATGATGTGATTTTTTTTATAAAAAAAAAACTCATTTCGTGTGGTTGGTTTTGAGACTTTGAAAAAGAAACGTTGAGCTATAAGCCTTAAGGTGGTGGAATAGTTTGGCCATTATCAAGTAGGATGACTTGGGGATCTAGTACTCCAAATTTATAAGGGGGGCGACCGATGAACATTCTAGAAATAGTCTGGTGGCGAATTCACAATTTTTTTAGTAATTTCATGCTCCGTAGTACTTAAAACATAAACATTATCTTAAAAAATGAAGGCCATTGTGATCCAAGTGTTGTCGTAAAACGAAGAATATCTGGTTCTCTTGTGAATATTAATGGATAGATGATACTAAATTTCAGTGAAAATATGAAGTTTTAAAAATGACATAATAAATTGAACAAAGTTTTACGATTCTTTTTTCGAACTTTTGTTAGCGGCGGTAGGTTAGTCGGTTAGATTAGGACACTGTCGCCTCAGAGAACCCCACATCACGAGTTCGAATCCATCGGTTTAAACTCATCCGAGGCGAGCGCATGGGTTAAACTCGATTCGTAATGTGGGTAAACCTCCCATGCTCTTAAGAATCAGGGACTCGGCCCAAGATTTCTTGCGCAGCAACACTCACCTCTCGCGACACATACCGCCATTTAATGAAAGTGCTGCAGACAAGTTTTCACGATCCTCTGGAGAAAGAATTTTTACTCCTTCCATGACAAACATATTATCACAACATAAAAAATAAAATAAAAAAATCACATCATAAAAGCTACTTATTGATACGAATATAAAGGTTTTGAGGTAAAATAAACAAAAGCCTCAACTAAGTGGTATATGCTTTACAGAAAAACCAAGGACTGAATTGGCAATATGGAATGTTAGTGTACATATCAGCACATGCATTTTTCATTTTGCACGCGGCAATCGTAGATGTTTTATCGGGGATTCACAGCAGCATCAAAACACTCAACCAACCAAAGTGAAAGTCTTCAGCTCTCGTGAACTGATCAAACACTATTATTATTACTTTGATCTGTTCTGATTTTTATCGTATGGCCAGCAGAACATTTCGGATTATTACATCTCCATTTCCCACTACACACACATATATATATAATCAAATCAGATTATTCTCACACTTCCAAATCTCAATTTACAATTTCAGTATTCAACATCAATCATATACTCCTCATGATAATTACAATCTTCCAAACCAGTCCCTGATCTTTTATTACATGCTAGAGTTGGTCCATTGGTTTGTATTAATGAACAAAAAGATCCAGATATTTACCCTTCTAACCACTCTCACCTTCATCTCCCTCACTCTCCACAAGCTCTTCCATGGCCCAAGAACCAGTTCCATCTTCAGAGCCCGACATCTCCTCCACTCCCCCGACAATATCGCCTCCACCGCCGAGTTCTTCGTCTCCATGCCACCTTCCTCGAGGTTCGAGAACGCTCGGCTTCAGACGGCCTACATTGCTCTTCAATCTTGGAAAAAGGCCATGATTTCCGACCCGAATAATGTCACTTCCGATTGGGTCGGGCCCAATGTGTGCAGATACACCGGAATCTTCTGTGCTCCGGCGGTTGACAACCCGAAAGACTTGACAGTCGCCGGAATCGATCTCAACCACGCCGATATCGCCGGGCATCTTCCAGCTGAAATTGGAATGTTGAGCGAGATCGCGCTTCTTCACCTCAACTCCAACCGGTTCTGCGGCCGAATCCCCGATAGCTTCCACCGCCTGAAACTTCTGTTCGAGCTTGACCTCAGCAACAACCGCTTCGCCGGTGTATTCCCCTCCATCATCCTCAACCTCCCCGGCTTGAAATTCCTCGATCTCCGATTCAACGAATTCGAAGGGGAAATCCCGGAAGCTTTGTTCGACAAAGATCTCGACGCCATTTTCATCAACGACAATCGGTTCCATTCCGGAATTCCCGCCAATATCGTGAACTCGCCGGCATCCGTCATCGTCCTCGCCAACAATCGCTTCTCCGGCTGCCTCCCTCCTTTGAATCTCACAAAAATGGCGGACACTCTTGAAGAACTCGTCCTCACCAACAATGGTCTGAATGCATGTCTGCCCAAAGATATTGGGCAGCTTAAGAAGATGAAGGTTCTGGACGTGAGCTATAACGAACTGGTCGGCCATATGCCAAAATCAATTGCAGAATTGACGGAGCTGCAAGTGCTTAACGTCGAACATAATATGTTGTCCGGGAGAGTTCCGCAAGATCTATGTCAGCTACAGAATCTGGCTAGTTTCAGTTTCGGACACAATTTCTTCACCGTAGAACCAGAGGCTTGTTTGAATTTGGATTACTCCGATGATGAGAAGAATTGCTTGAGAACGAGGATGAACCAGAGATCGCGATTACAGTGTAAAGTTTTCTTGTCTCGGCCGATGGTGGACTGCAATTCCTTTTATTGCAATCATCAGGCTCCGTCTTCTCCAACACCATCGCCGTCACCGTCACTGCCGACACCGCCTTCTCCTGCAGCTGTCTGTAACTGTTCAAATTCAACTCAGCCTCTGCCGCAACCACCAGCCATTCCCGTCCGATCACCTCCACCGATGCCGGCACAGTCACCTCCACCGCAGTCACCACCTGTAGAATCACCTTCACCGCTTCCACAACCCGTTTTCTCTCCACCGCCACCTCTGCCATGCCACGACCAACCAGCAGCCCAGCCCTCCCAGGCACATGACTTCGTGATACTTCCACCGACTGCAGGAGGAAGATATGCTTCACCGCCTCCCCCGCCATCTTATTGACATTGATTCTTTTGAGAAATTCAGGAAAATGATTTAGGCAGAGTCTAGAAATAGCTTTTAACTTGATACGCCTTGTTTTGTAGAATTTGAAAGAACGTAAATTAAAGAAGGTTACGATTAATTTTTTTCAAAGGTTAATTTCTTATGGAATCTTGCATGTTACTTACAAATTATAATAGTGTAATCAAGACCAAATGGACCAAATGATGTCGTTTTGGCCCTAGTATAGCCTTTTATAATTCCTGCAATAAATAGCCCCTCAAATTTTCAAGCTTGGCCAAGATAGTCCAATTAGACTTTTACTTATGGCATATCCTTTAAACATAGAAACTTGGGTTGCGTTTAGATGAGGAAAAATTGTCCATTTTCCTTTATATTTCCGGAAAAATAGAAAAATGAAAAGAAAACGTGTTTTAGTTGTATTTTTCCCCTTTCTTATTTCCTAAGAAATTTGTTTCTGACGACGTTCAAAATATCAAAAAGTTGGAAACGCATATACCGAGTTTCTAATCAGGAAACTCTCCTCCTCGAGGTCCTCGACACGCAGATGCCTTCTCACCGATCGACGAAAAGTTGTAGTTGTTCATGACTTGATTAAAAGGGTGTTGGCTAGCTATATTTGGTGATAAGTTTAAATTCATTAAGATTGGTCATTGAAGGGTGGATCCCAACTTCTATGATTTGTAAAAGATTTAAACATACTGAAATTTGAATGGTAAATTGTTTTCATGTTTCGAGAACAGTGTCTACTTGTATCAAGTGTATTAATGTTTGTTTTCATTTATTTGAATGCATGCTGTTTTAAATTGAGAGGATGCATTTTGATTGTGAGGAAAAGCAGTGGGATAAGTCTTCAATCTTATGAAATACTTGTTGAGTCTATGCTCTTGAAGTTGCTCAACATTGCTTGTGTGGAGAGGAAGGAAGATGACTTGTTTTGCAAGTCAGTCAAAGATGGAGCTCAACATTGAGCGTACCTTAAGTACGTGAAAGGGAGGAAAGAAAATAAGAAGACTTTTAGTTAAATTAGGCTTTTTAATTATTATAGATAAGTTTAGGAGTTTCATAGTTTATCTACAACTATTAGAAATAAGATTTATGTTATTTTAGGATTCCTGTATCATCTAGGATTTGGTTTGCTACAAGCCTATATAAACTTAAGATTGTAAGCACAATAAATCAATGAAGTTTTTCCTTGTTTCAAACGGTTTCTTCTTCTTCACCTTTGTCACCACCAAATACACCAACAAAACTAGTAGTACAAATCTACATTTCTGCAAACTCATTTCCTTGGACTTTACTTATCTCCAACATGAAGCTTCTAATTATCAAAGTTAACTTTTAGAAAAAGTCAGAACTTTATTACTCCCTCCGTCCCATTACTTTTGAAACGTTTTGACTGGGTACGCTGTTTTAGGTGGAGCTGATTTTGAGTTGACTTGGTAGATGGAAGAGAGTGATGAGGGTTAATTGAGTAAATTCATGTACAAAAGTTTACTAAAAAGGGAAAGTGTTTCAATAATTTAGGGATAGCCCAATAAGGACAGTGTTTCAATAATTTTGGGACAGAGGGAGTATAATTTAATCAATATAAATAAAGGTTAAGTTCACCAAATATGTTCTTTCCCTATGAAAATTTTCAATAGTGGGAGTAACTAACCAATGCAGTGTTTGCTTTCATTTCATGCTGCCAGTGTGTGTCTGCTGAAGGTTCCATTTCAGAATCTGATGGGCAGCAAGTGAGATTATCATTTTGGGTCAACCTCACAGTCCCACACAACAACTAAATTAGTTAGGCCATTAATTAGAACAACATGAACTAGCAGTTTAATTAACGGCCCAAGTTAATTATACAAATGTAGGGGTCAGACTACTTCATTTTCAAACTGTCTTCCTTGTCATGATAGACTCTGGTTTATCGGTCTATTCTTTTCCTGGAGTATCTCTCTTTCATGATAGACTGATTTTTAGAGGTTCTCTGTGATGCCCTGGTTTGTAATTTATTGGTTTGCATTAGACATATTTGCATACAACAGCACTGTAAAGTGTGTTAATTTTGGTTGACATTTCATTTTAATCTTGCCTTTCGAGAACATAACATCTTGGACAGATCTTTGCATGTATTGCAGCAAATCACCCTCATTGCTGCAACAACAGCCTGAAATCATGATTATGGGCTGTAACGGCATCCAAGAAACATAATATGAGATTCTTTCTGTAAAAGAAGATGCAATACATGAAGAAATCCGTGCAAATTATCGATCTGCTACACAAAAGGCCTGGGAAGTCGTAGGAATTTCCCGGACACGTGCTGCATATGACAGTGAGCTGTGCGCATCAAGGCGTGAAACAGCTGCTTCTGATGATATCACCTTAGAGGACATGTCTGTTGAGAATGCTGGTGAGCAGCTTGAGCTCTCTTACAAGTGTCGTTGTGGAGACTATTTCTCTGTCGATTCCTTGGATTTGGGTGAGATGGGTTATGTCTTGTTACGGAGAGGGACAGAAGTAACCATTCAAATTCCCAATGCTTCACCAGCATTTATTGTTCTCCCTTGTGGTTCTTGCTCCTTGCAAGTATGCCTGTTGATAAATCCATATTCTAAGGTTTTACTGAGCTAACACGTGTATTGTCACGGACTGATTTCTCAGCTGCTCCGTGCGGCACTTAGACACACCTCCTTGTGCTAAGTCAGCCTCGACCCAACCTTTGGACGCCTTGAAGGTTTTGCGGAAGCTTAAGAGAACTTTGAGAGAGCTAGAGAGCTTTGAAGGAGAACTTGTATTGATTGCTTGGAAATGCTTGGATGGTTACAAATGAGCCCCAAGTGGGGGTATATATAGGACTCCACCTCCTCAATGGACGGTCAGGATCATCTTGATCCAACGGTGGAGATCAATCCTCTAGAGTTCTCTACACTTCTCTTTACATCTCTACACTTATCTACACAAGTCTACTATATCCTAGACTTTCCTAGAAGTCTCTAGAAAGTCTTGGAGAGTGGGAGAGCCTTCCTGGATGGGCCTTGGCTCTCAAATCCGAATTGGGCCTTGGGGCTTGACCCAGAAGTCTTGAGGGACTTTGGGCTTGATGTATGGGCCCGAATTTAAGCTTGAATCCTTGCTGGGCTTAACGGGCCGTGACATCCTCCCCCACCTAATCCAGCGACGCCCTCGTCGCTGTCTCGAGATAAGCTCGGACCTTGTCCCCATGTTGCCATAGGGTGAGCTCATGCTCCCATGTTGCCTCGGTGTCCGGCTGATTCTTCCATTGCACCAAGTACTCTGTATAGCTTGCATGGACTCCTCGCTTGCGGTGAGTACGGTGCGCCAAGATCTTCTCCACCTCACGGTCGAGTGTGGTGGCCACTGATGTTGGAGCTCTATGAGATTCACCCCGAGTTGGATCCTCCTGATCCGGATGGTAGGACTTTAGAAAGCTCACGTGGAAAACGGGGTGGAGCTCCAAGTGGGGTGGCAAGGTGACCCTGTACGCGAGCTTTCCTATTCTTTTCTCTATAGGAAAGGGGCCATCATACCTACGTAGTAAGCCTTTGTGCACCTTGCCATAATTTCGGAAGGTATGTGGAAGAAGCTTTACCATGACCAAGTCTCCTTCATTGAACTCCACATGCCTTCGCTTGCTATCCGCCCATTTCTTCATCTTCTTGGCCGCCTTGGCCAAGCATGCCTTGGCTATCTCGGACTTTTCTTTCCAGCCTTGGGCAAAGATGAAGGCACCAGGACTCCTTCCTGGAGAAGCCGTCGCCATAGTGTGTGGAGCTAAAGGCTGTTGTCCCGTCGCCAACTCGAATGGACTAGCCCCCGTGGACTCACTCTTCTGAAGGTTGTAGGAGAATTGGGCTATATCCAGCAACTTCACCCAATCTCGTTGATTGGCACTCACAAAGTGTCTGAGGTACATCTCCAACAAGGCATTCACCCTCTCTGTCTGCCCATCTGTTTGTGGGTGAAAGCTTGTGGAGAAGTTAAGCTCCGTGCCTAACATCTTGAAGAGTTCCGTCCAAAACTTGCCTGTGAATCGAGTGTCTCGATCGCTTATGATGGAAGTAGGAATGCCCCAATACTTCACCACATGCCGGAAGAAAAGTCTAGCTGCATCCTCTGCTGAAAACTTCTTAGGCACGGGGATGAACACCCCATACTTGCTGAATCTATCCACTACGACCATGATGTTGCCACACTCATCCACCTTTGGCAACCCAACAATGAAGTCCATGGAGACACTCTCCCATGGTCTCTCCGGAATGGGTAGGGGCTGCAATAATCCTCCAAGACGGGATTGTTCTGTCTTGTCTTGCTGGCACACAAGACAAGTCTTCACATATAGCTCCACATCGTCACGCATACTTGGCCAATAATATGCTCGTTCCACCAAGGCCAAAGTACGCCTTCCCCCTGGATGACCTGCCCACAAGGAGTCGTGGCACTCCTTTATGATCTCCTTGCGAAGGCCGTCCCATTTTGGCACAAAGATAGCTCCTCCCTTGGTGCGCACTACTCCATTCGCAAGCCAAAACCGTCGGGTCCTCCCTTGTAGTGCCAACTCCACGAGACATTTGGCTTGAGGGTCCTTCTCCATTCCCTCTTTGATCCGCTGCAAGAGAGAGAGAAGGCGGGCTGAGTAATGGAAGCTAACTCAGCCTTGCGACTTAGTGCATCTGCCACCAAGTTAGCCTTGCCCGGCTTGTACTCCAAGACATAGTCGAACTCTGCTAAGAAGTCTTGCCACCTTGCTTGCTTCGGAGTGAGCTTCTTCTGTGTCTGAAAGTAGCTTGTGGCGACGTTATCGGTCTTGACCACGAACTTGGACCCCAGCAAGTAATGCCTCCAGGTTCGTAAGCAATGTACCACGGCCGTCATCTCCTTCTCCTGGACCGTGTAACGCCTCTCGGTCTCATTGAGCTTACGACTCTCGTAAGCAATAGGATGTCCTTCCTGCATTAGGACTCCTCCAATAGCAAAGTCTGAGGCATCAGTGTGTACCTCATAAGTCTTGGTGTGGTCTGGTAAGGCCAACACCGGCTCCTCCATCACGGCTCGCTTGAGTGCCAGGAACGCCTCTTGGCACTTCTCACCCCAACTCCATGGCCGGTTCTTCTTAAGCAGGTCCGTCAAAGGTGCGGCTATGTGGGAGTATCCTTGGATGAAGCGCCAGTAGTAGTTTACCAGCCCAAGGAAGGATCTTAGCTCTGGCACCTTCCTTGGCGGCTCCCATTCTTGAATGGCTCGGACTTTGGCTTCATCCATCCTAAGCTTTCCTCGTCCCACAATGTGCCCCAAGAACGCCACCTCTTCTTGGGCGAATGCACACTTTTCCTTCTTCACATAAAGCTCATTCTCCCTCAAGACATGGAAGACTTGCCGTAGATGCTTAATATGATCTTGTAGGGTCTTACTGTAGATCACAATATCATCCAAGTATACTACGACAAATCTATCCAAGAAGGGCTGGAGTACCTTGTTCATGAGGGTGCAGAAGGTAGCAGGAGCATTCGTAAGACCAAAGGGCATGACCAAGAACTCGTAAGAGCCATACCTTGTGACGCATGCCGTCTTGGGCACATCCCCTTCGGCTATCCGGACCTGGTAGTAGCCTGAGCGCAAGTCCAACTTGGTGAACCACCGTGCTTCCCCAAGCTGGTCGAACAAGTCTGCAATGAGCGGGATGGGATACTTGTTCTTCACCGTGATCTTGTTCAAGGCGCGATAGTCGATGCACAACCGAAGCGATCCATCGTGCTTCCGCTGGAACAAGACCGGTGCGCCGTATGGAGCCTTCGATGGTTGGATGTAGCCTGCATCCAACAATTCCTTAATCTGTCTCCTCAACTCCTCGAGTTCCGGAGGAGACATGCGGTAGGGTACCGCAGCTGGTGGTCTAGCCCCTGGCACCAGCTCAATCTCATGATCCACCTCTCTCTTAGGTGGAAGCTTCTTTGGGAGTTCTGGCGGCATAATGTCTTGGAACTCCTCCAAGACAGTAGTGATCTCGGTGGGCACATCGACGACAATCTCCCCGGTATCCTCCTTGATAGCCGCAAGGAAGGTAGGCTCGCCTCTCTTGATGCCCTTGTGGAGTTGCAAGGCCGAAAGCGTAGCTCCATGCTTTGGTCCTCCGCGAGTCAATGGTACCATGCGTGCCTCATCCTTCTCCAAGATGCACATGGTGTTGGCGAAAGGCATCGGGATTGCCTTAACCCGGTCCATGAACTCCATGCCAAACACCATATCATGATCGTCCATAGGAACTACCAAAAAGTTCACAAGGCCACGCCACTCACCTATTTGGACCTCCACATCTCTGGCCACGCCGTAGATGGGCTTCGGATTGGAGTTGACAGCCTTCATCCAACCTTGCTCTCCGGAGTACTTAATTCCAAGGTGCCTAGCTTCCTCCAGCCTTAGGAAGTTGTTCGATGCTCCGGTGTCCACCAGGCCACGTACCTCTTGTCCATGAACCTTGGCTTGGACAAAGAGACGACCACCTTGGTCCGGTGTGGGCTTCTCAACCTTGGCCTTAATAGAATTAAGGACTTGGAGAGAACCCATGTCGGCATTGGTGCTAGCCTGCTCTTTTTCCTGGGCAAGAGATGAAAGATGACTCTTAAGAGGGCAATCTCGAGCTAGATGCTCACCTTTGCAAATGTAGCATTCGAGGGGCCTCTTCTCACGGTTGTCCTTCTTCCACCTTGGGTTGTTCCCTCCCTCTTTCCTGGGTGCCTTGGACGCCTCCTTCCATTTACCAGATGCTCCCCCACCTTGTACCTTGGTTGGGATCTTGGTTTTGGGCTTCTCCGTCCTTTGGAACTCAATAAGGGACTCTGCTACGGACATGGCTGTCGGGAGATCATCTACTCCGCGCCTCTTGAGTTCCAACTTGGCCCAGTTTTGGAGGCCATCCACGAAGGTGAAGAATGCTTCCTTCTCAGGATAGTCCGGGATCTCCAAGAGTAGCTCGTTGAACTCCTTCACATATTCCCGGATGCTACCTTTGTGAGAGAGATGTCTTAGCTTTGCTCTTGCCTCATTCTCTGAATTATCTGGTCGGAATTGCCGCTTGAGCTCCTTCTTGAATTCCTCCCAAGTGGTGATTGAGCAAGTTCCCTTCTCAATCTCCGCATGCCGCCGCCTCCACCATACTAGTGCGGTTTCCTCAAGGTAGAGGGTAGCATGGCTGATCTTCAAGGCATCCTCCATGATGCCGGCAGCACCAAAGTACTGCTCCATTCCCCAAAAGAAGTTGTCCACTTCCTTGGCATTCCGAGCGCCCTTGTATGCCTTAGGCCTCGGCACATCGATCCTGGGTGGTAGTGTAAGGCTTGACGTTGATGTAGACGCCGTCGAGTTAATGCCTCTAGCCACCACCGCCTTAAGGAGGGCCACCTCCTGATCCAACCTCGCAATCGTGCCCGCAAGCTCTTCCCTAAGAGCATTGTTCTCCTTCTCAAGGTCAAGGACCCTTAGGGTGAGAGCCTCATCCGCTGCCTTGCGTTGCTCGCTCGCTGAGGCCACTTGGTTCACCGCACCCAGCAGCGCATCCTCGAGTCCTTCCACCTTGGCCTCGAGATCCTCTTGCTGAGTCTCTACCGTTGTGAGCCTAGCCTCAAAGCCGTCCATCACCTTCTTGGACGCACCCCGGGACCTTCCTCTCCTTGAGCTTTCCTCCATCTCGAAGGGTTGCTCCTCGTCGCGCACCACATCGGCCATCCTTGCCTTTGATGTTTCCCACGCACGAACCTTCGCTCTGATACCAACTGTCACGGACTGATTTCTCAGCTGCTCCGTGCGGCACTTAGACACACCTCCTTGTGCTAAGTCAGCCTCGACCCAACCTTTGGACGCCTTGAAGGTTTTGCGGAAGCTTAAGAGAACTTTGAGAGAGCTAGAGAGCTTTGAAGGAGAACTTGTATTGATTGCTTGGAAATGCTTGGATGGTTACAAATGAGCCCCAAGTGGGGGTATATATAGGACTCCACCTCCTCAATGGACGGTCAGGATCATCTTGATCCAACGGTGGAGATTAATCCTCTAGAGTTCTCTACACTTCTCTTTACATCTCTACACTTATCTACACAAGTCTACTATATCCTAGACTTTCCTAGAAGTCTCTAGAAAGTCTTGGAGAGTGGGAGAGCCTTCCTGGATGGGCCTTGGCTCTCAAATCCGAATTGGGCCTTGGGGCTTGACCCAGAAGTCTTGAGGGACTTTGGGCTTGATGTATGGGCCCGAATTTAAGCTTGAATCCTTGCTGGGCTTAACGGGCCGTGACAGTATACACGCAGGAACTAATTGCTTCTCTTTATATCTTTGTGTTTGTTACTTCTCTTAATATCTAATTGTGTGTGGATAGAGAATTTTCTCAACTAAACGCGTCTTTTAAAAATTAATGTTTAGAAAATTGTTTTCCATATGAAACAACTAAACGCATTTTCTAAAAACTTAATTGGAAAATTACACTTAGAAAATGAAAAAAAGGAAACGGAAAAAGAAAATGAAAACTGTCTTCCACAACTAAACGGGACCTTGGTATTTTGTTTCACAATTGGCAGCCTTGCCTGATTACTTGGTTTCACAATGTATATTAGAAAGTAGTCATCCATTAATATTTGATATACTTATATTAAATCAAACGAATCACCATTTTGAGCATTTGAAGAGGAAGAAATGATGAGATTTTTGCAGACAAATCATCAAACTGTAGCTCATGGTTAACCTCGATTCAAATCCTTTCCTACATTTGGATTTTGAATTGTTGGTCTCGTTTCAAAGTTCCATAGGTAGATTGGCTCATAAATCTTCTTCAAGCTATTTCAAATATTCACTAGCTCTAATCTTCTCATCTCTCTTTGTATGATCCTTGAACTTCTTGCTTAGTCTCTAACTCATCCTCTGAGTTTGAAAATGATGCAATCTTTTTAATATATTGCTAATTACCTTTCAAAAAAAAAATCCACTGAAATGTTCATGTTAAATAAATTTAAATCTTGTTGTCCAAAAAAAAAAATTAAGGTACGAAAGTTTGATGCGTCTTTGTCTCTGTCTTTATCTTACTCTGATGCTCCGCTACCATTGGCGCCAGTGTAGGTGCATGCCGACTGCTGTACGGCCCCCAACCTTGTTTGCCACTGTTTCCGGGGTCTTTCTACAGTACTTACGAAATTAGCATACTTTGCTGAGTGGTGGTATATGTGGCATCCCACGTAGGATGCTGAGTGTATCTTTATTTGTTGGATTAATAACAACTTTAGTCCTCCTTTAAATAACAAGAAAAGTCATTTAAAAATGTCAGTTATGACAAAAAGACTTAACGATTTTTTCCACGTTCCAAATTGTAAACGGAAGGCGTGTAGAGTTAAGTCAACCAAAATTCCTTCATGCAAATTAAAAGCAAACATAGCAGATGAAGAAGAACAAACCGTCTTCAACTGAGCCATGTGCTATTGATTCGGAGACTCGAGTGGTCTTGTAGGCTAGCTATCGAAGTGGAGAAGTTGACGTTAACCAATAGGGATAGAAATTAAGGTAAACCTAAATACTAAAATCTGAATATACTGCCCAATTTTTAGTGGAACCGATTGCTAAGCTAACTGTGACGATGGATTGGTGCTCGGCTGCTCACGGTGCGCCGTGGTTGTTCCGGGGGAAGTGGTTTAGAGAATAGAGATCCAGACGTCTCTTCCTGCCAAGAAGTAACTGTTAATGGAGGTTGCAGTTTCCAGTTTCCACTAACAATTCCCCAAAAATAACATTTTAATTATTTGTTTAGGTGCTTAGATAACAAGGATTCAGTTGATAATTTTCCCATTTATATTGAACAATCAGCCCTCCACGAAACATATTACATGTCAATGCCACATGCAAAGTATGGTACTTACGTAAGTACTCTAGACATACCCCTGTTTCCGTAGCTAGTACGTAGATTCCTGAATTTTATAGTTAAAATCACTTTTAGCACCTTAACTCTCTCAATAATGAGTACATCATTCTCAAAACTTGAAATTTATCCAGTTCAGCCCTTCAACCTTTGTAGAAGACAGATAGTCAATCTCATCATCACCTTAACTAAACATGGCCATCAATATGCTTTTGTGGATTGGAGGTTTAAAATGTCCAAATCTGGAAATATAAAAATTAAAAACCATGAGGTAAAACATGAGGATCAATCTCATCACCTTAACTTAAGTAGATGAACGATACATTATTCACACAAATTGACTTTTCTTCTCTCTCCTTTTTTTTCTCTCTAATACATAAAATTGACTTTTCTAATTTTATGTGGGAGGAGCAAATTATCAACATTACCACTCCTTCCATAAGTGAGTGACTCGGAAAGTCTCAACTCATAAAACATGACTAAACATGCAATTGCCCACAAGTTCTCTTCATGCTTTTAGGGATTGGAGATAAGCATTGGAGCATTTTTAAAAATGAGGGTGACAAATAATGCATAAAATTATCTTATTCTAATCAATCCACGTCACCTCGACTAATCTTCTCTCCTCCGCCCACCTTTAAGTGGATTTGAAAACAGGTGAGAAGGTCGCCGTCCAAAACCCCGTTCCACCGTCCATTTTTTCAATCATACGGCTTTTGGGAAAGTGCAATCTGCGGTCAACTGTATAGTAAATCCATACTTCCTTGACTCTTCCATGTCAAATCTCAAACGAACTCCGCAGCTTACGGTGGATGATCAAAGTGTAGATTGTATTTCCTCTACACCCGTGGTACCTGATTGCGCTCCCGAGATATTTCTTAAAGCGGTGAGATGTATTTGTCATTAACTGTGCATATTTGACGAAATCGCCAGCTAGGAGAGAGTTAAAATTGTCAGGTTCTCTCTGTACGCAGTTGTCACAGTTTCGTCTTCGAAAAGGTAAACTTGCGAACTATCCAGAAGGCAGAGGCTGGCAGTGATCATATAAATACGACCAGCTTCGTTCATGCTCTTTGGGTTGTTTCTGATTTTGAATCTGCGATTACAGATACGCGAAACAAGAGAGACTAGCGATTGATCTTTCTGTTTCTGAGGAAACGAAGGAGATCGCTGTTGAAGCTACGACTGCTGTTTCTCGGCTGCCGCGGGGGTGAAAGTTCGTTATTCGATAAGAAATCCGCTCTCGTTTCTTAGTATTTTTTTTGTTTGAAATTTGTTGTGTGCGTGCGGTTTGGGTTTGGATTTGGATTTGGATTGGCTAGGTAATGTGTTTGTTGAATGCTGATTCAATTATCTTTAGTTCTGTTTGCGGTTATTGGTGATCGTCAATTGAGTAGAGAATGAAATTGATTTCGGATTCTTCATTTCTGGATAATGGATTGTTACAAGTACTTTTGTTTCTTTCTCCTTTGCCTTTTATGACTCCGTAACGCCTTAGAGAGAGCTGTTAGTGATAGAATGATATTTCGAGGAGTTGCGATTCTGACCTGATGGTGTGGATGATCTAATCCTTGATATGATCATTATGGAAACGTAGATCGTACTTGGTCCAGCTTCATGGATTTAGCTTCTATGACATTTGATACTAACTCTGTGGAAGAGCTTTGTTTTCGGCTCATGTGGTGTTTATCCTTGCAGTACCAGCAGCTGTCGTTAGAATGATGTTATTTAACCTTTAACCATTTCAACAGAAACCCAGAAGCCACCCCTATCAATTGTATACGTCATACTCTTTAATACTAGTATCAGCTCATTGAGGGGCTTACATCATTTTACTTCTCGTCCTAAAAGCTTCATTACACATTGGAAACTGTGGGTATGTTTGGCATGTGTTAGGAGTATGTATTAGTAATGTGAAGCAGATTAATCCTAGAGATGCGGCCTTCAGATTTTGAAGTGTTCAAATATTACTGGGTGATAATAGCTTATCTTGCAGGAATCTACAAAGTTATCCTCTCCGTTGGTTCTTCTGAAAACAGTCTCTTCCTCTCTCTCATTGATTCTTTTGATGCCTTAAGATTATCGGTGTCCATTCTAGCATAGATGGGCTGTTGCTCATTTAGGACTGCTTTTTGTAGCTATGCGAAGCCATTTTCTGTTCAAGGTATCTGCAAACCTTCTTGTGCAACAGAGCCAGTGTCCTATGCGATGTCCCTACTTTTTTTGATGTTTAAACTGGGTTGGAAACCAATTGCACCTAAGAATCACCTTCCTGGACCTCTTAAGTTTTGGGTAAGTACAGTTCTAAGAAGTCACCAGTGCAGAGAATTTAATGAAGGTAGGGTCCTTTGTGGACAACAATAAACCTAGCACACTTCTTCAATCAATGAAATATGCCCGCACTTTTATATGGTTAGAACGTGTTTGATGGTGTGATCTATTGCTTTTAACCTAGGTTGGGACGTCTATCGTGCATTTCCAGTCTATTTGGATTTGGCTCCAGGCCTCAAGATGTCGAGTGATATTACAATGAGATTGCTTTCTACCCACTGCTGGAGGCTCTGGAGTTCCCTCAGTGCTCGTTTTTGTTGTTCTGCAAATTTATAGATGTGCTTATTTGATGAACTCTCCTTTTGGGGTTATGATGATTGGAGCTGCAACCTTCGAAGGTTGTTGCTGATGATCAATCTGCAGCAGTATAGAAGAAAGCAGCGATGTCGTCAGTGTTTGCCTGCCTTGTTAGGCCACCTTAATGTGTTTTGGGCATTGGGGTTGTTGCTAAATATGTTCCTGCCTGCAGGTAACATAGGTTGGTAAAAAAATATTTTATCTGGAAGTAGCTTTTCCAATGGGAGAAGTCCCAATGAAGCTGTTTGATTCTGAGGAACTCCAGCACAACAATATGGATCAAGTGTTTGATGAAGGAGTTGAAACAGTTCATAAGAAGTCAGTTTCTTCTGATTCTACTGTCAAACAAGACAAAAGTCATATGGAGGACAGTGATTTTGAGGACGAAGGACTTATGAATTATGGGTAGGCCTTGCCTTCTACTACTATTGTTTTTCTCTCCATGTTCTGAATCAAGTGAGCTAAATCTGACCTTAAGGAAAAATGTTTCATTTCAGATGTTCTCATTATAGACGAAGATGCCGCATTAGGGCTCCATGCTGTAACGAGGTATTCGATTGTCGTCACTGTCATAATGAAGCCAAGGTGAGTCATCACACCATGCTAATCAGTTTGTTGGTCTAAACTTAATTCTCATTGCAACTTGTTCTGCTGACAATTTACTATGTTATTTTTTTATGACACTGTCCTTTCTGGTTTCATGTTTTCGCATTTGTTACCTGAACAGATCCAATTTTGGAAGTCTTTGATAATGGTGTTGTTATAGGTAGTGACTTGCTTTCTGATAATTGTTTTAGCAGAACAACATAAACCTTGATCAGAAGATCAGGCATGACCTTCCACGCCATCTAGTGAGGCAGATCATATGTTCTCTCTGTGGCACTGAGCAAGAGGTGTGTTTGGGTTTTATTTATGGTGCTTATAAGCATTCTTAGGTTGTCTGAGTACAGAAATCTTCTTCATATGTTCAAGAGAAGAGTGAACAACTAACCCCTCTGCATAGAGCTTAAGAACCGTGTGCATAAAATCTGGAATTCTAATGTGGTCGCTGAATTTTTAAACACAGGTTCGACAGAATTGCATCAGCTGTGGTGTCTGTATGGGAAAATATTTCTGCGAGACCTGCAAGTTTTTCGATGATGATGTAAGTAGTCATGTAATTCATAGGAAGTGTTAAGGTAAAAAACACGGTTATGGATTAATATTTTCTTTTGATTCTCTACAGACTTCCAAGAAACAGTATCACTGTGATGGGTGTGGAATTTGCAGGTACAGTGTTGAACCTTGGATCTCCTCTGCAATGCTTCATTTTCTATGATCTAAGCATCGCTTTATGTTTTCCAGTGGTTTTCTAGTGATATGTCATTTACCTGCGTTTTTATTTTATTCTCTTTAGTTATGCCATGATGATAATTAAAAGGTCCGGCCAAAGATAAAAATGTCAATATCTTTTACTATGCTTCTCTGGCTGGGCACATTGTTGAATATTTAGTTTATTTAAATTGGTAATTGCTGCTTCTGATGGTTAAAGTTCTGTGTTATTACAGAATTGGGGGCCGTGAGAATTTCTTCCACTGCTACAAGTGCGGTAAGCATGACTTAACCCAACTAACATGGGCTGACGATGACAATGGATTAGCTATTAAGTTGAACGTGTATGTTTATTTTCCTACATACACTGTTATGATCAGGTTGCTGCTACTCGATCCTTCTGAAGAACGGCCATCCTTGCGTGGAGGGAGCTATGCATCATGACTGTCCTGTTTGTTTTGAGGTAATGCCTCAAACTCCTATATTGTTTTATCTTAGTATGACTGAATTTAGAACATAATATGCGGCTGCCCCAAAATCAGTGCTAAGATATGATTTGTTTTCCATTGCAGTATTTATTTGATTCAAGAAATGATGTCACTAGCCTACCTTGTGGGCATACTATTCACAAGAATTGTTTGAAGGAAATGAAGGACCATTACCAGTGAGTATGAGCTTTAAAAACAACTTGTTTTATTAAGATCCAGCTAGATTTGACTCACAAGTACTATACTTGTAACATTACAGGTACGCTTGCCCCCTCTGTTCGAAGTCCGTCTGTGATATGTCAAAGGTTTGGGAGAAATTTGATGAGGAGATTGCAGCTACACCGATGCCTGAGCTCTATCAGAACAAATTGGTATGTTCTACCTCCCTTTTATGAGGAAAAGCAGTTTGTGTTCCTGAATTTGCATTATGGTTCTAAAACAAAGAAAAGAAGGAAGGGAATAGATACCCTTTCTTTAATTGCGGAACACTGAACTGCCAGTAAATTCTTTTCATAGGTCTGGATACTCTGCAATGACTGTGAGCAGACTTCCGAAGTTCAGTTCCATGTAGTGGCTCAGAAATGCCCCAAGTGCAAGTCGTACAACACGCGACAAACAAGAGGCTGTACAGGCTGATGATGATGATGATGACCTCTGCATTCATAGAGCTGTGATATTGCTTGCCAATCAGGCAGTGGAAGGGATCTTCGGTTTTGGCTCACGTTGGGGTTGCTTGTGTTCTCCTTTCTGTTATCGTCCATGTCCCGGGCTTACAAGTTGGTCTATTGCTGCTGTTGTAGACGTGTAAATAAGCTGTAGCGTCTTGCTTCTATGTAGTGCAGTTCACATCGTTTATTTGCCGTCTTTTGCCTTTCAACCTCTGGCTCCGATTACTACGTTTTGTTTCTCCCGTCTTTGGCAACCAACACACTTCCTAACGACCAAGCTTCCGTCCACTCTGACCAAAAGAAACATTTGACATCTTTTTTCTTCATCAAGCTGTTGTTATGCTTAATTCTGAATAGATGACCGTTTCTACTGAGATAAAATCATAAAAATGTCAGACAAAATGTATAATTCAGATCTCTGGGCCGATCTACATTTCCAAGCATATCACAGTCTCAAAGAACTGACCTAGATTAAGAATTATTAATGCTGTGTGCGACAACCTCTCGACAAAAACCTTTAAAAAGGAAAACATGAAACAGATATGAAACATGACGGACTAGTACAATGGCTGGGTTGTTTTGCTCCATAAGAACAGCAGTTAAGCTCTAAAGCCGATAATATAAGGATGCTTCGGATGAATGATCCAAGGCCCAGGGCTTAGTCCAGCTTCACCGATGAGAACAAGTAATGCACAAACCAGAAGGAAGAGAGGAACCCCACTGTGCCAGTTGCCAACATAATTGCAGTGACCATGAAGAGCGAATACCCCAAGTAGAGAGTTGCAGACACCGGTCCACTCAAACTCTTCAGATCAAACACCAGATAGTTTATAGAATACAAGAAGATGTATATAGCAACTGAGCCTGAAGCAAAGAATGACTTCCACCACCATTTCCAGTCTTCCACACAGAGATGCATGTAGGTCAACACCAGAGACACTTCTGCGCAAACTACCACAAGAAGAATCATGACAATAAGGAGAAACCCGAATACATAGTACACGCGGCCCATCCAGATGCTAGACATGATAAAGAAGAGCTCAATAAAAAGTGTGCCGAAAGGTAAGGTCCCAGCACCAAGAACCAACAGCCAAGACGGGTATTTCTGAGCAGGGATTTCTCTGGGAATCTGGTTGGTCCTAACAGGGTATTCGATGTGAGGTGCCTTTGCCCCAAAGTATCCACCAACCAGGGTAAGGGGAACAGAGATGCAGAACCAAAGCAAAAGCAGAACCACAAATAGAGAGAATGGAATAGCTCCTGTGCTATTGCTATGCCACAGTAAGAAATTCAGAGTGGTCAAAATGAGAAACGCGATGCCGGGAAAGAAACAAGCGGTCTTCCAGGCCACAGAAACCCATCCTTTATGATCTCCACAACCAATTGTTCTCCAAAGGCGTACCGCAACATAGCCAGCTGCAATACCAAGAATCATGTAGAAGAACAGCATACCTGTGATGAGTGTTCCACGTGACGCTGGTGACATAAATCCAAGGGTAGCAAATAATATTGTAACAACTGCCATCCCCAGAATCTGAACCCCATCACCAACCATGATACACAGGAGAGCAGGATTTGATGGCCCACGGAAAACATCCCCTACCACAAGCTTCCATCCAGATAGCTCCTCGTTCATCTGAGCTTGAGCTTCCTTGTCAAGCTCCTCATATCGTGTCAGATCACGCCTAACAGTCCTTAGGAATATCACGAGAACTATGCCAGCAAGGAAAGTGATCACCATAAGAGAGTTTAAGATAGAAAACCAATGAACTTTGGATCCCTCCATCTTCAGATAAGCATCCCATCTAGATGGCCACTTGATATCACTCAACTCAAACTCAACCTCATACGTGAATACAATTGGCTCCTTTTCCTTGATTGCCATGGACACAGTAGTTGGATCACATTTAATTGGAGAAGGGTACTTGCCATACATTTTCAAGTTCTTCACAGACTTAGTATTGTGAGTGACACTACAAGGAACCACCTCAAAACCGACAACCATGTACCCTGGTACCTCCGATCCGCCATTACCGACTGTAGGAATCACCTCAGCCGCATCCCCAGTACCCATAACACGTGCCACATTTGTCTCTTCATACTTATGAACAAGCACCTTGAACTTCAAGTGATTAAACACATAATACACATCTTGAACCTTTATCCCAACCGGGAACCCAGTCCATCTAAGTGCATAACCTTCCTTCCTGGTATAACGGATGGCAGGCAGATTATCCAGAATCAAATTGACCTGATACATCTCATCAATCCTCTTCTTCATAAGCTTAAAGGAATCAGGTGACAGAGGCTCGGACTGGCAGAGAAAGATCTCCGTCTCATTCTTGTACATCTTAAACCTATATGGCGAGTTCTCAATCCGATCTCCCATCAGAAGCTCACCAAGATTTTCAGCACTATCTTTTACGCCCTCTGGTGGCTTACAAAAGGGCAAACTATAGTAGCTAAAGGGCATTTCAGTGTCGATCGAAGTGAGCGAATTCACTTTCACCGACAGATAGTCACCGACCCCATATTTGTGAGGGTAACTGCCTGGAAGATAAAACCCAAATCCAGATCGAAATATCAATAAAAGGGTCAGAACCCAGATCTGGAGATGACCCGTCCACTTCATTTCTAACTCGGTTATGACTCAGATCTGAATGACCCGGAAACAAAACAAAGATCTAAAGACGAAAGAACGCCGAAGTAATATCTGGGTCTCAGAGATTCGGTAAAGAATCAGATCAAGCAGAGACCGGAAGAGAACGAAACGCAGGAGGTTTAAAGGAAGCGGGGGATCTCACTGACCTCTTAACCGATCCACTATTACATGAGATGATGAGACTTGAGAGAGGAAAGGCACCAAATCAGAGTTCTAGAGCCGAACAGAAACGTCTTCCAAGTTCTGGAAATCTGGAAGGAAATGAACACTGACGGACGACTTTTTTCCTTTTTTTACTTGTAGAGGTTTTCAACTGCAGGAGACCTCCACCGACATTGAAGCAAAATGAAGAGTAAGTCCTTAAACTTAAAACAAATAACAAATAACAAATAGAGCCCTTGTTCTTCTAAAAACATAATAAATCCCTTACTTTTGTCAGTTTTTTGTTCTTGTATCCTCGATACTTTTACATTGGCTCTGATGCAAAATATCCAGTTAACTAGGTCAAAAAGTGCGATTTACCCACTAATATCACTCATCTCTAATTACTAAATGTAAATTAAAGACTTTCGATAAAAAAAGTGCAAAACAAATACCGAAGGGGTAACATAAGGAATATTCCATTAAATGTTAGAATATTTCGTTAAATGTTGATCCAAGTCAGCAATCCTCCCTCCACCTCGCCACATGTTCAGCGCCGCCGTGACACTCAACTGCTTCCGGCAAGTCTCTGATATCCACACAGTCCTACTCAACCCTTCTATTTTTCGAGAAAGTCGGGATGAAATCCAGCCATAACAAGCTCCTCACGCACCGTCGGTCTGGTCAAGATCTTCTTCCTCGACACGTTTGGGCGGTTGGAGCAAAAGCCCCAAATTTTGAAGAACATATGCGCCTTGGCCGGTCGCAACCGTTTGAGACGAACTCGGCGATTGCAGTCGTCGGACGCAGCTCCATTGCCAGAATAACATAGGCCCGCAGCAGCACTTCTCCAGGACCCCCTAACAACTGTTTGATTCATAGGACCCGACGCTTCTCTATGACACAAAAAAAATCCTGATTAGTGGCTATTACCGCCACCGGTCTCGGAGAAGCTATCCCTCCGTCAGCGTTGTGATTTTATCAGCTGATGAACGTCAACGGCGTGCGGACTCAATGATATGATCTACAGTGAAAAGCATATACCATATCGGAATTTATAAAGCAGGTGCCTTTTTATACCTTGTCACCGAAGAACATGAATCGCAAATTCCGATGATCGAGGTTCGATTTTTTGGCGACATCAAGGCGGGACGAGAGAGTTTACTGATCTATTGTTGAATTTGTCACCACCGTTGGCCCTGCTACTAGTCGTCCTCCACCCTCAGCCACTGTCCCAGCCACCTGGGTTGTCACCGTCAGGGAGAGCAAGGTCGATTTGGTGATGGATGTGAGTTGGCGGGTTTTGTTGATCGCTGATTCGAAGTCCAAAATGGGTTGTCATACCACCAAAAGTGGTATTAATCTACTCAGGTGCAACATCAGATTCACCATCAGCAGGAGTGGGTTCCACAGGTGACGTGACGGTTAAGCTGGACGTCTTAACGCTGCAAGTGAGTGGTTATTTCATGCCGATGAATTGATGGGTGAGTTTTTTGAATTTTTGGACATAGTTAAGTCATTAATTTGCATCCGGAGCCCTTTTACATTTTCCTTCTTTGAAACTCACGGTGCCTTCCATATGTTAACTGAAGGACTATTTGTTCTGATCAACGTAAAACCATAAAACCAGTTTAGAGTAACCTGTTTAGTAGATTTTCTAAAAGAGTGGGGAAATGTTTACCTTCATAGTAATTTAACTACTTTCTAGCTGAGTTCTAAACTTTTCAATTTATTGCAATTGAGCCCGAGTTTTCTAATTCTGTAAACAGATAGTCGTGAAGATTAACAGTTTTAAAATTGGAGGCACAGTTAATGCGAAACCCTCTCTCTACCAGGGTAGTGAGGGTTTAAGATTTCGTGCTGGACAAGTCATGTGCACACTAAGGTGCAGTTATGTGTTAGAGCCAGGTCAGTTAGAATTAGAATTAGAATTAGAATCGGAGAGTGGTATGTTTTGAAGTAATTAGGAGTATATATCCTCCTAACTAGTAATTAATTACTTGTACGTGTTAATTAACTCTAATAACGTGTTTCCAAATATAATTAATCCTGGATGAAGTCGTTCTCCGAAATCTGATAGAAGTCTTATCTTCTGATCTACTATATATTACTACTACTATATAAACAGCCTATTGCAGTTGATCGACCATTTGCAGCTGCTACCACCCCTCTCTCTCTCTCTCTCTCTCTCTGGTTTCCATTCTTGATCTCTTTTCTTCTCTCCTCTTCCATGGCGTTGCCGATGAGCTTCACTCCTGGATGGCAGAATCGCCTCCGGATGGAGAAAGAGAGTCTCTTCCGTATCATCGACCTCACCATCTCCGTCGCAGCATCCAAGTGGCCCGACGACTGGAAGCAGAGAAGGCCTCACTTGGTCGACAAGCTCTTCTCATCACCACCCACCGGCGATGACGATGCCCTTCATTCCGCCGCCGGAAAACAGAGGCACGTGTCGTCGAGTATTGGCGTATCACAGAAAGAACGCATGGTTTCAGTTTTGCGTGACAAAGAAGCAACCTGGAAAGGCGCCCAGAAAACAGTGCCTGAGAAGATCAGACCCCTGAAGACAATGGTTGTGCAGAAGCGTGATGAAGAGAAAGCAAAGCCATCATCATCATCATCGTCATCAACACATGGTCTGGAATCAGAAAGGCGGGAGGCCTGCAGCATCAAGAAACTCAAGGATCGATACCGTGAGGAGGGAGCACGCAAGCGGAAGATTCAAGTTATAGAGTTCCAGAAGGAGAGCATACCACCACCCTGCAGTACTACCAAGAAACCCAGAAATTAAGTGCTTTTAGGGATTCATATCTATGTATGCTTTTATATATCAGTTGAAACTAGAAAGAAAACATTACTGAATTGTATTGATTTTCTTGATTCGGTTGCAATACAAATGCTATTTCAGTGTACTTGCCTAACTCTACATCTAATAAGGCTAGTGATAAGTTTCAAAAGGATTTACAGGGATTTTCTTCTGCAGCAGGACAAAATTCTTCCTCTTCCTCAATATCATCATAGATAACTTGAATCTTCCGGAAGAGCCCAGAAAGTGAACAACTTTTGGGGACAAATTACTTTCCTGCTTCCTAGAATATTCATTGTTCCTGTACCATGGCTCAATTGTAAATCTCTGCAATTCTACTGGGAATTGGATGTTCTTGAAGAGCTTCTGATGCATAATTTTGCCGGTTGACAAAACTGATGAGAAGAATGATCTGAAACCTCCATGGACAAGGAAACGCCCATCCAGTTCTTCTTTACTGGAAATGAGATCTTCCTTGTGTGAGGACAAGCATCGGAAGCAGCTCCTTGCTTCTTGTGCAAGGCACAGCCACAGTTCCGATGGTAAGGCCTCCGTTCAATATCTGTGTCATTCATCCCTAAGCTTCCATCGAAGACGCTTTGAAGAATCATCTGGGCAGCTCCGCAAGCCATTTTCTTCTCTTCGCCTGTTGGTGATCTCCAAGCTTCCTCCTTGGGATGAAAGGAAAGGTTGATTGTGAGAAAGTTTGTAACTTTTTTTGTTTGATTTACAAAAAACACATAAGGGGTTTTAATAGAAAAGAACAGGTTTGTCTGGTTGTTGGGAAAGAGGAGCAATCTAGAAAAATTACTTTGTTTTGTTCTTCAACATGCCAAATCACATTTGTTCTTTAGTGTTAGTTGTATAACAAACCAGAAAAAGACAATTGGCATTGCTTTTGTTCTTTTTCCTTTGATGAGAAAATCGATAAGGTTCTGTTAAAAGTAGTTATATAACAAACTACTCCTGAAGGGAAAAAAAATAAAGTTACCTGGGCAATTAGAGTTGTGGGTTCTTTAACTTGGCTTATTTGCAGTTGTCTCTGTGCCATGGACGAGAAATTCTAGAACAGTACATTGCTTCTGTTAAAATTAGTTATATAACAAGCAAATAACGAATAACTGTTATTTTGTCTGGTAATTTGAAGTGTGGGTTCTTCAGTTGGCTTATAATTTGAAGATGTGACCTCCTAAAAACTAATAAATTAAGCCTAGTTTTAACTGTCAGAAAGTGATATTCTCCTTCAGTAAAAACACACAGGCTTGAGAATGTATTTTTTACTAATTACCAGAACCTTTGTTTTCTGCAAATCACTACTTTGTTTGTGGTTTCTACCAGCAGAGACGGATGATGCAACGTCAATCTGATGTATGTCGATTTTTTAATCATGGGTGTGTCCTTTTGAGAAAAAAAGGTTGAAGTTTTAAAAAATTGATGAAATACTTGTGAGAGGAAAAAATGTGCCCAAGACTTTAAAGTTTTTTATTTTATTTTATGGGGAATGATTTCATTCAATTTCAAGCGACTAATGTCGAAAACAATCTAAGCAGGGACAAAGCCTTGGATGATAAAAGAGCTATTACACTACGTGGGGAAGACATTTCTTACTGCGGCCCGTACTGCGGTTTGGCAGCAGTTCCCATTTACGCAAAAAGGCCCGATTCTTTGGCGAAGAAGATTTATCGCGCCTTGGCCATGATAAGGTCGCAGTAGTACAGCCGCAGTAATTTTTTTTTAGGGTTTAAACTCCCCTTTCTCTTCATCCGCCGAACAACTCCACCATTCTTCGTTCTTCCTCTTCTTCTTCTTCTTCTTCTTCATCTTGTTCTTCCTATGTTTCTTCTTCTTCTTCTTAGTTTCTTCTTCTTCTTCGAATTCTTCTTCTTCTGTTTCTTCTTCTTCTTCTTCGAATTCTTCTTCTTCTTCTTCTGTTTCTTCTTCCTTTTTTTCTTCTTCGAATTCTTCTTCTTCTGTTTCTTCTTCTTCTTCTTCTTCTTCTTCTTCTTCTTCTTCTTCTTCTTCTTTAATTTCTTCTTCTTCTTTAATTTCTTCTTCTTCTTCTTCTTCTTCTTCTTCTGTTTCTTCTTCCTTTTCTTCTTCTTCTTCTTCTTCGAATTCTTCTTCTTTTATGTTTCTTCTTCTTCTTCTTCTTCTTCTTCTTCTTCTTCTTCTTCTTCTTCTTCTTCTTCTTCTTCATTTTCTGGGTTTCATTGGACGAATCCGGATGAACATTCATCCGGATTCGTCCACTTTTTTTTTTAATTATTCAAACCGGTTACTGCGGCCATGGCCGCAGTGAGGCCGCAGACGCATCAGCGCCGACGCCGCATGAGTTCAAATCGCGGACATTTCAACCGCGGCATTCACTGCGGCCGTCGCCGCAGTTGGTACCACGGGCCAACTGCGCCTGAGGCCGCAGTGAGGCCTCTCCTCCCCACGTAGTGTTAACATGAGATGAGTAAAAGCAAGTCTAAGAACCAGATAGCTTAAGGCTATAAGGTAAAAATGATAAAAGCAAGAACCTACAGTTTTTAGAAAAAAGCATCATTAAATATAACAAGAACATCAAGATGATAGGAGTACAAAACCAATAAGAGGATAAACATCATTAGGTAAAGTTGTTGTTCGCAACTCCTTTCGAAATGCTAATTGGCTTTGAAGCAGGAATCCATCCACAGCATCCACAAGAGAGATCGATGCTACCGTCCTCCTCCACCAAAGCCACGCGAGGTGAGCCAAAAAGAGTCTATTCCCTGCAAGGAAACCTGGAAAGGACATGCAAACAACAAACCACACCTGTTTTGATATCATCCAAAACCAGTTAAGTATCAATATTATCCACTGACGAATCCAAGTACGTTGTGAAGTATGAGTGATTGTGGCGGACTTAATGATGTGATCACACGGAGCACTTGATGCGATCACGCGGAGATCACAAACTCGCCGAATCTAGCTCGAAGGAGTCGCGAAGACATGGAAGGATAAATGCAACCTCAAACACCTACCAACTACGATGTTGGGCAATATTTGAGATATGTCTGGGGAAGGTGGAAGATCTAGCACCTCAATGCTCAAAGACAAAGCAATACTAGATATTAAACTCGATGATAATCACCAAGGTGAATGGCGGAGGTAACAAATTGTGAGAACAAGACTGGAGGAATGAAACCTCTCCGGCGGCTTGAGGAAATAAACCTCTCAAGCGTTTTACATATGTTTTGTCCTACAAATGAAGAAATAGGTTCCTTTTATAGAGAAAGGAGAAGAGTCTTCGCGTGCAAATGGTGCTCGGGCGTCCGCCTAGGCAGAGGTGCCGGGCCTCGCCAGGATGCTTCGCATGGACAACTTCACCCTTGCCTGGAGGCTTCGCAGGGGCGTCTTTGCCTTCGCCTAGACACTACGTATTTAATAGGAGCTGGGTAGGGGGCGGTGCGCTACCATATCCGCTACCACGGTAGCGAGCCTTAAATCACTAAACCAATCCGTGAAGATTATCACGTTTTCATCAGCACAAGAAACATGTAATTAGCTAAACCAATCCTAGGCTTTAAATCACTAAACCACAAGGCACCTGACTCATCAACAGCACAACCACAACCCACCGTCGCAGCTCAACTTCTCATTGACGTCTCGTGAGTCCCTCCGAGTTCAATTCCTTGGAGGATCGATTTTGAAATCGATTCAAACCGGGGTCGAAATCCCCAAATCTTCTATTCTCCATCCTCCTCTCTTGACTCGCCACCCAAAAGCACCGGCGACCATCGGACCTATGGCCCCGCATCCACGCCGTCCTCTTCCTCGCCGGAATCGAGCCACTCGATTTACTCGCTCCGTTTATCTCCTCGCCATCGAATCGAACAAAATGATCCCAACCTGAAATCGTCCTCCCTATTTTCCCTCAAGGAAACGATCCTCACCCGAGAAGAAATAAAACCTCTCCCCCTCCTCCGTTCCTTTCCAGGCCAGATGAATGCACGGACACAGACTGGGTTTCTCTTTAAGGGTGAGGATCGATGACGTGGAAGGTGATAGTAGCTGGCCAGGTAGCGGGCTTGGCGCTACCATTATGGTAGCGGCTGGCCCGCTACCATTCCCGCTACCCGGTAGCGCCTCCAGTAGCGGGCTGCACGCCCCTGCTGTCCAGATGCACTTTTGGGAGCTTGGTAGCGGGTTGCCACCTACCAGACCCGCTACCAAACTCCTATCGACTACGTAGTGTAGAAGCTTTGCATGGGCGCCTTCGCCTGGAGGCTTCGCAGGAGCGGCTTCGCCTACGACTGGAGGCTTCACATGGGGGCCTCGCCTGGAAGCTTCGCAGAGGCTGCTTCGCCTTCGCGCTGGAGGCCTCACCTTCAATTTTTCAATGCTCTTTTCCTTATCATAGGGGACTCCAAGCTTTATTCAACCTCCTATTCGAAACTTGATGCTTTGTTGTTACTTGGGGATCCTATGATCACATCACTTAAAACCCCAACCACTCTGGATCAAACACCTTACTGCTCCAGGCAGGGAGAGTTGTTGCTCCTCCCTGTCATTCTCATACCGTTTTTTGGGGTACCACCACATCCCCAAGCAGAAACAACAATTCTTTTTGGTCTGCCTCCAAAGAACCCCCACTAGCCAGCCACACACCGAATCGACGAGGCCAACGTGAACCATCCTCAGCCCAAGGTCTCATCGTCGATGGTGCAAGGGAAACCCAGCCAACCACCTAACCCGACAAGATGGGGAAATAACTCACAAAGGGATGCCGGACTAGCCGGAAAAAGGCAAACACGGAACTCTATTGAGGAGAAAGATGGTGGCGGCGCCTAAGCTAGCTAGGGTATAACTTTTTTCACACCAACTTAAGACTTTAAAGTAATAAAGCAAAGATGTATGTAGTATATGACTAGCACAACTTTTTAGGTTGGAGGGGAAAATATTAGGAGTAATAAGGGAAAAAATTACCTTATTTAAAGAAGATCATTTCTTATCCCCATTAAACACTGTGTTCAAACCTACCTTATCCCCATTAAACACCCTACCCAATGCTCCCTTATTCCGAAGCACCAGATTGGCAAGACCATAATTATTGATATTGCATTCCTTCTCAAGTAAAGAAGATGAAACGGTTGAAACTACCACATCCAAGTAGAAATACATAAAAATGATTGTTGATTTCTAGTGTATATTTAGGGGATGCATAATAAGGTCATTTGAGTACTCTAAGACATAAACACACAGCACAATCTATATACTTGTCTCAAATGGATAAAGTCAAAACGCATTATAACTTGTATATGTATATCATTTGATCATCGTGCTGGCCGGTAATGTGCATTTGTATGAAATTTCTCCAAATTTCATGAAATTCAAATTGTGAATTTATACCAATCAAAGTTCCACACTTGGATTAAAGAATTTTTCACTTTGCAATTATATTTTAGTTTCCTCGCATATGGAGAGACAGGTGATCAATAGTAAGCTAGGATTGAGATTCGTAAATTCAACCTTGTGGTGGTAAGTCAAGAGGTTTCATCTTATTTAAAATCCGAAATTTCTTCAGAAGAGCTCACTAATTTATACTAATATTGTCCTTTAGCCAAAAAAGAAAAAGCAAAGCAAGAAAAAATAAGGTTCGCACCAGCTCCAGCGTGCTCTGGAATGTAGAAAGCCGTTGTGACAGCGAATAGTGGGTGTACGCTTACACCTGTCTAGGGACTAGGATCCTGTTTAATTTATTCATGGTCAAAATCCATTTTAGTACTCTAAATTTGCCTACACTTACACTTAAGGATGTAGATTATGAGTCGGTGCAGTTCAGAACTTCTTATCCTGAATTATTGGAGTACTACTGTCCTCCATTGACCAGTTCGTCAACTAGTTAAATTGGGAAACAAGGAAGCTAGAAATTATGTAGATAGCCATTCAATTTATTGTTTCATTTCTCTTATACCCTAATCTTTATTTCCTGTGCCACAGTGATTCCAAATTCCAACCCCGTTAATGATCACCTATGTGATATTTCACCCACTAGTTCAAATGGCTCAGTACAAAGTAATCTGGAAGTTCAAGCCCAATTAACCAGACAATTGCATATCTACATCTCATCCTCCAAGTGCTCTAAGTGGGTAAAAATTCACCCGGGTGATAAATAACATTGACGTCCAAATTCAGGCTTTAAAGTCATTAAATCACAAAATTGTAGGTACTAAAATGCATTTTGATCTTTATTCAATTGCCATCGTTCTATCTTTAATTATTTAGAAAAATTATATGACATAATATAAGTTCTATCTTGATAACAATTTGGTGTTATCAAGATCCGAGAGCCCGGTAATTGAGGAGATCCAATCCAGTGGGGGGCATCTGCGACGTTCAAATCAATTTGGTTAGTGTAGATTGTAGGAGAATATTGAATGTGCAGATAATACCTTGATGATGAATATCTTGATCATTATCTAATAGAGTTATGAGGTATAAATAGTAAGACATTAATGATTGACTTATGAAAATTGGGTCGGGTTTTCCCCGGGTCTAGACTTGTCGGGCTTGGTTGGGTTAAACCCATATATACCATATCTGTAATATAAAAAAGGATTATTGTACTTTTTTCACTAATTAGTTATAGAGCGCCAACTCAGTTTTGTTTCTACATGTCCTTTTAAGTTTATACTAGAAGGAAAAAAGAAAAAAAAAACATGGGGAAACAAGCGGACCATGTGCTTTGCCTGCGTCCGCACCGTAGTCCAATTCATTTTACCTCTCGAAGCTTTTGGATTTTATTTTTCTTAAAGAAATATCTTACAAAATAAGCGGAATATTTTTTTTGAACAGCAGTAGATTAATTGGTTAGATTAGATATTTCTATTCCCGGAGAAACCCCACATCACGAGTTCGAATCCCTTCGGTTTAAACTCATCCGAGGACAGAGCCGTAGGGGGTTAAACTCGAATCATAATGTGGGTAAAAACTCATGTGTCTTGACAGCCCATGGACTCGAAGCCAAGACCTCGAGCCCGAACACCCATCTCTGTGGCACACTAAGTGCCACTTGAGCCAAGGCTGCTAGACAAATAAGCGGAATATTAAAGCATCTCCAACAGCCTCCCTAAAAGTTTCTCTAAAATGGAGAAGCAAAAGCCATATTCTCCAAATTATTTTTGCTCTAACTCCAACAGCTTCTCCATTTTGGAGAAACCTGCATTTATTACAACAATAAAATATTCTACATATTTGACTAATAATTAATTAATTAATATTTTTTTATTTGAAACTGATTTTTGTATCCAATTAAATGTTGAGTTCACACCAATGAGAGGAGAGAGGGAGTGACTATTTATGTTGGAAAAACAAATTTGGAGAAGGCTTTAAATTTTGGAGAATGCTCCAAATTTGGGGAAGGCTACCCATTTTTCCTCCTCCTTCCCCATTTTAGAGAATGGAATAGAGAATCTGTTGGACCCAAAAACAGTCCAAATTTCTCCAAAATTAAACATTTCTATAAAATGAAGAACCTGTTGGAAATGCTCTTAGTCCTAATCTTCCACTAGGGGTGTAAAACGAACCGAGCCATTCGCGAGCCAGTTCGAGTTCGAGCTCGAACCACATTAAACGAGCCGAGTTTCACGAGCCACGAACCCGAACTCGAGCTGAAATTTTGATTCGAGTAGTAAAACGAGCCGAGCTCGAACCTTTAAGGTTCGGCTCGAGTTAATTCGCGAGCCAATTCGAGCTAGGGGTGTAAAACGAATCGAGCCATTTGGAGCCTCGAGCTCGAATCGAACCAAATTAAACGAGCCGAGCTTCACGAGCCACGAACCTAAGAAAGATGATGAGTTTGGGAAAATTTATAACTTAGTCCTTCTTTTTTCTATTTTAATTAATTGAGTACTTAAATTTTTCGAGCTTTCGAACTATCGAGCCTCGAACATTAAACATTTCGAACGAATTATTATTTTCGAAATCGGCTCAACTAACTCGAACTCGAATGACTCTCGAACTCGAACTCGAACTCAACTAATGAGGTTCTCCGAAATTTCGGCTCGCTACGCTTTACACCCCTATCTTCCACTGGCCATATACTCATAGCTCGCTCGATTGTTGTTGTTGCATTTCTTTATCTACAAATATTCTATTCTTTTCACCATTCCTTAAAGTTAAACACTACATAAAATCACATGAAAACCCTGTTCTTTCTTTGAAACAATGTTTTTTTGTTTTGTTTTTTCTTTCCCTGACAGATGCCGCGAAATAAATGCAGACCGTCTCACTGTTAATTAGTAATTACTTTACTCCTCCTCTAACTCTCCCATGAAATGCAAAAATAATAAATATATGGTAAATTTGTTACGAAGCTATGTATAAATAACTCATGTGTTTAACATCTCCCTTAAAAGCATAAACTGTATATTTATTTATTAATCCGAAGGATTTGGGAAACAAAATCGTTTTACTGTTGAACCCAGCAATTAAACCTAAAAATAAGCTGCTACTAATTGGATTCGTTTTTTTTAAAACATAACCAGAATTTTCACAGCCTTCTTATTCAACAATCCAAAAGCGTTTACAGTTACATCTAAATCTAAACTGGACTCTGGTTCCAGGAAGAAACTAAACAAAACGGGAAAAATTAAAAGAAGAATAGAAAAAGGTCAATTAACAACCAGAAAACGCGGCATTCATTCATTTCAGATCCTGCTTCGATCCGTCTGCCGCAGCCAGCCTCGCCTTGTACATTATTGGGACCGTCGGCTTGGCTTGCCATCGCAGTGCGCCACCGGCGAGGATGACGGCAACATTTGCAGATCGATCTCACTCCGATCTATCACCCGTCGCCTTCTCCTTGCACACCGGGAGCTTCGGCTTGTCACCGCCATGGGCCACCGGGGACATCGAAGGCGAAGACGATGGGGAGTACTGGCAATAGCTCGACAAGGTGATATTCCCCTCACTCCATGACCTCCTCATTGGATAAGACAGATTCCTGCTCTTTGGTAGCGCATGGGGGCAATTTCCGCCGCGTGATTTGGAGTGGAGCGCGCATCCGCAATTCCGGTGGTACGGCCGCTGATCGATGGCGCTGTCGCGGCCGGAGATGCAACCTTCGTAGATCGACCAGAAGAGCCCGTCCGCTGCTCCGGAGGCCATGTCAGCCGCTAGCTCCGGGTCGGTCCGTTGTTGCTGCCGACTACGCGTCTGGATCTGCTAACTTGTAACCTCGAAAAATATTATTACTCTAGTGGCAAATGAGAAATTGGGTGGTATTTATAAAGAAACATTCAGGTGAATAGCGAAAAAATCAAAATCAAAATCAAAATAAAAAACAAAAACAAAAACAAAAACTGCAACATAAGTCCGTCTATTCTTGTATTTGGACCCAAAAAGTCCTCAAAGAAAACATACTACGTACATCGGACTTAAACTATTAAAACGTGTATTTATCAAATCAAAACAACTATCAAAACGTGTTCTTTGCTTTTTGTTTTTCCTTCTCCTTCTCCTTTTTCTTTTTCTTGTTATCCCAATATTATTAAACTCTTCCATTCTTTAGCAGATCTCTTAAACCTAATTATATCATGTCTTCTTTTAATTATACTTGTTTTCATCAAGAATGCTTTTTTCTTAAAGAAAAAGATCATACAAATAATTGAGAAGAGAAAAATGTGTAGAGAGATAAATTGAAGAAAAATTATGATCCCAAAGTTGTAATACATCTCGCTTGACTCTTCCTTCATTTTTCTTTAACTGGCGGTGATGGATGAGGCACAAGGCGAGACCAAATTAATTCAAGGGTTGAGTTGTGCCATATTTAAGTTTAGGGTTGTAAAAGTAGGGCAGAAAAATAGTCGATAGGTTGTTCATGTTAGGTTTAAAAATTATATTGAACCTGATGGCTCAAAAATATATAATATGAACGAGCTCAAACGAGACTTTAAATTAATCGAGCTCGAGTCAAGTTGTTCACGAATATCAATGGAAAATGTTAAGTTAAAATCGAGCCGAGTTAAACGCTAAGTTGATTATGTTAGGTTTGATGAATGTATATATCGAGTTTAAAATCTTGTTCAAACTCGGTTTGAAAATAATATGAACGAGAACGAAGTTTTAATCGAACCGAGCTCGGGATGTTTGTTCAATTTTCACCATACGTGAATAGTGGTGGTTCCACCATACAATGAGTTGTCACCACTCAATTAGTACAAAACCATAGTAAGTTATGGGTATTTTTTATGGACACCACTAATATTATTGAACAATCAATGAAGATGAAAATAAATTAATGAAAAAAAATAATCAAGTTTATGTGTACAAAATTAATGTAAATGTTTCGAGTAGACTCTGATGTTAGTCCTTTAACCTTAATTGTTGTTCTAAACAGCTCTGTTTTTGAAATCTGTCTTATGCAAATGTCTTATTCGATAGTATTCAATTTAATATCATTCATTTAAAATCTACAAATTAACTTCGAATGTTTCAAAATTTCTAAACTCATATCATTATACACACACCCTTGCCCTATCCCAATACCCTCACCACGTGGGAGGACAAAAGCTACATGCGGCCCTTATCGCGGTTTGGGCCGCAGTGAAACCCATTTACGCAAAGAAAATGGCGTAGTTGCTTAGCGTAGTAAGATTTCTGCGACCTTGGCCGCAATAAATATTTTTTTAGGGTTTAACTTCTCTTTTTCATCCGCCTCCTTCACATTTTTTCTCATCTTCTTCATTCTTCCATCTTCATCTTCTCCTTCATCTTCTTTCACTTCTTCATCTTCCTTTCTTTCTTTCTCCTTTAATCTTTTTTTTTCTTCTTCATCTTCTTTTTATCTTCCCCTTCATCATCATCTTCTTAAATTCTTCTTCATCCTTCTTCTTCTTCTTCTTCTTCTTCTTCTTCTTCTTCTTCTTCTGTTTTCCTCTTCTTTCTCTCCCATTTATCTTCTTCATCTTCTCCTTCTCCTTCATCATCATAATCTTATTTTTCTTCTTCTTCTTCTTCTTCTTCTTCTTCTTCTTCTTCTTCTTCTTCTTCTTCTTCTTCTTCTTCTTCTCCACCACCGCCGCTCCACCGTCACCGTCCCACCGACGCCGTCATGACTTGCTCACCATTCATCCGATTTCTGAGTTGTTTGAAATTATGGATGAATCCGAATGAATAAATTCATCTGGATTCATCCACATTTTTTAAATAAAAATTTCGTCTCATCGCGCCATGGCTGCAGAGGAAGCAAAATCGGCCAATTTTACCGCGGCATCTACCGCCCATCCCGCAAGTGTTATCGCGACTCTACCGCTTGGATGGCCGCAGAGAGCCCGTTTCTCGACGTAGTGCCTCCTTCTTCCCACCGTTCAACACCTCTAGCACTATCCTGGCCACCGTCCATCCTCAGCACACTCACTCTACCAAAATATGAAGTTTCTCTCGTAAAGCCAAAGACGCCCCAAGACAAGGTACAACTGTTGGGAAGGGGACATTATCAATAGAACCTGGTTGGATCCGGGTTGGGATAGAGGTGCCCATTTCGAGCTGTAAAAAGATGGTTGCCACAAATAAATATAATAGTGGATTATATACTTGTCTATTTGCTTTTAAATCGGGTAAAGTGCGCTCATGGTCCTGTAACTTTAATTATTGTATTACTAAAGTCTTGTTTTAACTTTTTGTACTAATAAAGTCATGTTTTCAAGTTTTTTCTCCACCCATGGTCTTTTTTACGATTATTTTATTATTTTACCTTTTCACAGAAATGGTACAATAACGAACATAAACTGAATTTTTCTTATTATACTATTTACACCCTCAAATTTTAAAATTCTACAAACAAACCCTCTAATCTACCTTAAACTTTTAAACTCACCCACCATCCGACCCACCACCGTCGGGACTCCACTGGCCGCTGCCGGAAAACCTTGGGCGTGCTGGGCTCCCGATCCGCGGCCTTGGGCGCGCGTTTCGCTGCCCTGGGCTCGCGATCTGTGGCCTTGGGAGCGCGATTCGCCGCCCTGGGCTCGCGATCCGCAGCCTTTGACGCACCGAAAAAACTTAAATTTTAGGGTATTTTTTAGGGTAGAATTGTAAGTATTTTTAAAAGTTATGGTAAAATTTTAGGGTTTATAAAAATTGAGGGTAAAATTGAAAGTTTCGTTAAACGTTAGGGTGATTTTTATATTTTACAATTGTTTAAAAGGGCAATATTTTAAAAGTTGAGGGCAAAAATGTCAAATAGGACCATGGATGAAGAAAAAACTTAAAAACTGGACTTTATTAGTACAAAAGTTAAAAGAGGACCCTAGTGGTATAATAATTAAAGTTACATGGGTGCACTTTACCTCTTTTAAATCTAACATTATCTTTGCCTATAATGACAGCTACTATATTTTGGTATTTTCCAAAATCAAAATGATTAAAAATAATTTACAAATTGAATGAGTGACTAGTTATTTATCAATATTTATTTAGTATCTTGAAAATTATTTGTTTCATTTTATTAATGAACTGCAATTTGCGTTCATTTTTATAGTCCAAATTCTTATTGAGGTCAATTGTAAGAAAAATAGTTTTTTGTTAAATAAAATTAATAACCACTCAATAAAATTTCTAAAAGTAATAGATGCACGAGTTGGATGGTGAAGGTGTAATATATGCAAATTTTAAAGTCATGCTTCATGATTCTTCATTTGAATTCTAACATGCTGTGGATGGATGTAAAAGACAAATGCATGATGGCGTCCGTTCCTTGGTTAAACGTACGAGTATAAAAAAGTTGTAGAGATCCATGAGTAGCAAAGTTCATCTTAGTCACTATATTAACTCATTCATATATATAGGACAAATTCGAACCGTGTGTGTCAGTCACGACTCACGAGAAGAGATATATATATATATATATATAGAGAGAGAGAGAGAGAGAGAAACAGATAAAGGTCACTCAAAATTATACATCCTCTGTTAATAAGTTATGGGTATTCACGATTCAATTAGATGGATAGCAACACATAAATAAATAAATAAAAGTGTAGGTGGTTAAGAGGTCAGAGAGTAAAGGCTTGAGGAGCATTGTGAGAATTATTGTCGGAAGTTGAAGCAGGCAGACGGGCGTGCGTGCGTGCGAGTTAAAGAGGACGGCTGGTGGAGCGGTGGGGTTGGAGTCCGCCGACTGACTGCGTTCGGACACGTAGAAGAGAAGAGAAGAGAAGAGCATAGAGGCGCATTAAAAGGAAAATATTTTCATCGGGTCCTCCAAAACTCCTCGACCCACATACGTGTTATAGTATTACGTGTCATAGTATTCGGGCAGTAAACGAGTAAACGACTGAGCCAAGCTCAAACTATGTTGAGATAATTTTTCGAGTTGAGTTATTTTCGAACGAGCCTTCATAACGGCGCCGAACTTTGACTCGATAGCTCACGAAATTTTCGAAAACTCAGAAAATTATTCAACTATACTCGATCGAGTTCGTCTCAAAAACAGTTCGAAATTTGTTTCAATTAGCAAAATAAATCTTATTTCTCATGTTTTATGATTTTAGTCAAATAAATCATCCAAAATAACTCTTGTACTTTGGAAGCTTAGTAAATTAGGTCCAATTACTTTAATTATTTACATATGAACTATCCTAACTCTTTTTAATATGTTTTGCTCGATAGTTCGATAAGCTATTGAGTCGAACTCAAGATGGCTCGAACTCGGCTTGATAAAATTATCGAGCCTCGAGTTCTGCTTAAGTTCAAGTTCGAGTAAGTTCGATAAGAGATCGACTCATTTACCGCCCTAGTAGTGGTTGGTGACATTATTGACGAATTTACATGTAACAAAGAGGATTCATGGACCCCTTTTCCCCTCAAATTTATGCATATGTGGTATATAATTTATAGATAAAATTCTTTCAAAATGGTAATGAACCCCTGTATTTTTTATGTTATTTCTATATTTTTTATTTTATTTGTTCTAAAAGTTTTAGACACTAAGTGACTTCTCAAATATAAAGAAATAGTCAATATTGATCTCTTTATCTTCCAAATAGTATGTCTTTTCTCTTCAATTTACTATAGTAATTGTTTGCTTTTTTTTTTCTTGGACGATTCGAACTTATAGCTGATTTTAGTTTTTTTTTTTTATCGATTTATGTGTTTGATAACAACGTACAACATAACAAATGGTAAAATAGGGAAGTCAAAAGCCAAAATTTGCTCAATTAATCCTCATTCCAAATCAAATTGTTGCAAAAAATTTTGGCAAAAAAAGTAATATACATTAGAAGAGTTAAATGGACCCCTCCTTTTAAAAAATCATGGATCCGCCATTGATTGATGATACCACTATTAATTATATGTATGTCATTTCTGTAATTAATAGTGACAGACCGTAATAAACATTAGCTGTAGGACGAATAATAATATGATTGAAGGAGTTTTGTCCAATCCTATCAAAATACAGTTAAAATTAGGCGAGAAACGTGAAGAGAGAGAGACTACTTGATCGCTAATGGAGTTTATGCTTTACATATGCCCTTAAAAATGACTGTATTTACATTTTGTACCATTATTTCAAAAATTAATTAATTATGTTCATTTTTCATATTTATAAATCTTTGTAGTTCTGTAATTCTGTGTTAGTGGTGACCAATAATATTTCAATTATGTTATTACTCACCTAGGTGAACTCAAATGGTACTCAGACTCATGTGAAACGGGACATTAAGCCCGGAGTCCCGTGTTCGAGTCCTGGGGAAGGCATGAAACTCGTAACCGGGTACGAGAAGTCCGTGAGTTGGGACGCATGGGGACGCCAGTTGGACTGGTATGCCACCCATGGTCTCTAACACACTAAAAAAACATATTTGATATGTCTATGTTTTTTGTTGTATTACTTTAGACTTTAATGTTTGTCATACTTAGCTACGTTTGTTTCATGTCCATTGTTCTCCTTTTGATACCACTAGAATTTTTTGTGGTATTATCTGCTCTTTGTAAGTTAATAAACTCATCTTAGAATATATTTGTTGCCTAGTGTTTCTTAAATTGTTAATTAATTTGAAGGTGTCTACTAGCTAAAAGTGAAGTCTCAACTTTGAAAGTGAGAAATGTCAGCTACCTTCATAGACAACTTGAAATAGATGTTGAGTTTATTGTTACCAAAGATACTGGCCAAGCTATTTCCAGAGTTAGCAGCTGTGAAGAATGCAGTTAGTTCAACATCAGTAGCAACATGCGTGCTTGAACCATTGGGTTGCATTGGAAAATCTTATACTGAAGACTCAACGATTGGAACTTGTGCTATAATGATGCAAAACAATTTGAGTATTCTTTACCATTCTTGGGCAGAGTTCGCATAAAAGTATCATAAAATTTAATAAATGGCTATTGAAAACACAAGTGTCTTATACGCTTCACATATACGTCTCTTATCATGAGCGATTAAATATGTTCAGAGCAATGTCAAAATTGTTACTATACTGCTAGTATAAACGAAAATAAAATGTAATCTCTCGTAACTCCATTGGTAAATTATTATATGTCAAGTATAGATTTCTTCCTTTCCTCCATATAAGAAATGTTTGTTAGCGACAAAAGGATTGTCTATCGAGCATGTAAGAAATGTCTATAAATGTCTACTAGAAATGTAAGATCTCGTATTACTTTTCATTTGAGAAACTTGTACCAAAATCTTAAGGTAAAATGTATAAATCTATCATTTACATTGCAAACATTTGCTAAATATAAATCCGTTAAATACGTTTGTACTTTCACAGATGTCACTTAGACATGTACAAAACATCTATTGCAAACTTAAGCAATCCTCAAGATGACTATTATTTTCTACTTGAAAGAAAATTTCTAAATCAATAGCTTTAACGATTTCTTTCCAAATTAATAGCTTCAATGATCTCTTCTTTCCAGCTCAGAGAAGCAATATCAGAAATTTCATCTCACTTCTTTCACAAGCTTAATAACCCTGTCATAGTTAGATTCATCCTTCTAGCGACTTCTAAAATATCATCCCAACAAGCCTTTTTCATGGTTTCCCTCACTTTTAGTTGCAAGTAAACAATAGAACAATTCACTTCACTCACAACACAGATATAAGTTAAATAGTAAGAACTTCTAAATTAGCAAGAAAAGCATACAGATTTCATTAATTAATAGTCTACCAAAACAACTATTGTACTAAAAAACATAGCAAAAGTAAAAGTGAAATGTATACTAGATTTTCTGAGTTATAGGAATTCAAGGAACAAAAGATGAAAAAAAGAATACCCGTGCACCAAACAAAATCTCTACTAGAACTTCTAAGCATATCAACCAGTATAGATGAAAATGTCTGCTAAAACTACATTACGCAAATGAATTGAAATTTCAAAACCATGTTCTGAAAAGAACTTTCTCAGATATTTTAGCGATTTGAAGACTTCAGCCAAATAATTACTACTACAATGCAAGGATGACAATATCTTGCTCAACTACAAACTGCCATCCATTCCATTTTATTGCATATTCATTGATAGCCACTTCAGCAAACATTTTAACAAGAATCATTAATCCACATTAATAGCCGTTTTAGTAGACATTTCAACACAAAGCAGATAGATTAAACCTACTTACAATTACAAAGAGACAGTGCGTTATAAGAGACAATCTAGACTCTCAATATATATGTACTATTTGGGAAAAGAAACAAAATAAACACAATAGAAGTCACATTTCAGTAGCTCAAGATGAAATAGGTATTGAATGGCTCAAATGTCATTTACAACTACCTGAAATGAGTTGTATTTTGAAAGGCAAGGTGCATTGAGAACGGTCAACGACAACCTAGAGAACCTTGCGAACGGTCAACGACAACAAGGGAACTGAAAGCAGAAGATCCTAACGAAATGGTTTCAATTTCTTCTTGATTTACTGCTTCATTCAGCATCATTGGAATACAATCAAGTCGACCAAAAGAGCAAGACGTGAAACAAAAGATCAGCCACCACTGGACACAAAATTCATGTTGAGATCAAAATCTGAGAGAAAGATGATCGGCGGAGCAACAAAGATCGAATACGATCTTCAACCAGATGAGAGAGAAAAGCATACAAGAGAGAGTTGTCGACTTACCTGTCATCGATGTCGATCGTTGCTCGGAGATTTCCACTGGCTGCTTTAATTTTTTGGCGAGTACAACGTCAAATTAGAAACGGCAAGCGGTGAAGCTTCTCGACAATACACCCGATCGAATAGTCGCTTGTAGCTAATCGCCGCTCGTCGGGGGCTGATCGCCGCTCATTAGTGGTTGCTCGTCAATCATTGCTCTCTGATCACCAATTGCTCCTCGCTAGCGGTCGCTCGCCTCTCTAGGTCGCGAGCACTGGTGGTTTCTAAGACGATTCGTGTTGCATGAACAAAGCAAGGCTTTTAAAACAAGGACAATTTAGTCTTTTCAAAAAATGGGTTCAAACTTAGGAGGGGGAGAGATTTTCATGAGGTGAGAAATTGAAGAATTCACCGTGGATTCTCGTGAGGTGAAAAAATATATATTAGGGGGTTTCAAACTTAGGAGGGTAGATGAGAAATTGAAGAATCACCGTGAATTCTCATGAGGTGATAATAATTCTCCATCGCTCACCAATATATACTCATGCATCCGTACAACGTTGTTCACTTCCTATTTGAGTAAACTCCATCATTAGTACTTTAATTAGTGTTGTAATTATTAAGGCCGGTTTTCCCCCTCTTTTCAGCTCTTTCCACACCTCTGGGTATCTAGTGTCAAATTGTAGAGTCAGGCAAGTATACTGAAATAGTATTTTGGGAAAAAAATTCCTCCTACCAAATTGGAAGAAAATTCTTATTTCTGCATACATGGCATTTGAAGCCACCACTATTAATTACGGATTGTCACCCCCGTAATAAATAGTGGCAGCCCCGTAATTAATAGTGATGACATGAGCCAATACTGATATGTCACGTATGCAGGAAGAATGATTTTCCTTCTCCCTAGGTTGGAGCAAAATTTCGTTCTATCAATTATATGTAAAGTAGATAACTACAAAGAGGACAATATTTTCATCCAACCCGGGTCCTCCAACCTGTATACGTGGCATGATGTTAATGGTTTGTGTCACCACTGTTTATTACGAGACTGCCACTATTAATTACGGAAGTGGTAGCACCATAATTATGAGCGATGTGATCCACCACTAATACCATGACACGTATACAGGTCGGAGGACTTTCCTCCAACCCGGGTTGGACGAAAATATTTTCCTAAGAAGGCTCGGCTCTTCTTAAGGTATTAGATAGCTCTGTAGATTGCATGATGAAACTTATTAAAGGAATATACATAAAATGGAGGATTTGGCATTAACATTTAGTTAAAAGGGAAAATGTATGGATGAGAAATATTGGTAACCCCGAATGCCATCGACGAGAGAGCAGTGGATGATTATGAAACATAGATGTAGATGCAATCGATGAAACAAAAGAAATGATAGTCATCGGGGTGAGAAGGAAAATGTGGTTGGAGAATGATTAAAATCGTTATTTTAAAATCACTACGTATTTGATGGGGGTGTGGTAGCGGGCAATCCGCTACCAAACCCATTACCACGGTAACGGACTAGTCCGTTACCAACCTTGTTACTTTTTGAGGTGTTACTTTTAAAGAACCCGCTACCAATTTATTTTATAAAATAAAAAAGAAGCTAAATTTATCGAAATTTATCATCATTTAAATTCATCCACAAGATTCAAATCCAGAAATCTAACAAAACCCAAAATTTATTCATCTCATTGTACAAAAACCCAGAAATTAATGAATATCTGAAATTTATTCATCTCCAATTGAAATATTGATCATGTACAAAAGATAAAGAGAGAGATGTCGACTTAAAAATTCAACCAAACCCTAAAAAATCAAATACAACCTAAAAATTCAAATACTCATTCAAATCCCACCAAACCCAGATTCTAGTTTCGCCAGATTTGTTTCGAAATTTCTAGCATCTCCTGAAAATCTTGGACAACGGCGGCGGCGGAGAGCGGAGAGGCCGGACGGCAGCGGTCGCTTGCCGAAAGCTTGGTTGTTGGTTGTGTGGAGAGTGAGGAAATGCAGATCTAGAGAAGGGGGGGAAAAATCATTTCTAAAGAAGGATGGTGAGGAAAACGAAAAATCACAAAAGGGAAGGAGCTTACCGGTAAAATGTAGATGAACGGATTGCTTCGATGATTCTTGCGACGATGGTTCAATGGAGAAAGGTTGAGGGTTGAGAGAGATGAAGATTTTTTGAGCAGCAGAAGGGTTGAGAGTAAAGAAGATTTTTGGAAAATGAGAGAGAGATATATCAGGAAGGAGAGGAGAAAAATGAACTTCTTACTGAGGGTAGCGGGCTGCCCATTACCAGGTCCCCTACTATTCAACATTTGTAATGCCAAAAGTAACACATCCCCTGTTACCATCATCTGCAGGCTTTTTTAGGACCATGGTAGCGGGTTCCCGTTACCATGATCCCTACAACTACGTAGTGAATGTTGTGTTTCATAAATAAATAAATTTTGGATTAAAATTGACATTATTTTATGGTTTTCGTTAGTATTTCAAAGGTGGTGGCAAAATTGACTTGTGGAACGTTGGTAAAACCTCCCCGAAAATAATTTGATGATAAAATTATCTCCTTTTCCCATTATGTAATTCGCTGCTTAATTTGTCCAAAGGAAAAGTCTTAAAGCTAATGCTGTTTGGCCGGAAAGGAATGCCATAACCAAAAAAGACTAGAAGAAGCACCTGTGGCTAATCGCATTTTGCCCGAGCTAACTCAACTCAATGCAGGTTAATTGACCATATGCATGCATCTCTGATATATTATTTGATCGTCTTTGAATAGATTTTGCTGTATAGATATGATATATATATATATATATACATATTGTCTATACATATAGTTTGATTCATAGAACATAGTTTTAATTTTAGCTTGTATATAAGCCCCATTCATCTAACTATTACTCCGTATATAAAAGTTTTATCTGCTTGAAATTGCAAAGACTGTATATTCATGAAATTGAGCCCTGTACGAACAATGAATATTCTAGGAAGCAAGAAAGTAGAAAATCTCTAAATTATTTTGAAACTTATGATCAGCTGTAGAGGTAGGCAAGTATATATACCGAAACTGTATTTGTATTGCAACCGAATCAACAAATCAATACGTACAATTCAGTAATGTATTCTAATTTCTAGCTAGCTAGTTTCAACTGATATATAAAAGCATACATAGATATAAAACCCTAAAAGCACTTAATTTCTGGGTTTCTTGGTAGTACTGCAGGGTGGTGGTATGCTCTCCTTCTGAAACTCTATAACTTGAATCTTCCGCTTGCGTGCTCCCTCCTCACGGTATCGATCCTTGAGTTTCTTGATGCTGCAGGCCTCCCGCCTTTCTGATTCCAGACCATGTGTTGATGATGATGATGATGATGGCTTTGCTTTCTCTTCATCACGCTTCTGCACAACCATTGTCTTCAGGGGTCTGATCTTCTCAGGCACTGTTTTCTGGGCGCCTTTCCAGGTTGCTTCTTTGTCACGCAAAACTGAAACCATGCGTTCTTTCTGTGATACGCCAGTACTCGACGACACGTGCCTCTGTTTTCCGGCGGCGGAATGAAGGGCATCGTCATCGCCGGTGGGTGGTGATGAGAAGAGCTTGTCGACCAAGTGAGGCCTTCTCTGCTTCCAGACGTCGGGCCACTTGGATGCTGCGACGGAGATGGTGAGGTCGATGATACGGAAGAGACTCTCTTTCTCCATCCGGAGGCGATTCTGCCATCCAGGAGTGAAGCTCATCGGCAACGCCATGGAAGAGGAGAGAAGAAAAGAGATCAAGAATGGAAACCAGAGAGAGAGAGGGGTGGTAGCAGCTGCAAATGGTCGATCAACTGCAATAGGCTGTTTATATAGTAGTAGTAATATATAGTAGATCAGAAGATAAGACTTCTATCAGATTTCGGAGAACTACTTCATCCATGATTAATTATATTTGGAAACACGTTATTAGAGTTAATTAACACGTACAAGTAATTAATTACTAGTTAGGAGGATATATACTCCTAATTACTTCAAAACATACCACTCTCCGATTCTAATTCTAATTCTAACTGACCTGGCTCTAACACATAACTGCACCTTAGTGTGCACATGACTTGTCCAGCACGAAATCTTAAACCCTCACTACCTCCAATTCTAACACCGTTAATCTTCACGCCTCCAATTCTAACACCGTTAATCTTCACGACTGTCTGTTTAAAGAATTAGAAAACTTGGGGACTCAATTACAAAAAATTAATAGTTTAGAACTCAATTAGAAAGTAGGTAAATTACTATGAAGGTGAACACTAACCACTCTTTCTGAAAGTCTGCTAAACAGATTACTCAAAACTGGTTTTATGGGTTTACGTTGACTAGAAAAGTAAAATCCTTCAGCTATCATATCACAAATGTAGTACTAGTTTCAAGTTCCAGTTACCATAGATTTCGCAGTTATTTAGGTACGAACTAAATATTGTGTCTCTGAGTGCAGCGGCCAAATGCTTTTCAAAGTATGTTATGTCCATGATTAGAAAATGGCCTCTCTCTAATGCAGGCTTGTTATCTACTCACTAGTGGGTAAAATCACTAGTTAAACTTAACACTATCTAATTAATTTAACTAACTAACAATTTTAAAGATTAAAATAACCTACTAGGCTTTTACACAAATAACAGCCAACCTCTCTAATGCATATTATTGTGGGTACACTTACTTCCAAGATTTATCATAAGGTGGTTAACTAGTAGAGTATTAAAGAAAAATTGAAATGACAATAATGAGTTTCCAAAATCAAAATTGCCTCCCAAGGCCCAAATTAACTGATGCCTTCTAACCCCTATAAAAAAAACAAAAACTGATGCCTTGTAACATTAATTGGCCACTATTGCCTTCTAATACTAATTGTCTCTGAAGGGCCAAACTAACTTCTATCCCAAGCTATGTCAATGCAAGAACTCAGTTGGTCATGGTGTCGTTTGGATTTCCACGGGCCATGAAACTGATTCCTTCTATCCCAAACAGTTGAAGGGAAAGAGGAAGAAAACAGGGCAAGCAAAGCAAAACACCAATGATGGTGGTATAAAGAAAGGAACTTTCTTATGGACAGACGCGTCAAAGCCAACACAATAACATATTGAACCTGTACAATGTGATGCTAGAAAACCATGTCCAGCAAACCCAAAGGAGGAGAAAAACAAGTCAATTTTGTTTCTAAATCCTTCTTCCCTCTACTTTTCTATTTTTTTTTTCCTTTCTTTTCCTTGCCTTTTTTTTTTTCCTGTTCTTCTAGGGCAAAATTTCAGGTAAATAGGTTATCCCTCATTAGGAGAAGCTTCAAGGGGGCGAGCCTTGTCCTTTCTGTGGTTTTGGAACCATTGCACGCAATGCATCTGCAATCTCCGTGAAGGAAGGACGCTCTGTTGGCTCTGGTGACCAGCATCTTTCCATCAGAGATCTCCATTCAGAATCGCACGATTCTGGGACTGTCGGCCGTAACGTGTTGCTCACGATACCACCTGAGTTTCCACAAGCAGTTGCTCAATCAGCAAGACAATCATGGAGATGATCATTATTGAGAAAGATAGTTTCAGTCTTGTTCTGAAAACAGGAAGTTTACCAATAATAGCGCCATAGTGCAAATCTGCATACGGTTCCTCACCAGTGAGGAGTTCCCACATTACGATACCAAATGAAAATACGTCAACCTGAAAAAACAAAACGAAATAATGGGAATTAATAGTGTTTGGATAAATTTAACCATACCTTAAGCACATTGTATAAAAGCTCGCACCTTCTCAGACACAAGGCTACTGCTACCATTCAGAAGCTCCGGTGCCATCCATGGAAGAGTTCCCCGCACACCACCTGAGATCAGAGTCTGACATTTCACCTTGGACAGGCCTAAATCACCAACCTAGTAACCGAAGCAGGCGCAGACCAATGAAAATATCAAATTTACTTGGAAAAGGACCAATATAGAAGAGGTAGCAGAAAGCACACAATCAAAATTAATATCAACTTCCACCAACATGCTAACTAATCATTTGCACATCATATTATCAGCTCCATCTATATTATTGCAGAGCACCATTGATGGCATTTAAACCCTCATTGGCACATAAATGAAAAATAGGCAGCAACGAAGTTGATGATATGAAGAAAAAAAACAATGCTTTGACACAGCAGTTCCAAAATAATACTATATCAAGATCCTACGAGCAAGCTATAAGTTCTGATATATATCCCTCAACTACCATCTCATACAAGTGGGTGGAGCAAACCTTGACTTCACGCCAAAGACCATTCCTGTTATCGAAGATACAAACATGCGAATTCCTCTTACTTTTTTTTATTAGATGCAATTTCCTCTCTTGTTTGTTTTCCACGTCAATCGCTTGCTTCTCTAGCTTTGGCGCCTTTGGCTACAGGTTCCTTATACAATGACAATGATTTCCTAGAAATTATCTCCTGAGTTTTGAAGTATATCTCCAGCACCCCTAAGTCACTCCAACAGCTTGCAACATTTTTTGTGAATGTATGTAAATGTGTGTACGAGAGAGAGAGAGAGAGAGAGAGAGAGAGAGAGGCAAAAGTAGCCATGTTGAGTAGAAGCTACTACAATTTAAACTGCGCAGATTATGATTAATATCAGGAAAGTTAATACTTCCCCTTGGGTTTTGCTCATATCTACCAATAATATCTTTTCCCTTTAGGGAAGAAAGAAACAACTTTTTATCCATTGAAAGTTTTAGAAATCTGGTGCCAAGCACCCTAAATCTTTGTGAGCCCTTTCCAGTTGGCAGAACTTCGGAATGAAAGCCAGTAGTAGCTGATAGATCCTCACGCCAGCAATAACTTTATACAAGACCAGACTTCCATATTGAGAGGAAAAAAGGACTTATACAGAAATTCATGCATGCAGTGAGTGAACTGCTATACGGATATGAGTCACCATTTATGAGCTTTCTTTTGCAAGGTACAATTCATGCAAGCAGTAAGTAAACTGCTTTACCCCAGCCGATGCTCCCAAAATCTAGATTATGAGAAACTCATAGAAAGGATCAATTCACTATCAACTTAAGTTTTGGACGCTACATCCCACAGCAAAATGACTTTATAACTAGTTTTGAGCTTTATTCCTTTTTATACTCTTAACAGATGCTGTAATTATTTTACTGCACAAGCTTGGCATGCTGTCAATCATCTTGTATCTTCGTATTATGTCAACCTGTGCCACTCAGATAATGGTAACCTATGCTGCTACACAAGTGTACATGAAATCATTTCCTAAAAAGAATTCTGCTTCTTATTTCCCGTAACAAACAGATATCCAGTCCAGCCGTATATCCCTCAAAAGACAGTTTTATAAACTGGTCAACATAGCATATTCAACTTAAAAACAAAATAGAATAAAAACACCATTCGAACAACCTTTATAGTATGAAAATAACCAACCTAAGAAATTAACTTCTTTTCTCATGGTTTTTCTCTAAAAAGGGGCAGAGGAAGTACTAGAACTCATAAGTATGTCAATAACTCATTGCATGCTAATGTTAAACAAGTTTAAAAAAAAAGCCCCAACCAGGAAAAGGAAACAAGGAGAGAAAATTTGAGCATAAAAGCATTTACATATGTAGGAAAGGATTTAAAAGAATAAATACGAAAACAAAATGGAAAAAAGCGCCATTTTTTAGATAAGTACGAAAGGATTTTTTTAAAATTATGGTTATGCTAGCAGCTCTCCACCAGAAGACAGAAATCTTATCATTAATATAAATTGTAAACAAAGACCAACCTTGCATATTGGGCGATGAGGATCACGAAGATTGACCAGTAGATTGTCACTTTTCAAATCAAAATGTACAATATTCTTCCCATGCAAATACTCCATACCGAAAGCAACATCCATTGCAATCAAGAGACGCTTTCTCTTGTCAAGATTCCTGATAAACCCAGCTGTGTTAATTAATGTCAACTGAAGAAGTTCAGTTACAGATGTGCTATAAAACATGACCCAAGGGTCAACCACATAATACAGCGATACATACAAATGAAAGCAAGATACAAAATAGAGCATAAGTATAAAGTACCTTTCATTCTTCTGTAAAGCATTTCTTAATGACCCATTAACCATGTACTCAGTCACTGTAGCTACTGAGCCTCCAGGGCCATCAAGCACAATACCATAGAAAGCCACCACATTAGGATGGTGCAAGTCAGCCAGCTTTATCGCTTCATTCCAGAAGTCATCTATCTGATAGCGTAAATTTTCCAGGATACAAGTATTAGGGACACTCAAAACTGCAACTAAAATTAGTAAAGCTAGTTATTAAAAAGAAAGGGCCATACCATGCGTTCTTGTTCTGAAGGTTTCCCAGCGAAGCATCGATCATTAATTCGTTTAATGGCAACATCAGTGCCTCGCCACTTCCCATGATAGACTGTCCCAAAGGTACCAGAACCCAGCTCCCGTAGCTCTTCAAGATCAATATTCTTTATAATCTGCAAGATCTTAAAATGTCAAAATAGATGCGCGAGTTACAAGTCAATTTGATTATAAAACAAATTACAGAAGCATGCAATAACCTGCAAGCTTCCAATGCCACCTGATACTGGAAGCCGAGAATTCATTCTTCCTGGGAGCTTATTCTTTATCTCCTGAGTTGAAAACAATACATAAAAAATATAAAAGATAGAAATAGGCAGAATAAATTGCCATTAAGGTTAAAAAAGGGATAGGTCTTTTGTTGTTGCAGTGATTTCCACGTGATGGGAACTCTTCAATCATGATACCTCAAACTTAGCTCTGTGCTGTTTTTCTATTGCACCAGTGGAAACATCCCTATCCTCATTTGGAGCATAGTCTGATTCATTAATTCTTGCTGATACATCATAATTGGAATTTGAATGGAAAACAGAGGCAGCTACCCCTTCAGCAACAGCCTGTAATTCTTGCTTGATAAGTTCCTCAGCAGAGCCTTCAGACCAAAGTACAACATGTTAATAAGAGTGCATGACTACAAAAAGACAACATCCTATAATTTAATGAAAATGAAAACCAAAAAGACTGAAAAGAAAAGAAAATAAATGAAAAGGGAAAAATTCACCTTTGGTGGACTGTGAATGGTCTGAACAAAAATCCTTGTTCGAAGTGCTTAGTGGTTGGAGAACCTCACCTTGCTTTTGACCTCCTGAATTCATTTCCATGTTGACTAACCAGTTCTCTCCAAATTGGTTGATACCACCAATAGCTTCTTTTTTCACTTGGATTTTGCTAGGTTTGGGTGGAAGGAAGTGATTGTCAGGCCGTAGATCCCATGGATTTTGGTTACTGAAGAGTGAGTTGGAGGGGTTTTGAACATCACTACCCCTACCAAATGCTGATACAGACACTTGAACACTATTATTTGAAGGAATGGATTCAGCATCTCCATAGACAACCTTTTGTTGCTGTCTTGACCCATCATCCTTCCAGTCTGCAGCAGAAAACCTTATAAGTACAGTGGAATAGCTCAGAACAACCAGAACTGGATGTTTGAAATAAGAACCTCACCAGAGTCCAAGTGCTGGCCTTTTAATTCAGGATAAGGCATTGGATTACCATGAATGACTGTTTGTGCAGTGACTGTAGATTCCCCTGGCCTTGAGTTTTTAACATAAGGAATCTCCGAGGAAGAAAGCAATGTTTCAGATGGCTTGACAAGCTTATTGTCAGGAATTACCTGAGATTGGTTAGAAGTGTTATCCAAAAGCACATTACCCCCGTGCAGAGCCTGTCTCTCCAGGAGATCATCCCTGGGCCTCTCAAGAGTGGTCTTATTTTGCACATCAGTTATGTCTTTTTCAGATGGGGATACCCGATGTGAACCAATGATTCCATCAACACCCCTCTTGCATTCTGAGTCCACTGCATCTTCTCTGGTGAGACCAGGCAGAACTTTTTGGTGCTCTTTTGGTGGTTCAGCAATTATGGGTTCTGATGCTTGTATCTTCAAACCCCCAATCTGTTGAACGTCCACATTCAGAGGCTTATTAATTACATTCTCCTGTCTAACCTGACACTGGCTAGGCAAAGAATGAAGTTGGGAGGTATCTTCTGGAACAGACTGAGGAACAGCAGCGACGAATACACCATAAGGTGAGTTCGTATCACCAAGAAACCCCACTCCACTGTGTGGAGGTGGAGCCATATGCTGATTTAAAATGTTAATATTCTGCATACCATTCTTATCATTCTCACTATGCATGTCGATGCAAGCAGGGAACACAGCTGCCTCAGATCTAGGTGTGCCAAATTGATGATCCATATGATCAAGCTCGCGAACTCTAGCACCTTGATCGAACATGCCTTCACTCACTGCTGTGGTGAACTTAACTCCATTAACCAGTCCAAGATTCATGGCCTCTTCAGGATGAAGACTGTGATAAACTGTGTTCATATATGGAATTGATGATGCAGTGCCATTCCTTTGACCCTGCCCCAAAGAATCAGAATGTGCATGGGGCAATGCCTTCTGACACATGTGGCAGTCATCTAATCCTCTAAAATTCTCCGGAACGATTACCTGCTGCCGGTGCAATGATCCATCAGAGAAATTATCCGGCTGGGAAACTTGTGACCAGTAATAGGCTCCTCCAGCCAGAGATGGACCATGTGCCTGATAAACACTACGGCTCTGATCAAGGGGGAGCTTGATAGGCCTTGCGCCAAAAGAGCTGTCATCAGGATAACCCTCCAGGTGAGTTTGTGGTGGCTGAATTACTTGCTGAACCATATGTGGTCTTATGCCTGCTTGAGACACTGGGGGAGCCATTGTCATGTGCAGTGATGGAATAAACTGCTGAGGGTGAAATGGAGATGTGCTATTTGGGAACTGCTGATGTTTAAACATCACACCAGCATTGCCCGCCAAATTAGGATTTGGGAACCCCATCTGCGCTGAAAGGTGCACATAATCTGTACGATTTACCACTTCCTGCAGAGGGTCCATATAGTTGGGCGCTTGAGTAATAGATAGTGGTACTTCATCCCCTTTCTGCTGGCAATAAAGGCCCAACTGCTGCTTCGGTGTATTTAGTGGCACTGCCTTCTCTGGCTCAACCTCAGTAACAGAGATAAGAGGCATTGTTTGAGGAGGCCCGTTCTTATATACGGGTACTCCAAATGGAACAGTAAAGGGATCTTTGTGGAAAGCAACATTGTAGTCTGTTCCTACCACCTTTGGAGTGGTTTCGCAAGATGACACCGGATCCCCTTTAGGAGAAAACATGCTCATAGAAGAAGGTCCACTGATATCCACTTGTCCAGATACCACACTTTCAACAGCTTCTGTCCCACTTAAATCTGAATGTTGAGTTGAACCCACACTTGTTAAACTCCCTTTACGCACAATGCCACATGGCATTTCCTCTGTGACACCATTCACAGCCTCAACATATTTCTGGCCACTGTCATGCAAGTCTCCAAAATGAACCACTCCAGAAGGACCAAGCTCCAAAGGAGAAAACAAAAATACCCTTAACTTTGCCGATCCATCAGAAGACCTTTCAGCCAATTTCTCATATTCATCCATCATATTATCAAGATCATCGGGGCATGAAATCGACACCAGTGCGTCAAGATCCTCATCAGGAAGCTGGTACTTTATAACAACAGGCTGCCCATAAATGTCAGCCATTTTCTGCACAAACTCATTGAATCTCACATCTTTCCTCACACTAATAATCCTCGTCTGTCCCCCGACATATCTCAACATTCCATCACTAGGTCTTGGCAAAATTTTCCCCCCAAAACTACACATAAACTTGAACCTTTTCCCAGACACTGAGTCATCTCCGCCATCATCACTCTGATTATTACCAATACTCCGGCGCCCTAAACTGGAAGCATCATTTACTTGCTCATTCCCATTGCTAAGGGTTGTGCTCATTGACTTGGAAATACGATCAGATCCAGCTGAAACCTGATCAGCACTAGCCTGATTACTCCCATTTCTACTTACCTGATTTCCCAAACTGGGGCTGCAACTATTACTAGCTACTATACCACTAGCAACCTGATCAACAGCATTTGGAGGAACTCTGTTGCCAAGATTCGGACCATAACAGTACCCAACAACAGGACTCACACCAGCATGCCCTACCGGCACAGGAATTTGAGGGCGCCACATCGAAACACACGGTACCGGCCCCACATTCCCATAACTGGAGGCCGGGAAAGCAGCATCAGCGGCCGTTGGCGGATAAAACACAGGAACAGAGCAAGAGCTCCCTGATTCAAGCGGCGGGCTGGCGAAAAACCCATCTATATTTCTACCTGCAGAAGTAGGCGCGGCAATGCGAGAGTCCTCCATAGTGCGTCCCACGTTCAAAGGCCTGAGATCCTTGGGCATCGAGTTCTGATCAAACGCCATAGCGACTCAGCTAGAATGATACTAGTACTAGGGTTTCCGCTGATGGGTTTTACTTCTCCTCCCTCATCAAATTCGCTTCCGGAACGCGAACCGCCAAGGACGAAGCATCGAAGAATCCGAACTAAACGTGAAGATAACGAAAGACAATGAACAAAACAAAGAAAACACCTCTGATAAAAACGAGGAAAGAGGAGCGGAATAAGTAGGTAGACAAGTACCGAATTCAATCGAGGGAAGGGAAGGAGGAGATGGGCAAGAAGTTGAGTCGGCGGAGGTATGAACTCGTTCACACGAATCTCCCACCCATTGGTCGCCGCCGCTCTCTGGTCGTCGGCGGTGATGAGGAATGTGAGCTGTTGTTGGACTGAAGTCGCTTCAGAAATTGAGAGCGAGCGAGCGAGCGAGGGGGAGGTGCTTGCTACTAATCTCTCGTGAAAACGAAGGAAGGAGGAAGAAATTGAAAGAAAATTATTTGTCTTGCTGGTTAAGGTTTTCTTTCTTTTCTTTTCTTCGTTTGATTTTTGGAGTAATAGTAGTAATAGAATTATGAAACGCTATCTGGAGGTTTGTTTGCATTTAAGGATTTGAGTTTGATAGGGAGGGCACGTGGAGAGGGTCCGTTTGACTCAAAACAAAAGAGCTTTGCGATTGACGGTGACGGTGACAGCTTCCTGGCGATGTGGAGTGAGCGAGCGGAGTTGTGTTGTGTCGTGTTGTGGAGTCATCTTGCTACGCCGTTTTCACCTTTTAGGTGCATTTACTATTTTACTATCCAACTAGATTAAAAGACTAACAACATTGTCATTCAACATTTTTTCTTTTTCTTTTTTGATGAAATCTAATCACTAACTGATAACAGGGCGGTTAATGAAATTTCTAAATGTGCTTTGTAGTCTGCTCGAATGTTTCTGTTAAAATACCATTTCAATATCCAATTTAACCCAAATCTTTTAAAAAGCTACAAAAAAGCCCTAATTTGTCAAAAGTTAACAATCAACCCACCCTTAACCCACCCAACTGCCTCTCACTTCCTTCACCTAGGGTGCCTCCCGCTTCCTTCACCTAGGGCACCACCACTGTTGCCACTTATCGCCTTCTGTTGCCGCCCTTGCACCACGCTACCATCCTCGCACTGTTTTTGTCACGAAGCACCCGCGCCCGGTTGCGAAGGCGGGGCCGCTCCTCGACGGCGGAAACGGAAGCTGCGTAAACGGAAGCGGTCGGTCCAACCGAGACCCGCTACGTGTAGTGGTCCCGTGACCCGGCCCGCAAAGTCTCGTTCTCTAAGGCCCGGTGTTTGAGAACGCTTTGCTCTCGGAGTATGCAGACAGAGTTATGCGCCTGTATTTTTCGGTCGTTTTTCGACCTGCAACCTGCAAATCTCATACATGACAAATATACAGTATACATTCCATGGTGAGCCCCGCCCCACTGAAATAGGCAAACACTCCACCATCACCAAAGATGCAGTTCATGGATAACATCAAAACGAGTCCCGCCCTCACTGAAATGGATGAGTACTTAGTCATCATCATATATATGCATAACAGAATCATTCAGATACAGAATACGTTTGACATATCAAGATGTGATCACAGCACGGGTCCCGCCCTCCACTGACATGGGCGAGTCCCCGGTCATACAAAATATTCAGGATGTGTATACAGTAGTAGAATGTATCTAAGATACATAGCATGATCCAACAAATGACATGCATGCACATACATCTACAGAGCCGACAAGGGAAAACCTCAGAATACCTAGGATCGGAATCTAGGAGAAACTCTGAGATCGGAAGATTCCCGCACGTACCGCTGCTGCTGCTGCTAACACACAAATAAAAGAGAGACAAGTTAACTATGAGAAAACCTATATATCATACTTAGCATAAATTCAGAATTTTGAAAATAGACTATAACCTCTACCGAGACTACCCCTATAACTTAACAGAAGTTTAGTGTCGGAACTGCAGATACCTGATCACAGTACAGAAAGCACCACGGAACTCTAGTCTGCTAGTTGCTTGTCAGGTAGACCTGAAAGGTGGTAAACAGAAGGGATGAGTCCTCGGGTGGACCCAATAAGGGCTGAGGTAAGGTACAATTTGCATATAGTAAGCTAAGTGCGCGGGTACTTGCAAAACAAAGAAAACACAAAACACAAGTATATATATATATATATATAAACAGATATGAACACATATAATAAACAGAGTCCCGAAGGACGCGGTCAGAACCGCCAGTGACCCATGTGCGCATATAAACAGAACGACAACCCTCTCCAAGAGGTCAGAAGACGAAGCTATAGAGGCATGGTACCAGCCGGGGGGTCGCGATCTCCTAACTATCGTAGGGTCATGAACAGAGTATACCGTAGGGTATACAACAGACATAATATACTGCAAGGTATATACAGAATATCAGCACCCAGTGCAGATATAGAATACCGAAGAAGAACCCGAGGTCTCCTAGACCATCCCGGCCTTGAACCTGCACACTTGTACCTTACCATATAACTGGCCCCGGGATCACCGGACACCCGTCCTCAACCCGGAACCCGCTTCAACTAACCCCGATATACATGATATCCCTCCCAGAATGTATAACGAGAGAAGTTGAACCCTTACCGTACTATTACCGATCCGCAGAAGAATCCCGGGAAAATCCCGACGCTCGGCCCGAAACGCGGTAGTGTGACTTCCGAAGTCCCGCACTACTCCACAACTGCTGATTCAAGCTGAACAACCATTTACATATCAGAAATCATCAATCTAAACCCCCGGGAACTAATCCCGCACATTCCCGCACATTTCCGCAAAACTTCACAGAAGGCTCGGATTTTCAAACCGAGCTAGAACATTGTTGTTTATACTCAAACATGCACAGCTAAGCATTTAAAACATACTTTTCCAAATTTAAGCAGGCAAGCTAGCATGTCGAGTTTTCACGGTTACGTTCACAAATTCAGAAAACGAAGTTCTAAACATCGTTTGTTATCTACTTCAATTCCCGATATCATTTCACCACCAATACACCCCCGAAACACACCATAACTATTAACATACCCTTACCTTACACACAAGTCCGAATCGAAATTCTCGTTCAGCCGTCCCGGTACAAGTTTCGGCAGAGTTTCGGCTGCGTTTCTGCCCACTCCCTGTACACAATTGATCCACAGAATACGAATACATACTCAGAATTCACAGAATTGACCCACAACAATGGCGCCAAAAATGGGGCTCGGATTGGAAAAAAAACTGCTTTCACACATAGCTTTCCCAACAAAATCTGAATAGTACAAAAGATGTAACTCTTCACCATGATCAATAATATACCCTTACCTTTCACCACAGCTGAAGTTGAGTTTCCGTGTAGGAAATCAGAAACAGATTCCGGCAGTACTTCTGCAAAGTTCCTGCTCACACTCCTGACACAAAGTACGCAACAGAAGATGCAATGAAGGTTTAGGAACTATAAAATCAACCAAAGGTGAAGTTCCATAAATATGGAGCAATGTTTAGAAGCTCACGGTTTTCAAACGGAGCTGATTTCACAAAATCTAATCCGTAATAACTTCCTAACTCATCACAAGGATCAGTTTGGTATGCTTACCTCAAAGCTTCTTCAAGTAATCTTCAAAGTCAAAATTGAGCTCAAAGAGGTGCATCCATGGAGGTTTAGTTCCGGCTGAGAAGGAAAAGTAAGAAGAAGAAGAAGAAATAATGCCTTTTTGGCATTTTTTTCCCTTTTACATTTTCTTTTCTTTTCTTTTTTTTATTTTTCATGAAAATGGGACAGATGTCCCATTTTCCTCCACGTTAGCTGCCTATTTCTTGTCTTTTTCCAATCATTGTGTTATTTTTTCCTCTTTTTACATTTTGGCCCCCAAACTTTCAAAAGTTGCAATTTAGTCCAACCCGAAAATTGCAACTTTCAAACCGCTTCTCCGATCGGAACGAAATCTGAACACAACCCTCGGGACATCATATCACACACAAATCATGCTTCACATGTTTAATTATAAGCCCCGAGTGTCATCCCGCGCCAACTTAACCCGAGCAAATCCCGACGTGTGTGCTTGCTAGCTTAACCAAGTAATCCCGTCATGTGTACTTGCTTGGTTATCACCACATTACGCATCTTGAGTCATATCACACCATTGACGCCATCAATCGAGCCCTGAGTGTCACCCGAGAACGAACGTCCCGACCCCGAAAAATGTTTTCCGCGGAAAGGTGAGTGGAGCTCGTGCAACCTCGAATATGTAAGCATTCTCGAGAAAGTTACCTAGAAAAGATCCGGAAGCTATCTGACCAACAGAAAACATGCCCCGCATGCTTGGAACAGAGTCCCGAGATACACAGAAGTCACCACCCGCTCGGGTGATACATCGGCGATTCGGAGGCAACGGCAAGATCAATGCTGGGTAAGTCTGTAGAGTTTTTAAAATGTTAAGGTTATTTTGTAGATTTTTAAATTAATTAGGTGTTAAAATTGGATTTTAAAATGGACATTTACATGAATGCCCTTCATTTTTTTGAGCGACTGAAAGGATTATATTAAAAAAAATGGACCTTGACTTATAAGACACATGCCAAGGTCTAGCCGCAAAAACACCATTTTACAAGAGAGTTATTAAAAGATGGGCGTAAGCAGCACACCTAGCGAACACACCCACCTGTTGGAACACTCCCTACCACCAACAAACTTAACAGACCAGAGAAGTCCTCTTAAGGGGGAATAGGGTACCATATCCAGTCAGTCAAGGAGCCTCCTAGCTTAGGTTGTCGGTTGGCTATCCAAGTGTGAGAGAGAACTTGAACATTGGAGAAACTTGTTTCTTGCATGCCATATAGCCACGTCGCCGTGATCAAAGTGGCTTCCCAAGCTTTGAGTAAACTTGCAGGCACCAAAGTCAACGTATCTTGGGAGTATAGATCCGAAATGTCCCAAAGGAAGAGAGGACTGATTCCCCACCATCACCGTGCAAGCAACATCCAGACTTTCGTAACAACAGGACAACAGAGAATTGCATGTTCCAGACTCTCACGGCCCATCAAGCACAGAGAACAAGATAAAGATGGGGAGGGTACACCTCGCATAGGCAAAGTAAGGTTGCATGGCAAAAAATTTCTACGCATCCGCCAAGAAAGACATTAACCTTATTCGGGAGAGCTCTCATCCAAATAGTTGGGATATCGAAATCCTCGGCTTCAATATCATCCAAGTGCAAAACAATAGATCTTAAGGAGTATACTCTATCCGAGGACAACTTCCAACACCAGGCATCCACAGTAGATTGATTGAGTTTGGTCACCTACAAAACTGATATTAATCTATCCAATTCTCCCGCTTCTCTGCCCCATAGGGGATGCCTCCAATCCCAAACTCAGGTTTGGTTCTCAGCCTCCCACACCCTATCTCCAACAAGGTAGTCCTTGTTTTGCTCCAAAGTGTATAGCCTTTTGAACTCATTCATCAAAAGACCATTGCTTATCCACTTGTCCTTCCAGAACTTTGTAGCATTGCCTCTCCCCACCTTCCTTTCAAAAGCACTTGAGAACTCGGTACCCAAGCTATCCATATCCACCCCTGCTTTGATAATCTGAGCCCATGGCCCCCCTAAGTCTGAGGCTGGCAAGTTATTCAAGCCACCATATGCCCCATAAACTGCTGCTATCACACGCTGCCATAAGAGATTTTTGCCCTCCCTAAACCTCCACCACCACTTTCCAAGAACAACCAAATTCTTGCTATGAAGACTAGCAACTTTTAAGCCACCTGATTCTGATCCCCCGAAAGTGACAGGACCTTTTGCCCAAACAATTTTATTGTTTGAACTGTTATAACCCCAAAAGAAATTATTTCACCGCTTCTCAAGTCGATTGCACACCGCAGAGGGCACTCGAAAAGAGAAAATGATAGAGTGGGAGGCTACTCAAGACCGCTTTAACAAGCGTCGGCCGACCCCCTATGGAAAGTGTCTCACTTTTACAAGAACTCGGCCTGTTTGCAAACCTCTGCTCCACTTTAGTCCACTACGTAGTTGCAAATGATGTCGTAATGCATGCAGTAACGCCAAGGCGAGACCGTGGGGCCGAACATCGTTAGGCGCCAAGGCATTACCGAGGGCACTATCGGTCGAGCCTGTCGAGCTAGTAGCGCCTCGTAATGCCTTATGGCGTTACACCACATTTTTCATTAACTGCAACGCCTCGTAACGCATTGGGCTGAAGTAACGCCGATTTGTAGCGCCCGGTAACGCCTTGTGCGTTACATTCGTAATGGATTGGTAGCGAATTTGGCGTTACTGCACCTCCTTCGTATACGTAGTGATCCAAGAGGATTTACGCTTCACGTTTGCTCTATCGGTAGACCGAGGTACAAAAAGGTTACCCGCCGTCGAGCAATGAATGTGACTTGCTAGCCTGTTGGTTTCTCGAACTATGACTTCCACTCCAAAAACTGAATACTCCATTTGTCCCAAATATATTGTAACACTTTGACTTGCCATAGAGATTAAGGTGAAAAACTTTGGTGTTAACTTTCCTATTTTATCCCTTTTTATATTGGAAGATGTAATCAAATAGAGAAATCCAGGAATAGCACTAAAATAAAATCAAATTGTAACGATAATATACTCAAAAAAATGTTAAATAATTATATGATTGAAGAGAAATTTTATTTGGGCAATATAGAGAACCATATTGACTTTATTTGAGCTTTAGAGGTAAAGATGATTTGATAAATTAGTACGTGAAAAGTTACCACAAAGGGAAGTGTGCATCACTTTAGGAACTATCTAAAGAGAAAACTGTTACATTACTTTTGGAACGGATAGAATAATAATAATAATAATACTAATAATAATAATAATACATACATACATACATATAATTCTCACTAGCTAGGTGGACTAAGTCAGATTGTTATAGAACATGCATTGCATATTTTATGGGCAAAATAATCCATCATTCCGCCATGAATTATGGAACCCAAATGGATGATCAGTGGTTTCATTGGTATAGTAGGAGTATTATATTTTGGATGGACGGTCGTTAGTTGTAGCTTTTTTTTTCTTTGATAATCTATATTTGTAGCTTTTATTTTCGGTCAACTAGTCGTAAAGATACTGAGTAGTGGACTAATTTGGACGAATTATGAAATCATATGATACAAATTGAACAAATAAAATAAAGGGCATATAACCATTCTCCTTTCAACTATACCGATTTATGCATTTTAGATCCTGAATGCGAATTATGACAATTTCCAACACTTTACCTCTTTAACTAATTACTATGCCGTTGTTTGTTAAACTTTAATTAGGAAAAATAGTTGATTAAACCCCTGGAATTTCAAAATATTATCCTAGTTGAATTGTAAGACCTATGAGGGTATATATAATAGGAGTAAAGAAGTAGGCATGATATAGTGGGTAGCAAATTAGTCATGCGTGGCGGTGGGGGTATTGTAGGAAGACTGGTAGGTTAGTTGAAAGGAAGTGTCAATTGTGGGACACACAAGTGTTGGGAAAATTCCCACAAAAAGAATTAGTTGATATGAAGAAGAAGAAAAAAAAAGTAGAAAGGGATAGATGAGATGAGATTGTTGTAACGTCGGCCCTCCTAACGACAAAACAAACAATTAAGGCACTTGGCAACATTTGGCAATATTTGATCCCACCGCCATGCACACTGATCCTTACCCTCTGATCCTTACCCTTACCTCACACCGTCTTATCACTATCTTAGCGGTTAACCAACGATATAACAACAACAACAACATAAGTCTACATCCATCTTGCTTTTCTATATGTTTTTCTCACCATTACCTCATATCTATTATTAATTTATAAAAGCGAAGCATACAAAGGGATGTTTTAGTCCTTTTCTTTTTAGAGTATTCTCATGACGACCCGTGTCCCTTAATTTTAGGAGTGTAGTATAGTTGAAATGACATTTTTCATAAATATAGAATAGGGGTGAGGACAGTTAAGTAATAGTAAATAAATTAATTTGTTGCAACAAATCCGCAAATGATCCAATCTGTAATATCTCAGTAGTTAAAATCCGCAAGATACTTTAAAATTTGGAATTCAATAATCAAAATTCGAACTGAAATCCGCAAGGATTCCAATTTAAACATTTCCCTCCGAAACTTTAAATTTTGGAATTCAATTATCAAAATTCGAACTGAAACTATGAAGCGGGAAAAAAAACGTATTTCCAAACCTTTGGATGACCTAGATGTTCTACTATAAATACAACATTTCGGATCCCATCTCTACAGCAACAACAATTAGAGGTGAGACAAAACAATGTCAGAAGGAGCATCTCAACATTCCATAAGTTCTGGTGGAAAGTTGATTGATCAACATAAGCTTCTATACAACAAGATCGAGTGATCCACACAGAGGTAATTTCTCATTTATGATCAAGTATGTTCAATCATCACAATATCGAATAAATAATATATACCAATGTTGCAGATTGTTAATATTCGCCGCAGATGCGAATCTTCATATTAGAACAAATTAAGCGACTCTTGTTTGAGTTCAGGCTTCTCAATAGTTGTTTGGAGTTTATTAACAGAGAGGTTTGTGGTGGTTATTCATATTCAAATTGTGAACGCTAATAGAATACGAGATATCATACTAATGTGAATATAATATGCGAGATAAATGAGGTGAGATACCAAAGGGTCGCAGCTTACAAGAGCCTAAGGCGACTATACATGAAAACAACAATGTTGATAGGATTGCGATATCAAGACGTGTTCTTGCTTTTAGTCCTGAAAGACTTTTGTGGACGTCTCCCAATGAACATAGCGAAACAAATGAAGACTCCGCAACTACCAACCAAGATGAAGTAGCCTGAATATATTTCATGTTTTTCGTATAAGAATAATAATGAATATCGATTCATTCATGGATCGGTTTCACCCAAAGATAGTTTAGGATTTTTTCACTAATGCTATATTATTAATTCTTTAGTTATTCAATTGTGAAACTTTATCCTCATCGGTTGTTTATGTAACATACACCAATTAAATTTCGGTAAGTTTTATCTCCTACTAATAATTATTCTAGGATATCCTATAAAATACTCTCCTATAAAATTTTGGTAAGCCTTAATAATTAATCGTTCATGGATCGGTTAGGAGAAAGTATAATCCTATAAAGTACTCTCCTATAAAATTTTGGAAAGCTTTATCTCCTACTAAATAGATAAGATCTCTCATACTATATAAATATGTAAAAACTAAACAAATTCGAAAGCAGAGACTCTCACATACGCCAGAAAATAACAATTCATTCAAAGTTCACTAATATGAACATCTCATTCAAGGATGTTCTCCTATACACCTCTAAAAAGCTGGGTGTTGAGAAGCCAACCTATGGTTCTAATAGAGCCGATAGAGAGGTTATGAATCATCTGTGGTTATACAACCACAACCAAATTACCTTCCACGCTTGATACATTCATACAAAAGCTATCCAACAAGGACAGAGGCCAATGAGGGTGCGGCGAAGGCAGGTCTGGATTGGCTCGAATCTGTGCAAAATGTTGATGTCAGGGGCATGCACTACCAGTTGATTGAAGAGAGGTGTTTAGACATCGACATGTTGGACATGATGATGGCGTTTGGTGAAGAAAATTCCGAATTTATAGCAGAGATTAGAGAACTGAAGAAAGAAAACGAAATACTAAAAGGGAATTCATCACCACCAATGGTTACAAGGTCGGCCGCAAAGCGTGTTAGTTGCATGATTAATTTTCGGGTTAATGGGTCAGCAAGGAATTAACTGCGTAATATATTTTTGGGATATTAGGGATATTAGGGATATTTAGGATATTGTTTTGGGATATTTAGGATATGAGTTTTTTTCGGATATCTAGGATATTTAGGATATGATTTATTCTAGGATATCTAGGATATGATTTGTTATGGGATATTTTATTCCAGATCATCGAATTGCTTATGATAATGTGGCGGCTCGCCTTTTCCATTGTGATGCGCAAACATTTGCGAGCTACGAAAAAAGGGTAAGTCGTATATTTTACGATGTTTGATATTATGATCTTAATGGTCTCATGATAACTTCAATTGACATATATATATATATATATATATATATATATATATATATATATATTTGTGCAGAACGATGGATGAAATAAATTGGATAAGATACTTGAAAGTGTCAAAGCGATGAAGCTCTCCTTTAATATCAAAGTGACTGATTTTAATATTACAAATAAACGATTGGAGTTTACGGTCACGACATACTCTGAAATAGATTTTGCATCTGAGAGTCGGGAGATAATAGAAATCATCAAAGAGGTATGCTATGCCACATTAGCTATTTTAGTTGGATGTGTTTTTGTAAATGATTTATTTTCTAAATGCGTATATAAACTTAATTATCTTTATGAATGCAAATGACATTTACTGGGTAAATTAATGCCGCCTCTTAAACGCTTAGCAGATCAAGATGATAGAAGTGGTGATAACACATCAAAAAGGTATTCGGTATTTTGAATGTTGATGGTTAATTAACTTTAGTACATTGATGTAATATTGTTTACTAATTTTTTGTCTACGTTTATAGTTGCCTGGTTGTTGTAGAGACCAAGTTGCGAATACGTCTAATAACAATAAGGGGAATAACGCCGACGTGCGTTATGTTAACACCGATATAGATGACACGTACGTACATATATTTATGAACTATTACCGATTGAAGATATTTCAATATTTAATTGATTTTTTTGTGACATGTATTTGTAGATTGAAGCCGCATCAACACTCGATATCTTCTATAACAAATTCGGATGAGATCATACCGATGACCAGATACGATGATGATCGTAGATTTAACCTTTTGAGTCACTATTGCAGTTTACTTTGCTTTGGCTAATAAACATGTAACATTGTTTGATTTTTTATAATAATATTTCATTTGATGTTTAAACATGACTTACAATGATTTTTGTGTTCTGTTTGATGACATTTGTTGTTTTATTCTAATTCTTACCTATGACTTTTGTTACCGTGATTTGGTTAATTAGAAAATTATAATATTATTATAATATTTACTATAATTTGCATTTTATTCTTTTTTTCCGTCCCGAAGGAGGGGGTACAAGCTAGTTCACACATATATATATATACTCTCCATTTCAAATTGTTTTGAACATTTAATTGGGTACGGATATTAAGAAGTATTGAAAACTTTAGAGTAATAAAACAAGACTGTGATAACAAGACAAAAATAACTTTTTGAGTGGAGATGAAAAGTTGAGGGTTTAAAAGGTAAAAGTGATTTGAAAAAGTTTTTTTCAAAAGAAAATGTCAAAATTTGTTAGGACGGAAGGAGTACACACACTCCCTTCACCCTTAAAATTTTCTACAAATTTTTTTGTATTGTCCTAAAATATTTACTACACTTCCTTTTGTTGAAATTTTTTTACATCAATCTTATTTTATTACTACTACTCTCTCTTCCCACCAAAAATTTTGTTTTTATTCTATATGCATATTTAACTTTTTTATCCTAAAGTCAACAAATTTTCTTAATTTACGTGAAAGTCAAATTAATTTAATTGTTAAAGGGACGGAGGAGTATATGATATTAACATTTTGATTGGTAGAGATAATAAAATTGATTTTGTCCCGAGAAAAGGTTTAGCTTTTCTGAAACCAGAGGAAATATTAGCATCTTTGTGGAACTTTTTAAAATTTAAAAAGGAAGATTGTGAGAGGAGAATTGAATAGACTTTTGAAAAGTTTTGCCAAAATTTGCTCACATGCCCTAGATTCTGGAAGAATGAAACTATGGAAACATGCAATGAAACGCATAGCATAGATCATGACAATATGAAGTACTCCTCTATCCAAAAAATTGATGTGTTTTTTTGATGTTGTGTAAGATTTAAATTATTATTAGAAAAAATTCATTAAAACTTTTGAAAAAGTATATATTTTGAAACTAGACACATTAATCTATACTCTTTAATTAAAAAAATTTGATTTTAATAAAAAAATAAAATTATAAATTAAATATTAAAAACGAAACACTTCATTTAATAATTTTTTTTGGCATATATGCATAGTGCTACAGATGCTTACAAGCTACAACTTACAACTGACAATTGCGTAACCCAGTATATGATATCCTGAGGATAGCTTCTTCTTTTCATCTCAAAATAGAAAACTTTTGTAATAATCATAATTTACTGAGGGCGTATGTCATTCTTTTCTGCCTTTATGTATAATATTATTCCAAATACGCATTTTGATAATTCACTGTTAAACGGCCAATGGCACTTTGTTAATTTTATGCTCCCTCAATCCCAAAAGTTTTTTCAATCCCAAAAGTTTTTTTAACATTTAATCTATGATTTTATTTCTCTATCAATTCAAACTAAAAATTTGAAACTTTTATATACAATAAAATTTTTGATGTCTTAACTTTATAATATTTTTTTTATTAAAAAATAACATAAATAAATTAAAGCTAAATTGACATTTAAAATTAACTGTTCGGTTGCGTTACTTTTAGGAAATTTGATGGAACCCAGCTGTTATCTTAGTGAGGCCTGTCATCTTAGTGAGGCCTCATCTTCGCCTCTGCTGTATCATATCATAGAAATTAACTAAAATCATGCCGTCGATGGTTCAATTTCTTTTCAAGTATCAACAATTATTTAATCACAAATTAAATGTTAGAAATGAAACATGACAATTATTTAGAGATAAAGTGCATTCCTTTAAATGATATTTGATGAGCTGTCTGATCATATACATCGCTTTTTTTTCTTCTGTGAAGACATGAAAGGAGTAAAGAGAAGGATACCATGACATTAAAATTGTGGGAGTTTGTTAAAAAGCTTGTTATATTATCCTTAAACTTGCACTCCTATTTATATATGAAATTAACAACCGACTCACTAACTAACAACAATTAACTAGCATTAAACTAACCCATTAACTTAACAATAACCGTTGTTATTACTTTCTTATAACATCAATAAGCAAATATACCGTTTTATTTCCGAGTCTGTTTATTTACCATATATGTGGAAAAATACCTACCTAAATATACTACTAATTATCTAATTCAACTAACTAACCTAATAAACTAAAAGACTGAAACACCCTTCGTAAACATTTATTAAGAGGCTAATCTTAACATTTTTATGATATGTGGAATACCACGTAATAAATAGACACTCACATTGCACTCACATTTCCAGCAAGTTCCATGAAACTATTCGATTTTATGAATTGTACTGGTCAATGGTGTACTCCGTTTCGTGGCTCTACTTTTGTGTCTGCACATGTCTCTCATTTGACTTCACTAACGTCTAGTACTTTGCAAAACGTGACAAATCAGATAAAATGGATGTGAAGAATAGGGGGTTTCAAACATGGATAAAAAGAGGCGAATAACGCAACTATTCGCCTCTTTTTATCCACGTGAGTAAGGGAAGCGAACTCACCTCTTCTTACGCGGATCTCAGGCGAATTGTTTAAAAGTGAACTGAGTTGTTCACGTGAATAGCCTTCTTACTCACCACCAAGCATCCGGCGTTGTAGGTCCAAATCGCACCATCTCGTCATCTCCTCTTGGTCGCCTTGCTTCCGCTTTACCATATCTTCCTCAATTTTTCTTTTCCCACCTAAAATCGGTAGAAATGGTAGATGGGTTAGGTCATCTCGCCTTGCCGGAGTCCGTCTCGGTCGCCGGAGTTGTGCATTCCGCTTCCCGATGTGTAAATTCGAGCTCGCTCAAAGACGAAATATGTGCAAAGACGCGCAATATGTGCGCAGACAACCTTGCGCACAGGTTGTGCAGCAGCGCATGCCTTGCGCACAGGTTGTGCACACAGCTTGTGCGCAGCAGCATGCGTTGCATGCAGATTGTGCACAAGTTGTGCACAAAGCTTGCACAGTGCGCAGTGCGCACAGTTGTGCACAGTGTGTGCAGCAGCTTGTGCGCACAGCTTGCGCACAGTTGTGCACATGCCAAAACTCACCCAAGAAGAACTTAGATATGAAGAGAAGTAAGTTTCGATGAAGGGGAAGACTAATTTTGGTTGCAAACAAAACACGGGAGTTGCGCAAAAGGAAGGAAAGTTGAGGCGGGAAACGCCAATTGTGGTGAATTCACGTGTTTTCAACTTCTAGTTCACGGGGGCCTCAAACTTAACCCTCCTATTTTCACCTTTTTCACTCACCTCCAATTCACTCAGTTTTTCACCTAAAAACTTTTTGTTCACTTCCTATGTTTGAAACCCCTAATCATGCAACATTTTTTGATAAAAACAGTTCCTGTAACGATGCCTAGGTATATCAATCTGATGGGGAAATCACACTTCCAAGTAACACATTGAGTTTCTGATATTGTCCCATGCCGTTATTAATACAGTAGTATACATTTGCATTATTGCCACATGCTTGATAACCGATAGCTGTCGATACATGTATACCTCTAGCCATGGGAGCTCAGCTCAGCCTCAGGGTTTTGCCAGGAAGAGAGCCGTGCACTGTGCCATCGTATCGTCAGGACTTGTAACTGCAAATGGAAAATCACACGACGCCTGATTATCATTTCTGCAGAGCTGAACATTTCTACAACATACTTAAATTGAACAGAAAAGCAAAGATATCAGAGCTGATCACTAACCTGTATGTCCTGCAGTCCTCTCTGACTCATAAATTTCATGATCATTTCCTCCCTGATCAAACGAAGATAAAGCCACTCCATTAGTCTTATGTAACGAAAATATTACACGCTCCATTGTGATGCACCAACAAGTAGAGATCAGAATCATTTATGATCATGGGACTGGAACTCAAAGTGGTAAGTGACCTTGTATGTCTTGTCACCAAAGAAGTGAATTTCTTGAAAGTCACTAAGATATCTCAAGCAGTAAGTTTTGTCCCAGCCTTGAGGGAAAACCTGTTACAAGAAGAAACCTAATCAACACTCCTTGATCAGATCAAAGTTCTTAAACTTATCAACCAACTGACCAAAAAAGGGCAACTTTTTGCCACTCACATCAAAGCTTATCTGCCCTCCAATTGAAAATGTGAGATTAAGGTGAGCAAACTTCTCCCGAAGAATAGAAACCATTTTTGGGCGTATGTTGTGAATCTGAAACCTTCAAGTTAGAATGCACAAGCAAAGGCAATTCAACAATATATTTTGAGTACCTGAATCTCATACCTTGTCATACTTTTCAAATTCATCCCTTTCTTCTTGGCTGCAGTTACGCCCAATTGGTGATACATTGAGCATTCCACTCCGGAATTCTATGAATGTTCCTCTGCAAAAAGGTCAAGAAAATGTTGTATTTGAATCAATCAACGTTTACCTCAAACAACAAACTTCAGTTTTATACTCCATATATGATAAGCTTCAACCATTCACAACTCACCTTTTTATTGGGATATCTAAGTCAGCAATATAATGCAATGTAAAATTGATAAATTCCTGCAAAATAATTCACAAGGCATGAACAAAGCATGGTCTAGTCAAAAGAAACAAAATTGCAATGCTATTATTCAGGAGGTACTTCGCAAGTGAGCATGCACGAAGTAATTACAACTTGCATTCTTACCATTACTTATCAGTTACCAAAGTAATCTCTCTGTAAAATGAAACTGCAAAGTAAAATTTACCTTGAGCTGATCATCTCCAAGAAATGATTTTAGGCTCTGCAGAATGGAAACAAAGAAAGCATCAAGAATGGTAGGGTGGTCTACAAAACAGGAAAAGGTGCTATAGGCCATTTTCTCTAAACAAAAAAGATTCCTAGCTTTTCAGAATCATATAACTATAGTCTAGTTGAGAGGGATCATAGGCTACTGGAACTTCCTGAGGAGCTTGTTACAAAAAGAGCGGAATGGAGACGCAAGACTTATGCAGATAACCCCAACTAATGGGGATTAAAGGTCAGTTGATTGATTGATTTTTTCTCTCACAAATTTTCCCTCCATTTTCAAAACACAATTTCTTCTCTCTCGAGATATTATCAAAAGAACGCATAGGCCATAGCAAAAGAACCTGAGTCAAAGCTTAAGAGACTAGCCCTAAATCATTTACAATGTTGCCTCAGTCTCCATAAAAGGTTCACATACACACACACACACACACACAATTCTAAGTTCTAAGTGGTGATCTGATGTCTTTAGTTTATACTACTATCATATAAAATGAGTTTGTGTTTTCCCATTTAGAAACATGATTGAACCGTCTAAACCGTCTTGACTGATAATGTACTGCAAAAACTTAAACATCTTTTGAGAGTATCTGTTATCAAGCTGTTGGGTGCTTATGGAAAAAGCACCAGATCTGAGTTAGAGAAACATTTTCACTGGTAATCTTCATACTAGGTTACGAAAATACCTGAATGCCAATAAGTTTTCCTTCCTTATGTGCCACAAGACCATTTTCAGAGAATACATAATCATAATCATTGATAACTGCAACAGATAAAAGTATATAATTAATAAAAAACAGTTCAGATAGAATATATGACCAAGCACCAAAAGAGTTCTACAAGAATGTGTCACTGGAAAAGAGAGGAAAAGACCAACAATATCCACAGACCTGATTTTCCAAGCTGCTCACTGATCTTATTGAGGTCAGATCCGCCAACAACTCCTACAGTAACAACCTTAAGCAAAACGTAACTCCCTTAAGCCCAAGTATGAATGCATCATAATAGATACTCAACCTATCCAAACGGTAGAACAGCAGCAAAATAGAAAATCATTTTCATTCCTATTAATAGGCTACCTTTCGCAGGTCTTTCATGAACTCCAACATCTGAGGAGTAACCTCCTGAAAGGTAAACACAGAATTGTATAAATGCATTAAACCAATTTGAAAATGCGTATTCGTAATGGAACTAAAGCACAGAAAAGTTGCCTAACAATTAAAATGGTATCAATCATCAAAACAATACATACCTTTCTTGGAGCTGTGAGAGTGCCATCGACATCAAATAGAGCAATCGATCCTGGTTTTCTTACAGCCATTGCAATTTTCTGCTCTGCCCTGTTACCAAATTCCAAGAAATCTGCTTAGCTGAGAAGCTAAAATCTTGATTGACCAGAAGACTACACAATGCGGAGACCCTGGCAACAATCTAGAAACATTCGGCGACTCTGTAGACTGTAATTCGGTTAGACGGACAAGATAGATCTGAAGCCGAACGGCGACTGACTTAAGAGGATAAATGAAGGGACAATATCAGATAGATGCGAAGAGATGAGAGAGACGAAGCACTCACCGGAAGAATGTCGAGATCCTGGAACCGCCGAAGCCCGACGGTGGGCGGTCCTTATCGTGGCCGCCGGTGAACTTCCGGGAGAGTCAAGCTTTTCCGCAAGGAAGAGACGAGCTTTCGACCAGAGAGCTCGGGGAGTATATACTAAAAGGAGGTGTTCGTTCGAAAGCAAATGTTGTCTGCTAGATCCGATAGTCCGTACGGAACTTGTGATTCACACTTCTTTAACGAACTTTGGCTAATGACCAAATTTGCCACCATGGTAAAGGTACCATTTTTGTCCAATTCCAAACTTTAGAGCTTATTTGAAGAAGTAAACAAAGTGATTGGTTTGTTTGGGATTAAGCCACATGAAGTTACTATTCATGCAACTCATCCCACATGAAGAAATTTATCAAGGAGAATTGGGGCTCTAGCTTATATAAGGAGACCTTTGCTCCTCATTCTAATTCATCCTACAAAGAAATTGATTTTTTTTATTTGTTCTTTCTTCTTCTTGTATTATTTCACTTGTCCTTCTTAGTGAAATATATTGGTGGGGTTCGAGGACGTAAGCAAATTGTCGAACCTCGTATATGGTGTCTTCTTTCCTTTATGCTTTAATTCTGATATTCATTATACTGTTATTGTCAGTAAATGCGATAGGGTATATTTGTAGAGATATATTGTGCTCTAAAATTACATAGAGGAAATTCTGTCTAAGGAGTCGGGTTTTAAGCGGGACCATTGTGACCCCTCCGTCTTTCCTGGGAATCATCCTTAGTGTGGTTTTACAGTTCAATACTTCACTCTCGTACCCATTGGTCAGAGGAATTATTCCGAGCTTCCGCAACAGTATAGTCAATAGAACAAGTAAATTAGTTAACTAGGCAAAAGATTAAAAAAACTAGCTAAAAGAACTATAGAGCTAACGATGGAAGATTGGCAGACGGCCTTTTTCGTTGTCCTCGACGAATGCTCCGAGCTCCTACTTCCCCTCTTTCTTTCCTCCAATCCCCACCTCCTGCTTCTCATTGTTCCCACCATTAGAAGAAACAGATGTTGAAGGAAAGGTATAATAAAGCCTCATCCTTTTCAACACCTCTCCAAACGAGCTCAAATCAACATAAAAAGCCTTGTATATCATGTCGATGTCCTAGCCAACCTTGTACAGGCCATAAAAGACCATGAAATCTGTGGTGTAGACCATCAAGTTTCTGTAGCTAGAGCTAGCCCTCGCACCGCCAATGCTGCCTCGGGGGCCCCTTCCTCTTTTGTGGCCACCTCTTAGTGTAGCGTTATGTGGTGGCCAACCCCCTCCACCACCACCGCCAGAACCTCCGGCACCACCGCCACGAACAAGGGTCACAGAAGAGGAAGAGACCCCCGGGGTTCGCGGCGGTGGTGCCGGAGGTTCTAGCGGTGGTGGCGGAGGGGGTTGGCCACCACAGAACGCTGCACTAAGAGGTGGCCACAGAAGAGGAAGGGGCCCCCGAGGCAGCAATGGCGGTGCGAGGGGCTAGCTCTAGCTACAGAAACTTGATGGTCTACACCACAGATTTCATGGTCTTTTATGGCCTGTACAAGGTTGGCTGGGACATCGACGTGATATACAGGGCTTTTTATGTTGATAGGAGCTCGTTTGGAGAGGTGTTGAAAAGGATGAGGCTTTATTATACCCTTCCTTCAACATCTGTTTCTTCTAATGTGGGAACAATGAGAAGCAGGAGGTGGGGATTGGAGGAAAGAAAGAGGGGAAGTAGGAGCTCGGAGCATTCGTTGAGGACAACTAAAAAAGCCGTCTGCCAATCTTTCATCGTCAGCTCTATAGTTCTTTTAGCTAGTTTTTTTTAATCTTTTGCCTAGTTAACTAATTTACTTGTTCTATTGACTATCTTTGTGCGGTTGTCATGAAGCTGGAATAATTCCTGCGACCAATGGGTACGAGTGAAGTATTGAATCTGTAAACCACACTAAGGATGATTCCCGAGAAAGACGGAGGGGTCACAATGGTCCCGCTTAAAACCCGACTCCTTAGACAGAATTTCCTCTATGTAATTTTAGAGCACAATATATCACTACAGCTATACCCTATCGCAGCTACTTGGACAATAACAATATAATGAATACCGAAATTAAAGTATAAAGGAAAGAAGACACCATATACGAGGTTCGGCAATTTGCCTACGTCCTCGGACCCCACCAATATATTTCACTAAGAAGGACAAGTGAAATAATACAAGAAGAAGAAAGAACAAAGAAGGAAACATCAACTTCTTTGTGGGATGAATTAGAATGAGGAGCAAGGGTCTCCTTATATGAGCTAAAGGCCCAAACCTCCTTGATAAATTCTCCATGTGGGATGAGTTGCATGAATAGTAACTTCATGTGGCTTAATCCCACACAAGCCAATCACTTTGTTCACTTCTTCAAATAAGCCCCAAAGTTTTGGAATTGGACAAATTGGTACCTTTACCACAACACTTTTGACTAGAGAGCTCGGGGAGTATATACTAAAAGGAGGTGTTCGTTCGAAAGCAAATGTTGTCTGCTCCTAGATCCGATAGTCCGTACGGAACTTGTGATTCACACTTCTTTAACGAACTTTGGCTTATGACCAAATTTGCCACCATGGTTGAGGGGAATGTCCAATTTTGGTCATCATAGTTTTTCTTTATCTCAATTTGATACTAATAGTATTATTCAATGAGATAGATTTAGAAGTTTTAAGATGGAAATTCTAACATTTGATGAAATGTATGTAAATACATACCAGTGACTTAATTAGTAAATTTTAGCATCCAATCTAAATCATTAATGAGACATTCGATCTTTATCTAACTTTGGTATCAATTAAATTGGGACAAAACAAAACAAAACAAAACAAAACAATAATGGTAAATTTGGTACATTGCTTAAACTATAGTGGCAGATATGGCCCTATTGCTACAGTTTGATCAACATTACTTACTAGTTACTCCACATCATCACATGTTCAAAGATTGTACTTTTCAATTTTGGTTCTTTTCATATTAATTTCTTGACTCTCTGGCATGACGCATGCATGAATTGGAGAGTGAGTTTGGCAACCTTTATGTAAATAGGAAGGGAACTTGTGGATCACCAGAAAACATTAATATAACATTAATATTAATGGTAACTCAATTTCTACGAAATCTCCCTAAGAACTTCAAGTTTCAGTTGGCGATATAAAAGAAATTATTGATATTTTTTTTTAATAGGCTAGTAACTTATTACAAGTTCCAACATGCATGCATGGTGCACCCGAAGGTTAGGCATGGCGCATGCTTTTGCATACGCATTGGTTTGACTTCATGTACAATGCTTTTTAAATCGTTCTTCAAAATTTAGTCTTTCAATTTACAAAATTGCACTACCTACCTGACCCTTGGTACTGGGCCCATTTTTATAAAACTAAATGCACAACTGATGATTCACGGGCCACGGCCCATTTCTAGATCATGCAAATTTAAATTTTACTGTGAATTAAGAACCAATCCACGCTTTATTACGAAGAACGTAAACCAATCCACGGCCCATTTAATCATCTGTGATTAAAATGACATTTAGTAAATAAATAATAATAAAAATCGCTTTTTATGCATGTTCAACTTGTTCTTGAATCAATCATGGCCAAATAGTTACTCCCTCCATCCCCAAAAGATTGATAGATTTGGTTGAGCACGGAGATTAAGGTGAGTGTAAGATATTTAATAAGTTTACTTAATTGTCCCTTGATTAAAAATGCACAAAAAACGATATATAAAAAGTAAAGATAAAGTCGGGATAGTTTAGTAACTTTGAGAGTGAGAAGTTTCATTTTTAAGAAAGTGGTCAATTTTTATAGGACAACCCAAAAAGGAAATGTATTCAATTTTTCAGAGACGGATGGAGTATTTAGTACCTTGAACTATAACATGTGGGGCAATTAAGGGCCCAAACAAACTAAAAGTTGGGCAAAGAAGGACCTGAACTATTAATTCTAGGCAAACAAACGCTTCGACTCGGCCAACTCGGCACGTGGACGCACATGGACGCACGTGAGTCGTCGGCCGTTCCCAAGTTAACGCGTTTTTGTGCTTAAATCAAAACGGAGAGTGACTACGTTGTATTTCTTTTAACTTTTAAACATTTGTTCTTTCCCCTGAATTTTTTCTAACTTAAAACCCTTAGCTTGCAGGAGTTCTTCATCGTTCCTAATGAAGAACGCATTAGCAATGAGATCGAGCTCTCCTCTGAAACGAGTAGTATTCACTCCCTTGGATTTGTCACAAATTGAGACCGGCTTCTGGACAGCGGCTCGTCGGTCCCAAATTTTGACGAGGTCCGTGAACGCTTCTCACTGCATATGCTTTAAGATTTCGATCCGAAAATCGAAGAGCATGAGCAATCAGGTTGAAGCTCTGGTGCAGGAAAAGGAAAACGAGAAGCGGAAAGATAAGAGTGGGGTGAGCTGAAGCTTGATTTGTGAGGCGGAGGGCAGCAGCCGCGACGAAGAAATCCTTGGTGGATTCGGTGAATTTGTTCCAAGGGTGTCGATGCCACCGAAGTAGAGAAGGAGTTGAGTTGGGATTTGTTGGGTTTGAAAAAACCAGAGGCGGCAAGAGGAAGAAGAACCCAAATTTGAAGCTCAAAAATCCAAATTGTTGGGTTCTGTTATGGCTGCGATTCCGGTGCTATGCACTCTTGTTTCCGTCACCTTCGCCATTGATGCTCCCGCACTGAGTCTGACCTCCGCCACCGGCTCAATCTTGCAATCGTTCCTCCCATATGTCTTCGCCGCTGGCGTGGCGTTGCTTTTCGGCTCCTATCTTCCAATTTGAGCAATTGTCAAGGCTCATGTCTGATGCACCTAGGGGTGTAAGTTCGGGTCAACTCGAAAAATTCGGGCTCGAGTTCGCCTGAATCCGAATTTCTAATACCCCAGACCCAAAAACCAAACCCAACCCAACCCAATATTATTTTCGGATCGGGTTAGCCCAACCCGATTTTTTTTTCCTGGTTCGGATCGGGTTGACCCGAATGAATCGAACATGTTTTTCCACAAAGTTAATTTTTAAAGAAAAATAAATTATAGGTTATGAAGAGTAATCAGGGGTGCAAAATGGGTTCATGCAGATAAGGATTTTCGGTTTGGGCCTTGAAGGATGGGTAGCAGGCTGGGCTATGGGCTAAGGAGGGTAGGTAGATGGGTTAGGCTATGGGCTAAAGGGGAGGAATAGATGGGCTGGGTTGATGGGAAGTGGATATTCGGGTTATTCGGGCTCATCTTCTGGTTTTGGGTTACACCCTACCCGAACCCGAAAAACAGACAAAAATTCGGGTCCAGGCTACCCAGAGCAATTTTACCCCTCAATCCGTTCCTAACCCGACATTTTCGGGTCGGTTTCAAGTCGGGTTTCGGGTTTCACTTACACCCTTAGATGCATCGTCTGGACTGCGGAGTGAGTTTCTTATTCCGATTTTGTAATTCTCCTATTTTCAGACACAGTTATGTGATAGGATTAGTGTCTTTTCTTTTCTTTTTGATATATTTGGCAGATGTATTGTTACTGGTTTATAACTATTTTTCTTCACTGTTAATATTCTCTTAATAATCTCTTATCAGTTTGGTTTCCCTTTGAGCATTTTGATATTCGTTTTGTTTTTCACTTATTCAAGTCTCGAAGGGTGAAGAACTCTTACAAGCTATGGGTTTTAAGTTAGAACAAATTTAGGGTAAAGGATAAAGGTTTAAAAGTTAACAGAAATACCACTCAGCTACTCTCCGTTTTGATTTAAATAGGGGTGAGCATTCGGTTTGTTCGGTTAAAACCGAACCGAATATGTCGGTTTGATCGGTTTACGGGTTTCGACCGTAACAAACCGAATTGGTCGAATTAGATGTTGGAACCGAAAAAACCGAAACCGACTTTCTACGGTTCGGTTCGGTTTTAAATTGAACTAGTCGAATTTTTCCTTTAATTCTATTTTGTTTCGGTTTCACCTAACAAAATTGAACAAATTGAATTTCAATTACAACAATTCATTCATGTAATTGAATCAAATCTTAAATAGCTAAATAAAGTCTTAAACTACCATAAAAACAGTTATATAAAACATAAATAGGCCAAAGAAAGAAAAAAAACATAAAATTCGGTTTTCGGTTAACCGAATAAACCGGCTCATGAAATCGAAACCGAAACGAAACTGTTTAGTATAATTTCGGTTTTGATCGAAATCGAGCCGAATAAACCGAATTAATTCGGTTTTCCGGTTTTTTCGGTTTCGGTCAAATAATGTTCACCCCTAGATTTAAACACAAAAATGCGTTAACATGGGAACGACCGACGACTCATGCGCGTCCACGTGCTGAGTTGGCCGGGTCGAGGCCCTTGGTTGGCCAGAATTAATAGTCGAGACCCTTCTTTGCCCAACTTTTAGTCTGGGCTGTGAGTTGCCCCTTATGTTATAGTTCAGGGTACCAAATACTTCATTCGTCCTAAAAGTAACACAACAGTTGATTTTTTATGTCAATTTGACTTCACTTTGTCTATATTATTTCTTAATGGAAAAAATAACAAAAAATATATTCATAAAGTTAAGACATCAAATTTTTAATTGTATATAAAAATTTCAAATTTCAAATTTGAATTGATAGATAAATAAAATCATAGATTAAATGCTGAAAAATCAGTATTGTATTACTTTTGAGACGGAGGGAGTAGCTATTTGGCCATTAATCATCTGGTGTTCTTTCTTTGTTAATTAAAGTGTCGTAAATTAATTACATTTAGTTTTGTCTCGTGGATCTTGTTTGCTTGACATGACCACTCTTGCTCCATCTTTTCCCTTGACTAGTTTTTTCTTCCATGCATTTAGTAAATCTTTTAGCCCCAGCCATATGCCCAAGCAAGTTAATTTCATTCATTGTATGCATATTCATCTTGACCTTCATCACAACCAAAACACTGCAAATTGGTTTCCATTAAATTTAAGTATATTCATGTAGTAGTAATGACAAGAGCTATCTATGCCTTTAAGCGTGAAGACTGAAGACTGATTTCGGGCCATTTTTGTTTTATTAGTATCAAACCGTTCTTTTATTTGATTAATTACCCAAATACAAAAAAACTAATTAAACACTTCTATAAGCATTTTCTATTGAAAATTGTCTAATCCAATATGAGTTAATCCTACTTTGATTTTTTTTCTTTTCCTATATATATATATATATTATACCCTTCACAGTACTATTTTTACTTCCTTTTCATGATGTACAAAATGTATGATATTTGAAATTTTCTTACGGTTTACTTAATTCACATGTAACTTTAATTCCTTGAGCAACAAATATACAATTAGGGACAATCATATTAAGATGAAGCGAGTATAATTGTAGTACAAAAGAACACAGCCCAAGCATATCCTAAAACCTATGTTGGGTTGTGTCCTGTGGCCTAGTCGTCAGCATCTTGTCGTCATTGATCATATTCATGTCATGTGCATGGCTTACTTCTCAAGAGAATCCTATGCTATTGATCTCATCACTTCTTTCTTTCTTTTTTATCACTAGCTTTTTTTAAGTTCGATCGAAACCCTTAATCCTTCAGATTAATCGAAGATTAAGAAATGCTTAATCACCAGTAGCTTCTACTTGAACAAATATTTTCACTCAACCAAGAATATGCATATATAATTAAGGCACTCTTGCAGTAAAGTCGTAAAAGAACAAAATGTTATTGCTTCTGAAACAAAAACAATAAAAATGAAATAAAAACACAGAAGTAGGAAAATAGAGACAACTAAATAATCACCGTTATCGTTCTAGAATCATCGGGCGGAGGAGACGGCGGCAATCTGGTGGAGAAATCCCTTAACGGGAACTCGTCCAATCTGCTACCGTCGTCGAAGTTGAGAGCGTAACTGGAGGCGTCGTAGTGGAAGTAGCCAGCGGAGTGGTGGCGGCGCCGGTGGCCTACCCGATGGATGAAGTCGCCGCACTTATCCTTCAGTATCTCCGGCGACTTGGGCAGTGAGTTCAACGCCGCCGCCGGTACTATCCTGGACTCTGGCGATATTGGGGTATTATTAGTAGCGGCGCAGATGGCGTTGCGGTGGCGGCTTTGGCGGAACAAGGGGATGCAGAAGGAGGATTTGAAGCGTTCCATTCCTGGTTTGTTCGTCGAACGGTTTGTTGATCTCTGGGAAGAAGAAGAAGGAGGAGGAGGAGGAGGGAGGAGAGAATCTAGCGTTACGATTCTCAGTCACAGTCAAAGTGAAAAGATGCGAATGTCACTGACGGACGGTGACCGTTTCGCTTTCTTTTTAACAGTTTAACCCTTACCACGGAAAACCTCAAGCATGGTCATGAACTTAATGATAATCTGTATTTAAGTACTAAACCTTTATTTATATCTATTTGAGTGCTAATAAGTTCCTCTAAAGTCTCAACTCATAAATCTGTCCTAATGTATTGACGACTTTTGATAGTGATATAATCAAGTAAAAAGGAATAGAAATCTTAATCGATATAATTTTTTTATTTAAAAAAGTCGATTCCTTAACTTTGTATGACTGTTATCCTAAATGATTTGTTTTTAAAGAATTTTTCTTATTCAAGTCCATCAACTTACAATTTTGTCCTAAACGCTATTTTATTTGCAAGTATTCGGATAAAGTTATTATTTTGGGGACATTTTTGTAATTGTGCATATCCAACATCCAATTTGATCCCAAATATTTTAAAAGTTCTCAAATGTTTTTTTCCCGATTGACTTTCTGGTTTAAATTTTATATCATTATCTAAAGTGTTCGCATTTTCATTATCCAAAGTATTTTTTTATTCTCTTTACTGAGATGTGTCATTTGCATTTAGTTTCTCCATTTGATCACATTTTAAATCATGAATTAATAATGTTTTAATTTACTACATGAATATGTTAAATTGCGTGTGACAAGTGACAAGTAAATGTTCTTGAATCCAATCCAAGAGTGGACAGACAGAGGGGCAGGGCTCTGTCTATCAAGACTATCATCATCGGGCGTAAACTTGGTCATTGGGCCATGATAAATTGGGTCATGAGTAGTGATGGCCCATTAAAATTCGGCTGATGAGGCCTATCACCATGTGGGCCGGGAAGAGCTTCTCCGTTTTAACCGTAGTTTTAAATATTGTCTCGGCCTGTCTCATCTTGGTACCGGCGGTGAGACAGTATCATTTAAGCTCTTCTTGTCTCAGCGGCCATACCGGCCTGTCTCGGCCATCTCACTTACCGGTGAAATTAAAGAAAATGACGGTACAGGGGTCCCGTGAGACAGTATTATTTAAGCCAACCTCGTCCCGGCAGCCGTATCGGCCTGTCTCGGCCATCGCGATTACCAGTGGCGGTGAAATTGATGAAAATGGAGGTACAAGGGGTCAAATGATTAACTTTAAAAAGTTTGATGATGGATTTAAATTATTAAATGGTTTAAAAAAAGGGTAAAATGATTATTTAATTGTGTAGACTATTTAATTTGGTTGACTTTATGATCAATCATATCTATCATAATGAATTATTGATTATTGGACTAGTTAATTTGATTTTGTTTATGAATCATATATATGTGTGTGTGTTTGAGGTTAAATGGTATATATATATATATATATATATATTGAACGGTCAACTGATGGTATTAACGGTCACAGAGGGTAATTTGTAGTTTTCATGATACCTGAAGGGGGTAACTGTAGGTTTATGGAAATAGAAGGGGGAAAGTGAACATTTTAATGTTATGACAATCCACTTGGGACGGTGGAAGTATTTGACTTCAAAGATACGGGGCTACATGTTTGTACTAATCTATTATTAATTTATAAAAGCGAAGCATACAGAGGGATATTTTTGTCTTTTTCTTTTTAGAGTATTCTCATGACGACACGTGTCCCTTTATTTTAGGAGTGTAGTATAGTTGAAATGGCGTTTTTTATAAATATAAACTAGGGGTGAGGACAGCTAAGTAATAGTAAATAAACTAATCTGTTGCAACAAATCCGCAAGAATCTTTAAAATTCGAAATTCAATAATCAAAATTCGAACTGAAATCCGGAATGGATCCAATTCAAACATTTCCCTCCAAAACTTTAAATTTCGGAATTCAATAATCAAAATTCGAACTGAAACTCTGAAGCGGGAAAAAAAATGTATTTCGAAACCTATGGATGACCTAGATGTTCTACTATAAATACAACATTTCGGATCTCATCTCTACAAAGAACAACAATCGAGAGGTGAGACAAAACAATGTCACAAGGAGCATCTCAACATTCCATAAGCGGTGGTGGCGAGTTGATTGATCAACATGAGCTTCTATACAACAAGATCGAGCTGATCCACACAGAGGTAATTTCTCATTTACAATCAAGTATGTTCAATCCTCACAACATCGAATAAATAATCAATCCCAATGTGGCAGGTTGTTAATATTCGCTGCAGACAGATGCGAATCTTCATATTAGAACAAATTAAGCAGCTATTATTTGAGTTCAGGCTTCTCAATAGTCGTTTGCAGTTTATTAACAGAGAGGTTTGTGGTGGTTATTCATATTCAAATTGTGAACGCTTAATAGAATACGAGATATCATACTAATTTGAAAATAATATGCAGATAAATGAGGTGAGATACCAAAGGGCTGCAGTTAGAAGAGCCGAAGGCGACTATACGATGAAGACAACAATGTGGAAAGGATGGCGATAACACGACGTGTTCTTGCTTTTAATCCGAGAAGAGTTTTGGGGACGTCGCCAATGAACATACCGAAATAAATGAAGACTCATGACTACCAACCATGATGAATTAGCGTGAATATATTTCATGTTTTTAGTTTAAGAATAATAATGGATATCGATTCATTCATGGATCGGTTTCACCAAGGCATAGTTTAGGATTTTTTCACTAATGATATATTAATAATTTTTTAGTTTTTAATTGTGAAACTTTATCCTCATTCTGTTGGGTTAATTAAATTAATTACCTACTAAATTTCGGTAAGCTTTATCACCTACTAAATAGATACTTTATAATATTAGTAATAATACTCGAAAGATAAGACAAATTCGGTTAGGAGAAAGTATAATCCTGTAAAATACTCTCCTATAAAATTTCGGAAAACTTTATCTCCTACTAAATAGATAAGATCTCTCATACTATATAAATATGTATAAAACTAAACAAATTCGAAACAGGAACTCACATACGCCAGAAAATAGCAATCCATTCAAAGTTCACTAATATGAACATCTCATTCAAAGATGTTCTCCTATACACCTCCAAAAAGCTGGGTGTTGAGAAGCCAACCTATGGTTCTCATAGAGTCAATAGAGGTTATGAATCATCTGTGGTTATACAACCACAACCAAATTGCCTTCCACGCTTGATACATTCATACAGAAGCTATCCAACAAGAACAGAGCCCAACGAGGGTGCGGCGAAGGCAGTGCAGGATCGACTCGAATGCATGCATACGATTAATGTCGAGGGCATGCACTACCGATTGATGGAAGAGAGGGTTTAGATTTCATTGACATGTTGGACATGATGCTTTGGCGATTGGCGAAGAAAATTCCAAACTTAGAGCGAGAGGTTAGAAGGCGAAGAAAGAAAACGAAACACTAAAGGGGTTCGTCACCTCCAATGGTGACAAGGTCGGTGCAAAGCGTGCTAGGGTGCGGGGATTAATTTTCGGGTTAATGGGTCGACAAGACATTAATTTTCGGGTTAATTTTTGGGATATTTAGGATATTGTTTCGGGATATTTAGGATATTTCTTTCCGGATATCTATGATATTTAGGATATGATTTGTTCTAGGAAATCTAGGATATGATTTGTTATGGGATACTTTATTCCAGATCATCGATTTGGTTATAATAATATTTCATTTGATGTTTAAACATGACTTACAATGATTTTTGTGTTCTGTTTGATGACATTTGTTGTTTTATTCTAACTCTTACCTATGACTTTTGTTACCGTGGTTTGGTTAATTAGAAAATTATAATATTATTATAATATTTACTATAATTTGCATTTTATTCTTTTTTTCCGTCCCGAAGGAGGGGGTACAAGCTAGTTATAAATAAAAAGGCCTATCACAGAGTTTGATAATTCATACACTTAATGCCCGTAAGTATGAATGAGTGAGACTGAAACCCTGAATTGTAAGTTGTAAATGAAGACTTTGTATAGATATTTATAAGGATGGGCATGGTCCGGTTTAAACCGCACAAATCGCGGAACCGAACATATACGGTTTTTTCAATTAAACAGTTCGGTTTCAGTTAAAATCGTTTAGGTTCTAAATCGGTTTGGTTTTAAGAATGACCGTAAAAACCGAACTATTTTCTTAATGGATTTATCCACCACATCTAGGCTCACAATACTTACCAGGCGAGCCCATCTCCACTCACTCCTCACCGGCCTAACTAATAATTTAGTTAGCCCATCCCCACCAAAAACCCCAAGCCCAACCCAACCTAATCAAAAAAAAAAAAAATTACTGATACACACAACACATGGACTACGTTGAAGATTTTAGTATTTTAATAGGTAGTCATGTAATTTTAATTATTGTTTTTCACCGGATCCTGTTTTAACTTTTTGTCACAATAAAATCATGTTTTTCAGTTTTTTTAAAAAATTCGTAGTCCTTTTCCATCCGGCCTCCGTTAAGTTTAATAGACTTTGGGGGAAAATGATAATTTTAGCAACTCAACTTTTTATAAAAAAAATATGTTTACACTAAGTTTTAAAACTAACCATTTAGGTACACCCCCAACAATTAAAAACTTGACACTTTTACCCAAAAGTTTTCTCACATTCATTCCACCATCATGCCACCGTCTGGTCACCAATGCCGCCACCGCCGCCGAATCGCCGAAAAAAGTCATTCGCAGCCCCGATCTAAGATCCGATGTATTAGTTTCTCCATTCCGGATTTTCAGGCAGTGGTCGGCGATGGTCCGACGGGTGTTATGAGTTTTGGTGAAGTTTGAAAATTTTTGGGTAAAAATTGTAAGTTTATAATTGTTGTGGGTGTGCCTAAATGGTTAGATTAAAAACATAGGGATTAAAAGATTTTTCAAAAAAGTTGAATTGCTAAAATTATCATTTTCCTCCAAAGTTCGTTAAACTTAATGGAGGTTGGATGGAAAATGACCAGGAATTTAAAAAAAAGTTGAAAAATATAACTTTTTGGGACAAAAAGTTAAAATATGACCCTTGTAAGACAAAAATTAAAGTTACAAGACTGATGGTCATGGAGCCCAGTGGGTTGGGCTCCAAGCCAGAAGGCCTCTCCAAAGCAACCTGGGCCAACAAGACCCAAGAAGCCCAGCCCAAAACCAGGAGGAGCATGCTGAGCACGCTTCCCACGGAAGGACCGACCGGAACTACGGCCGCCATTAATGCGGAGCGTACCTTCTGTTGTCTGGGATGCCACCGGCCACCTGACAGCTGCCATAAAGTCGCCACAGAACAAACAAGCTTTCACCCTAACCCGTCGAACTCACCAAAAGGCATTGCCTGACATGCAGAAGGTGGTCGGTCACCACGTTCGGACCTTAGGAAAATTATCAAGCATGCCACCAGAGTGCCTTCCTATAAAAGCCACCTCTTTGCAAACCGCATAGGTAATCTTATCACTACTTCACTCTGTCTTCTCTCTAATTCTCAATCTAAAACAAAGTACTGACTTGAGCGTCGAAGGCCCGTTAACCGGAGAAGAACCATGGCCTCCCACATGACCAGACTGCAGAAGAAGAACAAGATGGCTGACCCACCAGATGTTCGGCCACCAAGGACTATGGGTGCACTTTGCTCGATCTTAATAACTCATTCTTGTTATCTCAACATAAACATGCCGAGAGCACATTTACATACTATTTGATGACGATCACATACAAAACAAGATGCAATACATACAATCAGTTTTCGATTTGATTTTTATTTTCATTCAAATCATGCTTCATCCCTTCAACCACAATTAATGATAGGAATAAGGAGAGATCCTATACATGATAAAGATGTATGTATACCTTACTCCTGGAAAACAACAAAAGGATTAAATCCTTAAACGTATGCTCCAATCCTTGCTTGTTGATGAAGATTGATGAACACCAATGATGCTCCTTGATGATGGCAAATGGACATGATGATGAAGAAGATTGCCTTGAACACCAAGAAGGAAGAGCAGAGGCGGATTTGATGAGTGCTTCAAGAGGTTGATTGTGTTGAAGATGACACAATATTGATCCACTCAAAATGCTCCAATAATCACCTTAATTTGGCACCAACTTGAGAGAGAAAATGAGAATGAGAAGAACAATAATAGTTCAATAGAGATGGCTGAAATGGAAGCCTCTACCATCTATTTATAGATAAATAGATGGAGAGAGGGTTGTGGTAGTTACCCATAACTTCCCCCTCAAGGCTGCCCCCATCATCCCCTCATCTTGGCAACTTCCCAAGTCCACCACTTGGTAACCACCCCACCTTCTCATAAAAGAAGTAATTGGCCTTTTTTATATACAAAGGAGATAGGGGGTTGGGGATACCGAAGACTCAAACTCGAGACTTCTACAAGTGTCATGAGGAGTATGACTACTAGGTCAAGTGCTCATGACAGTAATTAGTCTTTTAAGCCTAATAATTTCCTCCAAAAAATCGGCTACACCATGTAACCTCCATACGGAGTTATCTCAGGGTGCAAGGTGTACCATAACTGCACCAAAATTACTAAAATACTCATACTTTCATAAAAGGAGCTAAAAGTTGTTATATTTATCAAATGATGTTAGAATTACACCAAGTTGTTCCAATCAATTTCATTTCACATAATTGAGCTCTTTTAAGCTCATTAGTGCACTTTTACCAAAATACTTTTACTTTGATAAAATGTGCCATACTTTGAGCTAAGGTCAAGCTACTCCCGGCTTCTCTGAGCTGGAGTACCACATCAAAAGTTCTTGGTGCGTCAAGTAATTCCAACATACGTACCCAAAACAAGAAACAATTCTACCCCACTCTCTGTTACACCCACCCCGACGTTTTGTAATTTTCCGGCGAATGTCGGCCGGAGTTGTGAATTCTGTAAATTATCGGAACAATATTGGATTATGATAAATTATTGGAATTCAATGTTGGAAGTGAATTTGGTGTTATTTATAAGTGTTTTACATGTTGGACGACAACTTTCGAGTTCCGGGACATTTTGCGAAAAATTGGTTTCGGAGGGCAAAATGGTCACCGTTGGGTAAAATTTTGGAAAATATTTTGTTGGTTAGTAACCTTGCTGACGTTTTTGGCTGGTATGGGATAGGATTTTATTTTATTTGTGTGGTTGTTAGTTTTTGAAGTGATAAGGTTGGAGGAAGAAATATCTAGGGGACAACTCTTACACATTGCCTTCCCAATACCAACCTAGATAAGAGCTCTTGTCCCCTCCCCTTATCCCTCCATTTTAACCAGCCCTTAAGGCCTTTTACAAGCCATTTGCTCCAGCTTCTTTATCTCTCCACACTTAGAAAATAAAAACAAGTAGAGAACTCTCTCTTCTCTTGCTGGCCAGAATACTTCTCTTGTGTTCGTGGCTGATTCTGTTATTCTGTGGTTCGAATTGGCTTTGGTGGTAGTCAGAAGAAATCTTCCTTAACCTCTTGGCTACAACCTTGCTGAAGGGGCCAAGGTCCAAAAACGTTGGGAAGACCTCCAAATATGAGATGCACGAAAACGGGTCTGCTGTGATGTTTGAGCAAAAAACTCAAACTTGAAGTTTCGGGTTTTGAGGTTCAACAAGCTTGGTTCTACCACTTTCTTAACCTCACAAATCAGTGACAATCAAGGTAAATGTGAGTTTATCTTGGGTTAATCATCATGTTTAAAGAAGAACATGTATGGAGGTTATGCTTACTCTTGATTGTTCTTGGCCAAATCTTTGAAGGAAACTTTGGTGGTGGTGTTGTCAAGTTTCCAGCAGCTAAATCAAGTTTTGGGTGGAACTTCTTCAAGGTGAGGATCACTCTTGACAAGTTTTATGATTTGTGTTAATGATGGGTTGTGATATTCAAGCATGTTGTTGTTGGTTGAATTTGAAGCATGCTTTGTTCTTGAAATTTTGTGAAAAGAACACTTTGGTGAAAGTTTGAGGGCTGGCCGAAAATTTGAGCTTGTATGTTTGATGAAGCTTTGTTGAAGATTTAAATGTTAAAGTGTTGGAAAATGGAAGTACATAAAGGATTATACATGAAAGTGTTAAGATTTAAAGTTGGGTGAAATTTGGAGTTAAAACCGAAAATCCTACACTTGGAAGGGAAATTAGTGTTGCTGTGAATAGTGTTTTGGTGATGAAAAGTTGATTAAAACATGTTAAAAATGGTTTAACATGAAGGATTAAAAGAAAAGTAACTAAAGTGTGAAGTTTAGAAAAGAGTTGGGTTGAAATGAAAGTTGGGCCAAAAGTATGGGCTTGGGCCGAAATTTGGGGTAAAAATGGATAGAAGTTGACTTTTTGACCAAGTTGACCAAACCGGTAAAGTTGGCAATTTTATGAAAATTGGAGGACTAAATTGTGAAATATGGAAAAGTTCGGGTAAAAGTGTAAACTTGGTAAATATGGAAGGATGTCACTAAGAATTGTGGAAACAAGGGTTTCTATCACGTTCTGGATAAAATTGGACACTTGGTAATTTTGGGGCACTTTTGCAAGTTTTGAAAAGTTGAGGGACTTAGGTTGTAATTAAGGATAAATTCCCAACATTGGAACTTTAGTAAAGAAACTTAAGCTATTTCGTGTCTCGATTAAGCGATTAAATCTGCAGTGCAGGATCTTGCTTGTGCATCGAGAGGCCACGGTAGATATCCGATTTTGTTGAGGTAAGGGGTTTAACTTCCTTAATGCGCATTAAATGTGTATTAGGTTAGTTAAGGGCTAGTACTCGGGTCGAGGTGGGGCCCGGTGACTCCGGGACTAGTTCTTGAGTACGTAGTGGTTTGCGGGGTTTTTATTTACGGAATATATGCATATCGAATTCGACGACGGACCCATTTACGTTATTATTTACGGACTTACGCTATATCGGATCTGTTTATCGGGGGTCGAAGACGGACCCATTCTGCTTTCTGTTAACGACGCATGGGGATGCCGGCCGGGCCGGGGAAGAACTACCCATGGTCGTACCTTCTGTTATCTGTTCATGGCGCATGGAGATGCCGGCGGGGTCGGGGAAGATCTATCCATGGCTGTGCCCTCGATCGATGGGATTACGTATACATGCATCTGCATATCACATCATGATATTTAGGGTTGCGTTATCTGTTAGAACATTGCACGCTAACCCTTTTGTGCGAGCTAAAATGTTTTAAAAGTTTTGGTTTGACCAATTCGTACCTACCCCCTTACGGGTTCTTTCGAGAACTCACCCCCATGCTTACAATATTTTCGAGGATCAGGGCAAGCGACTGCGGACTAGATTTCCGCGGTGCTCGTTCTGCACTTCATTATTTTGAGGTATATTTGTGTTTGGGGAAAATTCTCGTTAAAATCTTTTCTATGTTGGTATCTTTCTGTTAAGTCGGCGTTCTTCTCTGTGTATGTTTAGCGGCAAGCATCTAGTAGCGAGGTATAATTCCGCACCGTTGGCTCGCTCTGTAGAAGTAGTGCATGTAGACACTCTAGTATTTTCATACTTTCGGTATGTATATTTTATGGGAGTCTCCGACCCTACGCAGAGGCGGAACTTCTCGGCTTTGTATGTTTTTATATTTCCTACTTTATTATTTTTACGCGCGATATCCTGTAAAAACCACTAACGTGTCTCGGGTGCAGGTTTAGGACTAGTAAGACGTCTTAAAATCTGCAAACACGTAACAACCTTAAAACTGGAAGAAAAAGTTTTAAGGGTCGGAATTCGGGCCCACAACCTTTTAAGAGAAATTTCCGAGTTCACCCGCCGCCGAAACCTCCAACCGACGCTTCCGCATATTTCCGGGGCGGTGGGGTGACACTCTCTCTCCCTCAGCTGTCAGCGACCTCAACTCAGCTCATCTCCTCATCTCTTGAGTCTGACGCCAGCTAGAGCAACTTCATCTGCAGCTGCGCCTAGCCGCATTCTAGTCAAGCATCCTTCCAGCGCAAACATTCTGCGTTCGGTTTCAAATTTTGCGGTTCTAAAGGCTGTCGCGGTTTCAAACGGTCCAAAACCGCAAACCATTTAAACCGATTTTTTCGGTCCGCTTAAAACCGTACCGCTCACTTGCACACCCCTAGATATTTATCCTTTTTTATTTTGGGTGAAAAAATGGCAATTATAAAAAGATTATATCACAACATTCTTCCCTTTATCACGACTCACGAGAGTCACCAATAGGGGTGAGAAACGAGCTGAGCCGGCTCGAGCTCGAGCTCTTACGAGCCTAACGAGCCGAGCTTCACGAGCTTCACAAGCTTCGAGCTCGAGCTCGAGTTCGAGCCAATTTTTAAGCTCGTATATTATACGAGTTGAGCCAGAGGTTTAGAGGCTCGGCTTGATGAGGCTTAGGAGCCTTAATGAGTCTCACGAGCTTGGTTCGAGCCGAGTTAAAACGAGCTTACCTAACAATCATATCGAACATCATGAGCTTTCGAGTCGAGCTCAAACAGAGCCTAAACTTGAATTTGACCAAAAGAGATTAAAAAATGAAGTAAGAAAGAAGGGAGAAAGAGAGGAGTTTGTTTGGTCACGTGAGAGAGAGGAGTTTGTTTGTTTTGAAGTCCTCCGCAGGTATTCATTGTGGTGGGCACACCTTGACGGGTCGCCACTCGCCACCACTTCATTATATCTCACCCTCCCCATTCAAGTGAACCTTCCTCTCTGCTTCCTCCTCTCCTCTCTTCTCTACCCTCTCTCATTCCATTCCCAACGGTTTGTATTTGACTATGGCTGGAATGCTCCCAGGCGTTGAATGCGCTCGCCGTAGGAGGTTCCACCAGGCCTCCGATACACCCGGCTCCGGCGGCGCTCACGGCGGTTCCCGGAGGAGCGCCTTCTGCTTGTACACCAGCAACTACGAACCCATCCACGCTCACCATTCTTCCTCGGTATTTTTCTTTAATTCCCGTTTAATCACTAGCCATTTTCATCGGAATTTAACTGGATCTGCTTTTGATTTGAGAACAGTGGAGAAGCGTGGCCGATCAAGATCACAGACTGGGCGGGGCTGCCAGAGAGGCCAAGGAAAGATTAGACGAAAGGTTAAGAACACACACCAAGTGCGATTTCAAAAGGTACCTACACATTCAAATTCAAATTCAATCACACAGGCCATGATTAACCTTCTTTCTTCTGAGAATCTGATTCCTCTGGTCGATATCATCAGAAATACTACTAATAATCAGAGCAAAGAGAGGTCGAAGCAGCGGTGTGGAGATGGGATTTTGGGGGAGATTGTTGTGCAGAATAATAAGCAAGGCAGTAGTGTTTGGGGGAAGTTGATAAAGTGGAAGTCGTCGGAGAAGGAGGACTGTGCCGTGTGCCTGGAAAGATTCAAGGCCGGCCAAACGCTGCTTCATCTTCCCTGCACTCATCGCTTCCATGATACCTGCTTGATTCCATGGCTGGAGACCAATGCTCACTGCCCCTATTGCCGGATGGCCGTTTTGTCCTGATGCAAAACTTTGTCCGTATCAGCACATAGTTTGATTTAGCAAGGTGTGTATTAGAATTGTCATGTAATTTACGTGTTTGTACTACTAGTCGTTACGTACTGCCGAATGAAATACTATATGCAATATTCTGAAACAACTAAACAAGGCCGGTATTCATTCTCGCTAGGTTGTGTTCATGCTTCATGGAGAGGAAGCTTTTCTTTCCCCAATAAAATCATTTTTTTTCTCAAACAAACATCTCATTAATTCATATAAATTCATAAATTTTCATTTTTTCTTCATGAACATGACCTTAACTTTTTAAATATTTCATTTTCTTTAGTTTTCTCGTGTCCTGTAAATGTAACAAAATAAAGATGAGGAGTAGAAGAAAACTGATTTTGAGTAGTATTAATTTAATTATCCAGCAAGATTTCCCTGTGATTGTTGCTGATCATGAAGACAACATCAAAGCACTGATATCCCAGTTCTTATTTTCTAAACAAGTTAGGGTTTTCTTGAAATTTTACTTCAAAATGTTTAATTTTACTTCAAAATGTTTAATGCTACTTGGTGGCACATCACAATCTATCCAATTCGATTGCCCCACTATCGAGAAACGGTTTCAAATAATAGAGAGGGTCCATGATACTTTCCCCCCACTTGGATCCTTAAATGGCTTTTCCATCAATTTCTTCCTTTGTTTGATGATACCAAGAATCGTGGAATCCTTGGTTTAGTGTGTGTTTTTTCCATTAATAAATTATTTAAAATATATCAAATTAATTTTTTCTTCAATTTTTTCTTATATAGTTCACATCATTCTAAAAAATTATCATAAAAAGAACACATCTTTAAATTCAATGAGTATACAATTATGTTTATTTATTTAGTTATTTATTTTGGTACTTTAGGTGTGTTACTTAGAAGTATTTACTTCTTTTGGGTCAATCTAAATACCGTTTTGTATCCAAATGATTCAAAGTACCAATTTCCTTTTAAAACGGTAATTCTTTTTAAAGAATAATAATAATAATAATAATAATAATAATAATAATAATAATAATAATAATAAGATGATGATGAAGATGAAGATGAAGAAGAAACCCGAAAGTAGAAGAATACAAAGTCAGTTCAAGTAAGTGGACGGTAAAGCAAACTATGTAACAACAAGCAAACTAAAACAATAACAAAAGGATAAGCCTCGCGCGCAGGAGGATCAAAACTGAAGCGGAAACACATCTTAACAACGGAAACAAAATGCCATGGATGACAAAAGTGGAAGGACTAAAGGAATGCTCACTCCAAAAGCCTGCGCCTCCCCTGGAGAATGAACAAAGCTACGGCCAATTCATTTCTTGGAAATTGGGCTTGAACTATCAAGGAAGATCCAAGTCCCGGATAACTTGCAAATTCCACCAACTCACTGTTTCGAGCAGGACGAATCTCCGTTCAGTTCTATTGTTGACAGAAAAATCGCAACCTTCACTGTGCGAACCCTCCAAATTGATCCCAGTATCAATGGCAATTAGCATGACTGGGCAGGCCGCAGACCCAGAAAAATTGCCACTATGAGCGACTTGAAAGCCAGAGAGCCAGGGCCCACCACTCGAACCACCTGCAGGCAAAGCCCTCCACCGTACGCCATGACCGCCTTTGGATCAAGCCCCATGCTAACCCACCCCAACAAATGCCACACCAAGGGAGGGAGGCTTGGGATGTCGATGGCTTGACCACCAGAACGCCTGGAGAGGCACCAACACGTGAGAAAGAGGGGCGGCCAAGCAGAGCCCAAACCCAATGGCAAGGCGTCGCTACAGGCTGGAAGGAGGCTAAGGGGCTAGCAAGCAACACCTAGAAAACGAAAGGACGATGGTGGCGACGGTTGTTTAGGGTTTTCGCATGCCATGGCTTTGAAGCATCCAACTAATTTAAAACGATCTTGTGTTTTACTTTCCATCTTCTGTAAATACTATTATATTTGATACAAATTGTCAAAATTTCTTGAAAAATAATTGTATAGGGAATGAGATAATCGATACAAGACAAAAGGAGTAAATCTTTAATTGGTAGTAATAAAATGTTTTTCCATTTTTTTAATGTGGGAAAAAACTTGGGTCTTGAAATCATCCAATTAATAACCCACAACTTTTAACCAAATTGTGGATCAAGTCGCATCTTCCCCTAATAAAATTAGCAAGGTTTCTAAATTCATTGCCACAACACAACTGATTGCTTGCTCCTTTCTAGCCTCTTCTTGTCCTATAGTACTCCAATCAGTTCCCACTTTGTTAAAGTTACAAACCCATAGCTGTTTATTATTGAAACTTTTTCCGTGTGATTAACACGTTCAATTATCATCTCCCACCTTCCTTCCACTTTCGTCCCCAACTTTTGAAAAGTTCGATTATATAATTAATTTCACTTCGCATGAGACCTACCTTCAACATTACTTTCCTCTTCACAAATTGGTAGGCAACAAATATAAAATGCAATATAAAGATCATTGTAATGCTTCTCAAAGCCCCCGATGTTTCTGAAATGCTTCTCAAAGCCTCATGAAATTCTAAATAATCCAAATCCGCCCTTCACTCCTTCAGGTAAGGAGGGCCTTTTGTTTTGTTCGGTGCATGTCCTAATCCTTCCTACGTGCTTCTTCAATTTGTATGTGAACTCCGACATGAAGACCCCACCTTATCTTCGTTCTCAAGCGACAATTGATGTGATCGAAAATCAACCGAATTACGGTTCATGCCCCTCAATATTTCAGGTAAATAATATGTTTGGAATTGGAGATTTAGGAATTCCACCCAAAGAGTGTGTTTAAGAAAATATTTTCAAAAGATAAAATTGTGTTTTTTTGAAAAATAGATATGATGTTTATGAGAGAAAATGTTGGAGAGAAAATATCAACTTTTTATATATAAAAAAAATATGATATTAATTTTGTGTAAATGATCCAAATGAACAAGACTTTAAAAGAACAAACTGATTGCCTTTCTTTCCCTTCTCTTCTGCCCAGCCCATTTTTTATTTCATGAGACTTTAAAAGAATTTATAGAATCTGGTTTTTCATAAAAATAAAAAACCATTTTTATCAATAATATTAGGGGTCGAAATACAAACTCGATTATATATAGAGACACACACTCTGGCAATAGTTGCTTGCTCTTACAGTTGAAACAATTGTTGTTTAAACAATCTTTCATTAAAAACTTATAGGTTGACTCATGGTCTTTCCCGAAACAAGATGGTTTCTGATAACATAGTGCAATAACTTGACTCTTTTGGACCACAAATATTTGAGAAAGCACATTCACATCTAAAACTAAAATGCATGAAAAATCAAGTAGGATCAGATTATAATAAAATTATTTGTTTGGGATCATTAGTGTAATTTACTCCATAATGTATGTGTAAAATTATTCCATGTCAAATATGGGCCGAAACTACTAGGCCCATCATTCAAAGGAGCCATGCTAAGACGACGCCGTTTCCTATTCAGAAACTAGTAATCATTTGTCCAGCACTCAACATCACCACGGCAACGGCTAGTTCAAGTGACCGTTTAATATTTCAAGCACCGAATATTCAAAAGTTCTGAAAAAACCATCTTCTTCCTCCCGACCACTAAAAAAGGTGTTTTTTGATCTCACTCAAGTTCTGGCAATTCTAATCACGCTCATTTCTTGCTTCACTCCATCGCTCCGGAGCTCCAAGAACAAACCCACAAGGTCAAAAATGGTGTACAACTACACTCCCACATACTACTCCACTCTCCACGACTCCATCACCTCCCTCTGCAAAAACATCCTCCCGTTTTCCTTCAAGAAGAAGCGGCTGCCTGCGGCTGAGCACCGCCTGTCCAAGCTTCAGACGGAGAATCTGAAATGGCAGCAAGATTCCTACCACCAGATCTTGAACCTGATGGACCTGCACAAGGAAGGGATTGTGACTGAGACAGAGGTTGCTGCTTTCCGCTCTCATTTGCTCGAGACCCTCATCGTTTCGCCTCCCGAGCATGAGCACCAGGTTATTTTGAGAGATAAATTGGTCTTCTTACAGGTGAAGTTCATCACTTTTGGATGGTTTCGCTGCTTGGGCTGGATTTTTCCAATAAAAAATCTGTCTTTTCCTCTGTAGTATAATACAAATGTTCATTTTTTGTGTACACCAGGAGCTGCTCTATGCTAAATGTATATCTGACGAGGAATATCATTCATCAAAGAGGCCTCTGTTGCAGCGTTTGGCAGTTCAAGGAGCTGAAATTGACGCCAGAGATGTTATTGTTGGGAACTCTAAAGATCCGAGAGCCAATATACAAGAAGAAGAAGAGGAGGAGGAAGAAGAATGGTCCAACATTGATCTAAAGGATGAAAACTGGGTTTCTAGCAAAGATAATCTTTCACAAAAGCGGAACAGATTGAAGACAAGCTCCGCATTGAAGCAGATTAAAGGGGCTGCTTCAGTTTTCGGCCTTGTATCATCTCAGAAACCAAGCAAAAGCAGAGAGAGCATATTTGAAGTTGAATCTAGGAAGAATAATAAGTCAGTCCTCATGCCAGAAATCTCACAAATGGACATCGATGCATCGGTGAAAGAGAATGGAGGAAGTGCAGGTAAACCAAAGCAAAAACCTTTCAGGATCCTATTCCAGAAAGAGCATAGAGAAGATTCAGGGCCTCAATTAGAAGAAAAGGCGACAAAGTCATCAAAAAAGCAATGGGGCTTTGAAGGGTTGAGGAAATGGAAGAGGAATGATTCAGAGGATGAAACAGCTCCTCTTCCTCTGAATGAAAGATCAGACAGTGAGGCTTACACTGGTTCATGCCAGGTGATGGGGGAGGGACCAGATACTAAACAGATTAAGAAAAAGTTGCACGCTGATGGGTCTCCATCAGATTTCTTCATTGACAAGGTTCACCACCACAAGACCTACCCACTTCATTTGTTAGTAGTGGCATCAGAAGAGTGTATTTGGCTGGTTTATGGATGAGCTTTGTTTCTTTCTTGCAGGTTCTAGGAGACAACATAAAGAAGGAACTGTCAAGAATTCAACTGGAACTCTCAAATTCTAATCCGAATCTTCAATTCTCGTGAGCAATTGCTTTGATTCTTTCGCCAATTTCTTTGCTCATTCTAATATAAGGACTAGTTTCTCACTGTAATCTTTATATGTTGGTATGGTTCCATCAGAAATGAGCAGATTGATGCAATCTCCACCAACCTTCCCGTGGACAAGTCTGACTTAAAGAAGTTCTTCCCAAGGTAAGCAACATATTCAGTTACATGTTCAAGTTGGCAGGCATAATTAAACTCAGGAAAACTGAGAAAAGAAGTTGTTATGTATGTGTTGAAGGTCATGGTGTGATCGGTACGGGGATGTTGTGCTGGATGTGGTGAAGAAAGAGTTTAAGGATCATGTTGGAGAGATGGAAAACATGAGAAATGTAACGAGAGAGAAGCGTAATAACAACAACAATTCAAAGCAGTGGACCACTTTCGATGATTATGATGATGATGATGATGAGAACTGTCACCCGAATCTCTTCGCTGATCATCGGAACAAGTCCAACCCTTTCTTGTATTGAACTCAATCTGAGATTCAGTTTGAGGACAATCTCTTTTCGAGATTGGACTTAAAGTTGCACTAGTTCTCTGAATCGTTCTTGTTCTGACAAAGTTGGTGAAACAAAACCAGTCATCAAAGTTTCTGTTTTCTTTATTTAACTTGTTAAATCTGTAAGAGTTTTCCTATTTAAAAGTTTGTAGTGCATAATGAGCTGGATTGTAGTGAAAAAGAGAAAAGTTTGTACTTGAAGTTTTTAAATGAACTACGAGGGCAACCTGATCAGGATGGTGTCGTGTGAGATTGAATCTCAGCGTTTGCAGAAGTTGCTTAAGGATGAGAAACTCTATGGGGGGAAACTTAGATCATCCAGAGAAATCCATGAATTTTAGGTACACAGCTACCAGGCAACAACACACGTGAGCCCTGTGACTTGTAGTTGACATAGTAGTGAGTTGCAGTAAGAGTTGTAAATTGTTCCTGTTATAGCAACATATGGAAACTGATGGGCACATCAATGGAAGCAAACAGATGGTCGGTGCAGAGTAATATTTTTTTGACTGCTAGAAAGGACCAGGATTGGTAGGCTTTAAAAAAGCCAAACACGTCAGCTGACGCTTGCCGCTACACTATAAAATTTGCCCATCTCCCCCAACAATCTTCCTCAGCAATCAACCCCAAAGTACAAGAAAAACGTAGCGAGTTCAACTTCAACAACGCTATATGCATCATCCACCTCCACCAGGTCCCGGAGGCCCAGGGGGTCCGCCTCCGCCAGGTCCCGGCGGCCCTCCTCCGCCAGGTCCCGGCGGCCCTCCTCCACCAGGCCCAGGCGGCCCGCATCCACCACCACCAGGTACCGGAGGTCCTCACGGCCACGGACGCCATGGTCCTTAGTGATAATATAAACGTCTTTGATATGAACTACTGACTAAATCCGTCTAGCTGCTATATTTGTGTGTAATATTACGTACGGAGCATCTTATTGCAGCTGCGTTATTTGCTTAGTTTCGTTGTCGTATATTGATGATAATAAATAATTACCTATCGATGCATGAACTATTCACTCGTTATTTCTCATTATTATTATTATTCTACTCGGCAAATTTCCTTCTTTTTTACAACAAACTCCTGAAGCGAAGAATATATTTATAATTCTGAACATGTATCGTAAAACTGATAATCACGAGCTTCAATAAACGTGTAGACTAGAGCCTAAAAAGTCCTCGTACATATTGCATTATTATTAAAGGACAAGATCACAGGAAATGGAAAAGTAAAAATTCATCTCAAGAGTAACCATGGGCAATTGAAACAGGAAATCGCCAATAAATGCAACATCTTAAAAAAAAAACCAAAGCCCTCCTAGCTAGCTCTGGGCCAGATTGATGTTATGAGAAATGTTATGAAGTCGTAGAGCAGTGCAGGATGGGCGACGTGCACTCCAAAGCAGTGGTCAACCTTTTAAACGTGTTTATGCAAAGTGATAGGTGGTGTGTTTTCTTTGGCCAAAAAAACCAAGTTTAACTTGTATACGTTTTTGACCGCTAGGTGTATCATGACTCTTAGTTGTGACTCGTGTCTTTTACTTTCACAGTCGCATGAAGCCCTATAAATCATATACATTCCCCTGCTGCTTCTTGACACAAAAACTTGCAACCAAGCAAGCAATAAGAAATCAAGTGCAACTTGAAGTCTTGAACAACACAGAATGCGCCACCCACCACCCGGACCTCCTCCGCCAGGTCCTGGTGCTCCTCCGCCTCCTCCAGGTCCAGACGGCCCGCCTCCTCCAGCTCCATGGGCACCCCCTCCACCAGGTCCCTTTATAGCGGCACCACCTCCTCCAGGCCCATGGGCACCACCTCCCCCAGGCCCAGGCCCATGGCCACCACCTCCGCCAGGGCCAGGAGGGCCTCCTCCCCCAGGCCCATTGCCACCACCTCCGCCTGGGCCAGGAGGGCCTCCTCCCCCAGGTCCACCAGCACCAGGTCCTTAAGGGCCACCCCCGCCTGGTGGTCCAGGGCGCCATGGCCCGAACCACTGGTAGTCCTATTGCTTGTCATGTATACATATTAGCCTACTATTCAGCTCTAGCAGCTACATTTCTCAGCACTTCCTACGGTCTGCTGCTTGCGGTGCAAAGCTAGACTCTACAGCACATATGTATTACCACTATATGTACACAGTATGACCAATTAAATAAAATCAGTTCTATTCATCAAATAGTTCTTTCTTTTAGCTGCCCTTTATGTTCTCTCTCAAGTATTTAAGAATCAAAGAAATTCAAGAAGGCATGTGTGTTTATAAGATCAAGTCCAACAGCCTCCCTAAAAATTTCTCCAAAATGGAGAAGTAAAAGCCATATTCTTCAAATTATTTTTGTTCTAATTCCAACAGTTTCTCCATTTTGGAGAAGCATGTATTTATTACAACAATAAAATATTCTACATCTTTGACTAATAATTAATGAATTAATATTTTTTTATTTAAAACTGATTTTTATATCCAATTAAATGTTGAGTTCACACCAATGAGAGGAGAGATGTAATGACTATTTATGTTGAAAAAGCAAATTTGGAGAAGGCTTTAAATTTTGGAGAATGCTCCAAATTTGGGGAAGGCTACCCATTTTTCCTTCTCCTTCCCCATTTTGGAGAATGAGATGAAAAATCTGTTGGACCCAAAAACAGCCCAAATTTCTCCAAAATTGAACATTCCCATAAAACGGAGAACCCGTTGGAGATGCTCTAACAATTTAGTGGTTCAAACTTCAAATTAGGTCAAAGTTAGGTCACTGCAGACAGCCAACTAACTTAAGGCATTTCAGATCATGTTTCGATTTCGTATTTCATCATAAACTGAATACATGAAAGCACAAATAACCCATCATCTATTATGATAAAAAAGGCAAGAACAAACCCACATGTCCCGATTCAAAGCAAATGAAACAAGCACAAGGATTTTACTAACTTGAAGAGCCCTGAACAAAATTTCTGAACAGCTTCCTCCCATACAAAGGATAAAACTTAAACCATATGACACAATCCCTCAAAGGTCCATCTGCCCGGATCCTCTCACATTCCAGTAAAAGCCTTCTTCTTACCACCAGAAGATCCAGCAGGAATCACTTTCAGCACATTGAACCTGACAGTCTTAGATAATGGCCTGAAAACAAGCAATGAGAATGCATTAATATAGGTTCACTCAAATTATCCGTGCATCACTGATAAATGATCAAAAGATGATCTGTTCCTTCAGCACAACTACCTGCACTGTCCTACAGTGACATGATCCCCTTCCTTGACACGGAAGCAAGGAGATAAATGAGCAGCAATGTTAGAATGCCGCTTCTCATATCTGAAAAATAAGATTTTAAGCATAATCGTGAGGACTTCAAAATTCAAAGAACAGTAAATAGCAGCAGACAGCAGGAAAGGCAACTCAAGAGTTACATACACACCTCTGATACTTCTTAACCCAATGAAGGTAGTTCCTCCGAACAATGATGGTTCTCATCATCTTGGCACTATGACAAGTTCCAGCCAAAATGCGGCCACGAATGGAAACATTGCCAGTGAAAGGGCACTTCTTATCAATGTACGTCCCTGAAACAGAGAATAAGCACATAATAAGCACACAGATCACCATTTTAGCCACAAAGTTAGTTTCCCCATAAACAAATCAGCTGCTGAAACTATTTCATGCTCAGGTTATAATAACTTAAAAGTTGCAGATAACTTAACCATTAAAATCAACAAAATATCGGACACAACAGTACCATCCTTAAAAACTATTATGGCATGTAAAGGATGAGAGAAAACTATCAAGCAAGGCTAAATTCTACGAGGTTTTTACCATAATTATAATAAAGGACATAAAATGTAAGTACAACTAAACAAAAGCGATTAAGTGAAAGAATTCCACTTGAATCAAAATCATTTGCAGAATGTGAAATCATGACAATATAGACACATTTCTACTTTGAAATTAGTTAAATATTCATAGAAAACTGCTGAACTGATTTCCCCCTAATAACTCAGAATACGTCGTTTCAAAAGCATAATATCCCCATCGGCCAAGGCACTGGACTCTAGATTTGATGCATGAAACAAAATAAAATATCTAACGGATGAATAAGTAAAACCAATTAAGAAGAAGAATTAACAGAGAATCAAAAATTTCATAGAAGTACCTTCGATTGCTTCACGGGGAGTCTTGAAACCCAAGCCAATGTTTTTCCAGTAACGATTCCCACCCTTTCCGGGTCTTTTACCTTTCCCAGATTTCTTCGAGCTTCAAAAGTACACATCACAGTCGATTAGAAGAAGACGGCCAAAGCTAGATTTCTTTACTTCCAAAGACGTACAAGTGCAAAAACAAAAACAAAAAAAGCTTCTACTGCTTCCAGTTATACTACCATAAGAAAACCTTGGGCTGCTTCAGAAACGCCTTCTCGGTCTGTTCGGCCATGGCTGCGAGTTGTGAGCTGGTGAGAGCGAATGGTGGAATGTGGTAATACGATGAACCAAAACCCTAAAAATGGGTGCACAGATTCAAGTAGATCGCAAATGGGCTTGGACAGCGAGCGAGATGGGCCGTCGTCAAATAATGTGCTTCTAGTGGTAATGAAAAAAGAAAAGAGCTCAGAGGTGCACTGTTTCGTCCGTGGTCGGACTGCTTGGTGGAGTCCTCCATCATCGTGGCACAACTACCATCATCGCTCGTTGACTGCACCAGGCGGGAATCGAACCCGGCTCTCAACCATGGTCGTGTACTATAGTACCACATCACCACCGGTGCTTGTTGAGAGATGATCAAATATATTAATTATACTAGCTTGACCACAACCAGGTTTGTGAGTCAAAATGACCAATCTGTTATTACCAATAACCTATGTTTGTTAGTAATCCAGACTAAATAAATCTTATATCAAAATTATGCATTCATGTACATTTCCCATTCACGTCACTCACATTTCTTGGCAACATGAAAGTCATTTTTTTTCCTTATTAAATAGGGAAATTATTACTTACACCCCGAGGTTTGACATAATGTTCACTTTCCTCCTCATATTTTCATAATTCTCTTTTTCCCTGAGGTTTGAAGAAATATACAAAAACCCCATCAAACTAACTACTGTTAGAACTTCCATTAACTTTTTATATTTAACTACAAAAATTATTCCTTAAATTTTTTTAATTTTAACAATTCAACCACCGCCTTCACTTTTATATCTAAAGTTGTCTTTGCTCCCTCGAATCCTTCCTTCACCACCCTCCTTCGTAACTACATCCGAAACTCCCAATTCAACGTCTCCAACATGCATAAACATCTCATCGTCCTCTCTCCTTTTGATGAGTCACAAGTTTTCCACCGCTGCCGTCTGCGCGATGTCAACGAAACTTTTCAAAATATTTTTGTCTTTCTTGCGAGCTGTCACTTGGTATTGATTTAGAATCTCTCTTTACTTGAAGACACAATTGGTGGGATAATTGCCAAGGTTGAATGAATTCGAAGATGGCAGCTGAATTTGAAGATGGTGAGGCTTTGGGGAACTCTGAAGATTCAACGGACCTCTATTCCAGTTAATTCCTTCAACAATTCCAACTTGTTAGAGAAGGGGTTATGAGACGACTTTTAACTAACACTACGTAGAGAAGGCAGGCCTCACTGCGGCCCAACGCGCAGTTGGCCCGTGGTACCAACTGCGGCGAGGGCCGCAGTGAATGCCGCAGTTGAAATGTCGGCAGTTTTGGTCTCACTGCGGCGGAGGCCGTGGTACTTACTGCGGCCTCACTGCGGTGTATGCCGCATGAGGCCCGACGGTGTCGGCCGTTTTGGCGACGCCGCCGATCGATCTTGCGGCCATCAACTGCGTCCTTGGCATGATACAAAGAATTTTTTCTGAAAAAAAATAATTTGTTATAAATATTTAGTAACTATTATTTAAATTAGTAAATGAACATATAATAATAATGTTAATTAATTAAGAAAGTAATTATTAATTGAAATAAATATAAATTGAATGTATATTGAATATAATTAACCGGTTACATCCTAAAAATATTTACAGTAATTCTAATTCTAATTGTTCGGAGGACGCTGTTGTAGAAAATCGTCAAAATCCTGATCTTCCATATTGAGGAAGTTGCTAAAAAAGTTGTTCCGGCCGGTCTGCTGGTCCGATGTCCGCGGCGGGTCCGGGTGATATTCATCTCGGGCGGAGTGGAGGGTGAGGTCGGGATTCGGAGAAGGCGGCCTCGGAGGATGCTCGTGACGTGGTCCGTGCGAGGGAGGCCGGGATGGTCCGGCGACAAAAGTCTCTGGCACGTCGGAGAGTCGGACATGTCCCCCCCTGCGTAGCGCCGACCAGATGCTGCTGATCGCCGCTTCCGTCGAACGCGTCATCTCGTACGCCCGGGCTTCCACCTCGGCTGCCACCTGGGCTGCCACCAGGGCTGCAACGTCTGTCTGCGCACGAGCAGCGTTGTCCTCGAGAGTGGCGACCCTGCATCTGAGGTCGCTGATCTCATCCATGTCCCTCCGATGCTGCTCCTCCAGGTCGATCTCGCGCTGAAATCAAAATTACGTTTTGAAAATGTTATACTTATAATGAAATGATGAATTGTCAATGTACTGTAAAGGTATGAAAGTGGTAAAAGTTCAATTTTATTACCTGCGACGGCCGAGGTTGCTCGAACAGCTCGGGCTGAGAAAGCTGGGGCGGGACACCGACCCATCGCCCTCGCGTGGGCGGGCCCAAGACATCCGTGTAGATGTCCTCATCAATATCGGGGAACGGCCCGTCCGCCCCATACTTCTCGATCAAGCGCTTCTTGTACTCCTCCTAGTTAAGATTAAGAAAATTTGTGTTAATGAATAATAAATTGAATACTTTAAACATATAAATGATTAAAAAACAACCAAAACTTACCAAGGCCGCATTTTCCTTGCCCAGCCAGTCCTCCCCGAACTGGTCCACCCACAGCCGATGTCCCGCCTTCTCGCACTGCCAATTAAAATATGTTAGGTATTTAGAAGTTTCTTTATACATACGTAATTATGTATAAATATTTTAAAAAACTTACCATCTCCTCATAAATTGTCGCCTTTGACTTGTTGTCATGCGACTTGAAGACTGGTCGTTTGTCGCTCTTGGCATTTCTCTTGTTCCGCGCGGAGTTGACCTTGAACTCCGCGCTGCAGTAATACTCGAGCGCGCTTCCACTTCGCCGGTTCTATCCTCGGCGGTGGAATGTCCAGCCACTCCATGTAGATGGGAGCCTCGCGATCGAGGGGACCTTTCTTCAGGGCCGCATCCCGGAGATTGTCCGGGGTGTTCCGGGAGAACTCCGCGAACCGGGCATGGAGCTTCTCCAGAATTTGTTATCCGTCCACGAATCTGCTCTGTTCGAGAAAACATCAAAACGTTGAAAGTTATAGAATTAGTTTTAAAAAAGTATAAAGAAATATATAGTGCAATAACTAGTATTTGTATTACCGAGAATCTGTGGACGTAGTCGGCCTGCTCATCCGCGGGGAGGTCGGAGTACGTAGGCGGGAAGCCTTTGAACTTGCTGGCGACGATCGCCCCGATCGCCTTGGGCACGCCCGACGTCTGTTGTTTCAAACTGCATAAGAGTTGAATGTTACATGCAGAAATAAAATACTAAAATTAGTAAATTTATGAAAACTTAAAATTTAAAACTTACTGGCCGATGTGAGCGACCAACCTCCCATCAGGACCCCTCTCGGGCGGGGGAAGAGGAGGCGCGGGAGGTCCTGCTGTACGTCGGCGCTGGGCAGGTCGAGCATCGGAATGTGTAGTCGGGATCGGCTGCTCCACCGATTCGGTGGGCTCCGGTGTCTGGGACGACGGTCCAGGGCGGCTCGATGTGCGAGAGCCGCCACCACGCCTCCCGCGTGAGCCCGAGCCACGTGAACCCGAACCTGTCGACGTATCCTGGGTACGGGATGGTGTGTCCGCCATACCTCGAACCATTCAAAAATTCACTAATTTAACTAATTTAATTAATTTCACTAATTTGTCTAATTTAATTAATTTCTCTAATTGCACTAATTTCAACTAATTTAGTTAAATTCACTAATTTTACTAATTTAATTAATTTCACTAATTTGTCTAATTTAATTAATTTCAATTAATTTGTCTAATTTAATTAATTTCTCTAATTGCACTAATTTCAACTAATTTAGTTAAATTCACTAATTTTACTAATTCATTAATTTCAAATAATTCACTAATTTCATTTAATTTGTCTAATTTAATTAATTTCACTAATTTGTCTAATTTAATTAATTTCAATTAATTTGTCTAATTTAATTAATTTCTCTAATTGCACTAATTTAACTAATTTCAACTAATTTAGTTAAATTCACTAATTTTACTAATTCATTAATTTCAAATAATTCACTAATTTCATTTAATTTGTCTAATTTAATTAATTTCACTAATTGCACTAATTTAACTAATTTCAACTAGTTTAGTTAAATTCACTAATTTCATTAATTCATTAAATTCAACTAATCCACAAAATTCACTAATTCACTAATTTAACTATTTCATTAATTTCACTAATTTCACTAATTTCAACTAATATCAATAATTCATTAATTCACAAAATTCTCAAATAATCACAAATAATTTCAAATAATTCACAAAATCCTCAACTAATCTCAAATAATTCCATAAAATTCATAAATCCACAAAACTCACAAACTAACCTATTCCACAAAACTCCAACTAATCTCAACTAATTCCAACTGATTTAAACTAATTTCCACTCAAAAATTCAAAAACACAAATCAATGAAACAAACTCAAAAAACTCAAAAACTAACCGTGGAAATCGAAAATAAAACTCACCTGGGGCAAGGGGAGGCTGCGGCGCTGCGGCGGTGACGAGCCCAAGCGGTTGCGACGGCTTCGACGGCTTCGACGGCGGTGAGGGACGGTGGTTTTTGGGAGGAGAGGGAGATGAACCGAGAGTGAAATGCGAAGAAGAAGACGTTTCAGCTTTTTAATCTCAGTCACTGCGGCCTCACTGCGGCAACTGCCGCAGTGACGTAAATGGGCTGGGCCTCACTGCGGACTCACTGCGCACGAGGCCGCAGTAAGGCCCAGCCCATTTGTCTCACTGCGGTTGGGCCGTAGTGAGGCCGCAGTGAAGCCCACAAACAGCCAATTTCGAACTTTTCGTTTCCCCCCAAATTAATTATGCAGTTGGATATTGTGGGGCCCACGTAAATTCGGCAAAAACTTACAATTTAGCCCAAATATCTTTGGAACTTACAATTTAGCCCAAATAGGAGATATTCTACTACAAATCCACAGGAACGTCATCGTCAGCGTCATACGCCTGGTAATTTTCTACATCGTTATCCACTTCAACTATATCGGTATGGGCACGGTGATCTAGTAATGACATATTTTCATCAGGGGCCGGTCGTATGGTTTCACCAAGTGTTGTCGATTCTTGTAAAGGATGTTCCGTACCAATCTCGTCTGGGTCTGCATCGATTACAGTGGCACTTGCATTATCAACAATTTCGTCCCTAAATCGGCGGGGTTTCGTTTTGAAAACTGTCCCACCGCTTTTCAGTCACGACGCTTTGAAGGATATTCGACGTATACCACTTGTTGGGCACGGCTTGCAAGAATGAATGGATCATCAGGATATAGTCGGGATGTGTAGTCGACATCGATGATCCCTGAAATTGTATCGGTGCGGATGCCTTTAGTGGTCGAAAACCACGTACCCTTGAAGACTGTAAGACTATTGTTCCTGTACTGAAGAACAAGAATTTCGTCAATCCAGCCATAGAAATCCAAATAGTCCTGCGCATTTGTGTCCCCTAGAACGCAGACGCCCCAATTCGCGGTCCTTTTAGTTTCACCATGTTGTTTTGTGTGAAACCTGTACCCATTAACATAGACACCTGGAAACGATTTAGCCCTCATTCTAGGACCGCACGCCAGGTCATATAGTGCTTGTGGGAGGGCTGCCTGATTTGCGTCGGCCTATACAGAATTACCGGTCAACATATAAATTTCGTTCCGATTAAGATCGCAACAAATAAATAAGTAAATAAATGAGTAAATAAATAAACACAAACTAACCACATTCTTGAACCAACGTGCGAACTCTGCCAGCCGTAAGTTGTCCACAACATCATCGTTCATTTCTGGGAACCGGTTGCGGGACAGCTCGTTAAATCGATTCACGAATTGCTCCACCTCCCGACAATTCTGAAGAATGTATGTTTGGACATGATTTACTTCTTCAGCAGACAAATCTCGAGCCCGAGCCTTCCCAAACGTTCTTGTAGGATGACTGAAAATCGGTAGTCCCGGATCGTTAACAACTGTCGGAAAACTAATTTCGTTCCGTATGTGAGGGTTCACCCGTGTTCCTTGATTATCTTCCATGTAATGCTCACAAAAAAAGCTACCTCCTGTATCAGGAACTTTTCAATTATCGAGCCCTCCAGAAATTGTTTGTTCGCACATTTTGCTTTCAACTTCTTCATATTCCTTTCGAAAGGAAACATCCACCAATAGCCGACAGGTCCGCAAGTTCGCAGGTGCCAAGGTAGATGCACAAGCAGATGTTCCATAGAGTCAAAGAATGATGGCGGGAAGATCTTTTCCAACTTGCACAATGTTACGACGATCAATTCATCAAGCTTTTCCACATCGTCCAACTGAATATCCTTAGAACGCAGTAGTCTAAAGAATTTGCAAAATTCTGCAATTGGCATCCAAATGCCGTCAGGGATGAAACCACGTAATGTAACGGGCAGAGCTTCGCATGAACACATGACAATCATGGGTTTTCATACTGTAAAAAGTATTGTTTGCCGTATTGACACATCTGCCAATGTTAGAGGCATACCCATCGGGAAGTTTAACGATATGCTTCAACCAATTGCAAATCATCGCAATCTGATCATCGTTTAACGTGTATAACGCCTTCGGTTGAAATGGTTTCCCGTTCGCCAATGCTCGATGCGATTCATCACGGATATTTAACTTCTGCAAATCGCGTCTCGACTGTGCATTATCCTTCGTTTTCCCTTTCACGTTCAAAACAGTGTAGAAGATGTTATCAAAACAGTTTTTCTCAATGTGCATTACATCCAGACAGTGGCGTACTTTCAAGTCTGCCCAATACGGCAACTCCCAGAAAATTGATTTCTTAACCCAATTGTGCTCATCGCCAAACTTGTCAGCCCTCATTTTGTCCCACGGTGTTCCGAATGCCGGGAATACAATCCTATTAAGATCCCTTAAGATCTCATGACCTGACTTATACGCACACGGATGTCTACGGTCAGTTTGTCCCCACGATTCGGTATTGTTACGCAGAGCATGCCGACGTGGTAAAAATCTCCTATGACAGCCCCACCAACTGGTTTTCCGTCCATGCTTCAACTGAAAGCTATTAACATCACTCATGCAGTATGGGCATGCAAGTCTTCCATGCGTACTCCAGCCCGATAGCATTCCGTACGCCGGAAAATCACTTATCGTCCAAAGCAAACATGCTCGCATAACAAAGTTCTGATTACGGTGCGCGTCCCAAGTTTCCACTCCCGTATTCCATAAAACTTGTAGCTCCTCAATCAGTGGACGTAGAAACACGTCAATGTTACGGTCAGAGATCGGGGACTGGAATTAGCAGAGGCATGAAAGTGTACGGCTCCTTCATGCATAAATCAGGCGGCAGATTGTAAACAACGATGAAGACCGGCCACATCGAATACGATTGTCCTGTTTCGGACAACGGGTTAAATCCATCAGTACTGAACCCCAATCGTACGCTTCGGTACTCCTGTGCGAAATCCGGATACATTTTGTCGACGTGTTTCCAAGCCTCACCTTGAGATGGATGTCCAACAGTGTCAGATACATTTCCACTTGCTCTAATATGATACGTCATGAACTCTGCGGTTTTAGACGACTGGTAAAGCCGTTGTAGCCGCTCGATGATTGGTAAATATCGCAAAACCTTTTTCGGTTTCGGTTTCTTACCCGGGTCACACACTTGATACCTATCCGCTCCACACACCCTACAATTCAATAACTTGCTGAAGCTACCGTAGAACAACATACAATTATTCTCGCAAGCGTGAATTATTTTATACGGTAACCCCAGCTCCTTCAACATAGCTTTCGTACTAAACATGCTTGTTGGCAACGAGTTTCCTCCGGGTAATAGTTCATTGATATATCCGATCATCTCAGAGAAAAAGGCATCTGATACGTTGTGTTGACTTTTCATACTCAACAACTTCGCTACAACCGATAATTTGGTGTACTTATCACCACAACCTTCATATAAAGGTTTTGATGCATGCTCCACCGCTTGAAAAAAGCTGCTGCGCCTTTCGTTTGGCACTTGGGGAGCTGAAACGTCCTCATCGTCATTACTCTGATCATTCTCAAAATTACTAGAGTGCTCATGAAACCCAAAAGCATCACGAACCATTTCTTCGTAAGCCGGCCGTTCTTGGCTACCATCAGAAGAATTATTTGATGATGTCGACGCTACTTCGTCAAAGCGATAACCTCGATAGACACATGGATTGATCTCGTGTCGCTCACCATGGCAATCCCACACATGATAATTGGGTGTAAATCCGTCTAACAGTAAATGATTGCCAATTGTAATTCGATCATAATAGTATCTATTTTTACAAATTGTACACGGGCATTTCACCAGTTCTTCTCCATTCGATTTAGCAACAACAAAAGCGTAATCCAAGAATTCCTGAAGCCCGGTGAAAAATCTTTCACTTATATAGCGAGTCCCTTCCTCAAAGCGCTGATACATCCAATCACGTCCTTCGCCCATTTACGGTCTTTCCTATGATCATTTCATTCATCAATAAAAACAATAAACATGCACAATTAATATTCACATACCATTTTCGCCTAATCCAGATCTAGGGTGCATGGGTCCTATCCTGTTCATAAAAGTACTATTAGTGAATAAACTTTTATCGTTGTGTACGTAAAACTGTAATTACATAAATTTCGGCAGCATTTCGCCTTAGTTCCACACTATACCATTTCTCCGGAATATTACTCCCAGAACAGGTATAACGTGGAACAAGACGAAAATGCGACCAAAACTTCTGTAATCCGCTCGCTTTACATACACAACCATAAAAGTTTAATACACCGATAGTAAACTTTTACAAACTGTCCAACTTGGACAATCCATGAAAACTCTGTACAATATATTATTTCACACCGTTATTCCAACGTATTGAAATAAAATATATTCTTACAAGTTTTCATAGACAGGAACTACGGCTCAACTAATTTAATTAAATTACTTAAAAAGAAAATAAAATTACCAATACATAACTTAAATTGAATTAAAAACTCTATAAGCATAAATAAATAAATAAATACAATATTTAATTACCTCAATAATACACCTGAAATCGACGGTACCGCAACTTCCACCAGAACTTCAGAGAATTGAGAGATGAGAGATTTGTTTTGTGAACCGCGGTTGAAATGAATTGGAAGGAAATGGGGAGGAGTATTTATAGACTACCCTACTGCGGCCTCATCCGCAGTTACGGCCGCAGTAGGGTGGTGGTAGGTAGGGCACGTGGTTCACGAGGCACGTACTGCGGCATAACTGCGGTTATGGCCGCAGTATAACGAACTGCCACAACGGCGCAGTTCGTTCACTGCGGAAGCTGCCACCGCGCCTTAACCGCATGATTAAGGCCGCGATGCGTTTGGGCTTCCCACGTAGAGGGCTCAAGGGTTGGCGAGCTTGGGACGGAGATATGGGGAAAAGAGGGAGGAGGTCAGTGGTACAGTACAAGCGGTGCGAAGGCTAGGAGATGCGTTAGTTGTGACGCGGAGGTCAGGCGTGCAAGAGATGAAGGCGAGGGGGCCTGGAGTGCCAACAACGGTGCATGCTTATGGTGGTTGCTCAATGACACAACATTGAGGTGTTGTGAAGGTGTGCTCTGCAAGCGACCGGCGAGATGAGTTTTTTAACCACAATCGGGAGGTTCAAGCTGTGCATGGCATGTCCACGACATGTTTAGGGGTGAGTGTTGGAGTCGGCGACGGTGGCTCCGGCGTCGTCTTCCCAGTGGTTGTTTCTGATGATGGGTTGATCGCTCATCTTCTCTCAATGGGATCATGGTTTTAAAAACTGAACCGGAAGTAGAACCGTCCAGGCACCGCTTGGACCACTGATCCAACCTGTCACTTTCTTAAAGTTAGCTATTATCATTCACTATATAGAATTATCATGAAATAGTTTAAATATGAAATAATAATACACATTTTTATACTAAAATAATAATTTAAAATAATTGAAAATTATTTTTTATGTTTATATTATAGTTTACAAAATTTTTAAAAGATAATATTAAAAAATTAAGGTGTTAAATATGAATTTATAAACAAATGTATAATAAATTAAAATTAGTAAAAACAATTGCGAGTTCTGGACAAATTTCTTCAAAAAGTGCAAAAAAAAAGTAAACACCATTTTTCCGGTTCAACCGATTTTTTCCGGTTATTGACCAATGCTCCTCAAAACCAAAATCGGACCGGCTGGCAAACCGGTTCGCGGTTCACCCCGTCCGGTCCGGTTTTCAGAACGATGAATGGGACTAGATACAGCAGAAGCCTGGGGAGTGGGAAGCATGCGTTTGCATTTATGAATGATTATAGGGAACTAGGGAAAGTTTTCAAATGAAAGTTGGAAGTGGGTCTCAATAAGGCGTTGGACCGTTTGTTTTTGGGTGTTTTCCAAAGGTTATGTGTTTTGATTAAGGTGTATAAGCAAGAGTCTGCTCGGAATCTACACGATGCAATTTATAACTTTTATAATTTTCAATAAAAAAAGTTTTTATTTCTGTTCAAAAAAAAATGAATTTATCCTAATTTAGTTTATTAGATCGTGTGAAGATCCAAGTTGGACTGCTGGAGTCTAGAGAACATCGCTTTGGGCCACATTAAAATCAGGTCTATAATGCTGGCGACAAACATGGGCCAGAAATGCAAAGCCCAATAGATAGTATAATACGGGTATTTAACTGCAACAGAAACTCGAATAAAGACTGTTTGAAAAAGTATACCTACCTGTTTACCCTATGAACTTACTGTCTGTGTGCAAGTAAATGTTTTACCAAGCCCAATTAAAAAAATTGTTTTACCAAGTTTGAGAATTACTGTAGTAAGCCGGCACATATGGGATAGAGAAGAGATAGAGGTAGGTCGGTCCAGTCCTGGGAGATGAATTTTCCAGGGTTGAAAAAAAGGAAAAAGAAAAAATGAGAGATAAAGTGAGCTGTTTTTGTTTTTGTTTTTTGATACTAGATAAAGTGAGCTGTCAATCAACTGGTTTGGATCATGATTAAGAGATGCATAAATGATTAATCGGTTAAACCTGTGGCTACTCCGCGTTTAGGGAGGGGCATATAGAGACAAAAGGCAGCAGCAATTGTTTAGTTGATATGCCAGCTCAAACCCACAAACTGAAACCGTCGTCGTTTTGTACCTGACCTATAACAAATTAACCTAATTCGTAACAAACACACAATCATTCACATCCTTATCCACACCCAAACTAGATTGCTGGAAACATGATTCTTCCAAAATCTGTTAAGAAGATGTTGACTATCCCATAATTTGAATGCAAAATGTATTCTTTTTTAGTAACTATACATCGAGTCAGCTCACGTTAAAAGCCTTAAGATAAAGAATGAGGTAGGAGATCAAGACAAGGACTGCGTCTATTGCCGTGAATTCCGGGATGACGTCAACTTTGAAGTCACCATCAACTCACATATCTCTCTTCTCCTACCAAGTCTCTGTCATAGCAGCTCAAGGGTCATTGTTGCCTCATATCCATCGTCGGAGCCGTTGAGTTTCTTGTCGGAATCGTTTGTGCTTTGCTATCGGAGAAAATAGTTTCGATGCCGGAGTGAACCAGATTTTGCATCAAATAGCATCGATCCCTCTTCCTTCATCGTGTCAGCTTCCAAATCATCAAAAAACTGGTGATCCCCCTTCTTCTCCCTTCTTCCAGTGATAGAAGTTTTGATACTGACACATTAGCTTCATGAACAATTATGATGCAATTAGATACCTTAATGGTGCAAACAATATACATTATGATGTGCCACTATACAAAAATGATATAACAAAGAATTGCAGAAAAATGACAACGCCACTTTATTTGGCACACAGTGATGCTCACATACTAATAAATGATGCTTATCATAAATTATAATGATGCGCTAGAGAAGCAAAACGATTTCAGTGTATTATATGATCACAAAAATTTGATAGTATGAAAACAATAAAATGATGTGTCTTAAGCACATATTGATGTGCTAGATCAGAAGCAGAATGATGTGTCCAGTGAATATGATAACAAAAATTTGACAGCATCAAAACATCAAAATAATGTGTAAATAGCTCATAACTGATGCCTTTTATATGCATAATGATGTGCTATGGACATTAAATGATGACATAAATATAAAAAATAACACAAAAAATGATGTGCTTGCAAAGCACAATGATGTGCCCTGAGAGCATAATGATGCACTAGAAAACCATAATGATGTGTCGAGTGTAATATATGATTACATAAATTTCACAACATCAAAAAATAGAATGATGTTCATATAGCACATAATGGTGCGCTTTAAAAGGATATTGATGCGTTACAGACATTAAATGATGATAAAAATATAAACAACAAAACAGAGAATGGTGTGCACTGAGCACATAATGATGTGCTCGGAAAACATAATGATACACCCACTGAACTATACGATGACAACAGAATAACTTATTATGCATCTCAATACAATGATGAACTCACATGATGTACTTTATCCTACAAAATGATGCACTCCATGCGAAATGATGTTTTTGTGATGAAATGTGATGTTTCTTTCGCGAGTAAATTTTGCTGGAAGTTCCGTAAAAATAATTATTATCCTACTTTGGTCTTGTTTTAAAAATTGGTCATGTTTAAATCATATCCTATGGTATCATGTCATGTTTTGGTCATTTTCGTCGAGTTAGGTCGTTAGTACAAACATATTTGTGTGGAATTACGTCTTTACACTTACGAAAAATTACACCACCATGCCCTCACCGCAGCCTCCAAAGCCTCCTCCTCCTCCCACCGCTACAGCAAGTAGATGCCGACCACGATTGTCTGCAAGGCCCAGAAGCAGCAGAAATTAGATGTAGTCATTGTCTCTCGCCGCCTGGCTCTCACTGTCCTTGTCGAAGCCGCCGCCGCCGGATCAAAAGTCCCATCGCTTGATGCAGCCTACAGCGAAGCTGGTATCACCTCCTAATTCCTTCATTCCACGAACATTTAAACGCTGAAAATTGATCAAAGTTCGAGTCTTGGAGGATTTCGCGGCAATTAAAAGATTCAATTGGTGTTTTCATTGGCGGTTGGAGGGTGAAGACGCTGTCCTCTAAAGATGGGATTCGTAAGGCGGGAGCCACAAATATCCACTAATCAAACGTTGAGCTGCCTCTACCGCTTGGTGCCGACGGCGTCAGAGGTGGAGGTGGAGGTGGGGGATGGAGATGGAGGTGGAGATGGAGATGGAAATGGAGATGGAGATGGAGGTGGAGGTGGGGATGAGTTAAACTTTGGGGTGAAATTTTAGGAAACTATAAGTTTAAAGACTGGGGTAAAATTTTCATATGAGTAAAAGAGTAAATTTACTTAAATCCGTTAGAACGAACTGTTTAAGTGGACGGAAAAGACCAAAATAGGACACAACATCATAGGATGAGACTTAGACATGACAAGTTTTTAAAACAGGATAATAATTATTTTTACGGGACTGCCAGTGGAATTTACTCTTTCTTTCGCTGAAAATTTATCTTCTTACATATTCTTCAGCTAATGTTCTTCCAATTTATTAATTAATTGGCATTAATAGGTATTATTAACTCCATTCTGATAGTTTTGAACATTATTTGTATGCAATTCATGGTTACATCAGTTTTATAAAAAAGTGCATCATAATGAATCGATAACACATCATTAAAGGTGCATCATAATTCTGTCATGTGCAGTAGGTTGCATCTGACGAAATGGTTGGGTATGGAGTGAGTACAGTTGGGGAAGTGATTTGCTGCTCCGGCACGGTCAATTATTATCTCTTCCTCACCGGAGCTCCGTCTTTTATCCATTTTGCTTGAAATGTTATGGGTTGTGTTCATTGACGACATGGCCGGAATCCTCGTCGCCTCCGTCACCGACACTTCAAGCACATTTTAACGAGATCAGGGAGAAGTTAGAGCCATCAGAGTATGTGACGTTGATGTCCGGTTGGATAGAAAGATTTGATATGAGGAATTTATCACTATGATGGTTGCTAAGAAAATTTGGAACAATTTTGTGTTCCGGCCTTTGATTTCAATCGTGAGAAGCACTAGATGGCAAAATTGCAATTAAATAAAAGTTGCCACAGTTTGGCGCAAGTTAAGTGCGAGTGCACTGTATCTGCCGCCTTCTTCTCTTTCATTCAAATTGCTACACTTAATAGATTACCTTGCATTTGTTGATAATTAGTAATTGATTTTGTAGCTTTTTTTCTTTAAACGGGTAATAAGATTTTATTAAAAAATCGAAGAGACAAACCATCATCAACAACAAAATGATGAGATAACTCCTAATCAATGACCCAACCTAACCATAAGGAAACCTAAAATCTCTCACTAAGTAAGATAAAACTAACACAAATCGCAACAAACCTCAAACCCAAAATTTATTACATTATAGTTATGGTCCTATTTGGGAAATAATTGTTTTAATTAGCTGTAAAGTTTTGGATAATTTTTTAATGAGTAAATTGTATCATCTATACCTAAACTATACCTCATGTTGCAAATCTATACCTGAGCAAAAGTTTGTTGCAAAGTGGTTCAAAAGTATGAGTATGTTGCAAATCTATATCCGCCGTTTAATATATGTTTAAACTTAACAAAAATTTAGGTTAAAATGCTTAAATTGACCATTGTGGTATTTGAAATGTGTTGAACATCCCTCTAACTTTATAATTTTACATTTTGAGTCATTATTCTTAATTACGTATGTATTATTTCAAATAGTCTTTCTGAGTCATGAATACTAATTATAGATTGAGTCTTAAATATAAAAAAATATCAAAAATGAAAAGAAAAGTTTATAGTTATATCAATAATAATGGAGGATAACATAGGGGCAAGAGAGTTCGTCTTCCACGAACTTTAAACCACGCTTTTCGAAACCTAACTTCCGAAAGACGGGGATGATGTTTGACTTCTAGAAATTCGCTACCAGACAACGAATCCGCTTCGATTTGGGTTCGAAATCAAAGAATCGCAACTTAGGGTTACCGTTTTTGAACAGTTACTGGTTGGAAAGCTCAGAGCAAAACGAAACAGAGCTGCGAGTTGAGGGAAAAAAAATAATTCAGAGGGGGGAGGGGGAAGGTTGTACACGTTTTCACCAAATGGACAAAAAAATACACATCACCTGTCGACTCGCCAAAATAAAGGGACAAAACGGACATTTCACAGCCAACCGTTCGATTAAACGGAGATTTCAGACGGAAAGGACGAGAATAGTAATGAAACTTATTTTTATTTTTATTTTTAGGACCAATTTGAAACAATAAGTTATTTTGGGACCCACAAATTTAAAAAGAGGTACCATCCACATATTTTCCTCTTCAATCAACGTTAATCGTAAACACTATTTAATGGTAATTTTTAGCGTCAGAGTAATTATTATTCAGGATCTTTTATATAAATTTTATAAAATTTTAAAGCTAAACCCAAGCTACTTTTATACTAAATGAACACTTGTAAGTAGATAGTTCAAAGGGTCCACTATTGTCGACGGAGGGAGACATTGATGGATAAAGGCTCCACCACAACCCTTTTGATCTCTTGCATGTGAAGTAATCTCTTTTTCAATGAATATGAATATTGCACTATTATTTTTTACTATTTTTAAAGTATTTAATCTATAATTTGATTTTATAAATTTATAAACATGTAAATGTAAAGTTAAATGATTCAATTTTTGATTTTTTTTATTATTTATATTAATTAAATTTTGAATCAAATCATACAATTTGAAACAGAAAAAGAAACGGTGCCGACGGAGGGAGTACTGCTAGTCTAGTAGTTGTAAATGTCTTTTGCACAATTTCTTCCAAAAACAACTTGGTTGTATTCGGGCCCGGGTTTGGGTCCAAACCCGATATGTTTTGGTACTTGACCCGGCGGATTGCCCCATGCATGTAAAGTGGATAAGCCTCGAATTGAAATACTAGTAGTTGAAAGAAAGAAAGCGCCATCTCAAGTTCCCGGATATAAGTTCAAGCGTTTTATTTGTCGTTGATTGGGATGGACCCGTTTCTTGTCTATACTTAATTCTACCAGAAATTAATAGTACTTAGACACCGTAAAGTTTCCGTCAATGTACATTTTACATTTTCTTTTCATTATCTTCAAAATGCATGTCGACTAACGATTAAGGCAACACCAACAACAGTTTCTCCAAAAGTTTCTCTAAAATGGGAAAGCAAAAGTTCATACTTCCTTCGTCCTCAAAATACTGAAAGATTTGGTTGGACACGGAGATTAAGGTGAATAAACTTTTGTAAATGTTTACCTATTTACCATTTAGTTGAAAGTGCACAAAAAATACGGTAGAAAAGGTAAAGAGAAAGTTGGGATAGTTTAGTAACTTTGAGAGTGAAAAGTTTCCTTATAAGAAAAGTGATCAATTTTTCTAAGACAACCCAAAAAAGAAATGTGTTCAATTTTTCAGGGACGGATGAAGTATTTCCACACAAAAAATTACTCCAACTTCAACAGATTCCCCATTTTGAAGAATTATGCATTTAACAATAATAAAATTTTCTACATATTTAAATATTAATTAATGAATTATTTGGAGAGAGAAGAAAGAAGAGATGAAAGAAGTTTAAACCAATCATAAGTAGCCAAAAAAGAGGAGATAAGAGAGAGGTTTACAAAAAGTAGATTTTGGGAGGCTCTCCAAAAGTTGGAGAATGCTCCACATTTTTTCCCTCATTTCCCATTTTTGAGAATGAGATGGGGAAGCTGTTGGACCAAAACAATGCTCAAAATTCTTCAAAGTGAGCATATCAAGAAAATGATGAGTCTATTGGAGATGCTCTAAGAGAGGTGCTCCCACCTTCCATTATAGGGTAAAGTACATTTTTAGTCTCTTAGCTTCTGTGTGTGTCATATTTTTGTCCACTTTTAAGAATTTGTAGTCCTAAAACCTTAGTTTTGTGTCCTATTTTAGTCCTTCCATCAAAATCACCGTTATTTTATCCATTTTTTTTATTAATTTTACACAAATACCTCTATAATAATAGTTTAATTACACTTTTAATAAAATATAACCATTAGACTTTTAATGAATGCGTATACAAATCCTCAATAGTTTTTTCTTCTCTATTCAACTCATCATCATCTTTGAATGTGCATTGCTTCACTTCATCTCCTCGCATCCGACAAAGGAGCACTGCACTTTAATCAAGGCCCTCCGACAATCCCGTCGGACGTCTTCCGACACTGTGTTTTTAGCCTCTTTTTCTTTGTTTCGAAATTGGTGAACAGAGGAGTGCGTGACAGAGACCTCGTGAGCTCTGTGTCGCGATGGGCATTTAGATCAAGAGAGAAAACGAAACAAAGAAAAAGAAGTGTGAAAAGATTAGGCTGTCGATTTTTAACTGACCGGCCGTCGTCGATTTTAACCTTTAGTAGATCTCTGCTGTAGTCGATTCCTATCTCGTGTTTGGACTCCAAGAACTTTGCTCTCGATGTATAGCTCTTGCGTCCAAACATATGCTCTCGCCGAGACAACAACGTTGGCTCAGCAAGTTGTCGAGTCATGGAGAGTCGGTGATGCCCACTCATCTCCTCCGGAAGGTCGCCCAGGAAAAATTCCTCCTCGGACTCCGCCGCCTTCCGATTGAACTCAGCCCGAGTGAAGTCCCAGTGAAGCTTGATTTTTTGGTAATGTTGATGTGTCAAGAAGACGGATTTGGATCCGGATCAAGCTCGGAAGAACGAAAAGGTTGACAGTTGCAGAGAAATGGTGACCGAGAACGAGTTCGTCACAGAGATGGTTAAAGAGTGGGAGAAAAAAAATTGTTTGGACTCGTATGTACATTTATTTCAAGTTTGTGGAATAAATTGTAATTTTAAACATGGGCATTATCATCAATTATATCAACTAACGGTTGAATTAACAATTGTTTTTACGGGAGGACTAAACATGACACAAAATCATGAGTTTAAGATAAAAATATGACGAATTCTTAAAGGTAGACCAAAATAAGACACGCGCAGAAGTTAAGGGACTAAAAATGTATTTTACCCTTTCATTATATATATATATATATATTAGTCAATATTTAATACTCTCTCCATTCTAAGAGGATTATCACTTTTAATATTGTATTGTAAATTGAGATTATTTTGTGTAATTAGCTAATTTAATAATGTCAGTTTACGTAGGTACCCTTGACCTAATACTACTATACTAGAATGACAACAACTGTTGACCCAAACAAGCAAATCATTACTGAGACAATGCAAATCATTAATTGAAACTTTGAATGGAGGGAGTATATAACATTTTTCTGCAATATTTGTTGTTGAGAACATCACTACGTAATTGTTCTAATTTTTATGACGGAAAACTGATGACAATATTCATCACAAACTCATCTCCGTCATATGCCGTCATACTTCCGTTATAGATAAAGTGAGATCAGAAGTTCTATGAAGGAATTATGACGTATACGACCGTCATAGAATTTTTAGCATAAAAATCGTACACATATTACAACTTTATGACGGAAGATACTGTAATAAAACCGTCATAAAATTTTGGATCAGTCTTATAAACGACAAGTTCCGTTATAAACCTCGTCTTACAACTGCCCTGCATCAAATGCAACGGGAGTTTTAAACCCAAAAAATCCACACCATTCTCATCTTCCTCATAACCCTCTCCCTCTCAACCCTCATCTTCTCCTCATAACCCTAACCACCGCACAAGAACCCACTGTACCAAGTTTAACCGCACAAGGTTGCTCCTCTATAGGTATGATTTAATTCCCATCTAATATGATATAATATGAAAATTATCAGTGATAACCACCGTTCGCCACAGCCGAGTTTCCACCATTGACTCTTAAACTGGAAATTCCTTTGCAAAAAGGAAGGTAAATAACTAAACTTGAAGGTTTATATTTTCTGTTTCATGTTCATGTTCCGGGTTTAAATTCTAGATTGATGTACATGTTCATGTTGTTTTCTGTTTTACTTTGAACTAGTTTATATATCCATGCGAAAGTAAAACAAAACTAACGTAAAGTATAAATTAATTTGAAATTATATTATATATTTGGTGATAGATATAGAGAGAACAAATCAACAGGTAATTTAGTATTTAAAAATATATAAACTGAAATATACTCGTTAATTATCCTATTTATGACTAAAGAATGTTCTTCAATTGTTTAGAAATGGTTTCACACAAATAACACCTTTAACATTAACATTCATTAGAAACTTTGTTAGGAGTTTATATATAACAATTGAAAATCAAAGATTTTAACTCTAACAAAGTTTCTCTAAAGTTATATTTATACCCTACCCGTCACATTCTTTAATAGCTCCACCGCCATACTCCCTCCCCAGCTACATCCGCTATTGCTCCCTACCCGCTGATGACAACCTTTTTTCCAAACCGACCTGATCCAACTTAATTTGATGCCCCCATAACTCGAAATCCCCTTCTCCTCACACACTAACCTCACCCGCCACGTACAGTCCTTCTACCACTTGTACCCCCCTCACTCCCTACATACAATGCCAGGTTTGGGAGTGCATAAGTTAAAGGATGGGAAGGGTAGTGTCCGGATGTAAAATAAAATAAGGATAAAATTGTTAGGGTTAAAAACATTTAGGGGTAAACTTTTCTAATTGAACCTAAAATATAATAGAAATTCTAACGGTAGTCTTCGGGGGTATTTGTATTTTTATACCAAATTTTAAGGGTTTTCAACAAATTCTAAAAATATTAAGGGCAAAGTGCATATTATGTCAAATTTTATGAGAGTGAATTCCGCTGGTGGTCCCGTAAAAATAATTATTGTCATGTTTTGGTTCTATCATGTGGTACTTTGTCCTATTTTGGTCATTTTCATCTACTTCCCCCGTTAACCTTGACGGACCAACATGAAATGACCGATTTACCCCTCTTATGTTTACCCAGGTTTGAATCGGCTGAATCGACAGGTTGCGAGATTGACGAGGAGAGCGCACTGGCCGGCAGCGGATTGAGGGCAGACGATGGCGGCGTAGTCAGGGACAGTGCGCCGGTGGTCCGAGACCACAACGGCGGCACTGGGGCAATCCGACAAAGCGGCGAGAAGGCTTTAACGGCGACGGGCCGAAGGAAGGATGGGCTACCGGCAAGACTAATTACTGTCGGGTCGTGGTGAAATTGGCCCCAGTTGAAGGTGGAGACCGCCGGCACTGTTGTTCCGGTGGTCAAGGTTGACGTATAGAAAGGTAAAACGGTCATTTCGTATAGATCCGTCAAAGGTAACGACTTAAATGGATGGAAAGGACCAAAATAGGACAATGTACCATAAGATAGGACCAAACAAAACAAATTTTTAAAATATGACCAAAACATGACAATAATTATTTTTACAGGACTGCTAGTGAAATTTACTCAATTTTATGAGGTAAATATACCAAAAAATAAAAAGCTCAAAGACTACATATGTCACTTCATTTATAGTTGTTGCGCAAAGTTCCTAACACCATTATCATCATCGGTATCCCATCCTCCGATTACGGGTCGACATCTCTTGCACCAATCATTAGTGTTGCTATGTCCTTCACCAACTCAATTGCACAGCCGCATCTTTAATCCATCAAAGTTCAATGGAATATTTTCATTCCTATCAATATTCCTTTCGACCAATTGCCGTAAGTGTAATACATTTATTTATAAAAGAGTAAAGTGTACCGGAAGTCCCTTAAACTTTTAATTACATCTTATAAGTATCCTATTTTAACTTTCCGTCCTCTTGAAGTCATATTTTAAGTTTTTTTTATGCATATGTGGTCCTTTTGAACAATTTTGCCCCTTATGACAAAAAAAGTAAATTATAGAAATCCTTGAGGTTTAGAAAAACTTTCAATTTACCCATCAATTTTCATAAACATACAAAAAAAAATTCTCAAAACAATTTTAAAATTATTTAAGTTTCCATAAAAAATTTCAAATATAACATTTCTACCCTATACTTTTTCCCCTCTTCCAACTCCCAGCACCATCGCCAGACCATCATCGGCAGACCACCACCAGACCTTTGACGTACCTTTAACAGCCCAGGGCTCGAGATCAGTGGCCCTGGCCTCTAGATCGACCGCCCTGGGCTTGAGATCGACAACCCTAGGCTCGCGATCAACGGCCCTGGACTCACGATGGTCGGCCTTAGGGTCACGATCTATAGCAAAGGGGCAAGGATCTGCTGCCCTTGGGTTGCGATACGCAACCCTGGGCTGTCAAAGGCAGTCCGCTAAGGTCCGACGGTGGTGTGGGAGGAGAAGATGGGAAAACGTATATGGTAGAATTGTGAGGTCTGAAATTGTTTGGGAAACTTAGATAATTTTTCATATTATTTAGAGAAATTGTTAGTTTTTTGTATATTTATGAAAATTGTGGGGTAAGTTGAAAGTTTTTCTAAACCTTAAGGGATTTCTATAATTTAACTTTTTCTGAAGGAAGTAATTGTCCAAAAGGACCATGAGTGCATCAAAAAACTTAAAATAAGACTTTAAGAGGATGAAAAGTTAAAATAAGACCCCAATATGACATAGTTAAAAGTTAATGAACTTCCGGTGCACTTTACTCCTTTAAAAAATATGGTGATTAATTTGATCCTCGTTTAAATTTTGTAAGCCTTCTTAAACCTGTATTATGACCTATTTACGGTGACAAAATTTTAAAGCACAAGTTTTGTAGGTTCTGCATTTAATCCCAAATTTAGCGTCCAAATACTTGTATGTACACTACGTAGAAAAAACAGGGTTTATCGCGGCCTCCCCCGCGGTAGCGCCGCAGTAACAACCGCGGGGAGGGCCGCGGTAATTCCCGCAGTAAATGAGGCCACGGTAGAGGCCTTACCGCGCCCCGAGCCGCAGTAATACCGCGGCCTTACCGCGCCCCTGGCCGCAGTAACGTTTTAAATAATTTTAAAAAAAGTGAATGAATTCGGATGAATATTCATCCGAATTCATCCACAAAACCCAGAAAACGGGAGAACAAAACCCAGAAACACGGGAGAAGAAGAAAGAAAGAAAGAAAGAAAGAAAGAAAGAAAGAAAGATGGAAGAAGAAAGAAGGAAAAGATAAAAAACGGGAGAAGAAGAAGAAGAAGAAAGAAAGAAGGAAGAAGAAAAGATAGAAGAAGATGAAGAAGATGAAGAAGAAGAATAAGAAAGAACAGAGAAGAAGAAGAGAGAAAAATCGGGAGAAGAAGAAAGAAAGAAAGAAAGAAAGAAAGAAGGAAGAAGGAAAGAAAGAAGAAGAAAAAGATGAAAACGGGAGAGGAGAAGAATTCGGATGAAAACGGGGGAAGAAATAGAAAATAAAAGCTTACCGCAGCCCGTTGCGCTGTAAGGCCGCGGTAAACTAATTCTTACCGCGCCTTACTGCGCAAAGGGCCGCGGTAAACGTTGGAAGCGAGCTGGCAGCGAATTTTACCGCGGCTGTACCGCGCCGTCGGAGACGGTAAACGTGGCTCGCTGCAGCTTTACCGCGTCCAACGTTTTACTGCGGCCTTATGCGCGGTAAAGGCCGCGCACTACGTACATAAGCCTCGTTTTGTAGCTCCGAGAGTAGCCTAGAGTAGCTACCAATGTTTGCAAAACATGCGTAGCTACCTTGGAGCTACTTGGGAGCTACCAAAAAGTTCACGGTAGCTCCAAAAGTAGCCACGAATGTGCTACTAAGATTGTAACACCAACACCAGCTACCAGGACGCTACTGCTACCCACGTGCCCAGCCCAACCCAACCCAATCTAATAACCCTAGCTAAGCTAAGTCACAGACACACACACACACAGCTTCGCATCACTCTGCTGTTCGCAACTTCGCATCACTCACTCACAGCTTCTGTTCGCATCATCACTCCCAACTCTCTGTTCGCATCCTCCTGTGTGTGCCTGCCGGTTTCCCTTGGTGGGAGAATTCGCCGGCTGCCGGAGTGTATCAGAGTGCTGCTGCTGCTGCCTCTCTCAGCCCACTGCTCTGCTGCTGCCGACTGCCGCTCTCCTGCTGTCGACCTCGACTCCCGCTCAGCCCACTGCTCCGCTCTCTTTTTGTCGCCGGAAAAATGAGCTCTCCACGCACAAGCACAAGCACAAGCACAACCGGACAATCCATGGAGCCCGAGCCCGGAAATTCGAAAGGTGTGGTTGAAGGTTTCATAGAAGAAACCGTGCCTCCTCCTAAATCAATGGTAAGTCCTACCCTAATTGTTTTACCTAATTCATTGATTTTCGGTGCACATAGATATAGATACAGTAGGTTGAATTCATTGTTTTACCTAATTGTTGGGCTTAGTGGTTCTAGAAAGAAGATGGCTTATAAGCTGAAAACGATAGTGTGAATGAATTGTGCAGTATAGTTATTCTAAGTTCTTTAATCACCTTGTTGCATGATTACTCTAAATTTACTTAAATTAAAAATTGAGTGAATTGGGCCAAACATTAATAAAGGGTCTGTTTTTTGTGTGATAATCAACCTGAAAAATTGAGATTTAAAAGGGTATGTTTTTTGTGTGATAATTCGGTGGTGGAGGTATTTGAAATTCATATGATGTATGTAAGGAGGAATTTGGATGGAATTTGTTGATAATTTGGATGGAAATGATTGGTTTGATAATTTGTTGATTTAAAAGGGTCTTGAGTGTATCCCTTGTTTTCTATAGAAGACAAAACGAAAGGATACAAAGCATCAATACATGAACTGTATCTCTAGCTGTCAATCTATGTCCGATTGAAAAATAGGTTAAAAAATGAGTATATTAAAGTATGATGTTGCAAATTTATACTGATGCAAATATAGGTTGTATTCATTAGGTAAAGCAATTTTTCAAAATATCAGTAAAACGTAACTACTTGTCAAAATAGTTCAAAAAAGAACACATACTAAGCATCCGAATGTTTAATGAACATGCCTGTGCTAATATTTTGGAGGATCTGATTGTACATATATTAGGATGGGGTTTTTAACTTCCATTATGTTCAGCTGCTTAAAGCTGTTAACTGTCAAGAGTGATTGCTTGACATTTCTTTTTTGGAAGAGATCTGTACATATGTGCCATCTCTCTCTGTTTTTCCTGCCTGCTTAGGTCCTTTTGTCATCTGTGGTTTAGGTTCTTTCTAATGTCTGTTCTGATTCACTTTCTTAATACGGATACTCCAGAATGCAATTTATTATTATGTCATGATTACTCTAAAAAAATTATTATGTCATGGAATGCACCTTGAAATATGCTCCTACTTCAGCTGCGGCCTCTTTACTTCTTGCTTGTTAGATATACATGTAAATTGTATAACTTGTTTGAGAATGATTTGAGATACTGCCTTCTTTGTTTGTAAATTTCGGTTATTTCGGATGAAAACCGAAATAACCGAATTCAATAAGCTTTCGAAAACTGTATTGATAATAGATGCGAAAAATGATAAGTGAATAGTGTTGGTAAAGATCCTTTAAGCTTTCGACCAAATGCTCTTTTATTTTTAGGAATTTGCTTTTCTGTTTTGGTGAGTGCTCAAATGAATGAATGACTGATTTATGAAATTATGAACTATTGAGGGATCTTTGGAATTAAACTTTTGAATATAAGGTAGAAACCGATTAATTGTGGATGATGGGAGTATATTGCTTCACAACCGAAATCGCATAATTGATGGTTAATGACTAGAGTTGATGACCGAATGTATAACTGATGAAATTAGTGGTAGTTACTTGATTTGAAATTGCTGTTATTGATCGATGATTTACATAAGAGAAATCTGAATTTTAAAGCCTAGAATTTAAGGAAAACACTTTGAAAAATGCTTAGGTAAATCTTGAGATGGCTGGACAAGGTAAGTGAGTAGTTTCGATTTTAGAAAACAACAAGGCAAGCACCTCTCCTCCTTGGTTCGTTAAGTCTTGGCTCGGTTTGTACTCAAGTGTGATTGTACTAACACTTACTTTCTTGTTTGGTTGAGCACAATTGGGTGGACCATTTTAGGAATTATGAAAGAGCAAGTAAAGATTAAGGAGCAAATAAAATAAGATATCAAGCCTTCTAGCACCGACAATTGTGAAAGGTTAAAGATAATATGATTTGGGAATGAAGTGGAATTACAAGGGAATTCCAAGCAAGCGAACAAGGTGAAAGAAGCTAAGTTTCTGAAACTTATTGTTACTTTCATTAATTTGTTAATGTTGTTTTAAGAGAAATTTGGATCTGTAAATTTGAGGTTTTAAACTTTAGTGCGTTTCATGAATGTGGTTAAATTTTTAGGACCTAATTCAATCTTTAATCAGGTTTTCGAAAACAAAACTTGAGCTAGACACTAGTCTGAAAACAGAGGAGAGTGTAGATTTTGACTCGATTTGTTTTTAAACAACTGAAATCTTCTACTTGGAGTTTTGATTTGAAACTTTTTGTGAATGTAGCCTTGTGTGCCTAGGTTACTGCAGATTTTATAGATCCAAATGTACGATCACTGGCGCCAACATTCCAGTAGACGTTGCCACAACACGATGACTTCCTCCGTCGACTGTTCCAGCAGACGCCATCACAGCATGACGACTTCCTCCGTCAGCCATTCCAGCAGACGCCGCCACAACAAGACCCCCTCTCTCGTGCTAGCCTCCGCTTTACAGATGATGGTTATGAGCCGCAGATGGAGCATCCCGAGCCATAGCATGTTTTCGGGACCCGGGGTTTTGAGGCTTATTCTCAAGGACTTGACTAATTTACTATGGGATTGACCTCCTTCCAGCAGCCCCCGCCTCGACCGAACCCAGATGAGGAGGATGTTCCTTCTTAGGATTTTCTTATATTCAAGTACTCTATTATATTAAATGTAAAATTACACTTAAATGATATATTTATATTAATTTACTCTTTTTATTCCAATCTTTGAATTATAATTCATATTAATTTCATTACTATTTCTTCATTTACCAATTTTGTTATATTATACCCGCAGGAGGGGAAAAAGAGCTACTCCTTGGCGACCCTGTACAAGCCTGGCTGAAGTCCAGGTGGCACGTGGTAGCTGCAGGTGAGCTACTAATGCGGCTACCATGGATAGCGGAAGCGTAGCGTCCATATGTGAAAGTAGCTCTATTTTTTGTAGCTCCTTATTAGCTCAAGTTTGAGCTACCATGGTAGCTAATTAAGTAGCGTTTTTTGAGCTACCAGAAAGCCTTTAACTACGTAGTGGCGGTAAAACATGTATCATCGACGTAATGGTAGACTCACAAAAATTTGTAAGCAGTAAACACACTTATACCAGACTATGAGAGTACCAATTAACACTATGGCGTTCTTGTAAATAAAGATGTGTGTTAGAGTGAGATTTCTCTATGGATCGCTCTTCTTTATTGGTGAATACCGAATGGATATCTGACCCGCTTCACATATAGTGATTAAAGTGTAAGTTTTCAAAATTTTGATCATCTATTAAATTTTTCAACAAAGTTCAAAAACAAAAAATGTAAACATTTTGGGCCATTTCGTACATTTTTTTAAAAGTTTTTAGGACTGTGCAGTTTTTCAAAAAAAAATGTTAAAGGGACATTCTGCAAAGTTTTAAGACCATATTTTCTATGTGTGTGTATATTAAATGATAAATAGAAATTTGAACTATATATCAGCCAAACAATACCACCTACAGTACAAATTGAGATTAATAATCATTTTTTAAGTAATAAAACCCAAAGGAAAATGAAATTTCATGTTTTGGTCATATTCTAAAAACTTGTCGTGTTTAGGTCGTATCCTAGATATTATGTCCTATTATGATCATTTTTGTCCATTCAAGCCGTTAATTTTAGCTGTTCTGTGTGGATTTACTATTTTACCCTTCTACTAGAGGACATATGATTCAAATATTTCCTTAACGTTGTTAGACCATTTCATGTCTACTCTAACACTTGAATACTTACAATCTAATAAATTGGAACGCAAATAAAAGAAACATAGGAAAAATGAGTTTAACATGCATAAACATGATATCCCACTATTTGTGCTTAATTTCATTTATAAAATGTTGGTATTCTTACATTTCATGTGCTAAAATTGTGTAGGTACTTCAAGTAGCTAGTTTATTAGAGTTGAATGGATTAAAATGCACAAATTTGGAATATTTGGGAGTTAATTTAGCCAAGGAGAAAAGCTACAGGTCTAGTTGTAAAACATAGAGGAATGTGTCATTTTGGAAAATAATAAGATAGTTAGAGGGTGAAGAGGAGGTTCGGCCCAAATTTGGGGATTCAATCTTCTTCCTCTTGCATCCACCAGTTCGAGAGCAGAGCCAGAGGAGCAGAAGTGGCAGCCACCATGGCTGGCTCAGCGAGCCACCTTGCCTGACGCCGCCGGCCTCACCTCGCCATCCCCCATTCCGCCTCCAGCCGTCTACTCTGCAGCCCTGCTACTCTGTCGTCAACAGCAACACCCACCATCATCTTTCAGCTTGCCAAAAACCATACAAATGGATCTCTATTTGCTCAGTTCACTTTTCTCTTTTCTTTGCACTAATTATTAGCCTTTTCTATTGCAAAAATAAAAAGATTTGAGTTTATTTAGTTATGGGAGAAAGAAGTGTTTTGTCTATGAGAGAGAGAAGATTAAGTGTTTTGTGATGGATTGTGAAGATGAGGAAGATTCTAGTGACCTTTTTTATGTTGAATTCGGAGTATTTGTTCTCAAAATTGAAGTTGGTTAGTTTCACATCCCATAAGGTCAACTCCTACTACCTTGTTCACCCTACGAAATACATACCTCTGCCAACATGAAAAAAATGATGATTACTGGTAACACTGAACCATTTACAAGAGATCGCGTACGTGGTTCATCTTCTGGGTGGTCTACCCACTTTGTTTGTAACAGTAAGTTGATGAGGAGGCGTTTGTGAGACGTTTGTAGGCGTTGACGTCCGTCAATGTACGCGCCAGTAAAACAGCAATGGGTGGGCACACTGGATAAGAAGAGTAAGTGGGACCGAGGATATGCAATAAATTTCAGTAGTGGTGTGGTTGCATTGCATTATTCAATTCACGTATATTTTCAGTGTACCAGTAAGTTTCTTGCATGGATAGAGAATGTGGGGAATTATTTGTAAGTTTCATTTATGAAAAAATTTTATGTGTCGGGGGTATTAGTTATATTTCCATCATAATGTTTTTATGGTTTGAGGAATTCACATATTTATTAAAAATTATTATTATTAGGGTGGAATCCACAGAATTGTTTTCATGTCAGGGTGATGTTAGGAAAAGATATTTACACGGTGCATAGAAAATTCGTCATACAATTATTATGTATTTAACTAGTGGTTCTCCTATTTAAAAACTTAAAACATGTATGTAAGTGATATTTTTAGTAAAAAAGAAATGACGGTTTAGAGCTATATTATTAGTTATTAGCACAGTATTAATTCAATGAAAGTGGGAATAGCGGAAACGAAAAGGCTGGATCTTAATGAAAAAGATTAAGAATTAAAGTATATTGGATTAATGAGAAGCTTAGAGAATTGTAGTAAGAAGCGAAAATAAAATTGAAGGGTAGTAAATAAGTAACTGGTAGTATGCAAAGCGTAGTCATAATTGGATGCTCATCTTTAGGAAATGATGGTCTTGCACCAATTTTCGCTGCTTTCGGTAATAGTTTATAGATTATCACAGCAGCGATCGTATAAAAGTTGTTTGCTATATATATATTTGAACGTCGGGAAAAGTGTTACCTAATGGAAATTATAACAGTCTATTTCAAAATGCTAAGCGTTTCAACAAATTCAGAAGTACGCGCATAAGTTCGATCGAGTATGTGCTATCTGTGGCGATACTAAGTAAGCATATGAGTTCGATTAAATTCAGTAACCGTGGAGTGTTTTCCCTTTTTTTAGCGAGTAAATTGTTGATTATTTTTTAGATAATAATACGTTTATTTTTATAGAAGTAGACTGAGTTATGTGATCAAAATTAGATTTCCATGTTCATTAGATAATGTTGCATCACTGAATTGAGACATCCCAAATTACATCACAGATCAGTTAAAATTTCTGAAATTCAGAAAAGTAGACCGTTGCCCAAATCATAGTCAAATATGAAAATTGTCTGTGATGTCCTTGGTAGTATGTTACATTACCAACATACTGCGATAACATACTGCCATATGATTCGCAAAAGAACTCGTAAGTTGAAGTTTCACCTCTAAGTCCTCATGATTGTTACCTTTACCGGCAATACTGGAGTCTCCCATCTCAGGACCGTAAACTCACATACATCACCAAGTTTGAGAAAATTTTCTTCAGCGAATGTGTGCCACCCGCCGTAGATGTATGGTTGCGCAGCGTTCGTGGAGATCTTGACATGCCATGTACGACCGCTAATACCATCTACGGAGAGATTCCATATTTGCACATGGTGGAGTCTGTACGCATTATTGGTAAAGAACTCCACCGGTAGTGCCTGCATATATCGAAAAGAATGGATACATAAGTTCTTAAATAAGCAATGCATTTGTGTAAATGATAAATTGTAGTAGGGCACCAAAGTAGTCGTCATACAAATTTATGCCAGTTAATGTGCGTTGGATGAATAGTTTTCATGAAGCTGAACCCATCTTGTTCTGCAAAAGAAGTCAGCAGATTAAAGTATTTCCATTTAAATATCTATCCAATGGAAGGCACATATATACGGTATCCATCTCAGTAGTTGATACCTGGTCTCGCAAAAATCTGCACCTTCAGCGTAAGGTCCTCGAGAAGCTCAAATGATAAGATATGACCAGTCATGATGTGGTTTTGTTTGACAAAATTGAAACAGCAATTGCCCCTTAATTTACAGAATGGAGATTTTTCCCGAGCACAAGTGAAAATGTAATCGACGGTCTAAGACTTTTTTTCTTGTACGAGCAGTAGGTCGACAAACCCTTCACCTTCAAACGCTTCAACATTACATGCATCATGCACTGCTTCTTTTAATGCTTTTCGTATCTCATCTCACTCACTTTTACGTTTCAGATGTTGTTCTGCGTTTCTCATCACATGCCACACACACCATCTATGAGTTGCTTGTGGGAACACAACACTGATCGCATTTCCTAAATAAACAAAATAACTCAATCATCGAAGATTAAAAATAATATTTAACTGCATACAAAACATGTTAACTACTACCTAATGAACTCATGCATTGACCTACTTGTACTTACTATCCTAAACTTAAAACATAACTAACTTAAGTATTCATTGAAATTACCAATTGCTTGACATTGATCTGTTATGCATTTCGGATGCTTGTTTCCCATGCACTTCAACCACGTCTCGAAAACCCAACAAAATGATTCCATTCTCTCATTTGAAACTAGTGCCAAACCAAGCAGAACTGACTAACCGTGATGGTTCACACCGATAAACGACGCTAAAGGCATCTTATACCGATTTTTTAGATGTGTCATATCAAAACACACCACATCGCCAAAATCTTTACACGCACCCCTACTACGTCCATCTGCCCAGAAAACATTCCTCACACGACCGTCCTCACACGAAGCTATCAATTCATTAAACAACTTTTGCATGGCATTAAAATCACCATTTTCCATTCCTTTATTCCGGGCATTCCTAACAACTGCTCGACAATCATCAGCAGTGAAAGGAACTCGTTCAACTCCGCCATATCCGATAGCTAGGGACGTGAATATACGCGACCGTGTCACCCACCTTTATCACTTACCACAATCTGCAACTCCTCACCCGCTTTGTAACCATCCTATAATTCTTCATAAACCTTGTCATAGCTACATCTAAAACATGATTGTGCTCCACTCTAACTGTTTTGAACACCCACATTCCATCCCCAATATTAACCATAGATACACCGGCCAGACATTTACATGACTGCGATCTCACAGGTCTACTAGGATCCCTCCGATTGGGTCTAGGGACCTCCCCCTTCACACATTGTAGGCGTACACGCGAGCAATTGCTATAATCTGAATGAAACCAATTTCGACTAAGCCCCCTCTTCATCCTCTTTCTCCTCTCACCAACACCTGAAACATTGTCTGCCTTAGAAGAGGTCTCTGAGCTCCTAAACCGAATCTGGAAGCCCATTCGCCTAGCATAATTAGAATACAAAACAAACCCTTCGATAATATGCTTAACAACGAACCCTGCCGTTGGAATCCACTCTTCACCACCATCTGATGTAGCTTCACCGTTGTTACCCTTACTTGACGAAGCTACTCGAGTATTCTAAAATCCCATTTCGTCTGCTACTGCTGCAGCATCCTCCCCATTACTCATGGGTGTATGAGTTTGTTCACTTGAAAAAACAGTTGGTTCTTCAGACCTGAATAAGCCCGTATCATCAAACAATGACTCCACAAAACTTTCAGGGTGTTGGGAGGTGTCCATCACTCACAGCTTCTACCTCTCTACTCTACAACATGTCGATGAAGAAAGTGGAAAAGTCCAGACCAACAAACCTGAACATAATCGAAATAATTTTTATTCCTATTTCAAGTTACAAAGTCAAACAACAATCAGTTTCATTATTTTCAATTACCCTCCCATGCATTTAACCTGACCTCACACAGTACCAGACATTGTTTACTCACTTGCATAGCCTACCCTAACCTGACCACACAACTACCCAATTCAAATGTTATTAACTCCCCCATGCTCTTGCCGTCTATATAACATAAACGGAAGTTTCAAGTCCTTCAAACTCTGTCAACTACTCTAGCAGTTTATATTGTTGGGTAGACCACCCAGAGGGTGAAACTCTATTTGTCCACCATTTACATGCATTGACATGCTATTTGTAAGAAATGGTACACCTACATCGGAGTCAAACTGAGACAAAGTAGCTGCATCACATCCAACCAATTGAGCTGCAACCTTAATTTTAGAAACTTTTAAACTGTAAAATTTGGATTTTATTATATGTTTATTGCATTTAAATTGTAAAATCTGATTATTACCGTTTTTATACATTTTTTAATTTAAATTAGCTTTTTAATCAAAAACAAATTCACAATTTAATTTATAATATATATATATATATATATAAATGCTCCTCATCACAATTCACGTGTACATTTTATGACGATCGTATCAGTCATAGGTCTGTCATAAATATGACAACCTTGTTGTTATAAAAAAAACATATGACACCAAAATAATGACAAGAAAACAACGATACACCCCGTCATAGTTATGACGGCCCTACAACAGATATGGCCGTCATAACTCTTGGTTCAACTAAGCAGTGCATGTAAATATTCTAAATACTAGTAGCATATTTTAAGGAAAGTTAATTAGTTGAACATTCTAAATACTAGCACATTTATAGCTAGTATATATTTTTTCTAAAAAGTTTTTGAACGAATATTAAGGAGAGAGTAGTTAAACTATGAACCAAAAATCGATTAGTTCATACAATTTTAATTTAAGGGCAATTATCGCTTCAACGTTATATGTGCTAGCAGGTGTCTCTTCTTATGATCATTATTCTACTATGTTTATAACAAGTGTCTCTTCATCGTATCAAATTTCTCTTCTTATGATCATTATTTCGTCACATATATAATAAGTGTGTATTCATTTTATGTATAGTAGCATGTTGCTCTTCCTTATAAGATCATTATTTTGAAATGCATATATGATGATCATTATTATTTCACATATATAAACTACAGGGTGAAACCAGGAATTCTTGTGAGTAGAGGCATAATTAGTTAACTGCTCAATTGTTTTTTTGGTTGAGGCATAACAAAAAGTTCAGCGGGGCACAAATGTATACTACATCCGTCCCTGAAAATTATACACATTCCCTTTTTCGGTTATCCCTGAAAGATTATACATTTTCTTTAAATGAAAACTTCTCCTCCAAAATTACCAAACTATCTTTATTTTATCTTTACTTTTTTTCATCTCATTTTTCGTACAACCTCAACTTGACAATTATGTCAAACTACATAAAGTTATACATTCACCTTAATCTCCGCCTCCAATCAAACTGTAAAATCTTTTAGAGATGGAATGAGTATTTTATAAGATTTTGTATACTATATCTATTTTTTCTTCAAATTTCAGTGGTGTTAATTGCCAAGACTGAACTCTACATGGGGCCACCCTTAATGACATGAATCTTTTGATTTTTGTATATGCTAGTGTCACTTATTATCTTTTACTCGATCACATTCACAACAACTATATATCTCTCCTTTTTATTATGGGAGTGATTGACTCTCCTTAACGTTTTGCTAACGAGTGTCTCTCTTTTATCGATATCTATCATGTATATGACATATGTCTCTCTGTATTACTCGAGTATTACGCGTATTTGCAAAATGTTGAGTTGGGTTTAAAAAGTTTATCAACTCTGTATTTTAATTTGGTTTGTACGTATAATATGATACTCTAGTAGGAAGGTAGAAGGAGAGGAGTAAGGCTGTAAACAAGCCGAGTCGAGCTCGAACTGTGCTTGGCCTGAAGTTTTCTCGAAGTTTTTTGTTCGAGCTCGAGTTAGGCTCGATAGCTCGACGAGTTTTCATGATACGAGCTCGAACTCGGCTCGAACGTTTGCTTGAATTCGGCTCGATTGCTCGAGTTCAGCTCGAAAACCTGTAAACGAACATTCAAGTTATACTCGAGTTCAGCTCGATAGCTGCTCAAATTTTGATTCAATTAACAAAATAAAGCATGATCTAAGTATCAAACATAATCCAACAAACATGATCTAGTAATCATTAAATAGATTCTACAATCTATGAAATAAAATCTAATTAACATCCGTCAAATTTTCTTCTTTGTCCGCTTTACTTGATTCTTGGTAGCTAAGAGCCCATGAAAGAACTTGTTGATTAAAAAGAATAGCTTAATGTTTATGTTGAATATTTTTAAGAATGAACAAAGTAAAATATAAACAAGTAACTACAAGAATAGAAGACTACAACAATCTGAGTAGGACCTTGCATAGAATTCGAACCCTTTTCTATAGCATGACTAATTTCAGACATTGTAATGCACCTACAAGAATAGAAGAGTACATTCAAAGGCAGCAAAACAAAATAAATTTTGCTGTATATGCCTAACATAGACAACTGGGTGCATATTCGAATATAATATCCATCAACAGATAAAACTATGCCTATATGCCAGCCTAACATTGTACTGCACTGTATATGCCTAACATATGCCTAACAAAATAAATTCAGCACTTAAATGAGAGCATAGTAGTAAAAGACAATCTAAGGATTTATCCTAGTTGGATTTGGATTATATGTGAGGAATCACTAAGTTTATTTTAGTTGTCAGCAAACAAGGACAAGAAATGGGTACTAGAGTACTTCGTGGGCTAACATGAGTTTATAACTCAAGTAACTAATATGCTTCAACTTAATTAAATGTCAATGAACAACCAAGGAAATTGAATAAAAGTGGTACATATGTATTCACTAAAACACAACTAAAATTCATGCTATTTAAGTAACATAATGGCTATTTCTTGGAATAAGTTCCAACCTGTAGCTTAGCAAGTAATTAACCCCAAATGGTAGAACCTAGCTACAAAATTAATGCTACTAGTGCTACCTTTCAGTTTACCAAACAACATTTTAAAGGCAGCCAAGAAAAAAAAGCTTAAGAGATACAAATAAGAAAGGGGCAGCTTGTTGGGATTTGGAAGCGTGGGCAAACACAAACAATATTTTTCACCGTGAAGATTCCACGACTTTCTTCATTATCAATCTCAATCAACAATTGCAATCATCAATTCTCTCACTCAACCTCACAAGCACTCCACCTAGATTAGCAACCACCGGCTAATCACACAAACAAAACTCACACACAAATACTCACCGGCACGCAACAACACTTGCGACAATCTCAACTAGCCAACAAGTGATGCGGCTATCTCTCTCACCTCTCTAAAGCCTATACAGTAGCACCTATTTATATTACTCAAACAAATCCTAATCCTAAAAGAAATAGACTACCAAGGCAAACCAAATCCTAGTCTAGCTAGTTTTCCTAACACACGCACACTTGCACTAAATAATCATAATCCTTAACTAACTTGAATTCTTCAAATTTTGGACAATAACATGTTTGGTCCTCCATTCTTTAATTTGAGTCACAAACCAACAATCTCCGCCTTGACTCAAATTATTTCTTCATGTCCACATTTTCACTAAATCCGCAAACCTGACATTCTTGCTTGTAGGAACCTTCATATCTGGGGACCCGCTCTTGGGCTCGCCTTTGACAACTGTACTTCCAACCAACTCATACAGATTTTTAGAGTTCTTCACTCCCTTCATCACAATTAATGCATTCTTCGAAATTCTCAAACCTCCACCTCGAGCAGAATATCGATATCCCAAATTATCAAATTTACCAAGTGAAATCAAATTCCTTCTAAATTTTGGAACGTACCTTACATCACCAAGTGTCTCTGTACTTCCATCATGCAAGTTGATCCTCACGGTGCCAATCCCTTCAATTCTTTCTTCTCCGCTATTACCCAAATAAATTGACCTATCACATGGCTCAAATTTTGCGAACCATTCTATCCTTGAGCAAACATGTTCCGAACAGGCTGAATCAAATATCCAAACTTCTGAATCTTTCTCCTTGGCCTCTTGTACCATTAGCAACTCATCACCACTTGTATAATCTTCCACCAAACCAACATCATCTTTTTCTTCTACTTTCTTTTCTTTTCCTTTCTTCTTTGTCTTCAAAAAATCTTCCATGTCTTCTTTTAATTTTGGGCAATAAAATTTAATATGCCCCAACTCCTGACAATACCAGCATTCAATTTTGCTCCAATCCTTCCTTGGTCTTGATCCTGATCTTCCTCTCAAATCGCTTCTTCCTCTAAAATCACCTCTTCCTCTCCAAATATTTTTCTCCGCTCCAAAGACAAACTACATATCACTACATTCTTTTTGTTCAAACTTTCGAACGCGGTCATGCTCCAAAAGCACTGTAGTCACATCTTCTAACTTCAAAGTTTCTCTTCCAACCATCAACGGAGTCACAACCGGCTCATAAAATTTTGATAAACAATTAATCAAAATTATAGCTCTATCTTCCTGAATTTTCTCACCAATACTTTCAAGTTGTGTAACCAATTTGTTAAACTCATTCAAGTGTGCAACCAAACTGGTACCATCTTTCATCTTCAAACCATATAATTGCTTCTTTAAACACAACTTGTTGGTAATGGATTTTGACATGTACATACCTTCAAGCTTCGCCATCAAACACGTTGGAGAGGTCTCGTTCAACACATCATACTTCAGTTGTGGTGCAAGAGCCAATCTAATCGTACTCACCGCAATTTCTTGCATCTCTTTCCACTTGTCATCTTTAATTTCATCAGGCTTCGTCTTCTCAAACACACTACCAAGCTTTTGCTGCACGAGCACATCCTTCACCATGCACTTCCAGAGACTGAAATCTCCGGAACCATCAAAACGATCAATCAAACAATTGCCCGACGTCCCAGCCATCGCGAACCTCGCTCTGATACCACTTGTTGGGGTTTGAAAGCGTGGGCAAACACAAACAATATTTTTCACCGTGACGATTCCACGGCCTTTTCCACTATCAATCTCAATCACCAATTACAATCACCAATTCTCTCACTCAACCTCACAAGCACTCCACCTAGATTAGCAACCACCGGCTAATCACACAAACAAAACTCACACACAAATACTCACCGGCACGCAACAACACTTGCGGCTCTCTCAACTAGCCAACAAGTGATGCGGCTATCTCTCTCACCTCTCTAAAGCCTATACAGTAGCACCTATTTATATTACTCAAAACAAATCCTAATCCTAAAAGAAATAGACTACCAAGGCAAACCAAATCCTAGTCTAGCTAGTTTTCCTAACACACGCACACTTGCACTAAATAATCATAAACCTTAACTAACTTGAATTCTTCAAATTTTGGACAATAACATGTTTGGTCCTCCATTCTTTAATTTGAGTCACAAACCAACACAGCTCACAAGTTATTCAAACTCAATCCATTCAGTAATTCAATTTCTGCACCCCCCACCAATTCCTTCTTCCTCTTCTTCTGATCATTTTGTTTAATTCCTAGCTAAAAAAGAAGCTCATTTCTTCTAAAATTAATCTCAGAAACTACTGGCTAATCTCTTCTCTCATGTATATGATAATTTCATCTCATCACTACACTATTGCATTCAAGCAAAGCCCCTAACACAATAAAGCCCATCCACTGCCATTGTGCAGCTAGCATTTTCCAACAATGTAAGCACATTTCTATATGATCCCCTCTTCTTATTCCGTAGTCCATATATATGTCTCACGTCCATATATATATGTGAAGAACATATCATTTAAGTAAATCTGAAAGTCGGCAACATGATTTAAGTAAATCTGAAAGTTACTTGTACAGCAGCGCGGAGGAGGCTTTGACGAAGCTCGGAGCTCAAGCTCAACCGTCACGAACAATGAATAGTAACAAGATCAGAGACCTGAATGGAAATGGAAAGAGATGGAGGATTTCAGAAAATAAGAGACTCAGACAACTTCGTATACTCAACCGTACTTGCGGCTGCGAACTGAGTGTCAAATTAAACAACATACTTGTGGCTGCAAAGTGAGGACTAAAGTGCAAGCTTGACGGCGGATTGAAGGCTACTACGGCAGCGACCCAACATATGCTTGACGAGAACGAATTCAAAGGAGAAGCATCGAGGAGAGTCAGGAGACAAGGACGAAGGATTGCGAGCTCAAGTTAGGCAGCCTAGGGTTCGAAGAAACTGAATTGAAATTGAAGTTATTGAATCTTGAAAGTCCGAAATTATGTGTTTATAAATTTTATGTTATTCCTGAAACTTTAAAGATTTGGTCAACTAGGTCCTAACATTTTAATTACTTACACGGTCACACTTGAACAACCATAAGTATATATGTAAGACTCGATAGCTTGATAACCTATCGAATCGAACTCAGTTTCGCTTGAACTCGGCTCGATAAAATTAGCGAGCCATGAACTCTACTCGAACTCGAACTCAAAACTCGATAAGATAGTGTTCAATAACACACGAGTCAAGTTCAAGTTTAAGTAAGTTCGATAATAAACCGGCTCATTTACGGCCCTAGAGAGGAGTGAGCAAATAGAGTTCAACTTCTTACCACTAATTTAATTGTACGTGGCGGGAGAGCAATGAAGATGACAGTAAGGCCACCGAGCCTTTCGCTTTCCAATTCCAAACCTTATCCTCCGAGGAGGCAACTTCTCAACTCCATGGGCCCTTTAATTAATTCCCCAATTCCTTCGCTTTCCCTTTCATCATGCTTTCTTTATTGCAATTGTAACCTTTAGCTCACTTTCTAGGAACTACTAGTACATATTACCAAAACTAAATAATGGAACCAATTCTCCTTTCACTTACATTTCTTACGTTTTCCCCACAACTTGCTTTAATTACTAGTATAATTATATTCACTCAAAGCGCTTTTTGATTAAAACTAACAAGACCGGGTAATCTGAATTTCGCATTAATTACATTCATTAATACTCCCTCCGTACCTGAATAATTGTACACTTTGTTTTTACTGTTTTACAGTATTTAATCTATGATTATTTTTTCATGAATTTTTAGACTTTAAAGTTAATAATTTATATGCATGTCATAATTTGAAGTATAAACTTTCTAAATATATTTTTCTGAATTTTTTAAAACTTGCTATCTTTGTTAAAATTTGAGTCAAACATTGAATCTTGAAACAGCAAATACAAAGTGTATAATCTTTCAGGGACGGAGGTAGTATATTACAAAGCTATATCATAAAAGTTCACACATAAAAAAATGCAATTTCTCAAGAACAATGGGATTGGGCTCTTTTACAAATTTTGATCAATTTCAAAATTTTAATGTTAAGTTGATGAGTCCCTATACAATGTGTCATGCACACTATAGCACAATATAAAATAAGAAAAGTAGGAATCAGATCATCTTGCGAATTACACGCCGCCAGATAATCCGGGTTTTAGCGTGGATTCACTTCCTTTCTTCGCGGCAAATCATTTTTTTACAGGGACCCATTAGACTCCCTTCCTTTTTTCGTAACGAGGCTGAAACTACACCAAATCCCATCGATCCCATTCCTTTCTTCGCGATGACGCTGGAAATGCACCAAATCCGATTGGCCTAGGCGCATTAGAAGCACAAGCATTTATGATGCACTGTGATGGCACTATGATGTTTGGCCTAGGCGCATTAGAAGCACAAGCATTTATGATGCGCTGCCATGGCACTATGATGCCTTTTCGACAAATTATGATGCGTCACTATACAAAACTGTTGTAACAGAGAATTAAAGAAAAATGAAAATGTTCAAAGCTATTCAAACCAATTATGATGCGGTCTGATACCTCAATGATGCACTCTCGACACAGTATGATGCATCACTACATAAAAATGATGTAACACAAACGACAATTATGATGCACTCATGAAACAGTATGATGCACCTTTATAGTAAATATAACGCACCATTATGATGTAAATCAAGTAGTCCACATTATTATTGGAAAAGATGTTAACAAATATGATGTGCGCAAGAGACAATATAATACACCTTCATAATCAATTTGATGCACCATTATGATGTAAACCAAGTACTCCGCATTATTATTAGCAAGATGTATACAATTATGATGTGTTGCTCAAAGTTTACCATGCACCCCCAGATACATTATGATGCATCATTCATGATGGTGCACCACTCAAGAAACATACATTCTTAATAGTATGATGCTTTATGCTGCAATCTGATGCTTCTATATATGCAGTTTGATTCTTTTATGCGAAATGTACTTTAATGATGCAATGCGATGCTTCTTTCGGTAAAATTGTAACTTCATTATGATGCTTCTTCCGGTAAAATTGTAACTTCATTACGCACTCCATGCATCGAACTGATGCACTCCATCCTCCAAAAATGATTGCAAGAAAATTGTAATTTCATTATTTGCATGTAGTTCATGGTTACATCATTTTAACAAATTGGTGCATCATAATGAGTTGAAGACACATCATTAAGGTAGGTGTGCGCATTTTAATTTTGTCTTGTGCAGCAGGTTGCAACTTCAGGTCGTGGAACTTATATCACCGTTCAACTGAGGAAATGGCTGTAAATGAAGCGACGGTTATTGGGGATAGCTTAGCGACACTTTAGCTATTAATTGGGGTGAAGAGCGGGGTGGAATCACGAATTTTCGGTGCTTCGAGTCGTCAAGCTAACTGCGGCTGTTGATGGTGAATGACAATAACAACTGCCGGTAGAATCCTGGGTGGTTTGCCGACTGCTACTCATGAAGGACGTTAGTTGAAGCAAGCTTAGATTTCGGAGGCTGTCGGTGAACACAGAAGACCATGGACACAGGATAGCGCACCCTATCCTAAACCTAAATTGATCATTAGAATAATAAGATGGTGGATATCAGATATCGTTCCGTTATGGAATTTTCCAGAATACGCCCTCTGTAAATAGGCCCGGAAGTAAAAATGGTGGCCTAAAACAAGTATTGATGACAAAACCGGCTTTCTATATATACTAAAGTGGCAAACATTCACCCAAAAAAACATTATTGGGAAAATATGGTCACATGTCATATAGTTGGATGGCAAATTTGCTGGGCTTTTCCTGCACCCAAGAGCCATCTCCAATGTCAAAGCGAAAAATAAAATAAAAGAAAAGAAATACTCATCGTTTACACTTACAGTTAGTTTTTAATTATATCAAAACTTCTCATAATCTGTTATGTTTTCAAAATGTCTACATCCAATTCACAAAATGTTATTTTTTTCAAAGATGCCAGATTTTAGATATTTAGGTGGTAAATTGAGAAAGAAGAATTGTAAAAAAAAATTATAAGTTCATGAAAAGCATACAATAATTTAAAAATACTTACCGGATAATTAAATCTCATAATAATTCTAAGTACTAGTATATTCAATCAAATTCCAAGAAGTCCACAATAAAGTAGAAACTACGACGGAAATTTAATTGTAATTAATGAAATTTGCGTTATTTTTTTAGTAGTAACTTTTTTCAGTATTTGATAATTCCAAGGTACATACTTTAAAAAATCGAGTATTTAACAAATTTATTATGAAAAACGACTTACCATGAAGTTTTATTCTTTTAACCTTTGAACTAACTTTAGATCATTTTAAATTTAAAATTCTCTTTTCAGGTTTCCCTCAAATTTGTTCCTCTTTAAAATCCTCCACAATTAAAGATCTTTCTCGATCTCCCGGAGAAGAAATTTGAACTTAAAATTTAAAAATATATCATCTGAACTGTTTCCATGGTGCGGTGGTGGATGGTGGTCCAAGTCCATATACTCCATCACAAATTATTTCTCTTGGTTCATAAAACATTCAATCAAAATGTTTTTATTTTCTATTTATTACACCTGATTAATTTTTATTTTGGCATTATCACAGCATTTAGAATTCCCCAACGCTCAGGTCATAATTTTAATTGTAAATTCTTAAAGGGTAAGAGATTTTCCCTCAGACCCGGCAATCAAAAGTAGGCAACGCCACGCAACCAGCTGGGAAGGCTCCAAATCCTGCAAAAAGAAAAGAAAACAAAAGAAATTAGTTCACTAAATGAAAATGACAATTTGACTAAAAAGCAACCAAAAGGAATAATTATCCAAAAAGTAGATGACCAAATCCAAATTATTTATAAAATAAAATAAAATAAATTAGTTAACCGGGATTTAAGTCCGAAGTGGGTGGATTACTCGGAATTAGGAGAAGTTAAGTGAAGCTTAAGTTGATTGTTTAAGTTTCCAAAGATGAATTGTTAAAGTTCTTTTGTTTTTTAACTCAAATATTGCTCAGATTTGCCATTAATGGCCCAAACTCATATTTATATTTACAATCCTATCATCGGCATATAGTACTTCTTCTACCATCAAGTCACCGGCCAGGGTCTCGATCACCGGCGACAAACAAAAAAACCATGTCCGCCCGTGTCCACCACCACCCAGATCGTCAGCCAATCGATGGATTTCCCATCTCATAGCCGCCGGGAAAGTGGAAGTTTCAATTATCATCAGCTTTTGACATCACTGAGAGACGGCTGGGCCGGGGCTGGAAGGCTGCCCGTCGCCGCTGCTGGTGGGAGGATGGCCGAATCAGAGCGGTGAGAGCTCTCCGAACCAGCTCACCTTCGACGCCTCCGATGCGGACTAGGGAATTCGTCATCGCCGACCGCCGCGCATTGAGGCGGTTATTCGGCGAGCTGTACGGTTGGGGGGAGTTACCGAATCCCTTGTGGAGGCTGCACCGGAAGGATCCCGGGTGGGTCGTGGGCGAGCACATACAGGTCCGCCGCTGCGGCTTGCTCTGGAGGTTCTTCAGCGCCTCCTGCGGTTTCCGGGTGGAGGTGATAGATCGGTTGGGGGAGCTGGAGCGCTGGTCGAGGGAAAATCGGACGGATGAGGAGGCGGAGGTTTGATGGTTGTAGAGGTTTACGCGCGTCGGAGAGGCGGATCTGTGGAAAAAGTTGGAGGAGCGGGCGGAGAAGCTGGCGGCGGAGGAGGAGGCGAAGGCGGAGGAGGAGGAAGCTGACCGGGGCTCAGAGTATGAGTAGCAGAACCGGCCGGAAGGTGAGAGAGAGCGGACGATGGGGCCGTTCGATGATCTTCTGGAATACGCCGCCATTTTTGTTGCAGAGAAGAAGATGGAAGAAGAAAACGGTTTTTTTTTTTTTTTTTTGTGGGGGGGGGGGGGGAGAGGAGGGGTAACCAAAACAGAGTTATTTGGCTGCTCAGTTCGGCAAACCTAGCTTCACTCAAGCTATCAATATATAGGAAACTAACGGCGGTAAATTGGGCCCGAGTTGTGTAGATATTTTCGGGTCGGGTCGCGTGAGATTGAATCTACATCTTTTCAAGAGATGCCCTTTGAGATTTTTATCGTTGTTGATTGTGGACAGATGTTGATAGGTGTGCATATAAGGTGGGCCGTGTTTTGCGCGTCATTGAGAAAGCTAGCGTGGGGTGAATTGCATCATTAATTAATTTAACTTGCTGAGTTTGAATGAATAATTAATTAATTAATTTAATGTTTGTCCTGTAATGAAAATCGATCAAATTACAAGCAGTAAAAGTTTAACAGTTAATTTGGGGAATGATGTGTTTGGAAAATAACTATATTGTCCAGCGAATGTTGCTAAAGGAAGAGAGACTTTATTGGAAGGTAATGAGTGATGAGAGGTTGAGCTGGATCACACTGGCTTTCCAAATCAGAGAAATAGTTACCAGAAAGAATTGAATGGAATGAGAAAATGTAGGGATAGAAGTGCAAATAAAGTAAGTGTTGGTACCAAAGTGGCATTAGATACGAAGTGACTAACCATGGTTAAGTTGAGGGAATGGGGTCGGCAAATGGATTGAGCAAAAGCTATGGGCTGCCGCTCCCTAGAAACCAAACGCCCGTTTGCTTCTTGATTTTGTTTTTCTTTTTTAACTTTAAAATTTTGTGTAATTTATAGTAGTGTAAATATATTTTTGTTTTTTTGGGTTTTTTGTTTTATCTGACACGATAATTCGCAAATTGCAATGGTGCGGCCACGTGTGGGGGTGTACTTCCCAGTGATATGGCGCGCCAGCTCCTCACATTGAAAAATTGGCAGAATTCCCGAAATTACCCGCCAAGCCAAACAGTGTGCTACAATACCATACATACTTATCATCATCATAGTATTTGTCGGAGGGTGGATGAAAGGAGTTGCTATTTTCAAAGATGGAAGAAATTTTGATTAATGGAAATATTACAGGAAATATTGAATTTTCAAAATTTCTTAAGTTGGAGTTTTGCGTAAACAAACACAATTACCAAAATCATGTGTTATGGTCCATAATGGATTGTTGTGCTTTATATGTGTATTTTGCGTAAACAAAATAAAATCTTTTGTAACTTCGCCCATGCACCGAATGAGCCAATAACAAAGACATCGATTTGTGAGCAAACTGGATCCCTGAAGCATCCTACAAAAGAACGGAGATGATAGACATTGGTGCGCAGCATTCACGAGATAAATAAAGGCAATCAACCACCACCTTATTAGCTCACTAAGAGCTGAAAACTGTCTGATCTCTGTATAAATATTTGTCCGACAATTACAATATAAGTTTTGAACTATTCCAACCAGTGCTAAGCACACAATACACATCAATATCAGTGTTTGACCAAAGATTACGAATTAGTCTTTCACCTTCCATGGTCAAACTCAACAGTTATACACCAACAGAAAGTATTCAATACACATCAATATTCAGTCCTTTCATCAAGCCATTGAGCCACCCTATATAAATAAGAGGTACAATTCTAAGAACTATACACTTTAAATTACAATCATTAGGGGGATTCAAAGTTAAAAGAGGGAGCAAAAGAAATCAGGTGACTTTCGAAATTCTCACTGGTGAGAAACTGAAAGTGATTTTGCTCAACACTCAACCCCCTCAAACCTCAAACTGATTTTTTCATCATCTCAGAAACTCACTACGCCAGCCGGATTGATCAAACAAGTCGGATCCATCATCATCACGTTCTGATGCGCCGCCTTGCCAATCCAACGCTCTGACCGCGGATCTCTGCGAAGCTCACTCTCAACCGCCGGATCGATCATCAAGCTCGTGCTAATGACGAGGCCGATCCCACTTCCGCGACGATTCCTGACGCCAATCCTTCACCTTCGAGAAGCTCGCCGCCTCACCCGAACCGCCGGCTGATGACGAGGCCGAACCGCTTTGGAGAACACCGCCGTTGGTCCAGTCAAGGTTAAAAAAAAACGAACCGGTTATTGAACCATAAAATTAGTGGTTCAAGGTTTAATCGGTCGAATCGGTTGAACCAGTGGTTGAACCGTTACTTTTATATTATTATAAATTATTAATAAAGTACCCATCTTATAGAACTGCAACAAGTAATTCATATAATAATGCATATTTTTAAGAATCAATAAGAACTATTATTATTTACTTAAAAGACGAAAGGTTAAAGTAATAATTGTAAAGAATATAAGAGTTTATTTGTACAAAAAATAAAACTTTGTAGATGATTTAGAGTTAAGTAGATAAAACTAATATTGACTCTCACTCCTCAATTAAATTTGAGTTTGTTTCCTTATTTGATTTTGTTTTTTAAAAAAATTAAATTAAATTTGAATTTTTTCACCTCATTTTGGTTGAATCGCCGGTTCATTGGTTTTCGGTTTAAATGGTTTTGACCGGTTTTTTACCAATGTGGTGCGAAACCAATAACCGGACCGGACATGCAGCCGGTTCACGGTTTAGCCGGTCCGACCGGCCGGTCCGGTCCGGTTCTTTTAACTATGGGTCCAGTACCGGCGGCAGCTCTTACAGAAGTGGCGCGGCTGAGAGGTCCGCCCTTGGTCTGAAAATTCGATATTCACAGTGAGTTTGTGAAACTCACTTGAAGCATGAGTTTCGGAGGTCCGAGAATTTGATATTCACCAGGTGATTTTGAGAGATGAAAATTATAATAATTCATCTCCAAAATATCAACTTTGAAACCCCCTATTCTTTACTTTTTTATCATGAATTCTCATCTATTCTACATTTTTAGATTGTGCATGACTCTTTCAGACACGATACTCCTGATCCCTTTTGGACCGGGATTATCACAAAAACATTATTCTCCACTCGTTCTAAAAGTATCGTAACACTTTCCTCTTTAGGACGTTTTAAGAGTAATTCAACACTTTCCTTTTGATAACCTTTTACATACTCCCTCCGTCCCAAAAGTTTTGCAACATTTGATTTTTTATGTCAATTTTACTTCAATTTATCAATATCATTCTTTGGTAGAAAAATATTATAAAAAATATCTTTATCAAATAGAAATGAGTAAAATCCGCGTACAGTCCCACTTTAAGTCTCGGCGACCTATTTTAGTCCCAGTTTAAGTATTTGAATCAGTCGAGTCCCATTTTTTGAATTCGTGACCTAATGGGGTCCTTTCCGTTAACCCCTTCCGTTATTTCGGACGGAAGGGTGTGAAATGTCGATTTTGCCCTTACTGAGTCTGACTTGGCAGCTGAGGTGGAAATTTCGTCCGAATTCGTTTCTTCCTCAGCTCACTTCTTCTCTCCTCCTCCTCGACCAAATCAGATTGGGGCTAGGGTTTGCTTCTTCTCAGCAATTTCGATTTCTTTCTTCCTTCTCAGCAATTCCGAGTTCAACTCCGAGTTCGTTTCTTCCTCAGCAATTCCTTCTCTCCTTCTCTCCTTCTCTCCTCCTCCCTCCCATCCCTAGCTAATTGTCCAGTTTGTTCATCCACCAGCCTCCTCGGTAGTGTCGTATATATGGCTTCAGCGTCGGCGTCGGCGTCGGCTTCAGCCTCAAGTTCAGTGGCGAACCCCTCGACAACCACTATTGACGGCCCGCGTTGCTTTTGTGGAATCCCGTCCCCTCTGAAAGTGGCGTGGACGAAGTCCAACGCCGGTCGGAGGTTTTATGGTTGCTCGAACTTTGAGGTTTGTCTCCGAGTTTATGATTATGTTATGTGCGTGTGTTTGGCCCTCCATCTTCGTCAATGTCAGACGGTGCTGCAATATTGTTTGATTGCTCGGTAGTGTCAATGTGTTTGGCCCTCCATCCTCGGTAGTGTCGATGTTTGATTGCTGGATTTTGTAGGTTCCGGGGAGGGTCTTGTGGCTATTTCATGTGGCGTGATGGCCCAACCCCAGAGCATCTGAAGAAGACTCTGCTCGATGTGCATGATGAGAAGGAGGTGTATAAGCATCGGTACTTCAAGATTCTCAAGGAGAGAGATCAACTGCTTTGTGAGTTGACGGACAGGGAATATGATCTGCAGGTGGTGGGCACTGAACTTGTGGAAAAAAGGAAACTTGTTATCAGACTTGAGGAGCAAGTTCATATGTCCAAGGGGTTGGTAGGAAGGTGGAGGGACCAGAATTTGTGGATTTTTGTCACTGGTGCTGCAATATTGTTCTATCTGTATTGGTGAATGTATGAGTGTAGGGGTGGGTGTGGCTCTAGGTGAGGTGAGATCAGTGGTAGTGGTAGTTTATATAGATAGAACTCTGATGGTAGTTTGGACATGTATTGGCAGCGTTTTGTGGACCTGTAATGGTTGGTGTAATGAAGTTTGGACATGTTTTGGACATGTATTGGCAGCCGTTATCAGACTTGTAATGTTTGGACATGTTTTGGACCTGTAATGGTTGAATGGTTGGTGTAATGAAGTGTGGACATGTTTTGGACCTGTAATGGTTGGTGTAATGAAGTTTGGACATGGTTGGTGCAGCGTTTTGTGGACCTGTAATGTTTTGTGGACCTGTAATGCGTATCACAATTGTAATTCCATGCACATAACAGATAACAGAGGTCTAATCTTGACAAAAACATAGCATATAACTTCTAATCCGTTACACAAAACATAACAGATAACATAGCACATAACAGATAATGAGGTCAATCCGTTACACAAAGTGTCAACCACACAAACATAACACATAACTTCTAATCTTAATTAACACATAACAAAGTGTCAATCCTAGCATTACATAACTCCCGATTTGTATATCAATTCCTTTCCCCCTGCCCTTGCCCTTGCCCTTGCCCTTGCCCCTGCCTCTGCCTCTCCTGTCAGCTCCACTACCAGATCCAGGAGCTTCATGTACCCTGTCTGCAAGGAAGGCATTTGTTCTTTGGAAGTCGGGGTTGTCCACTTCCTTAGCTTGTTCTGAAGGATAAAAGTTACATGGTTTAGACTTGACATAATAACGAATACCTTCAATAACCATTACAATCTCCATACTGCTGAGATGACACGATCACAAACAAGTTTTCTGCAGGTTGAACATGTGCAGGGTTGGCATCCTATTAATGTCAGAAAATTCAACTTAGCCAATAATATCAACATCCGAAAAAGAAAAGTAAGAAAAGTTGGAGGTAGCCTACCATTTTCTGTTTCTTCTTCTTGGAGTTTGTAATCTTAGCCTTAGCCTTACTTGCTGAATGGCCCTTAGCAGCTGAAGGTGCCTGCTTGCATGTCGCTTTGTTGTGGCCCATCCCTTTACAGTTTGAACAGGTTGTAGTCCCACCAACTGGCCTTTTCCTTTTGCTCCCATCAACATCCTCTCCAGCTGAGGGCCTCCTCTTAGTTTTGGGCTTACCCCTCTTGACTATCTTCCACTTTGGTGCCTCAACATCCGGGAAGTTGCTTTCTTCCCACATTTCCATGCCATTTACTGGCCTGATCATGTTGCCATAAATCTTCTTATGGTAGTCAACATGGTAGCAGGGATCAACATAAGCCTCAATATCAGAATTGTTATGGCTAAGGGCACTGCAAGCATGATTACAAGGTATCCCTGTGAGCTGCCATTTCCTACAGCTGCAAGTCTTGGCCTCAATGTCAACATCATAAACCATATTGACTGTGGTCACCTGGAACCTACCTGCCCCAGACTCCATAGTGAAGCATCCACTTGCTGCCTTAATCATGTCATTCAGTTTCTTGGTAATCTTGGGATGAGTATGCCTTTCCATTTCTTCTGAATTTCCCCTTTTCTTGCTATTCTAACCATCAACTTGCATCTAATGACCTCCATCATTGTCAGAATGGGTTTGTCCCTAGCTTCTAGGATAAACTTGTTGAAGCACTCACACATATTATTCAATAAAATATCACACTTAGAAACTCCCTAAAATGTGACCTACTCCGCACTGTGTCCAATTTCGTTCAAGTAAGCCCAAGCATCGGTGTTGAGTGCCTTAATAGATTCCATATGGATTTTGAACCTAGCTGGGTACGTTGCCCTTGCAGCAGCCCATATCAGATCTCTATACCCATCCCCAGTGAAACCTTTGTTTGAAATTGGTGTAAAGGTGCCTCACACGTAATCTGTGTTCACTTGGGGTAATTCGAGTTAACCGCCCCAATTAGGCCCTACATTACATAATCCCAATTATCATAATGAACTTGCATATTCTAAACTAATCATACAAAGTTTACAAAATTTATGAAAATAACATATCAACATACCTTTTGTCTATCTGTCATCACTGTCCACTTGCGAGAGTCTGTAATCTTCAACTCATCACACAAGATCCTGATGAACCATCTCCATGAGTCTTCACTTTCAGACTCAACCACTGCCATTGCTATTGGCCATATGCAATCATTAGCATCGATGCCAACAGCGGTGAGTAGCTGACCACCATATCTTCCTTTCGTAAAACATCCATCCGTGACCGATGATCGCCTACACCCACACCGGAATCCAATTCTACTTGCACCCAAACAAACAAACATCCCGTTAAACACGAGATTGTCAAGGCTCGGTACAATTTTGAACCTTCATTGCTTCTTTCCAGCTCTTTCCCATAATCTGCCACCTCTTATACCGACTCCGCCTCATCACCTCTAATCATCTCTAGAGCTAGTTTCTTCGCCCTTATCACCTTAGATCTATGGACTGGAGATGGTGGTCACGCCTCGGGTGATCAACTAGTCTTGCGGTGATATCCCAGTGTTGAGATCTAATGGTCTCTGCATAGGCTTCGCAATCCACTTGTATTTGGCTGCACTACACGAGTCTGCCTTGCACACATATGCTCATCATTCAGCTTCTTAATCTGCATTCTTGGGCCCCCCTTCACCCTCCTAGCTACCAACTTCCATGGACATCCACCACCCTTGCATTGGACAACATATCTCAGCTTCTCATTCCTTTCAGTCTTCAAGTTGACTTTGTTCTGAACAGAGTAAACTCTAACAGCCTGTCTAAGCAACTCAATAGAACTAAACCTCTGTCTTAGCTTGAACTTGGGGTGGACCATGTCTGAAATAGGGTTGAAAAATGGAGCTCTGTTTTGTTCCCCACTAGAGTCCGAATGACAACTCTTTAACTCTTCATCACCGTCCTCATATTCGGACTGGATCATTAAAGGTGGCTCCCATAACCCTATTAAGACTTCTGACCATCATCTGGGCCTCCTCTCCATTCGGGCCTTCTTTATCTCGCTCTGCTAGGCCCATCTTCTTGCTTCTTTCGTACTCAGGAATCATCAACTCTAACTTTAATTTTCATTGCCTCATCTTCACCTTCAATATCATTATCGATTCAACAAACTCGTATCACGCCTTCCACCGCGTTTCATCCCCATCGAATAATCCACATCTTCATTCTCTGTACTCTCCTCATTCTCTTCATCATCATTCTCTTCAACTAGTCCTTGATTCATCTCGAATCGGTTGCTCTGTTTGACTACCGAAGGCTTATCTTTCTCCACCTCATCAACTCTCTTACATTTTTCTTTGTCCTCACAAAGGATCCATAAACACCATCCGAATAATCATCATCGATATCAAATCTGATTGTCTTCCTCATTTTCTGCCTTTTTTATTGCTTCTATATTTCTCTCATCCTCAGAACCTTCTACCTCATCATCAGCCCTACCCATAGCATGTATTTCAGCTATTGCACATCCTAAGGTAAACGCATCATCACCATACTCCTCTGAGTCACTATCTAGATCACTTAGTGCACAACAACACCCTCGGTCACCCTCCCTCATCCTCACCAATTTCACTTGCTCTACCCTCTTCAACCATGCTAACGGTACCATCCGTCTCCATTACATTCTCACTACCGCCATGTTGTGTTTACGATACCATGCCGATGTGTGTTCCACATATAAATCCAACCCTTCACCCTCAATGGCTGCAGTAAACAAAGGTTGTAACCTAGCATCATCACCTAACTCACTAAACGTTAACACTTTCAAATTTCCCTCAAATGGCCGACCCCTTGGCTTATAGTAAACAAACTTAACATCTTCACATGTATACCCCAAATTCTTCACACAAGCATGCGGAGAAAAATATTCCACAATACCTTTGTAATTTTTATATACCCTTAACGTACCATTAACATACTCCAGCTTCAAACTTCGCGAACTCACTCGGAAGAACGAATTCCACCTTCCATTATCAGTCGAAATTGCAGGACTCGTGGTTAGGGTTTGAATTTCGAGAACAGAAGTCTGGTTTCTGGAGTTAGGGTTCGCGAATCTGGTAATCGTGGTTGGATTTTCAGAGATTCTCAGGTGAGGAGGAGGAGAGAAGAAGTGAGCTGAGGAAGAAACGAATTCGGACGAAATTTCCACCTCATCTGCCAAGTCAGACTCAGTAAGGGCAAAATCGACATTTCACACCCTTCCGTCCGAAATAACGGAGGGGGTTGAGGGAAAGGACCCCATTAGGTCACGAATTCAAAAAATGGGACTCGACTGATTCAAATACTTAAACTGGGACTAAAATAGGTCTCCGAGACTTAAAGTGGGACTGTACGCGGATTTTACTCAAATAGAAATATCAAATTTTCAACTCAATATATGAGTTTTAAAATTATAGTTCAAAATGTCATAGAAATAAAATCATAGATTAAATGCTGAAAAACAAACGTTGCAAAACTTATGGGATGGAGGTAGTACTAATTTACGAAATCATCCTTATCTTTAAAATTTTAAAAATAAAACACTAAAAATAGTCAATATGAATCATTTTTTTCACAAAATTAAATTTTCTATTCAATAATACAATTCTTTAATTTTATTATTATGATATTTATTGTTATAGCTTAATTTTGTTTTATTACTTTTCCTCGAATTTTGTCTTTGATTATATATTTTAATATAGAAAATGGTAAAATGAGAAAGTTAATACCAAAATTTTTCTACAATACTCCAGTAGTGAAGAAGCAGGCCAACAATCTACATCTACAACCTCCACTACCGGAGAGATATCTTCTTCAACGCCTTCATTGCTCCATAAGCGTATAAAAGAGATGCTCCATTTTTGAGTTTCAATAGGAGGAGGATCCATTTAGGTATTTGAGCTGAAGCTCCACCTCACCTGCGAATTCAAGTGCCAATCCATGCCTTAATTAGGTTTCCACATTGCCACCTGCCCGACATTGTCCCAACATGAATCAAGGAGAAGGAGTGGACAAACCTCACATGCCATCATCAATTATTTATGTTTATTCATATATGCATATTCATATACATATACATATACATATACAAATACTAGTATTTTAAAACATAAATCAATGTACTGTTGTGTACATAGTAGTGCTACAATAAAATTGCAACCATACCTAATTACTACTCCACAAACAATCTAGGAAACAAGTAGAGTATGACAATCGTACGTTTGGGAACAATTGTAATTAATGTTGTGATGTTTTTTTTTATCTTTGTCTGGTTTAATTTCTTTTGAGTATGTTTGGATAATGGTTTGTCAATATGTTGCAACTCAGAGTTCCCTTGATTTATGTTTCTTATATTTTTCTGTGTTTAATGGAGACTCTTTACCCCTTAAAAATGATTAAAATCATCAAATAGTTACAATTAAACATTAAATATTAGTCCTAATACCCGCCTTTAGTATGGATTCTTTACATTAATATTTTATAGTCTTTATACTGTCATTTGTATTATTGTAATCTTCCTATTTTATTCGTGCAAATTAGTTCATTTTTCACATATTTTAGATAAAAATATTATAAAATTACTGACATTAACTGGCAAAAAGTGTAACTTATAGATAAAAATGAAAAAAAAATCTTAAAACATCTATAAAAAACAATTACGTAACTTAAGGGACCACAGATAGAGTTTAACCATTTAGTCTATAATATTTTTTTCATTTTTTTTAAAATGTAACGTCAACATTACATATATATATATAATAAAAATAATAAGTCTACCAGTTTAAAAAAAGACAAACGGAGTACTAAACAATAAATTCGTAAACGTATCACCAGTGCATATATCGAACATGAAATGAGCAATTTAAATAGTTAAAAAGTACATGTAATTATGAAAATTGACAAATAAACAACATAAATAAAAGTTTGGGCAAAAAGTACTTTAATGGGTAGAGTCTTCTTTTTACAAATAATAGCAGTGGACTAAAAGGAAAAGTTTTTCTAGATGTCTCAATCTCGCTTGGTCCAAGGAAACATAGCTCACTTCACAATTTTTACTTGCGATAACAACAAAACCAATGGCAAAATTACAGGTGCAAAATACAACAATCATATCATTTACTCATAAATCTAACATCTCCATTACAAATTTGTCAATGTCAGTTTTGTTCTGTCTATGATACAATCAAAGTGGTACATATGTGCAATGTGGGCTATAGGTAAATGCGTAAAAGTGGGTCACATCTAACAATCAACAAAAAAAAAGCTCCATACAAGAGCTAGAATGCAAAAGTTACAGCAGCCAATTGAGAAAGAAAATTCAAGTTGTGCATGCCTATGTATAGAGCCTGTGATTGTGATGCTACCAAAATGTAATTCTACACTTTACTCTTATCAACCTAACTCATACACTGATGCTTCTGCGCCCATATCATGTTTAATGTGAATTTTCTTCTACTTTATTCACATTTGTGTTTTTTTTCACCTTTAGCTTCAAATGTTTCCATCTTCCATGTACAGATGCAACTCGTTGCAATGACCATCACCAATGAATGTTTTGCTCTTTCAAATGCCTTCCAAGGATTAGTCCCATCGTTCTCATTATATTACAACTCGGAGCAAGCCTCGTTGAGGTTTTTTGTAGGCAAGGCCTTCTTTAACCAACATGAAGCCTCGCTGGAGTGCAACATCCCCTTGTATGGTTGCTTGTACCCACTCTGCCAGTTCATGTTTCTGCACACGAAAGACATAACTAACATGCAGCCCATGAAGATCTATCATTCGCTTTTTTCCTCTTGTGTTCTTCAGATCAACTGGATTTCTAAAGATAACAATCCATTATGCACCATCATCATGTCGGCATATTGAAAAAACAACAAATTTAATACTCATTGAAGAAAGGAATCTTGATGAACATCAACAGTCGTGCCTAAACTACCATTTAATTCTAAGGACTCTATATAATATCAGTAAAATTCTCATATAGTATAAATGAATTGCGAAAAGGGGACAAGTGACATAGATCTTAACAACACTTTGTGCAGTTTCCGTAAAGAAAAGTAAAACCCATAAAAAAACAACAACATATAAATTATTAGAGGCACTGTGAGCGATCAAAATTTGGACATCCGGTGATGAGGGTGTGATATGATCACGCGGACGCTTGACGCGATCACGTGAAATCACATATGTGCTGGATCTAGCTCGAAGGAGTCGCACAAACAGGGAAGGATAAATTCGGCCTCAAACACCTCTCAACTACAAGGTTGGGCAATATTTGAGATAATGCCTGGGAAATATGGAAGATCTAACACCTCTTAACTACGAGATTAAGCAATACTATATATTAAACTCAATGATAAACACCAAGGTGAATGGCGGAGGGGTAGCAAGTTGTGAGAATATAAGCTTGAGGAAATAAACCTCTCAAGCGTTTTACATATGTTCTGTCGTTTTCTAGGAGTCTTGTTTCCCTTTTAAAGAAGAGAAAAGCAAAAAGGCTCTTACACCCTTGCATGCATGTCAAAAGCATAAAGTGTTTTTGCATGCATGTCATGTAAAAGCTTCCATAAAGGAAAAAAGTATAAGTTAACCTAAAAAGTATTCACATGTATTTTGCACATAAAGTAAATATTTATCCTCCCAAGTATCTTCATAAAAGGAGCATTTTGGGTGGGCTTGGATGGTTGGCCGGATGGTTGAGCATGGGTGACTTCGCCTGCGCCGGAAGGCTTTGCACGGATGGCTTCGCCCTCGCTTGGAGGCTTCGCAGGGGCGGCTTCACCGAGGGGCTTCGCCTTCGCCTGGAAGCTTCGCATGAGCGCCTTCGCCTGGGGCTTCTCCTTTGCCTGGAGGCTTCGCATGGGGGCCTTCACCTGGAGGCTTCGCCATCACCTGGAGGCTTCGCATGGGGTCTTGCCTTCGCCTGAGGGCTTCGCCTTCACGCTGGAGGCTTCGCATGGGGCCTTGGCTTCACCTGAGGGCTTCGCCTTCGCGTTGGAGGCCTCACCTTCAATATTTCCATGCTCTTTTCCTTATCAAAAAGGGGCCTCCGAGCTTCATTCAACCTCCTATTCAAACTTTGATACTTTGTTGTGGCTTGGGGATCCTATGATCACATCAGGGTGACCACAGGGAAGGCAATAGTGAAATCGGGCGAGGGAAAGGGAGTCATTCCCATGGAGTCCAAGGGTCGGGACAACAAACGTCACCGACACGTTGAACGAACGGAGAAGGTGATCGTCCGTGACTTTGGTTGTGCGAGAGAGAGAGAGAGCGGGAGACAAAGTAAAGCGGACAGAGTAGGGAAATAAAGGAGGGAAAGGTAATTAATGAAAATAATTGGAATTGACGTTGTATTTATTACTTAGTAACACTTACCATACATAGTTTTTTTTATGGGCATACAAAGTCAATTAAGAAAATTGTTAGCAATTTTGATTTCGAATAGAAGATTGGACAATCAAAATGATTCTAACATGAGGATAGATGCGATTGATTTCTAATTTAAATTGCAGTTACAAATTAATTATTTTAAATGGTCTTAATTACGTTTTAAAGTCAGCTACCATTTTATTACTATTGAATGCATTGAATTCCTACAATCAAGCGTTGATTGGAAGAAAAAAAAGCCATTTGCACAGTTTTCGCTAACGTGGATCCTACGTGGCTTCACGAAATCTCTTTGTTCACTTTTTTTTTGTTATTTTTGGTAAGGGTCTTGTATTAATATATAATAGTAGATAGTAGATAGTGGACAGCCGACAGTGTGATAATTTAGTTTTGGATTTGTGACAAGTGTGAATCGAGTTACTGTGGTAGTGAAAGAGGGATTTGCAACAGAACCACCACAAGTAGATCTGTTAATAATTTAGTGGAATGCCTTAAACCGGTCGGGAATTTTGCGAGCAAACTAAGCATGCACGCACTCTTCTTTCTGCCAGATTTCACTTCCCCACATTAATAATTATCATAGATCCCATTTCCTTTAAGTAACACAAAGCTTAACTCGATAAGTTTTTTCAAGCTAATTATTTTCCGGCCCTCAATTTCTTAAGTTGCTATACCATGTAGTTTATGTGCCGGTAGGTGCATGATTAATACAGCGATTTTTCTTTTTCTTTCTTTATTTAAAAAAAATTATTAATTAGTTGATGAAAATTATGAGCACATGACATGATCATGAAGGAGGTCATGAAATTTCATTATTGAAATATCGCTTTGAGATCAAGATTAGACATATGGGTTACCAAATAATGCAACTGATCGATCTTCTAAAATGAGGTTAAAATTAGTCGTATGCTTACATATATGACAAGAGTAAATTGCGTCATATATACCTAAATAATACAATTCGTTGCAAATCTATACATGAACAATAGTTTGTTGCAAAAGTAACTTTGAAGTATAATTAGTTCGTTGTAGATCTATACCCGACACTTAACATCCGTTAAAACTTAACGAAATTTTTGAGAAAAATGCTCAAATTGACCATTAATGTTTATAAAATGTGTCGAAAACCCCTCTAACTGTATAGTTTCATTTTTTAGTCATTATTCTTTATCACATGTGTATTTTTTCAAATATTCATTCCAATTCAGATATACTAAATATAGATTGTGTCTAAATAAGAAAAAATAATTATCAAACATATATTCCTTCTAATTCATCAAACATCAATCGACATGTTACTTACTTAGAATTACACATCGTCAGTATAATAAATCTTATTCTTTATCCAAAAAGTTATCACATATGAAAAAAAAATATTTTAAAATAATATCAATATTAATCTTTGTATACTAAAATTTACCTTTTTATCATGACAAAATAGTAAGTATCAAAACAAACTGCAAGAATGAACAATAAATTTCTAAAAATCTCCAACATTTATATTAAAATATTTAGATAATGTACAAAATTTTCAAAATATATATATATTAAACACTAAATCAATACAAATTTTCAAATAAATTTAAATATATTTCAATAGCTTACGAATTAAATTGAAAATTTTCAAATTGACACATTTTCCTGTTTTATTTTTGATAAATTTGAAAATACTAAAGTTCATTTTTTTCCTTTTATTTCTAAATTTGTATTCTTTTACGAGTTTCCATAGACACGACATAAATAAGATTTATTATACTAATGATGTGTAAGTACTCTAAGTAAGTAACATGTTGATTAATGTTTGATGAATTGGAAGGAATATATGTTTGATAATTTTTTTTGTTATTTAGACACAATTTATATTTAGTATATCTGAATTGGAAGTAATTTATGAAAAAATACACAATGATAAAGAATAATGACTCAAAAATAAAATTAAAAAGTTAGAGGGGGTGTTCAACACATTTTAGTAACCATAAGGGTCAATTTGAGCATTTTTTCCACAAATAATTCCGTTAACTTTTAACGGATGTTAAGTCGCGGGTATAAATATTTGCAACGAACTCATACTTTAGAACTACTTTTACAACACACTTTTGTTCATGTATAGATTTACAATAAACGATATAGTTTAGGTATATTTGGAACGATTTACTCTATATGGCACATGTAGAGTATATAATTAAGACATGTAACAATTACATAATGGGGTGTTTAATTTGTTGGTATGCAGAAAAGATGGCATAGCTTATGTGGACGCCACTCATGTGGTCCATTTGCTGAGAATGTTATGTGTCATCTTTGTGCTCTCATTTTGACATTGCAATTTGCAAACAAGCTAGTGATCCATTTTTTTGGCTGTCAAACTACTCACTTTATGCGAATTTTTTATAATTGAAAAATTAAGAGTCCGTTTAGTTGATGAAAACAGTTTTTGTTTTTATTTATTGTATCAGTTTTCATTTTCAATGTATAATTTTCGAAAATAATTTTTGAAAACGCGTTTCATTACAACATGTTGAAAACAGTATTTTGAAAAGAGTAAAGTGCACCGGTGGTCCCTACATTACCACCAACCACCAGACCACCGTCGGGCCGTCGTCGGACCGTTGACGGACCACTGTCAGACCGCCGTTGGGCCATCACCGGACAAGTGGTTCGCCAGACTGTCACCGGAGCACTGCCGGACCGCCGCCGAACAACCGCCGGACCAGTGGACCGGCGAACAACTAGTCCGATGATGGCCCTACGGTGATCCGGCGGCAGTCTGACAGTAGCCCGATGATGGTCCGGTGGTTGTTCTAGAAGTCTGCAAAAGAAAATTTGTGATCAGTTTCGTGTTTTCAAAAGAAAATATCAAAAAGTTGTTTTCAAATTCCTTTACAAAATTGTTTTCATTTTTATATGAAAATGAAAATGACTAACTAAACATATTTTCATTTTATTCCTTATTTTTTGAAAATTTTAACAATATTTTCAGAAAATTCTACCAACTAAACGGTCCTAAGATTGTTCCAGGACAACATCAACATATCAAATGAGATCTATATATTCTGTTCCATAATCTTTACAGCTTCTTTCAAATTTAGAAATAACAAACTTTTTATGTATCACGTACGTTTAAATATCAACCATGCACTTTATTTTACATTTAGTCACCTATAATTAGCACTCCCCCTCTCCCATTTAGGGGCATAATGTAACAATTTGATGACTTATGCGGTGAATAAGGGGAAAAGATTTAACCTTTTAACTTTCACATTTTGAATTAGAAACCTTCAATTTTGTTATTGAGAGAATTGCTTTAAGAAAATCATCAAAGTATTTAGTCTTCAATTTAAGGACTTGCATTTGGGGGCCCAATACAAGTTCATAGATCCATTCCACAGTTAACGAGCCTCTCTCTGTTTGAAACCGTTAGTATTCTTCCTTACATTGGGCATGCATGCCCCCAGCTCCTCCGGAGAATCAAAAAATGATAGCCAGATAGATTTAACCAAAAAAGTTTAAGTAAATAAATAGAAACCTAGCAGCAACTAAATAATTTATTTATCACTCTATTGCCACTATTGTTCTTTTCATGTTAAAAGTTCGTTCCTTGTCGACGAAGAAACAATTAGGTTAAAAAATATGCAGAAACAGAGCACTTGAAAAGTAATAACAAACTGCATTAGTTCATGCCTTACACGAACAGAGGGAAGCAATTCGATGTCAAAAATACGAATTGCAATCCAAAAACAAAATAGAAATAAAGAATCTACCCATAGGCAATGGACTAATTACTCCTCTGTTTTATTTATGAACAGAGAAACGCTGCAAAAACCCTAATCTATCTATACCTATCAAGAACAGAACCGAAAAAAAAGAAGATCAAGACACCGCGACCGAGTCACCGCCGTCGCGATTCATCAGCGAGAACCTGGAAGGCCGCGGCTGGAATTTCTTCCTCGGCTGCAAGATGTGGCGGGACGGCCTGATGATCTGGAGGAGGAAAGCCTTGAGCGAATTGGATTTCACGACCGCGATCAATCCCCAGTAACCCGACGCCGGTGTTGGCGGGTCGTTGCTCCGTTTGACAAGGCGGTGGCGGGCGCACCGGAACGATCCCGGGTGTTTCGACGGCGAGCAGAGGCAAGGGCGGGGCTTCTGAATGGGGAGACAGATTTTGGCGGAGGCCATTAATGTTGTATCGCTTCGCTTCTTCGAGAAATCGAAAATTTCGAGGGGATTTGGTTTCGTTTCGTTTCTACTGGTAATTCTCCGAGTCGTGTGGCAAACTAAGTGGCAGGATTCAAGGTCCACTGGCTTATATATATATATATATAGGCATCAGATTACTAATCCGACCTCTTCAAGGATTCGGAATTTCGTATAACGCTTCAATTCTTTCGGGGTAGTTTCGGTATCTTAATCGTAACGAACCAAATCCAAAACAAACTCGGGTTGCTGAATGCCGCGATGCTTCTTCATCAACTTCCCTTTCATTATCTTTAATCTTTTTTATTCTTTTTCATTACATTCGCTTTTTTATAATAAAAAAGAAATACTGTTTACTAAAAAGAGTGATGTTTTGTGAGTTTGGGATCAGTGTTATACCTTCAGGTAGTTTGAGTTAGTACATTTTAATGGTATATTATTATATGTGGTAATTTGTTTGGACTAAAATACAATTTTGTTAAGCAATTTAATACTCCTATGTGCAAGCAAGACACTCTGGAGTCTAATTATGTCGAAGTCACGGCGACTTATAAAATTCCTTGAGTGGTCCAATGTTGTTTGATCCAATTATTGGAAATTTCAACAGTTTTGTTTTTTGTTTTTTTTCAAAGTCTCGTCCCTCTCTCAAGTCTCTCGGGCACAAAACAAAAGTAGGGTACGAATTCAATTCCTCTTTTCCAAATAATAATTGTGCGTGACTCTGTACTGATCACTTAAAATTCACCAAACTTAAAAAAAAAAAAAAAGGAAAAAAAGATAGAAAATTAGTATTACATATGTGGTAATTTTTAAGTGATAGGGACAGACGACGCACCAGCTTTTTTTGAAGCAGAGGAATTGTATTTAGAGTGCGGTGGACTGTTCAACACTTCAACCACAAGTTTGAGAACCTCGTTTGAGTGGCTTGCTCAATTCATCTCTAACAAACAAAACAAAAAAAAGTTTTCCCAGAAAAAAAGAGCATTCAGGGGTGTAAATGGGCCTAATCAAACCCGAGCCTACTAAGCTTGATTTCGGTCCCTTAATTTATCGGTACTACTCGAGGTCAAGCTCGAATTCCTTGAGTCCAATATATTAAATTTGAGCTCGGCTAGAAAAGCTCGATAAACTCATTTTGAAACTTTCTAAATTATATTATAATCAATAAATAATGAAATATAAGAGAGTATATGGGCCCGAGGTGTTAATTTACACTTGTACCCAGGTGTTATCCATTTGCTTAGGTTGTTTGTTGCTTGGTTGTGTTGAATTCAAAATTGAAAGAGAGAGTACATGGGCCCGTTTGATTGAGATGTAGTTGGGGGCCCAATAGAAGAGACAACCAACCAATAAGCAGGTCAGACAAGAATTCAATTCAGATGAGATGAGATGAGCAGCCAGATTCCTGAGACTTCACCTTCCCTATTCATTCACAAAGCACTTGACACGTATAAAATGGTTACAGCATTCATTCATGGTAGCCCGACATAACATAACATAACATAAACCAAAGATATGCCACATTGCGATCTTCTGGCTCTTAATCAGACCTGCTGTCACCAATACTCTTTCTACCAAAGGACTTATAATACTATATTATTCATCTGTTTCCATTTAGTGCATCCAAAATGTTAACAACATTGGTTTTAGGTGTGTGTTCTTTTGGTTATTTTCTAGGAAAGCTTTTGTGTTTTTGAAAATTGATATGGAATTTGGAATAGGATAAAATTAGGGCTACATATTCGATAAAATTGCTAAATGAAAATTGTTTATAAGTTCTCACATTTAAAAATTATCATACACTACTATTTAATTCTTTTGGATCTAAATAAACTCAAATTAAATTGCCTGACCAACTAACATTTGAGTACAATGAAAACATAACACATGAATGACTACATTGTTGTTAAAATAACATTTCATGTGTCCTACATCTCGCCAACCAGAGAAGCAAACTTCAATTCAACAGTGGTTTTAATACAGTGACCAACGGTCCCTTCTCATGAAAATCCAAAGATTGAATAAAGTTTCACCTGCCACATCTCTCTCATCCATCAACATTTCAGTTCAGTGCAGATCAAGGAAACAACTGGGAGATTGATCTCATGAATCTTCAGCAAGTTAAAGACAAGAAAGTAGCATAATTCCTCAGCAGCTCGAAAAATACCCAACACTCTTAAGCATAGAGCTGAAGAAGATCTGCAGGTCAAAGACATACCATGTACAGACCTGCTAATGTATGGTGTACCGCCTCATGTACATGCATCTGAACCTCAACCATCACAGGATGCACATTTATCTACCTATGATCTAGCCATAAACTGCTTAGCATACACCCGATGCCGTCTCTCCCTTGCATACACTACCCAGAAGAAAACGGATAGCATCACGGCACCGGATACCATTACCAAGCCGATGTACACCCATTGGCTGAATCGTCGCAGGCTGGGACAGTTGCTTGTTGTGACATGATTGAATGTGTTGCGCACAAAGCTGCAATCTTGAAGATCTACAAGGAATGGACCATATCGGTACAAGCCAAAGCTGACATTCACTGCGGCTGCCATCTGAGTGTAGAACTCCGGGGTCAGTCGCCCAGGCGTGATGCATCTTCCCGCGGGTGATACCTGGCAGGTGTACCTCTTGAACACCTGTTTTTCATCAAAACTTGGTTGATCAGCTTTACGCAACACTTCCTCCGTCCAAGAAAAGTTGAAATGTATTCCTTTTCGGCTATACCATAAAAGTTAAAACGTTTCCTTTTAAGAAAATTCTCAACACACTCGTACCTAATTACCCTCAAAAGTTATGTTTGTCTTATATGTCAGCTTGACTTTATTGCCCTAAGTCTTTTTTACACCCAAGTCTTCAACACTCTTTAATCTTTGTGTATAGTCAAATATTTCATGTTTTGTTGAACAAAGGGAGTAAGTAGTTTGTGTTATCATGACGACTCCTAGAACACACTGGAGTATATGGTAATGGCATTACCTCGGTGGCATTTTGCAGCTCCACCTCACCAGCAGCGCATTGCCTGCTTGTGAGATCGATATTGAAGGGATTGCAGAGGATAGGTATCTTAGGGCCGGATTGATTGTAATACGCAGGACTTGGAATCGGAGGAAGATCTTGGTTGGCGACGCTGGTGATAACATTGTCAACAATACTTACAAGTTGGTGAGAGACATTCTTTGTTTGTATCAAGGTTTCTTGGGCCGTTGCATTGTCAACGCAAGGGATAATATCATCCAATGCAGTGTGAGCTGTGGGATTCTGGACCCACTGTTCCATAGAAACACATGCATCTGCAGCCACACTGTCAAAGAATAGGAAAACACTTTAGCTATACAAATTTGTAGAAAAATCAGAGATGAGGAATTGCCTTACAAGCACCAACAATATCCGACTTTACAACAACTAAGTATGTCGAGGTGGACGAGTCATAGTCAGGAAAACAGAGACAGAGAAACTGTTTTTTTAAAAAAAATTCCAAAGACAAATGATGCCATAGACTCTTGCGGGGAATTATTAAGTGGGAAACTCCAAGGGGTAATCAAAAGTTCTATAATGTGAGGAGGCCTCTCAACCCATAGAATTGGTTTTCGGTTGGAGGCTTTAAGTTTATACAGTATAAGACCAACTTTTCTTATCCACAATTCAAGTCATTCACATCACACACCAGCAAGCTGAAAGAACTGGTACATTAAAGAAAACAGGTGAGCCAAAAATGAATTTTCAACAACTAGTTCTAAGCTCAACAACCAGTGAACAAGAATTTTGTCACTTCTTTATAAGTTTTCATGAAATCAAGAAGAACTTACTTGTGGACAACATGAAACACGCCAGCCAAGATAAATGTTCCAGCAACAAGAACCCAACCAAAAACAACCAGGCTGCAGTCATCAAATGCATAAATATGGTCATGTCAGATGCCAAATCTAAAGAAAGAGAATCGCAGGAATCAGTCTTTTTCGCAATTTAGGTAATAAAAAAACAAGCATCAGCAATAACTTACGTGTAAACAAGGCACTCTAATCCGAATATGGAAAACACTGCAAGCATTAGCCAAATCAACAGTAAGAATTAGTAAGAGATAACATTCTAATCTCTCGGATTATTTCCTTTGTTCCTTCATCAAGAAAAAGATAAACTTACCAAAGCCAAGAAATGTGAGAAAGAGCATTACAGCTGCAACAACGATGAGAGCCTTTCTCCTGCAATACAGGTACAGTGCAATAGTCGGTTAACATCTTCCATCCCAAACATAGGCAATTTCCAAGGCCCCAAAAAATTCTACTTACATGCTATCCAAACCGTGCTCAATTTTTTTTGAATTTTCAGATGTTTTCTCTGTGACCGTTACGGCAGACGAGTTTATCTTAGTCTGAATTTCAGCAGTGCGGGCTTGAATATCCACCCCGAGGAGGGCTTTGTCCACTTTAATCTTCTCCGCTGCAGAGAGATAGTCTGACACATTCCTGAGGTTTTCAGCGGTGTAATTTGCCTGATCCACAGCATAATGCAATGTATCCCTTGTACTGTCATGCAACTTCCCTTGACCAGTGTACAGAAAAACACACCCGATTCTGCAGCATCATGTAAAATATTAGGCTGAGTTCTAACATAAATATGTAAAGTATAGAAACTTATCAGTGAGATGAGAGGCTTCATTACATTGCTACAATGGTGAATAGTATGAGCAAGAAAAGAGATAGAGCATAAGCTGTCCGAGAATAGCCATAAGGTTCAAGCCGACAACAGCAATGCCGGATGCAAATGATGAACTGAATAAACGCAAATATCGCGAACCAGGCTGCAGCTATGACAAAGAACGGAGCCGCTAGGAAACACACAGACTGCATTGTAAAACAAATCCAAAGAATCAGTAGAAAGGAAAGCAGAGTAGTTATGTGCAGTATTTGCTCTGAATTAAACTAGGATCAACAAAACAGCTTGAAGCCTAAAGTATAGCAAGATCAAAGGCATAACAAGCAACCTAAATGAGAATTGTACAGCAAACAACCAAACAGCAGTTTTAAGATGCCAGAGAATCAAGGAAGACAATCTCCAACGCCTTAGAAGAAGATCTTATAATTAAATATTCTTGCTTAATGAACCCAAGTTGTTCTAAAATAAGCACCAACAGAGCAAGACAGGAACAATATAATATAACTTATTTATCGAAATTTAAAAAAACAAAACAAAAAACAACCAGTAGCAGTAACAACATGAACAAAAGAAAAACGAAAGAAAAGAAGTCAGCTGAAATGTGAGAGAGCAGAGGATGTAGTATTCCTTCATGGGACACATGGTTCATCAATCCCCTTGGATGTTTTCAGTGATATGCTTGTAGGAGGTCTTATCTTCTCCAGGTTTCTAGTGCCTTTAATCTGGCTGTTTTTGTTTAATCACCAGGTTTTTCCCCTTGGCTGTTGCTCCTTTTACAGGGGACACTTTGTCAATTTTTCTGTAATCTGTCGTTCTCTTTCCTCCCCTCAACTCCCCTCAACGGAAGGGACCTTTAGATTCTTAATGAAATATTACTCTTTGCGGACCAAAAAAAACCATTCCGCCATGGCAGAATATCAGAACCAATAACCAATGTACGAATTCAGTAGTATAATTTATTTGCAACAGAAACACTATAATTTATTTGCAACAGAAACACTCTACCCAGCACCAAACAAAAGTGAATTTAGAAGTGAACAAACTAAGAAAAGTTAGATTGCCTACAATTTGAGGAAAAATAAAAGTTTGGAAGGCAGAAGAAGGGAACTAACAGCCCAGTAGTGAGTATTGCTGATATTCCAACCACCAGTGTATTTATCAAAATGATTGAAAGGGTCCTTCCTTGTAGTCCTCTCGGCAGCCAATATCAGAGTAGAGTTTTCCTCTGCAAGGGCCCTTCTTTGGGTCTCCCATGGCAAAACTTGGCCTTGAAAATCCTCAAAAACCCCAATTTCTGTAACCGATAACACGTTAAAGCATGAAGACGAAGACATTATCAGGTCAGGTTGAAGAAAAAAAAGGTGACATTTTTATGCGAGGGAGGAAAATGGGAAAAGAGAGAAAATTAATTTGAGAACAATTACCTGCCGGGTCAGTCGAAGGATAGAAAAGGGATGCAGAAATGGGTTCAGATTTGTAAAGAAAAATACATGAGAAAAGGAGAAGAAACCATGAAAGGTTTGATCTGTAACATGACATGTTTTTGTTTCTGGGTTGTGTTGTGTGTTTATTGGCGAAATGGAGAGAGAGGAGCAGATGAAGGGGAAGGAGAGAAGCACGTTAATTATGCCACCACCAACATTTGGAATGAGTTGAGGATCGTCTTTCACGCTACATTTACGGCACGAAACCAATTAACAGAAGGTTTTGGTGAGGATTTCTTTCTTGAATGCCGAGAGTTTGCAGCACAAATATGATTTCTATAGAAAAATGAAAAAAAAATGAATTGATAAGAGATTTATGATGGAAAAATATTTATTTGGTAAATAAAAAAAAATTGCACATGAACACCTGTTGTGTTGTTGAAAAAATTAAAAAAATGTTATCACCAAGCACGTACTACATTCCTTAGTGGAAAACATAAATTCTGATAAAATCAATCGTTATTTTTTATCTTGATCTCTCATAAATTCCATACGGATTTTTAAAAAGTACTCATTTTTTTCTCTATTAACTTTTTTTTTTCAAATTACCTAACTGTTATCAATTTTACAAATAACATGTTACTCGTACTAGTTTTTATTCTTTGCTGGAATTGAACTACTCAGTAGATATGAGAGTTTTAAATAATCAATATTTTCTCTCTACCACTTTGAAAACGGATTCATTTGTTTACACACGAGCTGTTATATACAGAGTTTTCTAAGAAGTCGAATAAATAATTGCTGATTTTCGTTGGTTTGCTTACAACTGAAGTTTCTGGGATTTGAGAACGTAAATAAATGATCCTAATGAAAAGCCAAAAAACGCTCCCCCACTTTTTAAAATATCTCAGGTGACAACAAAAGATTCAAAAAAAAAAAAAACAATCATATGGCCACGACAGATTCGGGGGCCTTACTAACGTGGAACCACTAAGAGCATTTTTTAAACTTATTTTATACTCCACGGGAATATGTGTCGTCACAAGTACTCCCTTCCCTTCGTCCCATAAAGGTTGTAAGATTTGTTTGGGCACATATATTAAGAAAAGTGGGAGAATAGTAGAGTGTTGACAAAATTACCCTCATGAAAAAGAAAGAAGGAGAAAATTTTGTAGACCCCAATTTTAAGTTTATTGAGAGGAAAGAGAAAAATTTGTGGGTCCATGGTGTGAGATAAGAGGATAAAATGGTAAAAATGGTGATAGAAAGTTTCTGTTTTAGAAAAGTTAACAACCTTTGTGGGACGACCCAATATAGTAATGTTGACAACCTTTGTGGGACGGAGATAGTAACTCTGTAGAGCATAGAAGTAACTTTATGTAGAAGTAAGTTTTGACCTTCCAAACTGTAGAAATCGCCATTGTAGTTCTACAAATCTATCCATTTCCCCCAACAGATTCTAGCTACTTGTTTAATATTGTCTTCTAACTATATAGTAATAAATGTTACGGTTGTGTTCTTTGCCAATTTTTTGGCAAAAAAATGATGTGTATTTCAATTCGGAAAAGAATTTTGTGAGGGTAAAAGTTTTGAAGATTGATGAAAATTTAAATAGTTGTTGGTTTTGTGTTGATTTTTTGGGTAAAAAAACACTAAATTAGAAGAGAACAAAAGATAAATGAAATTTTGTATTGTTAACTAATACTACCTTCGTTCTTATTTAATCTTTACATTTGACTTATTTTTTAACAACTTTACATTTCACTTTTGAACGTTTGTTAATTCTATTTTTTTAATAGAAATAATTTGCTAAAAAAATTGATTTCTTATGTATACAAATTATTTAACGTTAAAGAGAAAGTTTAGAGAATAAATACTAAAAAAGGAACGTAACTATTTAAAAAATAAAAATAAAATGATGGATGGAGTAGTTACACTAGTAGCGTTTGAATAAAGAGGGAATTTTCTGTAGATATTGAGAACTCTGGGAGAAATTGTTTTTTTGGAAAAACTTCGGGAGGCATCTAGTAAAGATTGAGTTGGAGTTGTCATTTGTCCATCGTTGTCAATCGTGTCTGAGCTCCAATTGGCCACGTATCTGTTTGCAATTGTTAACTGTACAGGTAAGCACCTTCCTTCATGCTCGTAGTCTCGTGCTAGATCAAACAAGTATTGAAATCAATTAAGTACTGATTACTAACTCAATTAGTTCTTAATTGTTGATTCATTACAGGTAATCGGCCTTCAACATAAATCGGATGACCAGTTTTCATTTGCTGAATTGTTCCTCGAACGCGGTTTTCGAGTGTTTGGACAGATTTTTTTATTAGTTCATAATACAAACTTTAAAAATAGCATAGTATATAGTAGAAAAAGAAAATCAAAAATCTAAACAAAATTAACATAAAAATAATTAGCAGTGCTGCAAAGATAAGCATCTAAAAAGTTGATGCTAAAAGCCCCAAATGTCAAAATAATGGTGTAAGAGAGACCCTGAGATTGTCCACCCGAGATCTATTTGACGAACACCAAAAATCCTCCACACCACCTAATAATTTGGATTGGATACAAGACTTACTCCAGACAAGACCAAACAACACTGAAATCAATTCATGCCCCGTCGAAAGGTCTCGAGTTGTCCTGAAACATCCAGATTATTGATAACACCAATGAGTCAAATTAAGCAACAACAAAACTGACAAGGGAGATTCACCACATAGACAGTTCCCACATGAAGAGATTATAGCGCTAGGCAGGACAATAATACATTTTTTCATGTCGTAAACAGTAAATTCCACACCATCACCATTGCAACGCCCAAGTCTACAAAACTCCCATCTCATACAACCGCACCTGACGAGGGTCCATCCACCAGAGGTGGGGCAAGGGTGGTCGAAAAAAGCACTAGAGGGCCCGTCCGGCCATCTGGTAGCCGGACACCACAAGGAGCTTTCTCAGGGAGCTTTCTCAGGCCGATTCCTCCACATAGACAACACCCATGACATCATCTACAGCCACCCAGTCAGACCACCCAAAACAACGGTGGTTGTGACAGGAGAACAGGTTCGGCGCATCTTGAGACTCCGACACATAACGCCAACAAGCACTAACATCACTACACATCGAAAGGGGAGGAAGAAAAATCACAACCTTGACAATGCAAGCCAAAGAGCCCCACTAGGACCACCATAACCAACGATAGCGTGTCTAACGATTGAGGTGTCTAGTGGCGGCAACGAGATTGCAAAACTGAAGCGAGGGTTGAAGAAATCCATGACTTTCGAAGCGGGCAAGCAGAAAACCAAGAGAAATATCACCCACACGATGAAGCATCAGAACAAACAACAGCTCCGACAATGAGACTCCATGCGAACTGGGAGCAGCAACAGCCTAAGCAGCGGACGTTGGGCCACGGTTTAGCATCACAAAAATCATGAGCTTCCAGGTAATGTTTGGACACATCACTCTTGTGAATTTTGTGTCACCCTTCATAATCAAACAAGGTCATAATAACTATGTTTGATAACGTTTATTTCAATTAAATTAGTTGCACCGTTTTAAATATGATTGAGATTAATAACTAGAGCTAAATGTAAAAGCTACTCGTCAAAAAAACTATTATCAAACAAACGTAAAATACTTATATAACTAATTCATTCTGTTATTTTTAAAAGTAATAACAGAAAAATAAATAAATCAAGCGAGCATCAACTTTTCCTTTTTCCTTTTTGAAGGAATCAAACATAAGGCAGACACTAACGTTATGATTGAAATAATCTAGTGTATAAAAGTGTGATGATTTCTCTAATAATCTATCTGTGTATAAGCCTTTTCCTTAATTAATTTTGACATTGTCCTCAAACATGACCTAACTTGCATTGTATAACCAGAAATGTTTCACCAATGTTATTTATCACTGTAATTTTTCACTTACTTGGAATATTTGAAGAATGAGAGGTAGATATGTAATTATTCAATTGGTTGGGTTTGAGCTTTCAAATTACTTTGTAGCTGTGCCATTTGGACTAATAGGTGAAAAATCACCTAGGTGATGATTAACAAGACTGGAAATATTTATGATCAGTATTTTTTATCGTGTCCATATGGTTTTTTCCACTTTTTTGTTTAATCATGTGTTTCATTAATTGTTTTTGATACAAAGGCGGTTGGGGATTGGCGATATATACCGGATGCTCGAACTCGAGACATCTAAAAGTGTCATCAGGAGTATGACCAGTAGACCAAGTGCTCAGGACTGCGTCTCATGAAATTTAATCATATCAATTGTAGCTTTTACTATATACTACTCTATCCATCCGGTAAAGATTATTCAATTTTATTTTTAGTTTTTAATCTATAATTTATCTTCTCTTTATATGTCAAATAATGTATATGTATGTGTTGTTTTAACGAATATAGTTTTTAAATATATTTTTTTTAACAAAAATAAACAATTTTTTTAATTAAAAATTGATTAAAATTAAATACAAAGTTTAAATGGAACAATCATTATGGAGGGACAAAGTATAAGATGAGCTTAAAATCACACAAGTGGCAACAACACAGTATAACCCTTTGCAGAGGAAAACGACAAAACATTTGAGACCCAAAATCAGTATGGCAACAAATTGAGTAGGACTACAACTTATCGAACGAAGAACAAAAGCGGATAAAAAATATTTTGAAAGTGATGAGTAAATATCATTAATTTTGTGCGTCTCTTATTGACTGTGACTATTATCCTAATCCTCTTCTCAGCCAATCAATGAAGAAGCCCATCCAGAACTAGGAATATCATCTAGTTTTTCTTTCTGTGCATTTGGAAATGGTGTTAGTGTTTAGCTTAGAGGTTAACGATATTGTCAATTGTGATAGCTTTTTGTAGCGACAATGATTTTTTAGACGACCAATCTTTTTATCTTAGTTGATTGGAAACCTGAAATGAGTCTACAAGATATCTGGATTCGTTTGTCAGTTACGTTACGAACGAAAATTAGAAATTTCCGAGTGCCCAAAATTGGTACCACAGGTACTTTTATAAATTTGCTTGATTTTAAAACATAAAGAAAAAGATAAATAACGACACTAAAAAAATAAAAGAAAGTGATTCTTAGTAATTTACATATCCAAAAAAAATCAAAATATCTTGAAAATAAAAATAAAAATAATTTAGATAACAAAAATATTAACTAGAACACAAAAGATTTAGGCGTAATGCCCAAAATGTTAACTTTCAAACTTGTTAAGTGACTGACATGAGATCTTTGAAAAGTTAGTAACCTAAGTAAAACCAAGAGTAATGACAAGGGGCTAAGTTGGAGTTTACCCAAATACAATTAAAAGGAGTCTGCTTCCTCAACGTGACGAACGGACCTGTAGGCGGCGGCACTTCACGTGGACGGCGGCCGGCGACTGAATCAGCTTTTCGGCGGAGGATTGGATGGCTGGAGGTGTGCCGATGGATGGGACGGAGATATGAGGCGTCGGAGGGGATGAAAATCGGCGAGTTGGTTGCGAAGCGGGTCGGCGGGCGGCAGCGATTTCTCCTCCGTTAGAGACTTTCCGGCGACCTGGGTTGACTTGCTGGGGTCGGCGAGGTGCGGTGGTGGTCGGGAAACCTCCGGTGGACGAATAAAGGACGTGAGTGAAGGAGGAGCAAGATGAGGTCGGCGGTTGGAGGCAAGAAGAGCTACTCTGTTTGCTGTAATTTTTTTTATGGCAACTTCCTTTGTGATTTTTTTAGATTGCAACCTCCCGCAATTAGGTGAGTTTGATTGCCATCGCCTCTCTTTGTTTCAACAAAGCTTGATTTACAGGTATATTTTTTAAACCAATTTGCACAGAAGAATCGTTTTATTCCACGGTGAATATGGGGAGTTACAAGTAACGACAGTGGATTTCAAAGTTTTGATGAATTTGGAGGTATTAGTGGGCTGTAAATATGAGAAACTATGAGTAAATCACCTGCGTCTGTGGGACCCTCACCCGCCTGTCATTGTGTTGCGTGCGCCTGCTTAGCTTCTAGCAGCAGGTTTAGTGAGGAGTGGGGTCCTAGGGGTGAGGGCAGGTCATGGGGTGGGGTGGGCTTAGGCATGACAACGGAGCGGATTAACCGCGGATGCACCATAACCACAACCGCCAACCGCGGTTTATTCGATATCTACGGTTACACGGTTTTTTTCAAGCGGTTGACAGTTACCACCCATAACCGCGAAACCGCGGTTAACCACATCCGTGGTTATATCCATGGATATTTGATACCTTGGATGAATATTAAGATGAGTTTCAGATTAGAAACGGGTTGGGCTTGGTGGGCTGGGGTGTAGAGATTGAGCTTAGGAATGGTGGACTGGGGTGTAGAGATTGAGATTAGGAATGGTGGGCTGGGTGTAGAGATTGGGATTATGAATGGTTAGATTAGATATTGGGTTAGGGTATGAAGGCTTGGGCTTGGGTTTGGGTTTGGCGGTTTTTAGGTAATGGATATCCACGGTCGCGGATGGACCTAAACCATAACCGTAACCGCTAGGTTCACGGTTTTCCTCAGACACCCGTGACCACGAAACCACGGATATAATCCACGGATTAAACCGTCATTTACGGTTTGGTTAACCACGGTTCACGGTTTTAACCAAACCGTTGCCATGCCTAGGTGGGCTTTTAAAGTTGGGTTTGAGGGTCTTTTTGAGTGAGAGTGAATTTTGTCATATTTGGTGAATTTTTCCCCCCTTCCCATGTTTGAACCCCCTATTAGGGGGTTTCAAACTTCATTTTGTGGATGTGAGGATGATAAGTGATTCTCTTTCAAAATTCATGGTAATTTTGGAAGTTTTTCACTCCTATAACGCTAATGTTATAAGTTCATCAGAACTAATGGTTCCAACTTCCAAGTAGGAACTGTTTTTAGTGAACCATGGTTTCAAGAATCATGTTTCGATTCTAAATAACAAAAGCCCATTAGCTGAGCCCTTGTAAAGCCCAACGCATGAACTACAGGAGTATAATAGGGCTCGATCGGAATTGGCCCGTTCCTCTGATTTCAAATACGGCCCAAGTAGCCAACCAGATTGGCAGAAGTGGGAGGCTATGGCGCCGGTTAGGTTGTACTAGTGTTCTTTCAAAGAGAGTGACATGTTATTTGTGATTTTAAAAGATAGAAAGATGCAGAAATATAGAGAAAAAATGGGTAAAATGTAGATTCTAAATAATTGCAATTATTATCATTATTGAGGTTTTCAACGTTGGTTCGATTATTTTTTGAGCAAATTGATCAATTATATTAATGATCAGCAACAGTGACAAACCAAATACTAAACCGACATGATATCCAGAGAAACTAAAAAACAAAACTCTAGAAGCTTTCCTACGCCAAATAAAAATAAAAGATAATGAGGCAATATCGAAAAGATCACTGCAACGAACAACCAACTATACAGGAACGAAACTAAAGGTCTTGTCCCGCAAAAAGGAGCAACCATCACTAGACGAAAGCACCAGCGAGCTGTACTAATCCACCGCGAGATTTTAAATAGATGATACCCACAAACATCTTCAAGACAAACACATACATCTAAACAACTCCAAGCAAGAAGGGGAGCAAAGCGATGTCTCAACCTTGCGAGTAGGGGTGTAAATTTGGGTCAACCCGACAATTTCGGGCTCGGGTCAGCCCAAACCCGAAATTTGGATGCACTTATATTCAATCTGAACCCAAGCCAATCTTTTTTTATGGTTGGGCCAACCCGAACCCGAAATTTTCGGGTTAGGGTCGGGTTGGCCTAATTAACCCGAATTTCCCTGTAAGACAAAGACAAGAGGATTGTAATGGCAATTCATTGATGAAATGGTGAGACAAAAATAGAGTTCAGATCGTAGGAAGGAGAATACTTACCAACAAGGAGGAGGTGAGGACTGAGGCGAGCCGAGTCTGCTGCTTTGTCTTCGTGTTCCTCCTTTATAGGCTACAGCTCCGGTCGCCGGTTGAACAAGGAAGGAGGAAGGTCGTGCTGGTGCTGGAGCTGAATCAAAAGGTGGGTGGCGACTGAGGTGAGACGAATCATAGAAGAGGAGGAACAATGAGCTCGAGACCTAGGGCTGGGGTTAGGTCGAACTCGAATCTGTCGATTGAACTGATTCATCAACTCAGGCTGCCAGGCTCTCAACTCAGCTGAAACAAATGGGGTGGGGTGGGCTTTGCCGCTTTGGGCTGATTAGAATTTCGAGCTAGGCGTGGGTGGGCTGGGGAAGTTTTAGTTTTGGGTTCTTTAGTTTCGGGCTGGGCTGGGCTGGGGTAGGTTTAGGTTTGGGCTAGGGTAGTCTGGGCTTTAATAATCAGGTTCGGGTTTGTCTTCGGGTTATCGGGTTAGCCTAACCCGAACCCGAAAAACTCATAAAATATCAGGTTCGAGTCGGGCTTCGGGTTTCGGATTTTCCTTACACCCCTACTTGCGAGGATACCATGTACAACACTTAAAGATAACTTCAGTCAGCGATCAATATACCACAGACTTGCCCACAACCAAAGATACATAAACCGGACCTTACCAATTGGGATCAATTCAACAACCAAAATGAGAGGGGAAGATTCGGAACCCCGCCCCTATGTCCAACGACTCATCCTCGCCGGCAGGGCGAGACGCTGCTCCACCTTGCCTAGTCAATTCCAGCACCTGTCAAAAACAACCCAGAAGTCACAACCGAGACGATCCAACCAAGAATCGGGAAATCAACACCGCTTAAGACAAAACTCCACCATAAATTGTCATCTAACCGAGACGATCCAACCAAGAATCGGAAAACTACCAGGACTTCCAAACGAGGTGGTCCCTGATAGGCCGATGAAAGAGATCGGGTGCAGCGATGCACTAGCGCATGCCATGGTGGGGATCTCGTCGGGATCAGGCCGACACCGACCCATGCAGAATAAGCGACAACAAGAAAGGAGTGCTCTTCATCTAGTCCCATGACCAGACGACTTTGGACCGGAGTGAGGCCACTAGCCGCCGCGCACCTCATGCTTAAGGACCTAAGAAGCCCCTCATCAAGAGCCAACGATCGCGCTGGAGAAGTGGAGACACGCCTGACTAGTATATCGAATGACCACGAACAATGAGTGGCTGCAAAGCGATTGCCGAAGAATAGGAGAGCACTGGCCGCCCGACCTAGGGATCCACCGGCGATTTTCCAAGGCACCAGACGAAGGCCCCACCATACCTAGGGTTTCGCATCAAGAGAGCGAAGCTTGTTTCTTAAATGGCTCACCACTTAAGTATAGATTAATGATCTTAATTACGTTGGTTCGATTATTATGTTTTCTTTTATTACTAAATTAAAAAGTTTATATTGAACATTCGATGGCAAACTTATGTCCAAAATACAACGTTGATTGCAGTTTGAGAGAGGGAAAAAAGAAAAGAAATGAAAAGAAAACACGAGTGATAAGATATCTTTTTTCATATGTTTTTTTAACAAAGTTGATTGCAGCTTGGGCCAACTACTGCTCTTGAAAGTTGACTTTGCTAAAGCTTTCGACACTGTCGGTTGGAAGTTTTTGGACTCCATTCTTCAACAGATGAACTTCGGGCCCAAGTAGAGAAGTTGGATAACTGAATGTCTGGAATCAGCGGGAGTGTTAATCCTTGTCAATGGCAGTCCAACTTTGGAGTGCAAAATGAAAAGGGGGCTTCGTCAAGGTGACCCACTATCACATTTCCTCTTCATCTTGGCTACTGAAGCTCTTAATGTCATGATGGAGGAGGGGATTTTTCAGCATGTGTTCCAGCCTATCTGGGTGGGAGGGGATGAAGTGCTTTTGTCTCATCTTCAGTTTGCCGATGATGTGATTTTCTGTGGAAAGTGGTCGACCGACAATGCCAAATCCCTTATGGCACTGCTACAAGCTTCGGAATGGCTTCAGGTCTCAAAATCAACTTGGAGAAGAGTAGGGTGTTTAGTGTAGGAGTCCACTTCAAGGTTGTTACTAGTCACGCTACTGCCTTGGGCTGCTCGATGGTGACACTTCCTTTCACTTACTTGGGCTTATCGGTGGTGTCAAACATGAGTTGTGTGAAAATTTGGGACCCCCGTGGTAGAGAAAGTGGAGAAAAGGTTGTCTGATTGGAATGTCACCTCTCTTTCCATTGGTGGTCGACTTACTTTGATTAATTCGGTTCTTGGAAGGTTGCTCCTTTATCACCATTCGGTGTTTCATGCTCGAGCTGGTTAATAAAATTGAAACTATTCGCAATAATTTTTTGGGGGGGATATAGGGGCAGGGAAAAAATTAATATGGGCTAGGATTGAAAGGTTGTTCGGAGATAGTGAAGTAGGGGGTTGAGTGTGGGTAGTTTAAAGGCCAAGAATTTGGCGTTGTTATCTAAGTGGAGATGGAGGTGGGTGATGGAACCAGATTGTTTGTGGGTGAAGGTTGTGGCCAGTAGCAACGGGGGAGTTCCGAGCTCTCTGCATTATGGTGAGACTTTGGCGGTATGAAGTGTTTGGAAGGATGTCATTAAGTTGGGGGGTGAGATTGAGAGTTTCGGGAGTGAGTTTAGAAACCTTATCAGGAGAGAAGTGGGAAAGGGGGACAATACTCTTTTCTGGGAAGATGAGTGGCTAGGGGGTTGCTTGCTTAAGAGTAGGTTCGAGAGGTTTGTAAATTTAGAGATTCTGATAGCATGATGTGTTTCATCATAATCATGCATCTCCACTTCCATAAAGAAGGAAGAGGAGAAAGAGGAGGAAGAAGGAAGAAAGAGACGTTCCTTACATCTTGGAAAAATAGCAAAAGGAATTTGTTCCTTGCTCCTTAAAATGTATACTCCAAATTGGTGGCGGATTGCTCTTCAATCTTCAAGCCTTCAAGTTGTTGTATAAGAACTGATTGTATGTGAGATGGTAGGAGTGATTTTGTGTTGAATGGACACAAAAGAAGTTCACCCAAAATGCTCTATAGAAAGCTTGAATAATTCGGCCAAAAGCAAGAGAGAAAGAGAGAAGAAGTTTCGGATTGACGTGTGTATTGAATTATGGCAGATTATCATCTATTTATAGATGATGTAGGAAGTTACAAGGGAGAAAATAACCTCCTCTTGGCCGAAAATACACATACTTTCGGCCTTGAGGGTGGTTATTCATCCCTTGTGCATAGACAAGCCTTAAGTCTTGGTAACCACCCCTCAAATCCGAAAGGGTGCCTTCCAATTGGCACCATTTCGGCAAATGAGGCTCTCTCATGGTTGTTCATGCCATGGTAACTTCCAAGGGATACGCACACATGCACTAGGGTGCATACACCATGTACCTCAATTGTCAAAGTCATGTCCTTTTACCAAAATATCCTTATTTTGTATAAAAGGATGCTAATAGGTAGTTACTACTCATGAAACATCACAAATGTTCCATATTTTTTTTGTTAATCATGTTTTTATCAATTTTTTCTTACTTTTTTTAATTAAAATTTAGCGCAATTAATTTGAGCTATGTAATTTTAATATGTCATTTCAATTATTTGGTGGCAAACCAACCACTAGAAATATCAATAAAATATCTAATTATGTTTCTATCTACAAATCTCGCTACTATAAACGATTTAATTTATCTCACTTTTTTTCCTTTAAATTTCAACTATACGTGATATAGGGGCTTTTTGGTAAAACTAACTAGACACAACTGTTTTCTACAACTTATTAACCAAACACTAAAAATTAAGACACTAACAGCTAACAGCTAAGAACATCTCCAACAGCTTCTCAAACAATTTCTTCAAAGTGGGGAAGCAAAGCCCACATAACAATTTTCTCATTTTGAAAAATCATGCATTTATTATAACAATTAAATATTATATATCTTTATTAATAATTAATAAATTATTTGAAAGGATGAGAGAGAAAATATGTTTAAATCAATAACAAATAACCAAATGAGATGAGAGAGGAGAGATGTTTGAAAAAAATTGATTTTGAGAGGCTTTCCAAAAATTGGAGAATGCTCTAAATTTAGGGAAGACTTTCCATTTTTCCCCCTTATTTCCCATTTTAAAGAATGAGATTGGGGAACTGTTGGACAAAAAAACCTCAAAATTCTTCAAAAGTGAACATCCCAATAAAATGGAGATGCTCTAACGACTTACCGCTAATAACTAAAACTGTTGCCAAATGGGCACATCATCAGTTTTGTCATAATAGACAAAGTAAATGGTAAAAATGTCTTCATTCTCCTAATGGTGATAAATTCGCATTCAAAGTCCGGTATTCTCCAACCCACACTTCGTTGCGGATTTTAAATCTAACATGTATTATTGGAAAATAAAAACGTATATAGGAAAAATGAGGTTATCAACTAATGCAATAAATGAGTAAAATGAAATATCTAAAGTGAAATTCAAAAATGGACATTAAACTCACAGAAAACATACAACACAAATTTAAAATAAAAATATCTAATGAAATTTTTGCGGTTGATTGGAAAGGAGAAAATATAAAAAGTAAAACAATAGATAAAATAACATGAGTTTGACAAAAAAAATATAACTAACAATGTCTAACATTCATCAAACATAAATGTACTTACTTTTATGAGAGAAATATATACAACATTCACATAAACTAGACAATACATGTTTAAAAACAATGACTAAAAATAATGTTTAAGTTAATTTTGAAGTTCCAAAACTAAGTAAGCAAGTTCAAATTTGAAACACGCTCCCTCCGTCCTGAATGTATAACAACACTTTTCTCTTTATGACATCCCAAAAATAGTGCAATATTTCTCATTTTGTAACTTTTTACATACTAATTTACCATATCATCCACACTTCTAAAGCTCACAAAATAATAAACAAAAAAATAGTCAATGTGAATATCTTTCTTCAATAATATACTCGTTTAATTTTTACATACTCTATTTATGAATCTCTTCTCCAACTAAAATTTCCTACTCAATAACCTACTTGTTTAATTTTTATTCTTTGAATATTTATCGTTATAGTTTGATTTTTTTTAAATGTTCTTACTCGATTTATGTATTTGTTTACATTTTTCAATAACAAAAGGGCAAAATGAGAAAGTGAAGTAGTTGAAATTTCCTTATCATATGTTTGTGCCAACTTACTATTACATTATATTTAGGACGGAGGGAGTAACTAACTTAAATATTCTAGACAAAATAAAAAACTATATTCCTAAAATTTGAGCATGCAAACTCTCATTACTCTTAAAATAAAGAGCAATGAGTAAAACATAAATTGACTGAAACATTAATAATTTGGGCTAAAAATTACCAAATTAATAACTAAATTATAAGCATTTAAAATGAGGAGCAAAAAAACTAAAAAAAAATGTAAGTCTTGATTATAAGCATAAAAAAACTAAAGGAGCGAGAAAATGTAAAAAAAAACTGATCGATTTAATTGGAAAAGTTAAAAAAGGAGTAATCTAAAAAGATTTTAAAAAGAAAAGGATATGAAAAACATTTACAAAGGTAGTGTTCTTTGACGTAAAAAGTTCCAACAAACCAACAGTTTTCAAATTTGATATGAGAGAGATAGAAAATAATCTTGGAGGGAAATTTCAAAAACTTGTTGTTTGTTGTTGGAAATTTGTTAACATGGGTTGAAGAACGCATCCTTTTAGAACATCTTCAACAATTCTAGGTAATTTTAAGTTAAATTGTAGCCAAAATGACAAAAAAGTTATATTGGCTAGTGAGTTTAACATAGTTACAGCATCAATATCAGCTATTATAGTTAATAACATTTATTATTGATTTGAAATCAACCATATTTATCATATAGCTAGTAATAAAATCTCTCTCCCCACTCCCAAATTTGGAGAGCCAAATAGATAAAGCTATCATGGCTAGTGTGATAGCTAGTATTGTTGGATCACAAATTTATCTATTTTTGCTAGTTATATTTGACTAAGGGGTATGATGGCTAACATTGTTGTAAATGCTCTTAATCATGTGTCATAATCATAAAATAAAGGGTCTAATATGCAAACTAAACAAATGCCAATTTTGATTTTGCTCCTTAATCGCAATAAATTAAATATGAGAGATGACATGAATATAAATTTAATCAATTGATTAATGTAAACTGTTAATGATTCTTTTAATCACTTGAGACGAAAGAGTAATTTAGGATGCAAATGCAATATTGAAAAATGTGTGGGATTGACTTGTAAAATAATAAAAATTAAAGGACTTTTAATTGAAAAGAGTCAAATGGGACACTATTCATAGTGCCCCATCTATACTTCCATAAATAGAGTGTAGTTTAATTAATTGATTAATGTAAACTGTTAATGATTCTTTTAATCAATTGAGACGAAAGAGTAATTTAGGATGCAAATATGACATTGAAAAATGTGTGAGATTGACTTGTAAAATAATAAAAATTAAAGGATTTTTAATTGAAAAAAGTCAAAATGAGACTGAAAAAATAAAAATATATAGCATTAATTTGCTTATATGAGATTCGGTGATTAAATTGTTAGCATTTAAAACTTGAATTGAAACAAAAGCTTGTATAAAAAAAACAAAAAAATTTTGAAGCAAAACCTTACAAATAAGGTAAAGGGATTCAGTAACTTTTACAAATGAATTATAAAGAAACTTGCCAAGAAAATAATTAAAAGCATAACAATACACAAAATAATAATAAAAAAATAATTCCAGTGGGATTGGACGGCTCTCCACACGAACAAAACAATGCAAAAATAATTCCAGTGGGATTTGAAGGCTAGTCTGCGTGAAAAAGAGAATGGGTCATTGGATGAGTAAAACAGTATCGTTTCATTTTCTGATTGTCAAAAATTGGTCAAAATTAACTATTTATAAAGTCTCATCATCAATGATTCCGTAAATAGTAGTAGTATTTAAAATGAGAGAATAAGGGAAGAATTTTCCAAAGGAAAGCAGAGCAAACACGAATTCAATGAGCCTTAATGAATTAAATATTAAAGTTGCAACATTTTATATAATTCCAAGAATGTCTTTTTTTACCCATAAAATCCATATCTTAGTGTACAGACAATATGCAACATTTCCCTAAGATGGAATTAACAACTGATGACATACCAAACTAAAAAAGAGACACAAACAGCAGCAGCATATGCTGGAACCATTTTTGAGATTTTGAAGATAGCAGGGAATGTACACATGGACAATTGTTTTTGTTTTGTAGGTTTTGTTCGTGGTAACTTTGAGGTTAAAATTTAGAACTTCTATTGCAATGGTGATAGCACTACATAGATCACAGGAGCTTCTGAACACCAACAGCTATAGAAGCACTTTTGCCTGTTTAGCATCAGTTTTCTCAATTAACAATTACATTTGAACTAAAAAATAGTATATCTATAGATAATTTTCAGCGGTTAATTGTAATTATTTGATATCAACAATTGTGAAATTACCCAAAACGCTAGCGTTGGAACTCCGCACTTGCACTGGCTGTAAAACTATCACAGGCACAGCCATAGGCCAGCTGTACATTGTTAATTTACTGTGCACCATAGGAAACATAGCTTACCAAAAGTTGTCAATACGTAATTGGTTAAGTTAGTATAATCAATCCACCGTGAATTACCTCAAATTTCTTTTTATAGTACTAGTATTATCTCAATCACCATAATTTACCACCAGTTAAAACGTCCAGCAAGTAATTCAAGTGTCCAATAATGCTTGATTTCTAACTCCATTTATTCCCATTAACTATTGTAAGTAAATACGAAAATCCATTTCCCAATATACAATAATTCCAAGCCAAACAATTTTCAAGTAGTTTATGGAAAAAAGGCACAAAAGAGAAAAAGAGTATAAAAGGGTCCCGCAACATTCAAAAAAGGAGACATGGAACAAAAAGTGGCTTGCATTGCATCCTGCAAATATCTTGAAGGTGCATATTCGCAATTATGAAAATAAAGAAGGTTTTGAACATATTTCTTTTTTCTTTCTAAAATTTAATAAATCCCACTGAAAACTTGCAGGGTCTTCATGGTCATAAAAAGTAACTTTAGTGCGTTTTTGAAGAGCATTTAACTGATTATGAACTTAAGCTGGGGTTTCACATTGACCTGAAAAATAAAAATAAAAATAACAGCAACAAAATTACCGTGACTTATTTCTCCATCCTCAAATAGTCACCGCTTGTAGCCTGACCATAGCCAGCGCCACAACACCAGTGCGAGAGGCAAAACCAATAGAGGGAGAGAAGAGAGAGGGGGAGAGGGAGAAGTGTCTGTGTTATACACATAAGCGAAATAAACATACGTAGAGAGAGAGAGAGAGAGAGAGAGAGAGAGAGAGAGACACACACACAAAACAGAACACTTGGAAATCCGTCTCCGAGTTTTGATTCGTCGGCTCGCTTCCCTCTCCTCTTCTTTGTCCAGTTCATTGTTGTCCGGATTTTCGTGTAGGTACTCGATCTATTCCTGCGATGCTTTCAGTCGAATGTTTAATCTCTTCCACTGCTGGTTGCTTTTGGGGTATTTCGGTTTCAAGAAGTGTTCTTGTTGGGTTTTTAGTATTGAGTCGTGCCTGCGATTGTGAAAGTTAAAGGCTTTATGCTTCCCCTATCCCTTTGTGTCTGGAGTTGCGCTGAACCCTAGAATTGCGGACGGATTCGATTGACGTATTGTAGGATGTGCTCATAGGCAACTCTCTTTCGATCGGCAACAGGTGTTTTTGGTGTCAAGTTTACAAATTTCTGATAATGGCGTAGCCGCATATGCCAGTTAGGTTCGGTTTACGGTTTACAAGAGTTTGTATACATGTTTGGCGCCAAGTCATGGTAAAAGAGCTTCCTTTACCGCGTTATTGGAAATGCAGTCAGCTGGGCTTTTTTTGTTCCCGCTTAATAGATTATGTTATTGCATCGTTCATTGAGTTGTAAATTCTAGAAGGCTATGTTTCAATAACTGGTGCTTAGACCCTGCTTATTTTAAACCCATTCATGTTTGATGCAAGTTGAAATGCCTTGATTAAGAGTTCTCATAGGAAGGGAAAGTGATCTTGGGTTGCAATCTGGAAGCTTCTTGATGCATAGGTGAGTATGATAAGTGGATTTTATTACAGGCTTTGCTTGTGACTTGGGCATGGGAAGTCTGCTGGCAATATGTGCTCATGCTTGCATGTTTTACTTAAGCTTGGAAGAGGTAGTGAGCACACATGAAGAAATCTTTTTTTTTAGTATAGCAGGGAAATACTTATCCAACCCAAAACTGATAACACAGATTTTTCTTTCAAAGACCTGAGGCATGTACAAATCTTCTTGCTACTATAGTAGGGCAGTACTTCCTGTTCCCCAGCCTCCCAATCCTTGAAGACTGAGAATCTAAGCGATCTATCCAATTTATGCGTAATAAGCTAAGGGTTCTTTTCAATTACAAGGACTGAAAAGTTCTATGCATGAGGTGGGAAAGACAGGTTTGATGATGACTGATTTAGCCGGAGGAAAGTTAGCTACCTTACAAAGAAAAGCCTGATTGAGCCCTTTTACTCGATAGGATTATGATATATTCGCATGTGCGACAAAACAAAAATATTCGCCCCTGCATTTCTTGTGGATACCATTATAGGTTTTGCTTGAAATTAATTTATACCCCTTCTGTTCATTGATGCTTAGAAACTAAGGAGCAATGTTTTGAATTTCTTTCTTAATGCTAAACTTGGTAGATGTGGTTTCCTCATATAATTTTATTTTTCCTTTTTTTTCTTCATTGATCCAAGAAGAATGGGGAGCCATGAAGCTGAGAAGATTGTCATGGAAGGTGCAGCTGATGGTTCTGAGACTACCATAGAGATAAAAATAAAGACACTTGATTCTCAAACTTACACTTTGAGAGTCAACAAACAGGTATGCAGCTCTAATGCGATTGCATATGGTAAATTTCCTACCTTTCTGAAATATAAGCACGTTCATAAAATATTTTTATAGATTGATTAGATCCCTGAACAAAAATGCACCAAGTGAAAGTGTTTTCTTTTTGTTTAAAGAAAAGCGATTCATCAAACACTTATTTCCTGTTATCCAATGGAGGTGTAAACATTGTAAGCATTTCTTAAATATAGTACTTTCTTGGTGCACAGAATTGTCATGCTTTTATTATTCCGCAGATGCCTGTTCCTGCACTAAAAGAGCAGATTGCTTCAGTTACTGGTGTGTTGTCAGAACAGCAACGTCTGATCTGTCGTGGAAAAGTGCTGAAGGATGACCAGCTTCTTTCTGCATATCGTATCCTTTAACATTCTTCATGTTTCATGTCAATACATGTTTGGATGATTTTTCGTTATTTTGCATTTTTCTCACTTGATGACTACTATACTTCTAATTCGACTGATAAATTTTGCTTACAGGAACAGTTTTGTGTTGAACATGCTGGTTTTTGCATGCATTCAATCACAAGATGCACACAGCCACCTTTTCTAATTGGAGCGTACATTTTTATCACTTATCTCTCATCATTGTTACTTCATCTTATTCTATTCCCTTGACATGAGTTAGATGTTGAGGATGGTCACACCTTGCATATGGTGGTCAGGCAACCGATTCCATCATCAGCAGATAGTGGATTTAATCACTCAGGTTTTGCAATTTGCATGTATACTATTCTTTCATATTTGGAATTTTGTTCTATTCTTTATTGCAAATTAATACCACTTATTCAGTGGGGGCGTGTTTTGTTGTGACATATGAGATAATCGGAGCATGCAATTCATGTGTAAACTCTTGTATTGTACTGTGGAAAAGGTAAAGGTAATATTGAGGAAGGTCGTTGCTTCTTTCGAACTATTGACTGTTGTTTGAATATAACAAAATGTCTGTATTTTGTTTCTTGTTTGCTTAAATTTATTAGAAGCATTGTTCTGTCCAGATTATGTGCAGACTTTAACAAAACATAAAAGTGTTGTTCCAAAAGAAGAAATGAATATTTTGTAGTACTATGTTTCATGTCATTCACCTTGGAAGTGAAAAGGGATAGGCGAGGACTTTTTAAGATTAGTTTGTAGTTGAAAAGATATTTTGGAATGGAACTCTTCTGCTTTGTTTTCGTCATCCGCCTTTTCGTCCATTTTATTGTTTAGTTCACGTCGTACTTCATCACAAGCTTTACATGCTTCTCTAGCAGCTGATCCAACATCAGGTAGCAGCCGCAGTCGTGTATCCCCAAATGTAGTGATTGAAACTTTTAGCATGCCTGATCAAGGGGAAGGAGTTCCCCCTGAAATTGGTCGGGTGAGGCTTCTTATAGTGAATCTGTGTATGTTGTTTGTTATTGAACTTTACCACCGTATCATTCTTAATCTTTTTCCTTTTACTCTTGAGCAGATCGTATCTGCTATTCTCGGCTCTTTTGGATTTCCAAATGTTTCAAGTGGCAGCAATGGGACTGATGTTGGGGTAAAACCTAAATTCTGAATCCTTCTATTCCCAACCCTCTCACTGCTCCCCTTTTTACTTTCTTGCACACAGCTGTATAAGTGGATATCCATGCAGTTGAGCTATATACTGGTTCAGTTTTTGGATTAAAAGAACCGTTTCATCTGGACTGACATAACTATCTTAGAATCAAACGCTTTTTGCAGCAGCCAAATCTTAACTGCTACTTTAATCATAATTAATGATTGCTTTCTAATAGAAGTCATAATTAGAGAAACTCTCGATAGTATTATGCATAAAAGCATTTTATTTCAGGAAGATGAATCTGTTTTTGAATGGGTAAAATGCACCCATAGTCCTGTAACTTAAATTATTGTATCACTAGTGTCATGTTTTAACTTTTTGTACCACTAGGGTGCACTTTACCCGTTTTTGAACAAATAAAATGATTGTGAGCTAGTATTGAGTAGCAAATTTGAAGAACACATGGTCAAATTTCCTCACGTATGCACTTTTGCAATATTCTTGCTTCATTCTCATTCTACTGGCAGAGTTCTAATAACTGTTCCCGAGTTTTCTTAAAATTGTTTGCTATCTAGAAGTTGAATAAAGGTTTTGTGCGTGAACTCGTTTTCTAATCCCTTTTTTTAAGTAAATAGTCTCACAGTTGTCTCAGAGATGTGATGGTTGTATCTTGGATCTGGGACTTTTCTGTAGTTTGTATAAATGCATAATATATATGAATACAATCTCAATGGATATTTGGATATGGAAGGATCATGGTTCACAAAGATCTGAGAGGACTGGTGGTGCTGGTCTCACAACAGATTCATCTCAGCGTCAACCTGGACTAGCTAGTGCAGGGAGTCAAACTGATAGACCACAAAGTGCATTTGGAATTCCGTCAGCTGTTCCATTAGACCCTGTGCAGCCTCCTGTGAGTTGCAATATCTGATGGTTCGACAAAGAACGTCTACTTAGTGTACCTTTTGTTGTCAATGAACTTCATCATTATCCTTTTTTTTTCCTGCAGGTTCTTCCTGATTCTTTTATAACTTTGTCTCAATATCTGAGTCGTTTGAAGCAGGATTTTGAGAGCCTCTGTGAGTTTCTTATAGCAAATGCCTATTTTTATTTGATAGATTAATATTATTGTTCTTTACACTGAGATCGGGGCCACTGCTCTTTTAGTTAGAGGTGAGGTAAATGATCCTCAAGCTGCCTTGAGTAGGGATGGAAACAGAGAATCAACTTCTTCATCAAATTCAGCTAATGCACAAGAAAGGCTCCCTACACTTGCATCATTGGCAGAGTTGTTGCTGTCTACCAGACTGCTACTTGTTGAACAAGTTGGAGATCGTGTTAATGTGTGTTTGTAACCACTTATTATCTTTTTCTTCCTGTGTTTTCTGTCGTCCATTTAAAATAACAGTGAATTGCTGCTACAGGACATATAATATTTTCTGCTAAGTAAACTATGTGGGTTAGTTTCAGTTGAACTTGGATATTGCTCACTAAGGCATTTGGTTATAATTGTTAGACCCCCACCCCACACACACCAAAAAAAAAAGAAAAAAAAGAGAGGAGGTTCAGGCTCCTTTTGTTTGTGCACATAGCCTGGATTGTTGAGTTCTTGGGATGGTATCCGAAGCAAAGTACTTGTTTTGGTACTAGTTTACTTGAAAGAATGTCTAGAATGTAGTCTTGGCTATACCAGGGGGCAGGGGCTATTCCCACAATATTGAGAGTTCATGCTGAAAAGGCTAGTGAGTGATAATCAAGGTGTACTGTACATGCTCTATGTCATGTTGAAGGCCTGTTTCTTACTCTCTTGGTGGGTGCAAGAATCCCAGTTTTGTAACTTCTAATTGCATATGAATGGGGCAGCAACTTGCAAGACAGCTGTTGGATCAGGGAAATGTAACTGAAGCTGTGACTCGAGCAGGCATCCAGTCCAATACATGGAGAACTGGGGTACTGCTGCACAACCTTGGATCACTTTTGCTTGAACTTGGTCGTACAACCATGACAGCACGGTTGGGACAGGCTCCGGTAAGATTTCCGTGTTGCTGTACTATATTTTTCAACTGAACAATCTGTCATAAGTTTTTACATGTCTTATTTGCAGACTGAAGCTGTGGTTAATGCCGGACCTGCAGTTTTTATTTCCCCAACTGGTCCCAACCCTATTATGGTTCAGGCATGCTCTCTTCATCTTATTAGAAACACTATCATGAGAGAATTCTTCATTTAGCTTTTGCTGATTTTAGTGTTTCTCTAGCCGCTTCCTCTGCAACCAGGTGGCTTTGGTGCCATTCCCATGATGTCTGCACAGCCCAGCACTGGGTTGATTAATGGCATTGGCAGTACATTTCTTCCTAGGCGTATTGATATACAGATAAGAAGAGGTAGGCTATTGTTTCATGCCATCAATTTTTTTTTTTCCAGTTCATGTTAGTATTTTATTTCTCCTGCTTATGTGCTTATTTATGGTATTTTTTCACCAATTTTTATATTGATACTTCGCCCATCAATAGCAATGCCGAATACCAATCGAGAGGAAGGTGGTGATACTCAGCTGCCAGCTGGTCAAAGGGCTTCTGCTGCTACAGGTCAGAATTCTCCCAACCAAACCACTTTTGGTGTCTCAGAGAGTACTCTTCCTGGAGAACCTGGAGTACGAGTAGTGCCAATCAGGACAGTGGTTGCAACAATTCCTGCTCCCTTCAGTCGCCAATCATCTGATTCCCAGAGTAACAATAGAGGTTCACAGAATCCAGTGCTAGGAAGATCACAGCGTGCTGCCTCTGAACATATGAATATCAATCAAGCAGTGAATGAGTCTCCTTTTGATGGTATACAGTCTGAGCTTCCGCCAGTTTCTGAAGTTTCTGTACAACAACAAAACCCTGAAGGGACTGCAAGAGATGGTATGTTAGTTTTGCATTATGTGAAATTTTAATCTTGTTCCATATTTGTATTCCAGTGACAGTTTCTTATGATCTTAACTTGTTGCTCTGGCTTATTACTGGCTTCTTAAGACATGCTGTTATTTTAGTGACTAAGGTGCTCTTTGGCAGAAATGTTAGTGTTTTTGAAAAATGGAGGGAGATTTTGTGGGAGGGAAAGTTTAATTTTGAAGATCTTGAGAAATATTTTTGTAGAAAGAACTTGGCATAAGTGCCATTAAGTTTGTTTTTCGGATGTTTGTTCTTTTTTCTTTTTCCTTTTAATACTTGTAAAAGCAGTCCATCTGCTTGTCCTAAATTCATAGTAGTATCCTGTCCCTGTGTATTATTGTAGCATTACATATCAGGCTGTAATGGTTTACTTGTAGGTTTTTCGTTAAATTCTTAAATAATAGAAGCCTCCTTTCAACTGTAGGGTCATCTTTAAATCCTAATTCAAGACAACAACGGCCGACAAGGAGTATCAGCATCAATGTACTTACAGCTAGCGGGTTGTCAACCAACCCAGAATCTGAGAGACAGATGCCCAATAGTTTTCTTCAGTTATTAAGGACTGTGTTCCCTGGGGCTGAACTTACAACTGAGGAAACAAATCCCGAGCAGCATGCTACGCAACCTGTACCTGAAGATGCGGGTGCATCTAGTGGGGCAACACCTGGATCCGGTGTTACCGAGGAAGGAATGTTTTTGTCTAATTTGCTTACGCAGATAATGCCCGTCATATCTCAGCACACTAGTGCTGAAGATGGTGTCATCTCTCAAGAAACAAATATCTCTGCAGAGGTAAGGAAGTCATTACTGATCTTTGTAATGGAGACATGAGATGTTAAGGGGGCAATGTTGTACTACTTGCTGTTGCAGGCAGAGAACTCCACTGCTGGGACATCAAGGAGACCAGAGGACTCTGAAACAAGTCCACCAAATTCAAAACGTCAGAAGGTGCTATTCCTGATAACTTCTGTTCCAACTTTTTTCTTGTGTGGTGTGGTGTGCTTCATACTTCTTTGATAACTGTGTGGCCTCCCTCGCGTCTTTACAGATCGATTGAGTCATACATAGGATGAAGGAAGAGCTCCATCTCTAACGTGGGCGGGCACGAAGTTTACTTGTGTTGATTTGAAGAAGACTCCTACTCTAGTCCATCCACTGGTTTGATGTAACACAAGGAACACGAACTTTGATTATTCCTTCTTTCAGTTTTTGTCAATCGATCCTGGCTTTTATTCATTTGTATAATATAGAAGAGTTCCGAGATGTTTCATTAAACATTACATACAGCCCTTTACGGTCTGGATAATAAAGGATTTGATTTTCTGTCCTTGCTCGTCTTGCATTTTGTCCAACGTACTTGCATGTATTCATGGATTCATGCTTGTCAAGCATTTGAAATTGAAGGAACCTGAAAGTGTATTGAGTACGGTAATACTCCCTCCGTCCGCCAATAACTCCCCCATTTGGTTTTGCACGTAAATTAAGATGGATGAGGTGTTGAGATAGCTTTCCAATTTTGCCCCTAAAACTAAAGGACAGACTTGACGGAAACCGTGGCAAATAATTCGCGTGAAAAATCTCTAATCAAATCGCCGAACGTTGGGCTGGAATTCCGAATCCAACACAAAACTCGCTAAAATTCCCTCGCCTCCCGTTGCCCAATTCTGAAAATTTAGCGCGCTAAGCGCGATGGTATGTCTTTTCTCACAACCTAATCGTACGATTATGAAGAAGTTGGAGATGTTTTTGTCTTTTAATTTAGAATCTTCTTTCATTCAAAGCAGCAGACACAGAAGCAGAGCAAGGTTTCGTGGAGATGCCATCGAGGGACAGAGTTGGCCGTGAGAAGTACGTTAACTGGTTGACTGAAGATCAAAGACAAGAGGTATGTCTTAAACTACTGAGAAGTTGCAATGAAAGCTTCAAGCCAGAACACGGGCTAATCAATATACTTTCTGCACAATATAATGTTGACCGTAGCACCGTAAGAAAGCTATGGGATGTTGCAAAAAAGCAACTTCAAAGTTCAGGAACTCTGAATGTCCGTAGGAAGATGGCTGGAATAGTTGGGAGGAAAGGAGTTGCACTTGATTTGGCTAAATTGAAAGAATTAGCTATGGGTGACCGTAGCACTGTGAGAATGATCGGACACAAGTTAGGTGTCTCCAAATCCTACATCCATGAACGTGTGCAAGAAGGTATTATTCGACGTCATTCTAGTGCACTTAAGCCTTTTTTGAGAGATAAAAATAGGTATGACAGAGTGGAATTCTGTCTTTCAAAGATTGAGTCCAACTCACTCTTTACCAATCCAACATTCATAGATTTTAATGATTATATTCATGTGGATGAAAAGTTGTTTTACATCACAAAAGAAGCTGCAAATGTTTATCTTTTGCCGGAGGAGATGGATCCTGAAAGAAGTTGTCAAAGTAAAAGGTTCATTACGAAAGTAATGTTTTTAGTTGCAGTAGCAAGACCTAGGTTTGATCCAGAAAAGGGAGTTGAGTTTGATGGAAAAATTGGTTGTTGGCCACTTACCTATGAGGCACTGCAAAGAGGGAAGTAAAAATCGACCAGTGGAACGGTTGAAACTAAACCTTTGCTTTCGGTGACTAGACCGATCTATAGAGCCTACCTAATTGACAAGCTTTTACCTGCCATTCGTGAAAGATGGCCTCATTCAACATCAGGGCCTGTCATTTATGTGCAGCAAGATAATGCTAGGCCACACATTCTAATTGATGATGATGATTTTAGGACAGCAGCTATGAAGATTGGGTTGAATGTACGATTGGTTTGCCAACCTGCCAACAGTCCAGACTTGAATGTGTTAGACCTTGGGTTCTTTAGAGCAATAGAATGCCTTCAACAGAAGCAAAATATGAAAAATTTGGATGAGTTAGTAGGTGCTGTTGAGAAATCCTTTCTTGAGTTGCCATCATCCAGTCTGAATCATGTTTTCCTCAGTTTGCAATTGTGTATGGTTGAGGTGATGAAGGCTAGAGGTTCCCACGGATACAAGACACCACATATAAACAAAAACAGTTTGGGAAGACTTGGAATTCTTCCTAATCAAATTTCTGTGGATTGTGATGTCATTGAAGGTGCACTAGCTTATTTATTGCAGGAATTCACTAATCTTTAGTGTACTTATGGCCTTTTGTGTAATTTTGTGTAACTATGGACTAGGTGGCAGGATGCACAGGAAGTATGATCTTTGCTTATAGTCTTAGGGCCTATTGATCTTTTATAGATGGTTGTTTTTGCGTGATATAATTTCTATGCCATCAACATGAAGTTGTAATCTAGTCTTAGGTGTAACTTCAGTTAGCAACATATTGATGTTGTTATGTAATCAACAACTTGGTGTATTAATGAAGTCCATTTATAATTTAATGCGTTGAGTTAGTAACATATTGATGTTCTTTTGTGTAATATCATGGTTTTGTTACAGATTGAAACTCTCCATAATCTCTAATCTCACACATGGCTATTTTTGTGGTTCATGTGATTAGATTGGTGTTTATTTAAGATTCGTGTGTGTGTGTGTGTGTTTATTTATTTATTGTGTAATTGCCTTCAATGCAATTTATTTAATGTTGCACCAACCAAAGTGGCTCTGCTTATACAACAAGTGTACTGCTGCAACCAATTTTATCTGAGATCTTTATCAATTTTTCACCAAATGCAACACTTACAAGTGTTACAATTCAGATTTAATGTTAACTTCATGAAACTATTAGCCTTTGAAGGATGCACCAAGTCATTTGGAAGTCAAATGGTTGGTCAAACCTACCAAAGTGGTTTGCTTTTTCAAAACTGGTCTGCTGCATCTATGCTTTTTCTCTTTCTTTTCCTGCAAATGTTTATCAGATTAGCAAAGATGCATCTATGCATGTAATGTTCTCCTCCTTCTCCTGCAAATGTCTCTCTCCTTCTCCTTCTACCAAGCATTGAATGAAGTGATGATGAATAAAAGAAGAAGAAGAAGATGATGATGATGATAAGCAGATCTTCCATTAACAACATGAATTTGTCATTACAACATGCACAATACTCTTAAAAGAGTGAATTGCGCAACTGTCATTACACCATCCGTACATACTTTGTCCCAATAACCATGCATATTAATCCATTATGGTTTTACACCAAAAATTCCAAATACAAAAACAGAGGACCTGCATTAAACTCTGCACCTAATCATTCATGTGTCACTCACAAATACACTTCCTACATAAACCCTGCTCCTAACAATTCCTCTGTTACATGTTTTGATTGGTTACATGTTAATCACAGCCTTCACTTGAAATTCCAGCCACTTTGCCTTCGCTTCTAGTGTAATTGCCTCACAAGCAATCAGCTCTCGAGCAGGTTCAGATGTAACCAAGTAAGCTGCCACTTTAACCCAAAAGCTATCTCCTTGGACAACACCAGGGATATTGGAAACAATTTGCATTACATTACCCAAGCTAGTTGGATTTTGCATTGTAGAGGTGTGCTGTTGTTCAGGACCTTCTGGGCAAGATTGCACTGAAGAAACCGGGACCGTTGCAGTGTAGCTCTCTTCATCTTTGTCCACTATATCGTCCAGTAGATCACTCATTTTGCTTTTTATTCTTAAATCAGTAGCAAAAGTAAGTGCTCAATTATGACTTCAATTGTTTTGAAGAATGCTGAACATATGATCTCAAGTATGATCAAAATAAGAACTCACCTGCTCAAAATCAAGTAAATTATCCTAATGAGGATAGAACCAGTTTATTCCGATGATTCAAATTGCAAAGAATAGTACCCACCAAAAAAATTACACAAAGAATTCGAACAAAGTGGCCTGAATTTTAACAATGCACTCACAACTTCTTACAAAGATGAAATCATTGCAAAATCGAGTTCGTAAACACAATTTTATGCGCACCATTACCTCGGTATACTTATGAACCAAACTTCTGAACAAACCCTAACACTTGTGTGCGTCCATGAACTCCAGATGCGATCGGACCCAGGTACCAACTCAAGAGACGCTGCTCAAGGCCAAGGAGATGAAGGTGTTCTGCCGTTTACTGTGCCGACAATGCTCAACTGTTGGCCGGTTGAGTTCCGATCCGATGCTTCTTTTTTCACCGATGGAGTTTGATTTCGAGGGATAGGAAGGGCAGTGGTAGAACACGTGAAATGTGAAAGGGGTTTCTTAACTTCTGAGTAAGTCAGAGTAAGTAAGACCAACACTTCCGTCTCATGTTTTAGGGGGGCATTTAGGTAACTTCATAAGCTAAAATTTGCCAAAAATGGAAATGGTGGAATTATTTATGGACGGACTAAAAAGGAAATGGGGGAGTTATTGGCGGACGGAGGGAGTAGCAAACTGAGCCGAGCTCAAACATATCAAACTTGAGCTTTGGCTCGAAACAATTTGGCTTGGTTCTAGCTTGAACTAATTAAGCTCGGTTCAAGTCAGCTTGAGCTTAGTTCATGAGAAGTTTGATATGTTCGAATATCCCTAAAAGTAAATGAGTTTGCACATCCCGAATCTGCTCGAAAATCTACACTACCAACACAAATGAATAGAAGGTTAGATGGTAGCTCTGTTCGAGACGAACCAATCAAGTTTGAGTTACCGAGGAAGGCTCGAAGATTGTATAATGATTTATTCATTATAAACATCGGCAAGCACCAGTGGTCTAGTGGTAGAATAGTACCCTGCCACGGTACAGACCCGGGTTCGATTCCCGGCTGGTGCATCAGAGCGATGATAAAAACTATGCCCCTAGCGATGGAGGAATTCATCGATTAGTCTGATTCCTGACGACGAAACAAGGCATTCTGAGCTCTGTATTTTTTCCTCAGGGTTTCTTTTTGTCTATGAATATTTAATTGATTTCAAACTAGAAATATGTCAAGGGTTTTTTTGTCTATGAATATTTAATTGATTTCAAACTAGAAATATGTCTATATTGTCATGATTTCACATTCGCAGATGATTTTGATTCAAGTGGAAGCTTTGTTCTTTCGCTTAATCGCTTATATTTAATTGTCCTTAATTACAGTTTTTGTCATTTGTTTTAACTCTGTTAAAATCCTTTTACAATCACTGAGGAAGGAATGTTTTAGTCTAAATTGCTTATGCAGTCCTTCATGTCTCAGCACACTAGTGCACAAGATGATGTCATGTCTCAAGCAACAACTGTCTCTGCACAGGCAAGGAAGTCATTACTGATCTATGTAATGGAGACATGAGATGTAACTTGTTGAAAGAATGTCAAGGACAATAATGTTGTTCTACTTGCAGTTGCAGGTAGAGAACTCTGATGCTGGGACATCAAGGAGACCAAATGACTCTGAAACAAGTCCTCCAAGTTGCTATTCTTGATAACTTCTGTTCAACGTTTTCTTGTGTGTGCTTCATAAGTACTTCTTTCATAACTGTGTGCCCTCACTTCTTTTACAGATTGATCCAGTCATACATAAGATATATGATTCAGTAAACATTGGCTGGATAACAAAGGATTATATTTGGTTTCCTTTCTTGTCCTACATTCTGTAACCCTGTTATTCATCACCTAGGTGATATTTCACCCACTAATCTAAATGACTCAGTTACAAGGTAATCTGGAAGCTCAAGCCCAACTAACTGAACAATTACATATCCAACTCTAATTTTCTAAGTGCTCTAGGTGGGTAAAAATTCACATGAGTGATAAATAACATCATCAAACATTCTGTCAACGTCTTTGTGTCATACTTGCATGTGAGCCACTCTGTTGTGGGGAGTATGAATTTATGCTTGCCAAGCATTTTCCAATTGAAGGTACCAAAACGTGTATGATTAGGGGTGAAAACTAGAGCTTGAACATGTCAATCTTGAGCTCAGTCTCGAACCAAGTTGGCTTGGTAGAAGCTCTAGCTCATTGAGCTCGATTCAAGTTTGTTCAAACTTAACTTGCAAGCAACCTTAGGTAAGCTTGGACTTGTCTCTTATTGAAGCTTCAACAATCAAACAGAAGTTTAAAGCTTAGACGACCTTCATCAGTGTGCGAAACTGATGTTTAAATCATGTGAATCAACAGAGGAAGATGATTTACATCTTAAGAGAAGAGTTTTAGGTTAGAAAGTGATTGATGCATGTCATTGTGTTAATTTTACTTTAGTTTTACCAACTTCAATTCGAAATTTAGTTAAGTTTCGAGTTTGGTTCCATTTATTCTGTATAAAACATGTAATGCATAAGGTTTATGGTAAGATCAGGGGTGGTCACTTTCACTAATTTTGTAAATGACATTCATTTTAATTAGAATGACATTCCTCTTATTTTGAAGGACATCACTAATTTTTTTCAAGGACTGGAAGGATTAGGGGCGATCACTTTCACTAGGATCATTTGTTTTGTACAAACAAGGAGTGTTGTTCGTGTAGTGTAACTATCTCACTGGTATTTTGAACCAGCTTGTGATGTTTCAATGAATCAACGTAAGGAAAAAAGATTGCATATGACAATCCAGGGAAAAATGCCTATTTAATCCTATAACTTTTTAGGTTTTCGAGATGTAGTCCTAAAACTATCGTACTTCGAACCGTCATCCTAAACGTTTATGCCGTTACCGAGTTTTAGTCCTAAAACGCAAGGTGGCGGACGGAAACGTGGCGTGGAGGGCTGACGGCGTTATTTTTTTTTAAACGCGGACACCTCAGTAAAACGACGTCGTTTTGTTGCTGATTCACAGAAATGAAACGACGTCGTATTCGTTCTTATAAATATGAAAGGTAAATGTACTAGAGGACAAAAAAGCTTGCCACTTTACAGTAAAAAACAAAAAAACAAAAGAAAATAGCATAGTTAATTGATGCCCCACTTACCTTTTGCTATCGACTCCATTGGACCCATACGAATTCTGTGCGATTCCAACGGCCACCGGCGGACCCGGGATAGTAGCCGCCACTTCCGACGATGGCTGGACCACCGGGACCGCTTCCAGGAACATCAACGGAGCACAACTACCACCACCCGCCGCACAGACGGAATCTCCTCCACCGCCGCCGGAGCTCGCACGACGGCGGCGGTGACAGAGCCGCTTCAGTCCCTCGCAATGAAGATCAAGTCGCGGGTAAAGCGGCCAACTCGATCCGTCGGCGGTGGCCGACTCCGACCGTACCGTTTCTTCATCGACTCGATCTTGTTCTTGCACTGCGTCTGCGTCTTGGGCGATTTGGAGAAATTAGCCCGACCCGAAACTTGTCGGGCCACATCTTCCCAATCATGGCCTTTCAATTTGGCTCTGTTTCTCAACACCCATTTGGACTCATACGCCTCCAGCAAGCTCGACACCGCGCCTTCACTCCACTCGTCGCGTTATTTTTATAAGAACGAATACGACGTCGTTTTCGTATCTGTGAATCAGCAACAAAACGACGCCGTTTTGCTGAGGTGTTCGCGTTTAAAAAAAATAACGCCGTCAGCCCTCCACGTCACGTTTCCGTCCGCCACCTTGCGTTTTAGGACTAAAACTCGGTAACGGCGTAGACGTTTAGGATGACGGTTCGAAGTACGATAGTTTTAGGACTACATCTCGAAAACCTAAAAAGTTATAGGACTAAATAGGCATTTTTCCCTGACAATCCATTACTCTTATATGACATTCAACTTACACAAATGACAATCTAGTGTCAAAGTATGACGATAATCACTACGAAACATATACCACTTCATTACTACTAAATTTATGGTTAATTATTTAAATTATTTCAATTTTATCACATTGATTGTCTTTACATACTTAACTCAATATTAATTTTTCCTAATTGATCATTTATTATACTTACACTTTATCTTCGTTCATAAGTTAAATTCCAAAACATGTACTACTACATTGTGCTACATAAGATGGTTACACTTTGGAACATATAATGTCCTACTTAGTTAATATGTCATCAACTCATATTAATTACACTTTTTTGCTAATTTAATACTCTAAAAATGTTATTTCTTCATGGTTTAACATCATTGTGTCAATGTTGCCCGTATTTACCGTGTAACCTAATCCATTACATTCTCAATTTCACATTTATCAACTTTATCGCATTCAATTAATCAAACTCTTTAAACTACTATCACAATTCCTTTGTACTTAGCATAATTACATGCAAAAGATAAACAATCATAAGATTTATAACTTTTTCTAATATTACTAATATTTTCCCCATTTTTTCTATCAATTGTGAATTTATTCTGCATTATTTTACATGAAAATTATGTATATATATATATATATATTATTCTGAATTCCCACACTTTTATGAACATTTCAGTATTTTGTTTTAATTTATTTTTACTCTATTTTTATCATTTATTTTTTTATTTTCTTTTAATTTACAAAACATGCAACCTGATTACAAAAAAAAAAGGTTAGGCATTAGTACCCAACTTTAAAAGTGCGGTACCTTAAAATTTTACATGTTTGAGTTTGACTTGAAATCTCGATATGTTCGAATATCGATAAAAGTAAATGAGTTCATATACCTTGTTTACGGCTACAATATTCAGTGTAGACTAAAGAAACTTTAACGAATTCAATAATTATATAGGAAGTACTCCTAATATATTTTCATTAGATCTTTTCTACAAAAAAATAATGTAAATAACTTTAAAGGTTAAATGTCGTATAACATTTAAGACATAGGTACGAGTACTATATAACAAGCATTTACCATTGTAGCTAGCTGCATTCGCTCCGGTCTCTAAATGTAGGCAGTGATGAGACTTGATTGTATTCACATGATTTTGGGGAGGGTTGTTATTAATTGTGCCGGTAGCCGGTTGGAGCTTTGAAGAAATTAAAGTGTTGAAATAAATTGGTGTATTTGAAGTCAAGAAAATATAACGCATCACATTGAAGTGGAAGTTGAAAAATATGATCCACACTATTTATGATTTCAGTTCAGCCATACTAATTGTCCATGCTTCAAATTCAATCACACTACTTTTAATTGCCACCCCAAACCTTATATATATAGAAAAAAATAAAAACAAGGAAATCAGATAAAATAATTTAAAAAGAAAAGAAAATTGGTTGTCAAATGAAATCAAGTAGGTCTCATGTCTTGGAAAAGAGCTGCCCACAATGATTGATCTCCATAATTTCCACCCCCTAGGTTTTCCTCCTTAGTGTAAAACTTTGGGCTTAGAGGCCTGCCAACCATTGCCCTAGAAAACCTTGGGCTTTTGCTCATATCAATAGGCCCAGAAAGAATCGGGCTCTTGTAACTAAACAGAAGCCTGTCATCCATCTTTCTGTCCAGAGGCCCGGAAAATTTCAAACTCCGTGCGTTGCTGCTGTTCATCAGCTTCTCCTGCGCCCTCATATCCAACGGCCCTGATTTCGCCACCTTTCTGGTCAGCTTTGGAATCGGCTGGTCAACCTTCATCACCTCTTTTTCACTCTTGCATTGCCTTGTAATGGCAAACCCGCCCCCTCCTTTGTACGGCAAGGCCTTGATGATCTCGGCCGGTTGTTGTTGCTCATGGTGGTGCACCAGCTGAAGCTTGTTGATGACGTACTTGTTGAAGCGCTTCATGGTCTTGGAGATGAGCTTGGTGAGGCCGGCGGTGGTCGGAGCTGCTGCTTGTTTGTTGGCGAGCTTGAGGATCTCGAGGCGGTGCTTGGCGACGGAGATGCCCATGCTCTGGAGGAACTCATGGTTGAAGTAGGAGAGGTCTTCTTTCTGGAGCTGGTTGCGGGAGAAGGAGAGGGCGTAGCCGTAGATGAGAGGAGGGTCGAGGTTTGTGTTTGAGAGCCACGAGTACCAATCCATTGCATTTGGGACATTTGAGTGCTGATGAGTTTCTAGGGTTTAGATATAACAAGGAGAGAGGAGATAAGAAAATTAGATGAATTAAAAAGAGTTAAAGGGGGCAAGTAAATGTGGTGGGTATGTAGGGATTGAGAGAGGATCTGTCTTATTGAATTTTGTGTGGCAGTTGGAGTTATGAGAGCGATGCTGAGCTATCCAAATGGTGGACGGAGAGTTTATATAAGTTGAAAATTTTATATTGGTTTTTCAAAAAATGGAAAAATAATAATTAAAATTTTAGTGATAAGATAAATTTGGTGGGTGTCTATTTACCACATATGTGATAAAACACACACCATGAAAATGTCAAGTTTGTAATCTTAATAAATCTCTACGAAATGTGTTTTAGTCTTTTAATTTTTTAAGTTATGTCAGTTGAGTATTAGTTAATTAGTACTACATTTAGGTAGACGCTTTCCGCATATGTTGTAAATAAACGGACTCAAAATTAAATGCTATACTCCACACAAAAAATGAGCAATTTATTTTGACAGTTTCACAGTATTTAATCTATGATTTTTTTTATAAATGTTTAGACAGTGAAATTAAATATTTCATTTGTGTATCATAATTTGGAATCTATAATTTTTAAATATATTTTTACTGAATTTTTTAAAACTATTTATTTATATTGAAATTTGAATCAAACATTGAATCTTGAAACACTAAAGTTAAATGATTCATTCATTTTTTTTTTTTGCGGATAGAGGGAGTAATAGCTAGTTATATACGTACTGGACTGTAGTAGAGTCATTGAATTAATTAGATATATACTAGCATGCAATATAATTATCTTTTCTAGAAGTTATTCAAGTTGTATAAATTAATTAATACGGATAGTATATACTAGTGGCGCGAGATGTAGCTTTTCTTTCCCCTCCGGTCTAGGTGATGATACTTCTAATCACCCGCAATTTTAGCAAGGTATTAAATATCGTCTGCAGGTGATCGTCTGCTTTCACAATGATACGAGATAAGATCAGACATCTGCAGATATCTAGGTTATGCAGAGTAAAGCTATGCCGTGTGTGTGTGTATATATATACCGTAAAAGTATCGAGATTCTAAATTTTTCCCCTGAGATCTTGGGTGATCACCTATTTGACTAAGAGAAAAAAATGTAATAAACAAGTATTTACTAGCTACATACAAGAACTAAATATACTAATTAAAAGAATTATAAAAATGAATGAGGTAAATTAGTTTTTTAAATTACAAACTGGGAGTGTGAAGAAATATAAACATGATAATTCTAAATGATCTCATTAGTCAACATCAAAAACTAATTTAAGTATGGAAAACAAATTTAAATAGCATGGATCTCAAATAGATTAATATATTATTTCTTTCTTTAACGTAATTAACATATTCCAAAACAATCGGTGAGAAGTTTTTATGAATCTTGTGATTTTGTATTTTAATTTCTTTAATTTAGTAGATATTTTTCATTCGTGATTCATCCTCAAACTTTTAAAAAATGTTCATTTAAACCCTGTATCGCCCGTTTTCTTCGTTTGGCGGTGCAGCGCGGCCGAAAGCGGCGAAGCGGCCGCGATGCGGTCCGGTACGACCAGCGGTACAATTTTGACCTAAACGGTACAATAGCTTCGGCGATCAAGCGAACGAAACCGCAGAGCGTACGGCATGCAACGAAATTTACTACTATGAATTTTAGGCATGGAAGTTCCAATAATGACAAATACTAATATTGATTTGGAATATTATATCTTCGCTGCATTGACCGTCTCATCATCCGAAACGGACTGCTACTTCTATTAGGGGTGTTCACGGATCGGTTCGGGACAGATAGTGAAAAAATAGAATCCGCTCCGTCGAGTTCGATTTATTCGGTTTACGGAAGTGGCGGATCCAGGGTTCAAATTTTAGGTGAGAGGAAAAGGGAAAAAAATCAATAATAGATAAAAATTTTAATAAGCCAAAATACAATTTTTACATAGTATTCATCAAGAATTCGATCCAAATAGATATGACATTTGTAAAACAATACCATATGATGCACTATCTGAATTGCGCTTTACGATCTCCAATTGACTCAAAATGATCAATCAGTGCCTCCGAATCAATATCATCCACATATTCCTTTTCAATGTGAAGCATCATACAATCTAAAAAATATCAATCTTTCATCTTGTTTCTGAGTCGAGTTTTTATAATTTTCAGTAATTCCCATAATTTTGTTATCGAGCAACAAACAAAACATAAACTCAAATGCCCTTAATGCTTTAAGGAAACCTTTTGCATCACCTCTTATGCTTCTAGTGAGCTCTTTATCAGTCATCATGCTTTGAAGAAGCTCGGTGATCTCTTTAAACATATGAACCAACGTATTAAACAAAGCAAAGTGAGAACCCCATCAAGCTGTACCTGCTATTTCAAAAGGTTTAGGCTTGGTGCCTAAATCGTTAGTTTTGAAACCTGTTAAGTGTTAAATGACTCAAATGAAAACTTTCAAAATGATAGTGACCAACTAATACAAAATAAATAGTTAAAGAAGAGACTAGGGTTTTACCTAGAAAACAAAAGATTGAGATGCAGACACATCTTCTTCACCTTCTTCACGAAAAAATACGTGACCGGCAACGGCAAGCCCGACTTCGGCGAAGCTGTTTGATGGCTAGGACGTCGGGGCATGACCTTTGGCGGTAAGGAACGGCCTTTGTGACTTCCGATACGCGATTTCCAGTGATTCAAAATGACTTTCGGTTGAGCAAATCTTCACTGACGAGGAAGAAGATGGTAGTGAGGGCGAGGAGTTCCGAGGCGCTGGGTTGGGTTATGAGTGGGTATAGATTTTGGGTTTTAAATCCACCATGATGGTCCGCCTCTGGTTTACAGTTTATTCGGTTTACGGTTTTATGCGGTTCGGGTGCGGGTATCCGCAGATCTTTCCCAAGTGTACTTATGTTCAACTTTATTCAATATATTAAGAGAAATATCAATATTTTATTGCATTTATGTGTAGATTTAGAGCATTTCAAAAAAGATAGTAACTTGCACACACAAAATAAGAACCTTAATGAAAGACATTTTTTTAAAATACTCGAATTTAAGATAAAGTTGGGATTGAATAGAGATGAATATAGGAAATTTGTTTGAAAATATGTACATGCGGTTCGGTTCGGATATCCGCAGATTTATAAAATTGAAACCATAAACCACCCCGCATATTAACGGTTTATTCGATTTACGGGGTTTTCGGTTCGGTTAATACATTTCGGTTTTGCGGATTTTTGGATTTTTTGAATACCCCTAACTTTAGTGATGAACACATGCTCCATATTTAAGCTGCACCCCTTTTTTTCAAAAAAAAGTCCTGAGCACTTAGCGTAGTGGTCGTGTTCTTGAGAACATTTGTAGAGGTCTCGAGTTTGAGCTTCTGGTATCCTCAACCTCTACCCCTTTGTATAAAAACAAAAAGAAAAAAATGCTATGAAAGTTGAAAACCCATTTGACTAACTTTGGGAAGGGGTGAGATGTGAAAGGAGTTGATTTTAGAAGCGGTAAAATTCATTTTTAGTTCCATAGCTACTGTACGTGTCGTATTTTGATTATATTTTAAAAATTCGTCATATTTTGATTCTATAGTTGTGGTTTTCTGTCATATTATGATCCCGCTGTTAATCTATCGATTAAATTTTTAGTTTTCTTTTGTATTTTACGCAAATACTTCTATGGTTATAGTCTAATTTAATAGAAATATAGTCATTAAATTTTTAAAAAATTTACATACAAGTTTCTACAGATTTTTTTCTCTCCATTACTCTTTATATCTTCATCTTTCTCACTTTACTCTCTCTCTTCATATATGTGGCGCTGACATGGATCTGAAGTGTCGCTGATATGTTAACACGAGAACGCTTCACATTTTTTGTTGTTACTGGGTGTAGATTCTGTATTAGTATTATATAGGACTGTTAGGCCCACAAACTTTCATATAATCTTTAATTTGCCAATCCATCAACTTTGGGCTGCTAGTGAAATCCTGCTCATTTAAGCCCTAGACTTGCTCAACTTATTACTAGCTTCATGGTTACGGAACAATTTTAAATTGACGAGAATAAATGTGAAAATGTTTCAGTGTCGTAAAAGATTGAAGTTACACTTTTCAAAATATCAAAGCCTATTTGACCCCATTAGAAACTATCCATGGGCAGTTTTGAAGAAAGGAAACTTATGTGCAAATTTTTGATACAAACCCAAAACATTAGTACCAAATCTATAATCTAAAATCTAAAATTATATACTAATAGATGAGCATTTCCAAAAACAGTTGGCAAAAAAAATGTAAATGCTGAGATTTGAGAGCACCATGTAGGATCCACATCGGATTCAGTTTTTTTATGTCATTAATGCAAATTTGGTAATCTAGAATTAAATCAATTAAAACCCAATATTACAACAATTAAAATATTACTAACTCTTTATAGTTACATATCTACGTACTATATACTATCTACTATTATGGAGTATTATATTACAGGAGATATGGGTACAGGACGGGAAAAAAAATTTAAACACGGCAATTCTAGAGCACCACAACATCGTTACATAGGACTACATCAGTTTTTTTTAATGACATGGCATGTTTAAGATATTAATAGTAAGTTTCGATGAGGTAAATTTTGAATAAGTAATTAAAATAAATTTAAATCCTATAATTAATCTCTCTCTCAATTATTTTGTTTCTTTCTTTTTAAAGGAGTAAAGTGCGCCAGAGGTCCCATAACTTTAATTATTGTCCTATTGGGGTCCTATTTTAACTTTTTGTCATCTTTAAGTCCTATTTTTTAACTTTTTACTCATTCGTGGTCCTTCCGTCCATTTTTGCCGTTAAGTTTAACGGATCATTGGGGAAAATGATAATTTTAACTACTGAACTATTCCTAAAAGCTCTATTTACACCCTAAGTTTTGAACATAAAAACTAAATCACCCCCAAACAATTTTAAAGTTAACAATTTTACCAAACTTTTCAAACATTGTAAATAAACCCACCACCCTTCTACCCACCTCCGGACCACTGCCGGCCCGCCGGATCGGCCACCCCGGCGTCTGAACAGCCGCCCCAGCCGCCTAATCGACCGCCTAGGCCGTCGAATCGCAGCCCAGGCCGCTGGATCGGCTAGCCCAAGAAATTAAAAAAAGTAGCAGGAGACGTACCTATAGCTCGCGATCGGCAGAGGAGAAGGGAGCTGTTTCGGGCCACTCGTTTCAGGCCGCGTCGGACGCCACGAAGGCAGGGATCCCCTAGGCGACGGTGGGAGAGCTTCGTGATTGTGGTGGCGCGGCGAAAGGTAGCCTGGACTGTCCGATTGAATCGGGTCGTGCTCGGGTGGAAAAGCAGGTCGGGGTTGATTTCTTGCGATCCGGGTGAGCTTTGACGAATTTGAACGTAAATTCGGGCTCGTGGAGGCGAGATGATGACGAAGGTACCACTGGTTTGCGACGAGAACGCCAATTTGCAGAAGTGAAGTGTTGGAGAGGGAGAGCTTCGGATGGAAAAATAAAGAGCAGATTTTTTGGCTTTTTTCTTCTTTTTTTCCGATCTGGCTGCCAGTGTGGATCCGGCGGTTGGGGCAGTCGATCCAGCGGCTGGGGCGGCTGATCCGGTGTCGGGGTGGCCGATCCGGCGGCCCAACGGTGGTATGGAGGTGGGTAGAAGGGTGCTTGGTTTATTTGTAATGGAGCTTTTAGAAAAAGTTCAGTAGTTAAAATTATCATTTTCCCCAATGATCAGTTAAACTTAATGGCGAAAATTGACGGAAGGACCACGGATGAGTAAAAAGTTATAAAATATGACTTAAAGAGGACAAAAAGTTAAAATAGGACCTCAATAGGACAATAATTAAAGTTATGGGACATCCGTTCCTCTAACTTTCCAATCTGTTAATTACAGTGAATTGCAGTTAAATTCATTTATTCTCTTCCAATTCCAATTACTCCATTTCCCGGATTCTGTCCCTTTTTCGTTTATTATGTCCTCCCAAAAAAACTTCCCATTTTTTTTACGTTTCTTTCCGTTTTTTTTCTCCTTAATTTTTTTTTCTGTTACTTTTATTCTCTTTCAGGGTAAAGTGCACTCATGGTCCTATGACTTTAATTCGCGTTTTATGGTAGTCCTGTTTTAAGTTTTTGTTCCAAGAATGCCTCATTTTTAAGTTTTTTTGCATTCGTGTTCCTATTCCGTTAAACACTAGTTAAGTTTAACGGATTTTCAGGAAAAATGATAAGTTTATAATTGTTTGAAGTGATTAAATTGTTAAGTTTAAAATTTAGGGTGTAAATAGATTTTTCAAATAAATTTTAGTGACCAAAATTATCATTTTTCACGTAAATCCGTTAAACTTAACTGGTGTTTAACGAAATCGGACCACGAATGTTGAAAAAACTTAAAAATAAGACTTTATTGGTACAAAAACTTAAAATAGAACTACCATAGGATGCGAATTAAAGTTATAGGAACATGAGTGCAGTTTGGTGTTTCACTAACAACATGTGTCTCTTCTCTCTTCTCCAAAACCCACAACTGGATTTGCAATAGCGTGCCCTTTCATCCGTCGAATCTCTTGCTCACCAAGTCGATCGGTTTTCGGTGTATGTCACTACGTGGAGGGGAGGGCGATTACTGCGGCCCTCAACGCAGTTGGGCCGTGGTAGCTACTGCGGCGAGGGCCGCAGTGAATGCCGCGGTAAAAACGGCCGCAGTTTCTCGAGCACTGCGGCCTCACCACGCACGAGGTCGCAGTAACCATTTTCAATAATTAAAAAAAAGGTGGATGAATCCGGATGAATTTCATCCGGATTCATCCACCTTTTCCCAGAAATACCCAGAAACCGGCGGTCAAGGAGGAGCAAGTGGCGGTGGAGAGAAAGAAAGAAACGTTCGCTCAAGTCTCTGCTCAAACCACCCATTGTCGCGAAACCTCGAACAAACCATCATTACGTTGCAGATATCCATTGTTTACGGTTTTTACCAACCCACTACCATCCCTGCTCTAAACGTAAGCTAGCAACGCCTTTTATCCGACAACTTACGGGGATCTATTCTAAACTTTAAAGACAAATGTACCGGATATCCAAAGTTTAGTTTTCTAAACAGACAACGCTAAGGAAAATGTCTCTAGTCACTAGAAATGTACACATTTGTCTCCTTTATGATATGACAAATGATGTGGTAAAAAATGAATGAATTATGATCAAATGAGAAATAGGTAAATCAGGAAATTAAGAATGATGTGGCAATAAAGAGAGATTTTTAGGGAGAATTTCTGAGTACCCGTAAAGAGAGATTTTTAGGGAGAATTAAGAAGATATTTTCGGTAAATGGACTTAGTGGTCCACGTAATGGATAAATTATAATGATAGGATCTAATTGAGATGAAAATCAAAATTAAGGGATTTCAATAAGATAAAAATTCTTAATGGAGTACTAAATATGAGGTTTACCTTTTTTTTGTTTTGTTTTCCTTGTAAGTTGTAACATAGTTGGAAACTTTAATTTGTATAGTTGGCAACTATTGGCCATGCTGTTTTGCTAAACAAAGCAATAATTTTAATTTGTATAATTTTTTATTTTTTCTATAGTGTTGTCGTCATCCCATGTATAAATCGGTTTGGGTATCTTCACCGAAATTCAGCTGAGAAATATCATATATAGATAATTCATTCATTCCTCGTCTTTTTCTTCTTCGATTATCGTAACATTTTGAAAATTTCTTATAAATATCACCTTTATTCCATTAACCAACCCATTTAAAGAGAATTAGCTAGTTCTAATACCCGACTTCGTCACGGGTTCAATGAATTAATGGTTATCAAAGTTTTTAATGTACTATCAAATAACAACACATTTTTTTTAACAGCAAAGGATCTATATTATTAATAAAAACACATTTAGTGTAATAAATTTATGGATTATTGGTGCCTACAAAATGAGTACCTTTCATTTTTAGTATTAAATTTATGATTTATTTATTCAACACTTTAATAGATAAATTCAAATATTTTAAATGCAAATTACAGATTAATGTTTCTAGTTTCAAAATTAATTTTTTCTAAATTTTTTTTAATGAATTCTTTTTTGTAATAATTTGAGTCTACCACAACATCAAAAACAAAACGTACATAATTTTTTAGGAACAGAGAAGTATCAATTATCAAACGTGTTAATATAAGCTAATTACGTCATGTTTAGTGTGATTTATTATTCGAAAAAATGAATGTAAAATATAATAAAATATGAAAGTATATGGAAGAACAAAAAATAGTTTTAATACTCGTCGATGGCACGAGATCAATCAAATTATCGTTGCCGTCATTAGTCATTGCTGCTCTTGAATCGATTTTCCGACTCAAACCTACTCCAATTACCTTGCTACAAATTTTCCCTCGTTACTATAATACATCCTAGTATGAATACACTTCGTTGGTCTTTTCAAACATACATCTTGAGTGAACAGAAAATTATAAAACAAATGAAGATTTCAAGAAAATAAGGACATTGTAGGTTACATTATTCATTAGCACTTTGAGCTTAGCTAAATTGATAAGGTGTATGGCCCCTAATATTGAGCTAATTAAGAAAGCCCAACAATGACAATTTGGTACTTCTTTAAGTAGGAGGCATTTAAAAATAAAAATTAAAGTTACTTTGCTATCATAAGCATTCATCTCCTCACCAATGTGTAGCTATCACGAAAAAAATACTCGTGTTATTAGAAAAAAAAATACGAACAGTAAAAAATAATATTAAAATAAGTAAAAATACAATGACAGCTAGTTTTCTTGAATATACTCGTGTGCTATCACGAAAAAAACATGGTCAGTATAATGTTACAGAAAATGCAATGAGAGAGATCGGTTTTGAAAGGATATTTTGTGGTTATTTGCTTAAGACTTTTCAATCTTTGTTTGTGGAATAACTATCTGTTCATCATGATGCAAGCGGACAAATAGGAGACACATTATTATGTTCAATGACAAATGATAATATATCAAACAAAAACAGACAGATGTTTATTTCTATAACAATGTTTATATTAAAAACAAATGAAGTTCAACAGTACAATAAATAAAAAAGAAATGTTTAAATACAATTTGGTGCAATCATATGATTATCACGAATTATCAAGTTATGCTAACACATTACTTTTTTACGTCATATATGTGATAATCAATAATAAGTTAAGAAACATACAATATTACATTTAAAAAAGGGAAGAAGAAGGAGCTTGAACCGTATGTGTTAAGTCGAAACAAATATTGTAAGTTTACAACAAATATATATATCAAACCCATGTGTAAAACAAACCCTTGGAAATAATAAACAATTCAACACCACCATTAAAACTGAAGCTATACAAAAATGGTGTAGCCAAAAAGATGGCAACCTAAACCGTTGGCACTGGAGTTTGTTCCATGCACAAGTGTAGCAGTGCTCATGTACAATGTTCTTTGTTTCTGCAGATTGCATATACGAACCTCACGGATAAGTCTACACCTCAAACTAATAATATGACTACTCGATTAATTAGGATCATTTTCTAGCTAGTTTCTACACCTCAGACCAATAATATGACTACTCGATTAATTAGGATCATGCATTCTTACCACCTCAGACCATACCATTGGCAAATTAACGCTACAAGCAGATATGATCAATCTTCAATGACAACCAAAAAGTACTCATTAATAGTCTTAATTGTCCAAACTTGCAAGCAGTTCTCAGTGTTTTTGTGCGGATGAATATGTTATAAAGTCAAATATTTGAATTTGACTTTGCAATGTACATGCAACATGTCCTTATTACCATCTTAAGCAAGATATCAGCGAATTGTTCACATTACTCGATCTCAACTATATATAGCTTGTGGGAGGGAGGCAGAGAAATGTAAGTGGATTCTCAATCCTTCTTGTAAACAATGTCAGATTTTCTGGACTCCAGATGTTATTATTCACAAAATCAGGGAGTTCCTCCTACAACAATTCAATGGCGTACACATAATTGTCAGCTTAACAGTGTTTAAAGCAAAAGAAAGTACACCAAAAGTTCCTGAGTGGATTGAAATACGCAGACTTGCCCGATTTTGAGCAATTCTCCCGAGTTTGCTGACATATATACCTTAGTATCCTTCTACAACTTCCTCTACCACAACTTATTTCACAACAGTTGTAACTATTTCCCTGGTTAAATCTCCAATCCTGCATGGTTTATACCAAAAATTCATGTGACAGGGGTTTGGCTCAGAAATCGTAGTAAACTAAGAGTAAGAAAACTCGATTCTAGCCTTAGCTTCTAGCCTTCCATGTTCAAGAAAACTTTTAGTAGAACAAAAGGATAGGGTTAGTGATCAGAAAGTGCAGCAACCCTTACCTTATCCTCACCTTCTATTTTCTCCTAATTAATCTTGATGCTTAGATAAATAATACAATTAATTGGAGACAGAGTGGTCATAAGAATACTGAAACTCAAAATTAAAAAATGACATAGTAGAAAAAGTATTTAAGAAAAATATGATAGTTACTAAAAACTTGACCTATTACCATGTAATAAATTAGTATCCATGAAAACCATCATCCAAATATACAAGGAGCCAGATGGAGATAAAATATTATTATCCATTAATGAAATGATATGAACTTAGAAATGACTAAAGAGAGTTTAGAAAACTCACATTAGTGCCGGCAGAGACCTAGTCTGTTAACTTAATTTTTCTGAATTGAGCCCTCCAAGCAGGAGTCACATTTCCTGATTACTCCAACTTCAGTATCACCCTTACTGCTAATTTAATAACCCGATAAGTAGCTGCGGGAGTAGGAAGGCGATGATAACTCCATGGCTCCGATGATCTTGAACCCAAAAACTTCTCAAGACTGGCTAAGATGGCTATTGATGTGCTAGCAAAAGCTTGGGATGCTAGTATTATGATGTAAATTTTGTGTATGGCTATATCCTGCATATGTAGATTTAAGTCAGCATTGAACTAAGAACAGATACTGTAACATAATAATCATCCACATCTTTGCAGTGGAGAGAGGGGGAAAGAGGGGTGGGGATAGAAAAGAAAGTGTGACGAATCTTTTCACTTTCAATAAGAAACGCTCAATTTTTCGCGCTCTTGCTACAGTTAATCGATCCTTGCTTACCAACCACACATTGTATAACCAAATCCAATTCGACCTGCTTCAAGCGAACCTACAATTTCACGTAGCTGAACAACTTTTTGTGGCTCCACCAGAGAGCCTGCTGTCACTTTCTAACAAAGACTAACAAACTTGGAACTGATCCCATTCTGAAAAATCTTCTAAAGGTGATACCTTGCTACGGGTTTCAGGGTCATTATAAAGTTCTCATTTCTTGACATTCAAGTCCTGTGAACAAATAGAAGCCGCTCTTGAGGAGGGAAAGGGAAACTTACAGGAACGACCGACGATCTGGAACGATGGATGATCTCTGGCATCATTTCGTAGCCTCCCGCTGAACCCGTGACTCGATAACATCTTTTACTTTGATTTTAATCTTTCCCAATCAAGCGGCCACTCGTGACTCGTCCCTATTGTTGCTAGGAGAACCTGAGACAGAAGACAACGTTTAAAAGGGTAAATTACATCTAACTCCTTCTTTTTTGTTCCTTAATCAATTTATGGCTACAACTTTGATTTTGAGCCATTTAAACTACCAAGCAAAATCTTAACATCTCTATCGAACTTCCGAATTCACGAGATGAACTCGAACATCTAACAAGTCGAGCTCGAGCCAGTTTTTTTGAGCTCGGCTCATCTGAGCTCGAACTCGAGCCAACCTTCACGAACTCGAACTCGAGCTCGAACCAACCATGTTCGAGCTCGGTTCGGCTCGTTTAGACCCCTGGTTGAAGCGCCATCTGTCGCCGGCTTCTGGAGATTTTGGGTATGGTCTTCCGCCACTACTGAAGGTGTGTATGTTTTTTTTTTAAAAAAATTGAAAGCTGGATCTGTCTAATATTTGGGGTTTTTCGTCTGATATTTTGTGAAGCGGATTTTATCGTCGTCGTAGGGAGCTTAAGGCTACACCTGGATTCGTCAGCGTCTAGGTGCCTCCGATTTGGCCACTGTCTGAACTCAAGTTAAACAGGTTGTCGGTTCTGTAAGAAGCGTTTCTCTTCACCCGTGTGATTTACATGAGTTTCTTTTTTTTATTCTATTGGGCTTGTCTGATGTTTCAAAAGCTGAATGTCTGATGAATTGGATGTTTTGTTTGAAAACTTTATCACGTAGTGGAATTTCCATAAATGTTTGATGGTAGCAGAATAAATAGTCTGAAATAATTTCGTAAACTGGCTAATATTGTTGACAAATTGTCTGAAATAATTTTAGTTTTGTCTGATATACTTGGAAAATTGTCTGATGATTTGTAAATGTTTTTTAATGAAAAAAATGGCTCTGTCTAATAGTAATGGTGAATACTGTCTAGGGATTTTGTAAGTAATGTATGGAGATTTGCTACAATTGTTTGATGGTAGCAACTAAAATTGTCTACTAGAATTGTATGATGTTTGCATTGAGAAAGTCTAGTCATATGTATGTTATGAATCAGATGAACATACATCTAATGTTGGACAGTCAGTTTGTCTGAAATTATTCATGATTTGTTTGGCGTTAAAGTGAATTCTTATTCTGGTGGTGCATGGATTGATTGTAGTATTAAACACAAATTAATTAGTCTGATGGTTTGGTAATGAAAGTCTGGAGAAAAATGTGCACTATTTGAATATTTGTACCAGTTTGATCAAATCAGAACTTCATATCCGGTGTTTTATATACTTGTCTGATATTATCTTTTGCAATGTATTATCATATTATTGGTTTGAATGGTATTTTGAAATAATGGTGTTTTGATGTCAGATTTATTCATGGTTGCTGAGAGGTTCTCATATTTGCTTGTATGCAATATAACATGAACATTGTCTGATGGTAATGGCGTGCTGACCGATGTTGTTGGACAAATGTAATAGTTTAAACGTTTTCATGAGTTGATTTGCAGGAGTTTGCATGATAAATTGTCGTAGAGCTGCTGAAGGATCGTTCCAATATCTTGTGTGATAAAGTGATGGAGGATGCTATTGACACAATGACGAACAACATGAAGGTGTCGTGATAGTAGACCTATGGCATTAGTAGTTGTAGACTTTGGTTTCAGATAGTTAAGAATGATGGGTTTTTTTGGTAATTAGGTTAATTGGTTTCTCTGATGTTACAAAACGCGAAAGTTTGATTAGTTCTTAGTTTTGTCTGAACAAAATAGGTGAACAAGTCACAACTTTATAGTCATTTGATTTGACTGTCTGAAGTGTCTAATGGAATGGATACTTTGTGTGAAAGGGTTTTGGATTGTCTCTTCTTGTTTTGAGCATAGAGTTGACTTCAAAAATATTAATAGTTCACTGGATAAAATGTCATAAGAAATGCAACGTTGTTACTTGTGTACACCAAATCCATTACACAATGGCCAACATTTTAGAGTAGGAATAGTTAGTACGTATTTTGTTTTTCTTCCATTTTTCTTGATGTTATGTGCATCAATTTCTAATAAAAGTACTTAGGCTAATTTAATCTTAATGTTTATAGAGAAAAACTTAGTGACTGATCCACCACTTGAGGTAGACAATGAATCAAAGCACAAAAAAAGGAAGAAGACGACTAGACAGAGAATGGTGAGTGAAACAAAAAATGGCTGAGAGAGGAAAGATGCGTGAAAGAGGGAGGAATAATTATAAGGAATTGAGTAAAATCGGTTATAGTAGGAAGGAAGAATAATTTTATTTTAAGAAAGCTCCCTATCATGAAAATTACTTTGTTGTTCATGGTGCATTGTTCTGAGGATGTTATGCTCGATCGAGAGGTTGCTTTGCAATTGCAGATTATGGAACTTCTTTATTGGCTGGTCCAACTGTAAGTTTAGTTCCTCATGTTTTTTAATGATCTCTTAGTGTTTAACTATTAAGTTTATCCTAGACATGCACTGATCACATGATACAATGTTGAGGCTTTTAATTTGCAGGATCAAGGTTCAAAATCTCATCGTGAAATTGGTTTTGTCACAGGTGATAATTATGCTGGTAAGAACCCATGCAAATATTACGTACAAATAATCTGGTATATATATAGTGTGTGTATTTTCTTAATGAAAACACTTCATCCAACACAGCTTCTTTCGCCCGTACGTAAGTTTGGTTTTCCCATTATGTACCGATCGTAATGGTGGATTTGAATTATGCTTCACGGCGGAGTTATTTGAAATTTTCTTATTTTACACTTTTATTGATATCTTTTCCTTGGTGTAAAATCTGTGGAAAATCTGAAGGCTGAAACTCTTGATCGAACTTGGAGGGTCGGTGGGTACATTATAACTGGCATTAATCATTTGCAGATTGAGGAACCTATGCACTCATCTCTGATGTTACATGCATGCTTTCTGAAACCTAGCTCCTTTCTTGGTTGTTAGTATTTCCTTGTACTGTAGATAGGGAGGTAAGGGAGTAAGGCTCATCTTTATATATCTCCCTGCTGCAATTGTCTCAATTAATAACTTCGAATTCTATCAAATGTTGAAAGGCATAATAATGATATGAAGTTTAAGTACTAATTCGTTAAGTCCAAAATTAATGTATTCAATATTGTATTGTTGCATTAATTTGAAGCTTGTATTGGACTTCATATGCTGAAAGATTATTTGTTTTAAGTATGGTGTTTATGGTACGTACTCTATATTGCTGCTGCTATTACTATACATTATACTAGCTAAATTGTGCTACGTTTCACCAATAGAGCTTAATTAAAAGCACTCTTACTACCTTTTTAATTTATGTTTCTACGAGTCATGTACTATATAAATAAACCCACGAAACTTCAGCATTAAAGGAATATTAATTACAATATTAATTCTGCATCATTGTTTTGATGGCTAAACGTTGATATCGATGTGGATGTAGTTTATGAACTTTAAATATTTGGATGATATTTTATTTACATGTATTCTTTTTTTTTTGAAACTGCAACTTTCATTAAAAAGGAGATTGCCCCCTCCAAGCCAAGGTGGAGGAGGAGGAGGAAGACAAAGCATCAGATCAAAGGAAAACAGAGAAGAAAAAAAAATGAAACAAGGACTAATTGCATCATATGGGAGATCACCCAATCCACAAGGATGCAAAGGAACTTGATCCTGCGAAATCGAAAAAAGGAGAAAAAGAATCTACTTGTCGGAACCGATTGCTGCTAGAGGATTTATAATCCAATCCCCCCAACTGAATTGAAAACTGATCCACCGATTAGAAATTCAGAAATATGATAGCCATTGAATGGAATCGAGAGTGTGTCCTGGAGATATGATTTTAGCCTCAAAAATAGCTTTGTTCCTCTGCTGCCAAAGGGCCCATGTTGTAACAAGGCGGATCATGTACCAGACTTGCGCTTGAGTCCTGCAAAGATTACTCGGATGGCTGAGCTGCAAAACGTCATCCGTGTCAATTCCGAGTGAGATGCCAAATGGGAATCTTTCTAAGGTATGACAAGCAGTTTCGACAGTAGCATCACATCTCGGACAACCTGTAGAAGTCAGCTGCACTCCGCGGCGAAGAAGTTGCTCTTGAGATGTTAGCCTATCCAACAAAAAAATATTAACTTTGCGCGGGAGCCATTTAGTCCAAGGAGCATTGATCATCGATCCTGGGTACTCTAACCGTTGCATGTCCACCTCCGCAGATAAAGAAGCCACCGAGAAAACACCAGAAGGATCTAACAGAGTATCCCAAGAATCAAAAGTACCTGCATTTAATTTGACAGGTTGAATGTAGGACAGAAGCTGACACAACTCTCCCTCTTCTCTACCCCTCGGCCACCTTCTCCACCTAGGTCTCTAGCTCCACGAACCATTTTCCCACTCCCCCCTATATATCCGCCACCTTACACTCAAGATTTTCCTCCAACCTTGCTAAACGAGGAAACCTTGATTCTAATGGAGATGTTGCCACCCAAATGTCTTTCCAGAAAAGAATTTGACTCCCATCCCCTACCTTCCTTCTAAAAGACTTTGAAAAAATAGTGCCGGACTCATCTAGTTCCTTCCCAATTTTTATGACATCGTTCCAGATACCCTTACTAAACCCTCCTTCCTGAACTACTAGGCCTCCTTCCTCTCCATATAAATTTTTTATTACACGGACCCAAAGGGCATCCGACTCCATCTTAAACCGCCACCATCACTTTCCTAGTAACGCTCTATTTTTTGCCCAGAGACTTCCCACTCCTAAGCCCCCAACTTCTTTTGGACTCAACTCACAATCCCACTGTATCCACGAAATTCCCTTTCCCTCTCTGATCCCACTCCAGAAGAATTTATTTCTGATACTCTCAAGAGTTTTTATAACTCTCACAGGGGCACGAAACACTGAGAAGAAATATAAGGGCAGTGATCCCAGAAATGATTTCAACAGGGTGAGGCGTCCTCCGATAGAAAGATTTTTTTGCTTCCAAGAAGATAGACGAGATTTTACCTTGTCCATCACCGACGACAAAGACTCAATTCTAGACATATCCAGACCAACCGGCAGACCCAAGTACTGAAAAGGCATATGACCCGATTGGCAACCCATTAAGGTGGCTAGAGAAGATACCTCCATTGGGGACACTCCTACTCCATATAACCTGCTTTTTGACAGATTTAGCTTGAGACCAGAAACCCTCTCGAAGCATCTTAAAATTCTGAGTAAGTTAGCAGCATTTGATTTTCCCCAATCCCCGAAGAAAATTGCATCATCCGCATATTGAAGGTGGGAAATTTGAAGACTTTCAGTTCCCAGAACAATTCCTTTGAAAAGCTGATTTGAAGAGGCCTCTTCCATCATTATGTTTAAAGCTTCAGCAGCCAGAAGGAAAAGAAAAGGAGATATGGGGTCCCCTTGTCGTAAACCTTTCTCTATTTTGAATTCTTTTGTCGGTGACCCATTGACTAAAATGGAGACCGAGTTTGATATGAAGCACCCTTTGATCCAGCCTATCCATTTCTCTCCAAAACCCATCTGATGCATGGTGGAAAACAAGAATTCCCAGTTGATACTATCAAAAGCTTTTTCGAAATCAACCTTGAAAATGAAAGACCTTTTCTTTCTTGCCTTCACATAACTGATTATCTCATTTGCGACAACCACACCATCTAGAATCTGCCTGTTTTTTATGAATCCCGATTGCACGTCACCTACTACTTTTGGGATCACACACTTTAGTCTTTCAGGTAGGATTTTGGCAATTACTTTGTAATGACAGCCCACCAGACTTACTGGACGGAACTCATTCAACCCCATTGGAGAGTTTACCTTTGGAATTAGAGCCACGAATGAAGCATTGCAGCCCGGTCCAATTCTGCTTGTTGCCTCGAATTGTTTTACCGCCTTTATAAAGTCTCCTCCCACCACATCCCAATGAGCTTTCAAAAAGTTGAACGAGATCCCATCCGGTCCCGGGGCCTTCCCTCCACCACAATTCCAAACTGCTTTTTTTTATTTCTGCATCTAAAATTGGAAGTTCCAAAAAATGTTGATCGAACGTTGTCAATTTCTTAAATCTTGAGCTTGTGAAAATGGGCCTTGAAGTTTCCTGTTATGAGTAGATTTGTTTGAAAAATGTGTAAACTGTCTCTTTGATAAGCGTCGGATCTTCGGTCCAGGAACCATCGACATACAGCCCTCTAATGGGGTTAACTCTTTCTCTCTTCTTAATCGCCACATGAAACATCCGAGAGTTTTCATCACCTTCTATGGCCCATTTAATTCTTGACCGTTGATGAAACATTACTGCTAGCATCTTTTCTGCATTAATGAGCTTTGCTTGGCAATCTAACCTCAAACTACTTTCCTCCTCTGTCAAGATGCGAGAGTCCACCAACTTGTCCCAATCTTCCTTTTGGATTCTGAGGACCTTAGCTTGGTCTTCCAGTCCTCCAAAATTCTGGTTCCTCCATGTTTTGATTGCAGATTTCAGCCCCTTTATTTTTTCTTTAAGGATAAAATCTGGCTTCCCTTCAACTGAGAGTTCTAACCAGACTTTGGACGCTGCTATTCCAAAACCAGCTTGATTTAGCCACACGTCAAAAATCCTGAAAGGTTTCGGACCGAAGTCTAGAACTTAGTAAATTTATATGTAAACAAGTTATCTCGTGATGAAGGTGGGTATTTATAGGAATAAAGTGTTGTAAATTTGTGTCATGCAGAAATTTGAACTACTAAAGAGATTCTAGAAGTACTTGTTATACCATGAGGTTTCATGCATAATCATTTCATGTTTATCATATAATATGAACTTTTTAGTTGATATCACTAAGAATCAGTAGAAGCTCCAAGTTAGTGGAGAAGCTCACAAGAATTGGAAAGAAACTCCAAGTTGGTGGAGAAGCTCACAAGAATAATACTGCCTTCATCGCTAAAAAAAGGTGGTGTGTTTCTCTTTCAAGATCTAATTTATGACTTTGTTTTTCTAACACTTTAATAGATATAGTTAAATATTTTAAATATAAATTATAGATTAATGTTTTTAGATTCTAAATTAATTTTTCTCAAATAATTTAATAAATAAAACAGCATCGAAAGAGAAACCCGCCACTTTTTTATTGTTCATAGCTACGTAATAGAGGATCATCTAATATTGGAAATTCAACCGTAATCAATGATTGAAAGTGTTTTAATTTATTTCAATATTTAGTTGTCTACGTACTGATTATTTTATTTCAACATTTTAAAATCTTTTATCTACATTATCATATTAGTATAAACATTTTATTTTTTTATTAAATTATAATCAAAATGTACAGTATATCCCAGGCCGTAGGTAAGCTAGTCAACTACCACCAGTCATCGCAATGTTTTTAGCTCCCGCTGGGCAGCCTTTAAAGCCCAAAACCCAACAACGGCAATACACAACAACCCTTGAACGGAACTCAACAATTCTTATTCTTCTTCTTCTTCCTCTTCTTCTTCAGCTTGCTTATTCTGATTTAGGGATTCTCGCATCGCACTTCTCCTCGACAACTGATTTCACTTTCCTTCATTTATTTTTTCAAACTTGATTCAACTCATCAATCAATGGCGGACTCGGACTGAACCGAAAAGCAATCTCCGAGACCCAAAAACCAGCGTCGTAAGTCTTGATCCTCAATTCTTCTTTCTTGGTTAGTTGTTCCTCGCTCACCCCTTGCTTGTTCTGTCTTCGGCCCTTTTGGAACCACGAAGCAAAGGGGACGGCCAGGCCTGGCTATCAGAAGGGGCTAAGACAGCCAGTCTCCCCAGCCACAGTTCAGATTTCGAACCCTGCTATTAATCCATAAGAAAGAGTGCACCTGAATATCAGCAAACACCAAAGAAGCTCTCCATGGAATCTGTTGATTGATCCACTCCACTTATTCCTAGCTTTCCAAAGTGACCAAGCCGTAATGTAAACGATGGCTTGCCAAACCTGTGCAACCTTGGCTGGAACTTGAGAGATGAGGGTGTCTTCTAGCACATCTGTAATGTCCGTGAGGCTTCTGACATCCGTAGTGCACCAAGTTGCCACGGTCTTCCAAACTTCATGCACTTGGGGCAGGGGCGTGATGAGTCCCTTTCATGTGGGACCCATATGTGGGGCCCACATGTTTTTACTCTTCTTTCACTATTCTTTTTTCTCTACTTTGTCAAACAAGGTTGGCAGGCGGCGGACGCGTACAAGCGTGAGGCGGTGCATTTGTCAAAAATGGAGGCTGAGCTCAGCCTCCGCACCCCTATAAATAGAGGTGCATTTCAGTTCAAAAAATAGACGGACTCACACAGAAGCCGGAGCCAAAGCAATACATTTGCTTTGAAGAAAAATATTGTGTGAGAGATTTATTTTTGGGAGTGACAAAATAGTGAGATAATTTTTGGGGTGTTTTGGGAAACACTTTAGTGCCACTATTTTGGGTTTATCTCTTTACCTCTAGAATATTTTTCTAGAGAAGTGTATCTCTCTGTAAACCTACTATTTTATTAGTGGAAGAAAAATCTCGGAGTTTGTCCCGTGGACGTAGCCCAACTCAGGGTGAACCACGTAATTTTGCTGGTGTTATTTTTGCTAATTATTTTGCTTCCATCGGTATCCACCCGCTGCGCCCAACAACTGGTATCAGAGCAAGGTCTGGTATAAATATCTACTTATCGTATGCTCTGTGGTTGCCACTAAAGGTGGATCCTCCACATCAGAAAATAAGTTAGATTATTATCACCATTTTTGTTGCTTGGTACCATGGATGCAAAGACAAGCAAGATGATTAGTTTGAATGGCTCAAACTACCACATATGGAGAAGCAAAATGAAGGATCTTCTATATGTGACGAAGATGCACCTGCCGGTGTTTGGTACAACCAAACCGACAGACAAGTCCGATGAAGAATGGGCTTTTGAGCATGAGCAAGTATGTGGTTTTATCCGACAATTTGTCGAAGATAATGTCTATAACCACATATCAATGGAGACGAATGCGCAGACATTATGGGGCAAGCTTGAGGAGCTATATGCTTCCAAAACCGGCAACAACAAATTGTTCTATTTGACAAGATTGCTTCAAGTGAAGTACCGGGAGGGTACATCTATGGCGGATCATTTAAATGATTTGCAAGGTATCGTGGAGCAATTGTCAACGATGGGCATTAAGTTTGACAATGAGGTATTCGCTCTTATAATGTTGGCCTCCCTACCAGAATCTTGGGAGACTTTGAGAATTTCACTTACAAATTCTGCACCAGGCGGTGTAGTAAGTATGGAATTCGTCAAAAGTGGCATACTAAATGAAGAGATGCGACGGAGATCACAAGCATCTTCTTCATCACAGTCGGACCTCCTTGTAGCAGATTCACAGGGGAGAAGTGAGACGAGAGGATCAAAGCCAAGAGATAAGAGTAGAGGAAAGTCAAACAAGTATGCAAACATCGAATGCCATTACTGCAAGAAAACGGGGCATATCCAGAGGTTTTGCCGAAAGCGCAAGAAAGATGAGAAGAAAGGCAAAAGACCGAAAAAGGATGAAAGCAGTGATGATGAAGCGAATGTTGTCGGAGAGTTCAATGTTGTCCATGACGATGATACTATCAATCTTACAACTTATGAAACAAGTTGGGTGATTGATAGTGGTGCTACCATTCATGTCACATCTCGAAAGGAGTTTTTCTCAACCTACACACCAGGAAACTACGGTGTTGTAAGAATGGGAAATGATGGTTTCTCACAAGTTGCAGGCAAAGGAGATGTTTCTCTGGAAACCGCAAATGATACACGATTAATCCTGAAGGCTGTCAGGCATGTCCCAGATTTGCGCCTGAATCTGATTTCTACAGGCAAACTTGATGAGGAGGGGTACTGCAACACCTTCTTCAATGGTCAGTGGAAGCTGACTAAAGGATCCATGGTGATGGCCAGAGGATCAAAGAACTCGAAGTTGTACACACTGCATGCAAAGCTCTCCCAGGATGTTATAAATGCAGTTGATGATGGTATAGTAGAGTTGTGGCATAAACGGCTCGGTCATATGAGTGAGAAAAGCATGACCAGTCTAGCCAAAAAGAAGATACTACCTGGATTGGATCAGGTCCATTTGAAGAAATGTGTTGATTGTCTGGCAGGGAGGTAAAACAGAGTTGCTTTCAAGAGTTCTCAACCTTCCAGAATGAAGAATGTATTAGATCTGATTCATTCAGACCTTTGCGGGCCAATGCCGAAGTCACTTGGTGGTTCTCGATACTTTGTGACATTCATTGATGATCATTCTCGGAAGACGTGGGTATATACTCTAAAATCTAAAGATCAGGTGTTAGAAATTTTCAAGCAATTTCTTACTCTGGTTGAGAGGCAAACCGGCAAGAAGATGAAGTGCATTCGAACAGACAATGGTGGGGAGTACATTGGACCATTTGATGCTTTCTGCAAAGAGCATGGTATTCGACATCAGACAACGCCTCCGAAGACACCGCAGTTGAATGGTATTGCTGAAAGGATGAATAGAACTTTGATGGAGAGAGTAAGAAGTTTACTCTCACATGCAAAGTTACCTCAGTATTTTTGGGGAGAAGCATTATTGGTAGCGGCTCACGTGTTGAACCTGTCACCATGTGTTCCACTACAGTTTGATGTTCCTGAGAAAGTATGGTCAGGAAAAGATGTTTCTTACAACCATCTGCGGGTATTTGGCTGCAAAGCCTACGTGCACATCCCAAAGGATGAAAGGGCTAAGCTTGATGTCAAGACACGAGAATGCGTGTTTGTCGGCTATGGTCAAGATCAATTTGGCTATAGATTTTATGATCCAGTCAAGAAGAGGCTTGTTAGAAGCCGCGCTGCTGTGTTTGTTGAAGATCAAACTATCGAGGATATTGGGAAAGCTGAAAGGAATGCTTCAGAATCCGACGATAATCCAACAAGCATAAAGTTTATTCCTCCAACAACAGTACAGAGACAAGTTGGAGATGATGCACTTGATGATGCAGAGGATGGTGAACTTGAAGTTCCCATTGAGAATGAACCAGGTAATGCTGATGATCATGATGTTCATTATCAACCACCAGCACCGGAGGGTTCTCCAGTTCTAAGGAGATCTAATAGAGTTAGACAACGCTCTTCAAGATATCCTGAAGATGAGTACGTCTTATTGACTGACGGGGGAGAACCAGAAAGCTTTGATGAAGCTATGGATGATAAACACAAAGAAAAATGGTATGGAGCCATGCAAGAAGAAATGAGGTCCTTGCATGAGAATAAAACATTTGAGCTGGTGAAGTTGCCAAAAGGTAAAAGGGCTTTGAAGAATAGATGGATATTCAGGATCAAGCCTGAAGAATCCAACTCATCACCGCGGTTCAAAGCCAGGTTAGTTGTCAAGGGTTTCAGCCAAAGGAGAGGTATCGACTTTGATGAGATATTTTCACCTGTTGTGAAAATGACATCTATCCGTATAGTTTTGGGACTAGCTGCAAGTCTCAATCTGGAGATTGAACAGATGGATGTGAAAACTGCCTTCCTACATGGTGACTTGGAAGAAGAAATTTACATGGAGCAACCAGAGGGTTTCGAGGTAAAAGGAAAAGAGGACTATGTTTGCAAGTTGAAGAAGAGCTTGTACGGCTTAAAGCAAGCACCGAGACAGTGGTACAAGAAGTTTGAGTCGGTTATGGGGGAGCAGGGCTACAAGAAGACTACTTCAGACCACTGTGTGTTTGTGCAGAAATTCTAAAATGATGACTTTATAGTCTTATTACTCTATGTAGATGACATGTTGATTGTTGGCCAGAACATTTCCAGGATTAACATCTTGAAGAAGCAGCTGAGTAAGTCTTTCGCCATGAAAGATTTAGGGCCAGCAAAACAGATTCTTGGCATGAAGATCTCAAGAGATAAAGGCGTCAAGAAATTGTGGTTATCTCAAGAAAAGTACATTGAGAAAGTACTTCAGAGGTTTAACATGGACAAAGCTAAAGCGGTTAGTTGTCCTCTTGCTAATCACTTTAGGCTAAGTTCCAAACAATGCCCTTCAACCAATTTGGAGAAGGAAGAAATGGACAGAGTTCCATATGCATCAGCAGTTGGAAGCTTGATGTACGCGATGGTATGCACGCGGCCAGATATCGCCCACTCAGTCGGTGTAGTGAGCAGGTTTCTTTCAAATCCTGGAAAGGAACATTGGATTGCAGTAAAATGGATTTTCAGGTATCTCCGGGGCACTTCTAAATTGTGCTTATGCTTTGGAGATACAAAACCTGTGTTAGTTGGCTACACAGATGCAGATATGGCTGGCGATGTTGACTCGAGAAAATCAACATCAGGTTACCTGATTACATTTGCAGGGGGAGCTGTATCATGGCAATCCAAATTACAGAAATGTGTTGCTCTTTCTACAACTGAGGCGGAGTTCATTGCAGCAACGGAAGCTTGTAAAGAGTTGTTATGGATGAAGAAGTTTTTACAAGAACTTGGCTTCCAACAAGAGAAATATCAGTTATTCTGCGATAGTCAAAGCGCAATTCACCTTGGTAAGAATTCCTCTTTTCACTCAAGATCCAAACACATTGATGTGAGATATCATTGGATAAGGGATGCATTAGAGATGAAGCTATTACAGCTTGAAAAGATCCATACAGATGAAAATGGATCAGATATGTTGACAAAGATTTTACCAAGGGGAAAGTTCGAATACTGTCGATTTGAAGCAGGAATGACTGAACCTCCCACATGATGCGGGAGGGGGAGATTTGATGAGTCCCTTTCATGTGGGACCCATATGTGGGGCCCACATGTTTTTACTCTTCTTTCACTATTCTTTTTTCTCTACTTTGTCAAACAAGGTTGGCAGGCGGCGGACGCGTACAAGCGTGAGGCGGTGCATTTGTCAAAAATGGAGGCTGAGCTCAGCCTCCGCACCCCTATAAATAGAGGTGCATTTCAGTTCAAAAAATAGACGGACTCACACAGAAGCCGGAGCCAAAGCAATACATTTGCTTTGAAGAAAAATATTGTGTGAGAGATTTATTTTTGGGAGTGACAAAATAGTGAGATAATTTTTGGGGTGTTTTGGGAAACACTTTAGTGCCACTATTTTGGGTTTATCTCTTTACCTCTAGAATATTTTTCTAGAGAAGTGTATCTCTCTGTAAACCTACTATTTTATTAGTGGAAGAAAAATCTCGGAGTTTGTCCCGTGGACGTAGCCCAACTCAGGGTGAACCACGTAATTTTGCTGGTGTTATTTTTGCTAATTATTTTGCATCCATCGGTATCCACCCGCTGCGCCCAACAGGGCGGATCCAGGAAATGTTGTGAGGGGCATAAGTAATAAGTTAACAAAGAATTTGGGGAGTGGGGACAAAATAAAATATTCACCTGGGGCAAAACGCACATTTTATAAGAATGCATATTCTATTTCCTTTATTTTCCCAAATTTGAGTGGGGACAATTGCCACCACTCACCCCTTAGTAGCTCCGCCCCTGACTTGGGGGCACCGCACCAACGCATGGTTCGACGGCATTTGCGCTCAGTGGGCAAAGGGTCGAGAGCACCGGGACTCCGCACTTCTGAAGAAGATCGCAGACCGGAATACATCCTCGCGTTGCACGCCAATGTTGGGCACTTTGTTGCACCACCGCATCAGTACATCGTGGCGAACTGCAAGGTGAGCTCCAATCTGTTGAGAAAGGCTTCTGACGACATCGTCTGGGCCCAGCTCCCACCTCCAAGAGTCGTTGGTACCCTAATAGGAGTGAACTCCTGCAAAAGACTCATTTTATGTTGAAATTCTCCTTCTGTCCTTCCCCTCACCAGACCCCACCAGCTCCACTCCCAGGACCACCCATCTCCTTCCCACCTAATCTTATCCGCAACCCTACACTCCTGGTGAAGCTCCATGCCGAACAATCTCTTAAATCTAACCTTAATGGGTCTTTCTCCCACCCAAAAGTCTCCCAGAAACTAATATTGTTGCCCGCCCCCACCCTTCTTCTGCAAAGGTTGCGAAACCGAGAACCCAAACCCTCCACCTCCCTATCTGCCCTCCTAATGTATTTCCAAACGCTCCATTCCTTCAACTCCCTACCCATCGGCAGGGACCCCACAACTCCACCATAAATGCTCAACACCACCCTCGACCACAACCTACCTCCGTCTTCACTATGCCGCCTCCACTTTCACTTTTCTAAAGAGCCAATTTTTTTCCCAGAGACTACCCACACACAACCCTATGCTTCACTATCTCCGAATAACTTCTCGATCCTAGCCCATATCAACTTTCAGAAGAATTTATTCCTCACTTTCTCAATTTTCCCCACCACACCAGCTGGGGCGCGAAACACTGAAAAGTGCACAATGATTATGATCAAAGTAGCAGTGAAGATTTGACCGCCGCAAAATAGGTATCTCAGGGATGGGCTTAACATCTATTTCAAATACAATATTATCAATGACATATTGATGCATCGCTTGCCCTTCCATTTCCTCATCATGGCCACCACCTTGTTCTGCAGAAGGATTTGCAAGTGGTGAAAGCGTCGTTCTGGAAAAAACAGAACGATATGTGTCCATGGGTGCTCCATTGGTTGTACAAAATCTCTGAGAGGTGTGTTGCCGGTGGATAGCGAGAATTAACACTATGAATGTGTAGTCTCCAGCCAGTGTTATGATTATTGTTGTTGTGCCAAGTGTACTTTTGAATTCTGGAAAATTCAACATCGGTGAAATCATTGTGCACTATTAGTATTGTTCTGATACTCCTCCACCAAAATTGGAGGTCAACTGGAATGTGTTTGCTATACGCGTGAAAAAATGCGCATCATGTCTGCATATGAATCTGAAAAAAAAAGATCAGGAAAGTGAAAAAACTCCAATTTCACTTTCCTGATCTTTTTCAGATGCATATGCATATGCAGACATGAGGAAACATTGCACATTTTTTCACGCGTATAGTAGACATATTCCGGTTGACCTCTAATTTGGGTGGAGGAGTACCGGAACGGCACCAACAGTGCACAATAATTTCACCGATGTTGAGTTTGCCAGAATTCAGAAGTACACTTGGCACAACAACAACAATCAGAACGCTGGCTAGAGACTATACGTTCATAGTGTTACATAGTGTTAGTCCTGGTTATCCACCGACAGCACACCTCTCAAGGATTTTGTACACCAGTGGAACAGCAATGGGCACTACTCGTTCTGTTTTTTCCAGAACGACGCTTTTACCACCTTGCAAATCCTTCTGCAGAAGAGGGTGGTGGTGGCCATGATGAGCAAATGGATGGGCAAGTGATGCATCAATATGTCATTGACTATATTACATTTGACGGAGATGCTGAGCCCATCCTGAGGTATCTATTTTGCGGCAGCCAAATCTTCACTGCTACTTTGATCATAATTATTGATTGCTTTCTACTAGAAGTCATAATTAGAGAAACACTAGTTAATTTTGTGCATTAAAGCGTGTGAGGCTGCACTTTGGAACACGAGTTTCTTTTAAAGCATTTTACTTCATGAAGATGAATCTGTTTCCGAACGAATAAAATGATGTGGGTGTCTATTTACCACATATGTGGGAAAACACACACCATGAATAATATCAAGTTTACCCTCTTAATAAATTTCTACGGATGGTGTTTTAGTCTTTTAATTTATTAAATTAGTTAGTTGAATTAGTTAATTAGTATTACATTTAGGTAGGTGTTTTTCCACATATGTGGTAAATAAACGGACTCTAAAATGATTGCGAGGTAGTGTTAAGTAGAAAATTTGAAGACCACATGCTCAAATTTCCTCACGTGTGCACTTTTGTAATATTCTTGCTTCATTCCCATGCTACTGTCAGTTCTTATAACTGTTCCCGACTTCCCCGAGTTTTCTTAAAGTAGTTTTCTGTCTAGATGTTGAATTAAGGTGTTGTATGTGATTTCCTTTTCTACAAGTTTATCCCTTTTCAAGTAAACAGTCTCATAGTTGTCTCAGAGATGTGATAGTTTTATCTTGGATCTGGGACCTTTCTATAGTTAGTATAAATGCATAGTATATATGACTACAATCTCAATGGGTATTTGGATATGGAAGGAGCATGGTTCACAAGGATCTGAGAGGACTGGTGGGGCTGCTCTCCCAACAGATTCATCTCAGCGTCAACCTGGACTAGCTATTGCAGGGAGTCAAACTGATAGACCACAAAGTGCATTTGGAATTCTCCCAGCTGTTACATTGGTGCCTCTGCAGCCTCCTGTGTGTCGCAATATCTGTTGGTTTGATAAAGAAAGTCTACTTAGTGTACCTTCTGTCGTCAATGAACATCATCATTATGGTTTTTGTTCTCTTTTTTTCTTTTTTGTGCAGGTTCTTCCCGATTCTTCTACAACTTTGTCTCAATTTCTGTATTGCTTGAAGCAGGAGTTTGAGAGCCTCTGTGAGTTCCTTCTCGTAGCAATGCCTATTTTTAATTGACAGATTAATATTATTGTTCGTTACACTGAGATTGGGGCCCACTGCTCTTTCAGTTAGAGGTGAGGTAAATGATCTTAAAGCTGCCTTGGGTTGGGATGGAAACAGGGAATCAACTTCTGCATCAAATTCAGCCACTGCACAAGAAAGATTCCCTACACTTGCATCATTGGTGGAGTTGCTGCTGTCTACCAGACTGCTACCTGTTGAACAAGTTGGAGATCGTGTTAATGTGTGTTTATAACCACTTATTCATCTTTTTCTTCCCATTTTTCTGGTGTGTATTTAAAATAACAGTGAACAGCAGCTACGAGACATGCAATGTTTTCTGCTAAGCAAACTATGTGGGTAAGTTTCAGTTGAACTTGGATAATGCTCAGTTTCTAAGGCATATAATATCATGTTAGATCCACATGAACAATTGTTTGTTTGTGCACATAGCAAAGTGCTTGTTTTGGTACTAGTTTACTTGAAAGAATGGCTAGAATTTAGTCTTGGCTATAGCAGGGGTTACCATCCCCACAATAATGAGAGATCTTGTTGGAAAGGCTAGTGAATTATATGCAAGGTGCACTGTACATGCTCTATTTCATGTTGAAGGCCTGTTTCTTACTCTCTTGGTGGGTGCAAGAATCCCAGTTTTGTAACTTCGAACAATTGCGTTTGAATCGGCAGCAACCTGTGAGACAGCTGTTGGACCAGGGAAATATGACTGAAGCAGCAACTCGAGCAGGCATCCAGTCTAATACATGGATAACAGGGGAACTGTTGCTCAACCTTGGATCACTTTTGCTTGAACTTGGTCGTACAACCTTGACCACGCGGTTGGGACAGGCTCCGGTAAGATTTCCACGTTGCTGCTGTACTATACTGTTTCTTACAAGTGAACAACCTGCCATAAGTTTTTACATGTCTTATTTACAGATTGAAGCTGTGGTTAATGCCGGACCTGCAGTTTCCATTTCCCCAACTGGTCCTAACCCTATTATGGTTCAGGCATGCTCTCTTCATCTTATTAGAAACTTGATCCTGAGAGAACTTTTTCATTTAGTTTTTGCTGATTTTGGTGTTTCTCTAGCCTCTTCCTTTGGAATCAGGAGGCTTTGGTGCCATTCCTGTGATGTCTGAACAGCCCAGCCTTGGCAGTGCATTTCTTCCTAGGCGTATTGATATACAGATAAGAAGAGGTATGCTATTTTGTCATGCCATCAACAAAAAAATTTCTCCCAATTCATGTTATTTTGTTTTTCCTGCTTATGTGCTTATTGATGGTGTTTTCCTCGGATCCTTGAAATGATAATTTGCACATCGATAGCAATGCCGAATACCAATTGAGGGGATGGTGGCGATACCCAGCAGCTAGCCTCCTCTGAACATATGAATACCAATCAAGCAGTGAATGAGTCTCTTTTTGATGGTATACAACCTGAGCTTCCGCCAGTTTCTGAAGTTCCTGTGCAACAACAAAACCCTGAAGGGAAATGCAAGAGATGGTAATGTCAGTTTTCCATTATGTTAAATTTAATCTTCTCACAGATTTGCATTCCGCTGTCAGTTTCTTATGGTCTTAATTTGTTGCTCTGGCTTATTACTGGCTTCTTAAGACATGAATTTATTTAAGTGACTAAGGCGTGTTAGAAAGAACTTGGAATAAGTGCCATCAAGTTTGTTTTTTTGGATGTTTTTTACTTTTTCTTTTCCTTCTAATTTTTGTAAAGCACTCCAGTTGCTTGTCCTAAGTATCTACCCGTGTTCTATTGTAGCATTACATAACAAGCTGTAAGGGTTTACATGTAGCTTATGCGTTAAATTCTTAAGCTGCTTCTATTTATTTCTTAGATAATAGAAGCCTCTATCAATTGTAGGGTCACCTTTAAATCCTAATTCAAGACAACAACAGCCGACAAGGAGTATCAGCATCAATGTACTTACAATTGTAGGGTCACCTTTAAATCCTAATTTGTCGTCTGTTGTTGTCTTGAATTAGGATTTAAAGGTGACCCTACAATTGATAGAGGCTTCTATTATCTAAGAAATAAATAGAAGCAGCTTAAGAATTTAATGCATAAGCTACATGTAAACCCTTACAGCTTGATATGTAATGCTACAATAGAACACGTGTAGATACTAGTATGAATTTAGGACAAGCAACTGGAGTGCTTTACGAAAATTAGAAGGAAAAGAAAAAGAAAAAAACATCCAAAAAGCAAACTTGATGGCACTTATTCCAAGTTCTTTCTATAAAATAATTTCTCAAAATCTTCAAAATCAAAATTTCTCATACACAAAACCTCCCTCCATTTTCCAAAAACACTAACATTTTTATTTAAAATGTGCCACAAAAAAAACACGCCTTAGTCACTTAAATAACATCATGTCTTAAGAAGCCAGTAATAAGCCAGAGCAACAAATTAAGACCATAAGAAACAGACAACGGAATGCAAATCTGCGAGAAGATTAAATTTAACATAATGGAAAACTGACATTACAATCTCTTGCATTCCCTTCAGGGTTTTGTTGTTGCACAGGAACTTCAGAAACTGGCGGAAGCTCAGGTTGTATACCATCAAAAAGAGACTCATTCACTGCTTGATTGGTATTCATATGTTCAGAGGAGGCTAGTTGTTGGGTATCGCCACCATCCTCTTGATTGGTATTCGGCATTGCTATCGATGTGCAAATTATCATTTCAAGGATTCCAGAAAAACACCATAAATAAGCACATAAGAAGGAAAAACAAAATAACATGAATTGGGAGAAAACTTTTTGTTGATGGCATGACAAAATAGCATACCTCTTCTTATCTGTATATCAATACGCCTAGGAAGAAATGCACTGCCAAGGCTGGGCTGTTCAGACATCACAGGAATGGCACCAAAGCCTCCTGATTCCAAAGGAAAAGGCTAGAGAAACACCAAAATTAGCAAAAACTAAATGAAAAAGTTCTCTCAGGATCAAGTTTCTAATAAGATGAAGAGAGCATGCCTGAACCATAATAGGGTTAGGACCAGTTGGGGAAATGGAAACTGCAGGTCCGGCATTAACCACAGCTTCAATCTGTAAATAAGACATGTAAAAACTTATGGCAGGTTGTTCACTTGTAAGAAACAGTATGGTACAGCAGCAACGTGGAAATCTTACCGGAGCCTGTCCCAACCGTGTTGTCAAGGTTGTACGACCAAGTTCAAGCAAAAGTGATCCAAGGTTGAGCAGCAGTTCCCCTGTTATCCATGTATTGGACTGGATGCCTGCTCGAGTTGCTGCTTCAGTCATATTTCCCTGGTCCAACAGCTGTCTTGCAGGTTGCTGCCGATTCAAACGCAATTGTTCGAAGTTACAAAACTGGGATTCTTGCACCCACCAAGAGAGTAAGAAACAGGCCTTCAACATGAAATAGAGCATGTACAGTGCACCTTGCATATAACTCACTAGCCTTTCCAACAAGATCTCTCATTATTGTGGGGATGGTAACCCCTGCTATAGCCAAGATTAAATTCTAGCCATTCTTTCAAGTAAACTAGTACCAAAACAAGCACTTTGCTATGTGCACAAACAAAAAATTGTTCATGAGGATCTAACACAATATTATATGCCTTAGAAACTGAGCATTATCCAAGTTAAACTGAAACTAACCCACATAGTTTGCTTAGCAGAAAACATTGCATGTCTCGTAGCTGCTGTTCACTGTTATTTTAAATACACACCAGAAAAATGGGAAGAAAAAGATGAATATGTGGTTATAAACACACATTAACACGATCTCCAACTTGTTCAACAGGTAGCAGTCTGGTAGACAGCAACAACTCCACCAATGATGCAAGTGTAGGGAAACTTTCTTTTGCAGTGGCTGAATTTGATGCAGAAGTTGATTCTCTGTTTCCATCCCTACTCAAGGCTGCTTGAAGATCATTTACCTCACCTCTAACTGAAAGAGCAGTGGGCCCCAATCTCAGTGTAACGAACAATAATATTAATCTGTCAAATAAAAATAGGCATTGCTACGAGCAGTGGGCCCCAATCCTAATTTTCGGCTGTTGTTGTCTTGAATTAGGATTTAAAGGTGACCCTACAATTGATAGAGGCTTCTATTATCTAAGAAATAAATAGAAGCAGCTTAAGAATTTAACGCATAAGCTACATGTAAACCCTTACAGCTTGTTATGTAATGCTACAATAGAACACGGGTAGATACTGGTATGAATTTAGGACAAGCAACTGGAGTGCTTTACGAAAATTAGAAGGAAAAGAAAAAGTAAAAAACATCCAAAAAACAAACTTGATGGCACTTATTCCAAGTTCTTTCTATAAAATAATTTCTCATAATCTTCAAAATCAAAGTTTCTCATACACAAAATCTCTGTAAGTACATTGATGAAGTTTGGCTCGGTTAGGCTCGGTTAGGCTCGGGCTCGGCTCGGCTTGAATTTAATAGACTCGGGCTCGACTTTGCTCGTTTGTTAGCCTCCTGTAGGCTCGCGGGCCTCATTGAGCAGAACCTTTGAGGCTAGAGCTCGGCTCGAACGGCCTCTGTTCGTTTCTCAGCCCTTGGTAGAATAGGTCCCTGCCACAGTAGATATCTGAGTTCGATTCCCAAGCTTGATTGTCCCTTTCTAAGGCTTGTTTATTTAACAAAATTAGAAATTTACCCCTAACCATTCCCAAATTCAGCAAGCTCGTCTCTTCAGGATTTCATCTAATTCATACTACTACCTCCGTCCCTAAATAATTTTACTTTTTTTTGTTGTTTTACAGTATTTAGTCTTTTTGATTTTTTCATGAATGTTTAAACATTTAAAATTAATAATTTATATGCATATCATAATTATTGGGGACGAGAAGGAATATAATATAATCAAATCAAAGAAAACTTAAGGGAAATTAATAAAAACCCCCATTTAGGTTTGGTCTAATCTTTAGTTTGCCCCAGACATATTCGGTATTCTCGAAAACCTCCCCTGAGATTTGATGAAATATACAAAAACACCCATAGATCTCAACCCCATTTATTTTTCCGTTAGATTTTATTTTTTGGTTTAATTACAAAAAATGAATCCTGAGTTTTTAACCCTACAATTTTAACCCTAACTTATTTAATTTACATTTTCACCTAACCCACCTCCCAACTCCACCATGGTTCCTGCAACAGCTCAATCCACAACAAATTTAAGCACAATTCAAAGGCCATCCAAAATAATTTCCATTACAACATGAAGCACTAAATCAATCACACAAAAGATACACAGATAACAAGAAACTTTCTATATGAAAAAACAATAACATTAGTTCTAACATTTTCATGAAATCTCGACGAAGCAAGAATTAGTCTATATCGGTTCCTACGTCGTAGAAGATCTTTTTGCAAAGATTCTTCTCGCTGGCAAAAGAGAGCCTAACACGGATTTTGAAGCGCGAATCGAGCTCCTGGATGTCTTCGATTGTCAATTGCTCGATGCCCAATTGTTGGGAGCTCGAGTCTATAGTGGATCTCTTGATGTTGCCATAGACTTGGATGCATTCACGCAAGTACCTTGTGGAGATCATATCCTCGCAAAGATTGCTTGCAAATCCAAGATCTTCAAGGGACAACGTTGAAGGGTCGATCAGCGGTGGGCTAGGTGGTGGCAACCAGAGAGAATTATATCTGCGCGACTGTGGAATATTGACAGTTGATGATGCATATCCTAAATCACGCAAGGGAAAATGCTGCAGGCGATTGAGATCTTGGGGAGAGGAAACGGACCGCTGCAAGGAGGAAGTCAGAGGAAGTCAACATAGTAGTTCTGGTCATGAAAGTGGATGAGTAATGGTGCCATGGTGGTGCCATTCTCCAATGGAGGTTTTTGGTCTCTAGATATGATGTGTTTTCTTATTGATTAAGAAGCACATTTGAAAATCTTTTTTTCTTGTCTAGAAAGATGATGATAAAATTGGTCAACACTCCATCTTGAATCTAAGAAATGGTTCCAATAAAAGTGAAGTTTTGTCAATAGAAGGAAGATAGATCCAACACCTCTTTCTTCAAGAGAAAACAACCTTGGATTTAACAAACTTGATCAAAACCCTTGAACAAGAGTTGGGTGGAAAATTGTAGTAGAAATGAAGAGAATTTTCTCTCAAATTTGCAAAGTGAATTTCATATATGATTGTGTGCTGAAGTGTAAAACAACCCCTATTTATAGGTATGGAAAATAACCTAGGGTATGAATAAAATAAAAGAAAATTACAAATAAAGGTTATGAAAAATTAATTCCATACTAAGTGTCCAATTTATTTGTAGCATTAGTTATCCTATTCAAGTGTTCAATCGATGCTTGTAGCCTTTGGAGATGAAAGGTGTAGAAGTGTATGGTGAAATTGTCATTTTTCCTCCAACTTCTTTCATCTTATCACTGAGTCCTTAAGGCTTTCAAGGTGTTTTGCTCTTCTTGGGCCCAAATGATGACGAAGAAGATTTGGGACGCTCCTTTAGGCTTGCTTTTTGGGTTTAACACTTCTCCATATTTTTCCTCCAACTTTTTTTTATTTTGACACTTAGGTCTTCAACTGTGGAGAAGCTAACATTTAGGTCCATAGGTGGATTCACATCAAGATATGCATTAAGTGTTGGCGTTTGGTTGATTAACACAACTCAATTCTTAATGTTAGAATTTTTTATCTTTTTTCTCAATTTTTATTATTACTCGTACGGCTAGGGAGTAGATTCATGAAAACTTTGCATGTTTTGGAATCAAATATCGTAGCAGGTCAATGAATAATTTTGGAAGGAAAAGTATATTGGGTTTGTAGAGTTTATTACCGTAATGGTGGTTATCTAAGTGTTGGTAATGGATCATGGCTCCGAAAAAGAAAAAAATGGCTTGATTGCGTTTAGGCAACGGAGGGCAAAATGAGGTGAGGAAGATGGTAAAAATGATAGTGGAAGTGGAGTTGAGGGTCAATTTGTGAGTCTAAAAATATTTGGCAGATTTACCTGTAATTTATCTTAAAAAAAGAAATCACTAACGATGGTCAACTAAAGGGAAATTTTTGTATATTTTATGAAGAGTTGCTTTACGGTGCGCTTATGCGCACCGTATGCGCACCTCATGTTCCAGTTTTTTTTTTTGTACAAAATGATGCATTTTAGAAAAAATCATGATACATTAGTATGAGTGGTGTGATGCATTGTAGGAAAATTAATGATACAACATTCGAAAAAAATGATACTTGTACAAAAGTCAGTGATGCACTGTACGAAATTAATGATGATTGATGCATTGATGTACTAGTAAAAAATAGTGATGCTCCCTAGAAAATTAATGATACAGCATTGAAAAAAATGATACGTGTACTTGATGATGCTCGTAGTGAAAAAAAATGATACTCGGTAACGGACTCCGAAAAAATCATCAAAACATATGACATATGGGTCTTGTTCTATTCGTCTTATTTTTTTCTTTTCACTCGACTAATTATTTGTAATTTTTTATTATAAAAAAAAGATACATTTTTTAAAAGAATGAAAAAATAAAAAATGGCAAACAAGTAAATAAAAGTAAAAGTAAAGCACATGAGATGCGCCACTTTAGAGTGGCGCATCCTAACTTCTTAGTTTTATGAAATATCAGCGGAAGTGTTCAAAAGTACTGAAAATGCGGGGGTAAACTAAAGATTGGTGGGGCGGGGGGGAGGGCGTTGTTTGTTTCCCAAAACACTTAAACGGCATGCATTATTAGCTTTCTTAGAAATTTTTAGATATCCACGTGTCATTTATCCATTGTACACTTTTATTGGAAAAAGGTCCAATTTTACCCTTCACGTTTGGTCGATGGATCCTTTTTACCACTACTTCAAAGATAGGGTCCTTAGTTACCACTGACGTTATACTTGTGGGTCCCTTTTTGCCATTGCCGTTAAATTAATTACACATTAAACCCAAAAATTTCTAAAAATTGACAAATTCGCCCACATTCTACAGTTTCATCCATTTTCACTCACTGATTTACCACGCACCACGCCACCATCCTGCATATGTCCTCCATCGTCTTCCGCCCCTAAATCCACCACCTCACTCACACAAAACTCATGACCCTGCACCTCGATCATCATGAGAGCTCCCTAATTCAACGATTCGCTCACTGATTAAATTTTCTAGCAGTCGGCTAAGAGAGTCGATGAAATACTCGGCGACTTTTCCAATGACACGGGCAGTGTTGCCCCTACATGTCCTCGATCTACGAACTGATGATGGTGAGATTGTCATGTTGAACGGACTCTGCACATGTGAGGAGCGTGTGAACAAGCCAAATTTCAGAATCTTCGGCGGCCTCTTCTTCTGTCACCAAGTTGAACGGGCTCCGGAGACACGCGATTAGTGATTGCGCTGATGGAAATGGTAGTCGAAGAGCAAGAGAGGTGGCTTAGATTGTAACTTTTACAAATTTATGGTTAATTTTTTCGTTTTTAAAAGTTTGGGGGTCAATTTGAGCATGAAGATGTACTGCGTATCGAAATATTCCAAGAATATTCCCTCGGTTAACGGCGTAATGGTAAAAAGGGTCCAAAATGTTAAACTAGATGGCAAAAAGGGTCCAAAGATAAAGTGTTGATGGCAAAGAAGGACCCTATCTTTGAAGTAGTGATAAAAAGGGTCTATCGACCAAACGTGGAGGGTAAAATCGGACATTTTCCCACTTTTATTTAATGTTGTCCCTTCTAATTTTCCATAGATTCTAATTTCTCGTGCCTTTCCCATCTAGGTTGTACATGACCTATCTTCTCAGTCCTAGATATGTGAGATTGCGTAAATCAATAAAGAAATACTAAAGATCTTCTTCTTAAATTTATTTATTCTCTCTCTTCCTCTCTTGATATCAGGTATCAGGTGCAAATTATTCACTCAATTATGTTCAAAAGTGCTGATTAGCGATCCATCTTTGCAAACTAATTACTGATCTTATATTAGTAATCGCAAATTAAAGACTCTTGACTTTAAAAGTTGTAAACAAATTACTCTAGCCGCCAACGGAGGGAATATGCCATGAACAATTGGGCATATTCTATTTTCTTTTTCAAAACGACACCACCTAAATAAAACAGAGAATCTTTGGTGGTTCATGTTCAAAGTTGTTATTGGCTTCGCGCGAAAGTTTTGAAGGCTGTGAAACATATAGAAGATTGAAGGTGTTGAGCTCGACACTGTTTGATGTTAAGGATGGGTTGGGATTGAGTTTGAGTGGGCCCCACGTGACACGTCACAATTGACTGGGTCATCCTATCATAACAGTGCACCAACGGCGTACAATACGGTCGTTAATCTGAACTTTTAGACATAGTCGAGTGAGTAATTTGCTCTCGGAACCTTGAGATTATGTAATCTTCTTCTAGATATTATTGTAGAGATCATTTTTTATCTTTCCTCCTCTCTTTATTTTCCTTCTCTAGCCTCTCTTCACCACAGCTTCTGTCATTTCTTTTCTCATACTTCAATTCTCCTTTTTGTTTTGTGCTTTCTAATTTTGTTTCTTATTTTTGCAAGTTTAGATGGTTCTACTTCCACCATGAAGCTTCTATTCATCCTTCTGGTTATAGTCCTTATGGGTCCCTTATCTGGTGCGGAACGCGGAATGCCGGTGATGAAGAATTTTTTATTGACGTCGTTGGTGAAGAAATCCGGATCCTGAACTTGGTGCTTATCACTTCCATTGCAGCCGATATTTTTGTTTCGTTCTTCTTTTTTGATTTTTTTAATGATTTTATGCTTTGGACTTTGGTAGGTTCATATTATGCGATGTTACTATCTTATAGCCTTAAGCTATCTAATTTCTAGACTTGTTTATGCTCATTTCAGGCTAAGAAATCATTCCAGGCTTTCTCTATGTTTAGGTTGTTATCGGCATTAACCGCCTAAAATTGCAATGAAATCATTCCCCTTCAAAAACAGGGTCAAATACTGTCACGACCACCCCGCCCGGTTGCGGAGGCGGAGCCGGCCGTGACGTCGGAAACGGAAACTACGGCGGAAAGCGCGATAACTGAGCATTTTGCTCAAATAACAGAATAGTCGAACATGACTTGCAACCTACAAAACGCATACATGGCAAGTATACAAAATATCTCAACCACATTCAATCACGCAATTCATGGAATACCAAACATTTCTCATAGCAACAAAACACAAAAGCACAGTATAGGCAAGTCGGGGCTCCGCCCTCGACTCAGAAAACAAACAAAACTGGAATATATCCCAGATTATACATCATATACAAACTCATGATCTGATATACATGCATGCAGCTACAGCTACAGAGTCAATAAAACAAAATCCTATAAATACCTAAGTGCGGAATCAGAAGCCTCTCGCTCAAAGGATTCCCGCACGTGGTACTGCTGTTGCTACAGAAACCCAAAATGACAGGAAGCACCGCGGATCTTTACTCCGCTGGTTGCTTGCCAGGACGGCCAGAAAGGTGGTAAACAAATAAAGGGTGAGTCCTCGGAAGGACCCCGTAAGGGTTGAGGTAATATACAGTTTGCTCAAGCAGTAGTGAACAGAACCTGCAAAACAGAACATCACAAACATATATATATATATACAAAACAAGGTGAGCCGAAATCCCATCACATGCGGTCCAACCGCAAACCCTTATAATATCACAAATTGACAGCCCTCTTCAAGAGGTCAGAAATATACAGAAGCACGGTACCGGCTGGGGTCGCGATCCCCAAACTGTCGTAGGGTCACAGAAGTATATCGGCACCCCCAGTGCGGATATACATAGAATGTCGGCACCCTCCAATGCGGACATAACCAAACCAAACCACATAGCACCCGAGGTCTCAAAGACCATCTCGGGTCTCGTCACAGAGCAGAACAAATAATATAAGCATAAACAAAATATCGGCACCTAGTGCGGATATACAGAACAGAACATGAACCCGTAGCCTCCAAGACCATCCGGCCTTGAAACAGAACAAAAGTGCATCTTACCATGTGACGGGTCTCGGGGTCACCGAACCACCGTCCTCACCCGAAACCCGCCTCAACCAAATCCGATATACATGCAAATACTCCCAGAATGCATAACGAGAGAAGTTGAGCCCTTACCTTAGAAAAGCTGCCCCGCAGTGCAACTCCCGGAAAATCCCGACTCCCGGCCCGAAAAGTAAAACTTGACTTTTAAGGTCCCACACAACTCAACCAATGCAGAAACAAGCTGAATAACCACAACCCAATTAGAACTCATCAAATTAGACCTCCAGAACCAAACCCGCACATTCCCGCAAAAATTCACAGAAAGCTCGGTTTTACGAACCGAGCTAGAACATTGTTATTCATACATCCACAAACATATTCCAACTTTTAAACCCCACCTTCCAGATACTTTACCCGTAATCCCGCATAAAGGTAACTTTTTCTCCCGTTATCCGAAAACGATGTTTCAAACACCGTCACGCACCTAATTCCATCCACGATGCCAAATTACTATCCAAATCAACCTAAACACTACACCAACATAACTAAAGTTTCACTTTAAGTTTCAGCCCTTCACCAACTTTTCACCATACTTCCAAATCAATCCATTCAAGGTTCTAATCACTCACTTTAACCACCAATTACACTTCATAAGCAAGAATACTAATCAATTTCACCTTAATCAACCAAAAATCAAACATAAACCCTAACCAAAGTTTCGGCCATTTAGGGGTTTCTTACCCAACTTGTTTCCCATCAAATTGAAACCATAGATAGTCTTAGAATCATGCTAGGAACAACATATCCAAAGCATGATCCAAGAACACAACTCTACATCATTTTAGAAATTCCACCAACATTTCGGCACTTCTAGGATTTTAGCATCCATGGTGTTTTTCTAAAATTAAACCATGATTCTTACTCCTCTCCAACCCAAGAAGAACATACTAGAAGATGGAAGCAAGAAAATCATCACAACTAGTAGCAAGGAGTAACTTCAATTCGGATTCAATCTCTTCTTTTTCAATCCAAACTCATGCTTCAACTTACAAAATCATGGAGAAGAGAAGCTTACCAATAAATTGAACCCAAAACCTTGATGATTCCTTGCCAAAATGAAGAACAAGAAGCTTGAAGGAGAGCTTCAATGGTGGCGGCACTTGGAGGAAGAAGAAGAAGTAGAAATGAATTAATGTCTAATATTCATAAAACTTATCTCTTTTGTTTTTACTTTCCTTCTTTTCTTTTCTTTTTCTCATCTTTAATTGAAGTTAGGACAAGTGTCCCTTATCACTTTCACTTAACCGACTTCAGCTCTTCTTCTTTTCCTATTATTACTATCTTAAGGCCAAATTACATATTAGTCCCCAAACTCTTCCAAAAGTTGCAATTTTAGCCCAACCGCAACTTTCAGACTCCAATTGAAAAGAAAACTGGACCCAACCCTCGGGATATCATAATATTCACAAAACATATTTCAGATGCCAAAATACAAATCCAGAGTGTTCTACCGTGCTCACTGAACCCGAGCAAATCCCGACGTACATGCGGGTCAACCTAAAACAAAATCCCGTCATGCTTAAATTCCGCAAAAATAACCATAAAATCCGTCTTAAAATATAACATAACTTACCCCAAAGCCGTCGGAAGATTTTCATCCCGAGCCCCGGGAGTCACCCGGGACCGAACGTCCTACCCCAAAATATATGTTCCATAAAAAGATCCGGAACGCTCTCACGATTCCAAATATGCAAACGATTTCCCAATCCGAGGTTCCGGGAACGCTACCGAGCCCACTGTACGCCCCGAAACAAGTCCCGGCCCCCGAAAAATATTTTTGGCGAAAATATCCGGGGGACCCACACGACCTCAAAACCCGAAGGATTCCCAGAAATAGTGCTCAGATAAGTCCCGGGAGCCGTTTAACCGCCCAAAACGTGACCCGCAGGCCAAAACCGGAGCCCCGGGTCACCCGGGTCACAACCCGCTCGTGGTGACCGTAACAAATACAACATCAAAAGTGATTGGAGATGTCTAGTTTCCTCACTCAGGTTTGGAACTTGCACCGCCTTTAACTAGAATCGTTGCACGTAATCCCAGAGTGATTCGTCTTTTTGCTGCCTGACTTTGAAGAGAGGTCTGGCGGTCTTTGGTGAGGGCTTGGACCCAATAAAGTGATTGGAGAAGGCGAAGGAGAGTTCTTCAATGGAGTCTAATTGTCTGCCCGTGAGAGTGTTGTACCAAGTGTCTGTGGCTGCAGTCAGTGTTGAACTGAAGGCTTGACACATTGTGATGTCGTCTGCTTTGGCTATCGCCATCACTGAGATATACCTTTGAAGATGAATGATCGGATCTGTGAGCCCTTCATATGAGTCAAGTTTAGGCTGGTGAAACTGTTCTGGCAGAGAGGCTGCCAAAATTCTCTCAGTGAAGGGTTGGGTTTATTGGTGTTCAAGTCTCAGCCTCCTAGAGTAGGGCTCGTTGGCCCGTTCCTCGCGCTTTTCCATCTGCTCCACCTCCCCGCCTGAAAAGCGTGTGGTGCGTTTGTGTGATGAACGTAAGTCTGGCGAGCGACTGTGTCGTTTCTGTTGGGGGGTTTGGGAGCGCGGGCAAACAACAAAAACAATATTTTTCACCGTGACGATTCCACGGTTTTCTCCACTATCAATCTTAATCAACAATTACAAACACCAATTCTCTCAATTCTCAATCCCTCACAAAACTAACATACTCCTCCACCTAGCACGCATAAAACTCTATGCGGCTCTTCAACTTAGCCTACAAGTCCTACGGCTGCCTCACACAACTTAAGTATATATAGGACTTAAACACAAAACCTAATACTAATATAATGCCAAGTCCAACTTGGACTTGGACTACACTAACAAATGTTCACCGTAAAAATAAACCTAAACATGCACAAACTTGGCTTCAAAGCCAATAACAAATCGGACTTATCAAAGTCCAAGCCCAATCAATATAATCAATTGGATTAATTATAATATCAATCCTCCATCTTTCCAACTTCATATAATTTGAGGTAACTCCAACAGTTTCCACACTATTGATCACGTCCCTAAGTGTCTCTACCAAGGTGTTGTGGAGGTTTTGGGCAACCGCATAAGTGATGTCAGCTAAACTTGTTGGATCCAATCCCAGGATCGGCGGGGCACCGACTGCCTGCCGGAGGGGGTCGTTTTATCTCATTCCCATCGTTTGATCAGAAACCAGCAAGTTTCTGTTACTGAAGGGAGGTTGATGGCGATGGTGGGGAGTGCTTTCCCTGGTGGAGTGAGCGGATATGTCATCGACTTGATTCGGACGCTGGTTTTGACCTCCGATCTCACTTTGGTCGTCATTCAGACATTGACTTGCTCGGGTTTGTGCCATGGAGAGAGAATTAGGGACAGCTGTTAGAATTGCAAGGGAATTGATCCTTCCCATAAACGACGCCACTCTAATAACCTTGCTCCGAGGTGGACCAAGATCTTCATGAGTTGTAGATGTGCTCCCTCCAGAAGGTGCTTCTCAACCAGCAAGAAACTTGAGGTGTGGGACCTCAGTGACCAACTCTGACGCTCAAGTCAGTAAGGGCAAGTGAAGGAGAGAGTATATTTGGAGAGAGAATCGTACCTTGCTTGAGATCTGAACTTTCCTTATATAGAGGAGAGGATGAGCGGTTTCTAGGTCTCATGATCGATGGTGGTGGTTATAGTCCACGATCTCTAAGATCGTGGGTGAAGTGGGACACATTGTTGGCGGTTTTCAGATGTGGTGGTCGTGGAGCAACCGCCAGCAATTAGTGCCTTGTTAAAACCCTTCCGTTTCGCTAAGGGGTCTCCGTAAAGGCATGGCTCTCATGCTTCGCAGTGGGATGGTCTCATAGCTGTTTGAGGCTTAGCCATGGGAGGGGAAGGGTACGACATCACGCTCTTAGGCATAACGTGGGTGACTTCGCGGGCTTTCGGCCTTGACACCTGGGTGCTTGGATCGTAGGCCCAATATATGGGCTAGGCCCAGTATATCATGAAATTTTATACGAAAAACTTTAAATACTTCTTTTGTCTCCAATTAATTATACACATTTTTTTTAAAACCGTCTCTAAAAAATTAGACACTTTTTTTAAATGAAAAATTATCTTCTCCAAAAATTTCCAAATAATCTCTGTTTTATCTTAAGTTTTTCAACCTCATTTTTTGTGCAACCTCTAATCAAGGATAATTATGTCAAATTATATAAAATCTTATATTCACCTTAACGTCCACACCTATACAAAGTGTAAAAATAATTAAGAATGGAAGGAGTATATAATATTTCTTAATCCCATTAATTTAAACTTTGAAATAATTTTACGCATTATGTCAAATCTCCAATAATTCCTCTTCTCCCAGCTCCACGGGTTCCACATATATGACATTAACATTCCTCTTCACTGCCTCCTCTATCTGTAAATTCCAGAGAAAAAGGGGGTGAGATTTTGTATGAGTCAGCAAAGCAAGTAACAAACAATATTCACCATCAAGTCTTGCGAAGGTTAATACCATATTAAGAATTCATCATTTATAGCAGTGAGCATAACATGTACTACTTAAAAAGAGTATTGCTTAACAATGATAATTTGGTAATTAATCTTCATAAACTCAACTCTATGTAGTCGAGAAACAAGCAAGTCAAGTACGTCATATTTTACAGTCAAGTTTCACCATGCACCTCTCTAGAGTTAGACCTTAGTCCTCATATCGTAGTCATATCTTATTGCTCAAAGAGTTCCCCAAAATTAAATCTAACTTAAACATGCTTATTTCCTACTTAAGAAACAGTCAAAGTATTAAATATCATTTGCATTACAATGACCAGACCTAGATCACAATCTATCCTCTCTTTCTTGGCTCTTATGTGTGACCTGGTAAAAGCATTTTTCAACAACTTACCTGTCCGGAAAAAGCTGAGACCATAGCTGATGGACAAATGACTTTCAGGTTTTCCAAGTGTTCTCCATGCTTTGCAAAATACTTAACGAGTTCTGTTGCATTTCCTTGTTCCTTGCCAATCTCCACAGTAGCTGTTTCCAATTGCTGGACAAACTTCAAATCTTGTGCCTCCCAATAATCCATCTTGAAACCAGACACTTCCAGGGAAGGAACACGCGTTGTCACCTTGAAAGAAGTTGATTTCAGAAATGAAATGGAAGATGATGAAACACAAGAAAAAGTGAGGGGGAGAAAGAATTAAGAGTTTATGCACCTTGTTCTTGCCGCTTCTTCCCCTCCCTTGAATCTTTGTAGTGAACCGTGCATTAGAAATAAAAGAAATGAGCTAAAAAATAATAGTATGCAGAAAAAGAAAGAAAGAAAGAAAGAAAGAGTTTATGCACCTTGGAGGATGACAAATATATGTTCTTCAATCCAGCCATCATTTTCAGAAGGAATGCAATTGCAGGCACCTCAACATCAATTAAGTAGCATAAATGAATATGGAGGGTCTCTACTCCTTCGAATGAAGGTAGAACATTTTTCTTGCTCAACAGCTTAATTATTATCTGCAAATATGTCAAAAGATAATTTCTCCAATCAAACAACATACTGATGGCAGCAAATGGAGACTTGATTATCCATGTAAAGTTTATAAAGTTCCTGAATCTTAAGTTTACTCAGTTACCAACTCCAGCTACATAAACTACACTAAAAAAAAACACTTTTTTTTTCATAATTGATGTGCAAGAAAAATGCGAGAGAGAGAGAGAGAGGCAGACTTCTTTAGATCACCTCGATTGTTTGGGGAAACAAGCTTAGAGATTTAGCAATCCTCACACTTTCAACAATCAACTCCAAATTAAAATCGCCGAAGTAATCATCAAGGCTTCTTGTAGGGGGCAAGGTGCAACAAACTGTGGCGTTCTTCAATTGTTCAGGCAGGCCAAAGTCAATACACTCTAAAGGATATCCCACCCAGTCCAAACGCTCCATCTTAGGAACATATAGGCGGAGTTCACCAATCCCAGACTTTGGTAACCATGTAAGAAGCAAAGTTCTCAGTTCAAAACACCCCAATACAAGATAGCAAAGGTCCCTAGACTTCAGATTTCTTATCTCCACTCTCTCAAGTGATCCGTTCCAAAGGTGAAGAGATTCCATTCCACTACATTCATACAGACGCAGCCTCTTCAGTTTAGGGAAATCAGGTGTGCTAAAGAGGAAATCAGACTTGCAAGAGATTATAACAGATTTTAAGGTGAGGCTTTCAAGCCTTGAGGATAAGGTACCATCAGGAAGCATGATTCCGGTATTATTCATGGATAAAGCAAGATTCCTAACGCATGCGAAAATAAGTGGTACTTTTATCTTGAAACACGCTCCCTCTCTCAAGACCAGATTGAGGTCAACATGGTCAGGGTCACAATATGCGACGCAACGGCACAAACAAGTGAATACAGGATCATCTTCATCACAGTCTTTCTGAGGGTTGCCTTGATGGTGGAAAGACCATAGTATGCTAATTCGTTGGACATTGGCACCATGTAGAGATCGACGAAAGAAATAAGCAGTCAGAAAACGATCCAACTTAGCCCGATGATGAGTGTCATCACCGGTTGAACTGCTGTTAACCATTGAGAGACTGGGGGCTGAGAAACATAACTGGTTGAATCTCTTGGAGACCAACATCAGCCAACCAAATTCGTCTACGTTAACGAAACTAAGAATGCGGTGAGCTAGAGCATCAGGAAGACGGCTGAACCTGTCATTCCCCCCGTGCTTCATCGCCCTCCATACATTCTCACCAGAAGCCATTTGGTTCAGAAACTCAGAATCTGAAATCAATCATAGAAATCGAAAACCATAATAGATAGAAATTGAAAACAATAATAGATTCGATTCTGGACCAGAAAGAAACAAGGAAAAATATAGTAAGTAAATCGATACCTATTGAACCTCCAGTGCCGCTCGCTGCCGTCAACGGGCAAATTACCTTCCCAGTAGAAGCCATTTGGTTCAGAATCCATTCTGAAACCAAACATAGAAATTGGAAAGCATAATAGATTCCATTCCGGGCCAGAAAGAAACCAGGAAAAAGATAGTAAGTAAATCGATACCTCTGAAACCTCCGGTGCGTCTCGCTCGCATCATCGGCCTCAATGCATTTTCATCAGAAGCCATTTGGTTAAGAAACCCAGAATCTGAAATGAAACATAGAAATTAGAAAGCGTAATAGATTTGATTCCGGGCTAGAAAGAAACAAGGAAAAAGATCGTAAGAAAATCGATACCTTTGAAACCTCGGTGCCGCTCGCTGGCTCGCTAGCGTCAAACCCTAGAACATGACACGTCTTAATTTTAATCCTTTCTACACAAGACAACAGAACCCATTCCTCCCCTCTGTATAGTATAGAGCCCCTAATGCACTTAAGCCATAAAATTTGCAAAAGTCTTAAAAAGCACCAAACACCTAAAAACTTTTCAAGTCATCACAAATTTCATCAATATTACTTATTGATATATATGGCCACCCCATACTATCAGACACAAACGCAAACGCTATATGGCCGCTGGCCCACCACAAAGCAGATCTCGTCATTACGGAGACTCTCTACCAGAAGCGACGCCTGCATAAAGCCGTTAGGCACGAAGCGCCATCGCCTCCCTCAAGCTAACTGCTTACACTATTTCGGCATTAAGTCAAAGGAGAGGGAGTAATTCCCTAATAACTCCGCTTATTATTACACCATTAATACGCCACCATTCCAATTATGGGCACATTTATGGAGATTCTCCAAAGATTTAAGGCGTGTGACGACCTAGCACCACCCTATATATTGGGTGGTGCCCGCCTCAAATAAGGTAATTACTACACACCCACACTTTCCTCCTTTGTCGCACTCGAAAGTATCTCTTGTCTTGTCCTTCGTGCAGGAGCCACTCGACTACCATCTAAGATCCTTGATCGCGGAGATTATCTTTTGGCTATCAATTTGGCGCCGTCTGTGGGAAAGAAAAGCAAGTCATTTTTTCTTTTCTACTTAACGCTTTTTCCTCCTCCGACCATTCTCATGGCGAAGACAAGAAGAACTCACAACAAAGGTGCATGTCGAGGATGCCGCTTCAGCCTCCTCCGATGTACCTCCACCACTCCCTACGATGGGGCAATGGGGACTCAGCAGCCCCACAACTCACGCTTGGTGGCAATCCCGCCACTCCCCTGCCGACACCCCGGTGCAAAGAGCCCCACAACCGCAAGCTACTTTGACGTACTCGCCGAACATCGAAGACCCCAGCAGTCATTGTCGATCCCGGCCGATGGCATTGCTCCAAAGAGCATGCTCAATGAAATGAAGGCTTTCATGGTGCAAACCATCAAGGCGGAAATGCAAGCTGTTCGCCTCCCGCCTCCCAACGACCGGGATGAACAATCCCGTAACCAAAACCAAATCCGCGAACTCGGATGTCGACGATCTTCTTCAAGAATCAACGTGGTCGAGGAATAGGTTAAGACGCTAAACTCGGTCCTCGGCGACATCGAGGTTCTCCTCACTCAACCCTTCACAGAGGGCGTTATTGCCGTCAAGGCCCCGCCACTTTCGAATGCCAGTCATCGAAAGCTACGACGCGACGACGGACCCCGTTGACCATCTGCGACGTTACATCTCCCAAATGGAGATGGCTCGCGCCTCCGACCCCATACTCTGCAAAGCTTTCAGCTCCACCTTGAAAGGGGCCGCTTAACATGGTTCGAACGTTACGAGGCCAGCATTTCAAATGCTTTAAGGACCTCGCCTCGTCGTTCCTCCGCCACTTCATGGGAGCTCGACCTCCCTCAAGACTCCAACACTTGTTAAGAGTGAAGCGGAAAGGGAGGAACCGCTCCGTGATTACATCCGGCGGTTTCAGTGCGAAGCCGCCCAAGTCCAGGTCTCTCCTCGGACATGCGGCTCATGGCCGTCACTCAGAGCCTTCAACGCGAGTCCGTGCTCGCACAATATTAATGAAAACCTGTCACAACGATAGGTGAGTTCATCGATCGGGCAACCCGGTTCATGAACTCCGAAGAGATGAATAGGCCTTACAACAGGCCCCCGCAAACGACCGCAGCAAGAAGTTTGACAAGGGGTCTGCTCCATCGAGGTACCGGCCCTCGAACACCGGTCCGAGGGCCCCGATCACCACCCCGCCCTTCGTGACACCCGCACGAACATTCTTCTCATGTTGGAGAAGCAAAACAAGGTCCCCAAGTGGCCCCACCGATCCAACATAAGACTACGAGGGGTTTGACAAGTACGCCTTTACCACAAGGACCGTGGCCACGACACGGAGGCGTGCTTTCAGCTCCGGAATCTCATTTCGGAGATGCTTGAGCAGGGAAGCTCAAGGAATTCCTCTCCGACTCCTCTTCCTCCCGCAAGGAATTCCTGCAGGACGCAAGAGGGATGACGACAGCGACGACCGCGAAAAATGCGTCGTCGGCACAACAGCCCTCGAGGCCGAACTTGCCACCACCACCACCCGCGGCGTCATTCACATGCTCACGAAATCGGAGGGCGCCTCCTCCAGAAGCGGTATGCAAGAGAAATCTTGCAGATCGATCACCTCGAGGAGAACGCCATCTATCGCCCAATGGAACAAAGGTTGTCGTTCCGCACTCCGACCCACCGCTTATCACAAAGAAGGATCGCGGGTTACGACACCAGGCGAGTCTACATCGACACCGGTGCAAACACCGATGTCATTTTCAGGACATGCTCGATAAACTCGGGATACACATGTCCGTGCGAAGAGCTCCGGCCCTACCTTTGGCATTGGTAGGGACATTGTGCCAACGATAGGGGTCGCCAACCCGCCCTCATGCTGATTGGGGACACAATTTGGCACGGTTGATCGCCATTCCGTCATGACGGAATTCTTGGTCCTCGAAGTCCCCTCCACATACAACGCCATCGTTGGTCGACCCGGCCAGTCGAATTCCACATGAGGTGTGACATCCGTTCTCTCACGGTCACATTTGCGACGCTCGTGGGGATGCAAGCATCTACATTGACCAGCGAACGGCGAGGACGAACTACGTGGCCTCTTTGAGTTCTGCGGTTGGTCCACAAGCCTCAAGCACAACGAGGCACTGCGAACTGACGATGCACCACGCCGATGCCGTGACAGAGGAAATCGACGCTGCTCCAGTGCAAGAAGTTCAAGGTTGGCAAAAACCTTGAGCAAAAGGAGAAGATGGCTCTCATCCACCTCCTCGAAGCAAACCTTGACGTCTTCGCACGAGCTTGAATGATCTGCCGGTGTCGACCCTAGCGTCATCACCCACAAACCGAATGTATTCCCGGACTCAAAACCGTTTAAGCAAAAGAAAAGGGGTATGACCCCTTCTAAGAAGAAATTTGTAAAATAGGAGGTTTCTAAACTCCTCGAAGCTGGAATAATAAAAGAAATTCAGTATTCTGAGTGGCTCGCTAACGTAGTTTTAGCTGACAAAATAAACGGTGAACTCCGTATGTGCGTTGATTTCACGGGCGTCAATAGGCATTGTCCAAAGGACCCTTACCCGTCTGTCATCGACCAGCTCGTGGACGCAACTTCCAAATACAAATACTTGTCGCTCATGGATGCCAAGAGTGGCTACCACCAAATTTACATGGATCCCGAGGACGCCTTCAAAACGGCGTTCATGACCGGTGATGACGTCTATTATTACGTCCGAATGCCTTTGGGCTCAAAACGCTGGAGCCACCTACCAGCGTCTAAGGAACAAGGTCTTTGCCCACCAGATGGGCCGTAACCTTGAAGCGTACGTCGACGATGTCATTGTCAAAAGCATGACATTCGAAGATCACCTTCAAGACCTGGCCGAGACTTTCGAATCGTTCCGGCGGTATAACATGAGGCTCAATCCAGCCAAGTGTTCCTTCTTTGTTGGAGCCGGGAAATTCTGGGCTATATGATCTCCGAAAGGGGATCGACGCCAATCTTAAGAAAATTTCAGCCATCACGGAAATGGCTCCACCAAGGAACATTAAGGAAATCCAAAGAACTTACAGGGAAGAATTGTTGCCTTGGGGCGATTCATTTCCAAGTTGGGAGACAAGTGTAAGCCGTTTTTCGAACAGCTTCGTATGAAGAAAGCGTTCACTTGGACACCGGAATGCCAAGAAGCATTCGAGCAAATCAAGAAACACCTCTCCGATTTGCCAACACTGAAATGTCCGCAACCGGGGGATGAACTCGTCATCTACCTCTCCACTTCAAACAGCACTGTATCCGCAGTGCTCGTTAAGGAGGAAGGCCCGCAACAGTGGCCCGTCTATTACATAAGCCACACGCTACGAGGGGCTGAGATTAATTACCCTCCCCTCCAAAAAACGATCTACGCTTTGATCGTGGCTGCCAGGAAGTTGCGAGCATACTTCCAAGCCCACACAATCATTGTCAGAACGGACTTACCAATCCGAGACATTCTAAACAGACCGGAGCATAGTGGTCGTTTAGCTCGTTAGTGCATCGAACTAGGGAGTATAACATCAAGTTTGAGCCTCGACGAGCAATAAAGGCACAAGCTTTGGCGGATTTCATGGCCGAGCTTTCCATTTACCCCCTCGAGCATGGTCCTTCGAGGGAACCACCACCGGAGTCTGAGCCTCCCGAGTGGGACATGTTCGTGGATGGTTCATCCAAAGGCCGATCGCCCGTGAGGAGGCGTTCATATCGAGGACCCACACGGCATGGAGGCTAGCTTACGAGTAGCTTTCCAGCTTCCGTCACGAACAATGTGGCCGAATACGAGGCGCTCGTAGCAGTCTCAAGACTGCCCTGAAAGCCGGGTTTGCGACGCCTAATCGTGCATGCATGACTCACACTGTCAGAAGCCGTGTTACGGGGACCAATGAATGCAAGGACCCCGTACTCGAGGTACTTGCGCCTTGTCAAACACTTACAAGGGCAGTTCGAGCAGCTAAATATTAATAAGATCCCAAGGGATCAAAACACGTGGTGACAGTGTCTAAGGGGCGGGCGGATGCATCCTCGAAACCTTAGCACAACCCTCCATAAATATAATTCATGCAATCGACGCTAACGCAGCACCTGATCGGAGGGATCCAATCCTTCAAGCACTTCCAAACCGGTGCAATTGATGGCCCACCAGCGTTGCAAAAGAAAATAAGGACGCAGTCCGTCATGTCATCATAGATGGCACGTTATGGCGTAAAGGATATTCTACTCCTTTGCAGCGATGTGTTGGTCCCGACGATTCCAAACTCATCCCGAACGAAGTCCACTCGTGAGCTCATGGAGCACACATTGGCTCCGGCGCGCTAGCACACAAATGCTTGCGCCTCGGTTATTATTGGCCAACTTTGAGGAAAGACGCGCATGATTTGGTACGAACGTGCCATAAATGCCAGCTCAACTCTCGCATCCAACGACAGCCGGCAAACGAAGTGGTTACGGAGACATACCCTATACCCTTCGCGCTGTGGGGCCTCGATTTAATCGGCCCAATGCCTACGGCCAAGGGCCAGTTCAAATTTTGTATAGTGGCTGTCGATTACTTCACTAAGTGGGTCGAGGTCCACCGCCGAGAACATAACAACCGCCAAGGTCATACACTTCCTCTGGCACGACCTCGTGGCGCGGTACGGGGCACCAAGAGCCATAATCACGAGATAATGGGACTCAATTCGCGAGCAAAAGCTTAAGGATTGGGCCACTAAGATGAACATACAAATGCTCTACGCTCCCGTGGCACACCCAGATCAAATGGCCAGGTAGAAGTAACAAATCGCACGATCAAAGAGGGCCTAAAAAGCGCCTCGAAGACAAAAAGAGAAGTGGGTCGAGGCCCTACCCAGCGCCCTCTAGGACTATCGAACAACTACACGGGGACCCACGGAGAAACTCCTTTCTCCTTGGTTTACGGCGTCGATGCCTTACTACCAATCGAAGTCTCAATACCCACAATCCGGACGCTGTATTACGACGCCCCTCACAATGAGAGCGGTCTTCGAGCGCGTTTGGACCTCGTCGAGGAACTCCGCGAGGGTGCTAGACTTAGGCTTATGGCCTTGCGACAAAGGACAAACCTCGATCACAACGCCAAAGTTCGGGCAAAGCAGATCCACGTCGGTGGTATGGTCTTGCTAAAGGCGGAGTTGTCAGGTCGTAATCCTGGCCATGGCACACTTCTGTCCAGCTGGGCCGGGCCTTATGTGGTACACAGTAAAGAAAGAGAGGGTGTATACATGTTAAAGGACCATCAAGGCAAAAAACTCAAAAACGACTACCACGTCAACGACTTGCGGCCTTATTACGTTTAAGTTGTACGCTCTCTTTTCCATACATAGACAAGGGTCTTTAAAGCCTTTGCGTTGTACAAGCAATGTTCATACATCAAATAAAAAGACAACATTCCAAGTCTTCGCATTTTGCAAGCAATATTAACGCATACCAACACTACAACGAGTGCTCATTACTTTATAACGGATGTGCAAAAATGTAATTACAAGCCCCAAAACTAATTGGGGGCATCATCGTTTGGGGTACAACAGGGGCATCCTCTACATGCCCGGGCAGAATATCATAAGGATATCCTACTCCTAATTTCTTCCCCGCCCTACCCCACTCGAACAAAGCCGCTCGGGAGGGCTCCTCGACCTTCATCGCATCAAGGGGATCCAGCCGTGATTCTTCAACCATAGCCTCCACTTGATAGCGGCATCGTAAGAACCCTCAAAGATAACGGACCCTCCATTGCTTGGGCCTCAACCAATTTCTCGGTCAGCGTCTCGAAGAAGTTGCCCACTCGACCAGTCCTCTCTGCGATGGGCTTGACAAACACGCGTGGCTCAAGACTTTCGCCTCGAACAACTTGAGGCCGAGTTGTTTTTCAAGTTGTCCGAAGGCTGAAAGTCCAGCCAAGCCGTTGCTCAAAGACACCGTTGAGATTTCTGGCCAGCTCTTCAACTTGGGCTGCCAAAATTGAGGCCTTCTCCTCTGCCTGAGCAGCCCTCACAGACAGCTCCTCCGCGAGCTTCTCCTTCTCCTCGGCCTTGGCAGCCCTCAAGGACAGCTCCTCGATGAGCTTGTCCTTCTCTCCGGCCTGGGCCTCCATCCGTTGGCACTCCCGAGCACTTGCTCCATCTCGACCGTTAGGTCGTTCTTCGCTTTGCTCGGCAAGGAATAGAGCCTCGAGTTCCTTCCCCTTAGCCGTGGCAGCCTTCGATTCTTGGCCAACGAGGCCCATAGCCCTCGAATGTTGGCCTCTTCCCTCTTCGAGGCAGCCAACTCGGCCTCTTTCTCGGCCAAGGCTTTCTTCAGCTCTCCACTTCCTGAGTCCTTTGCCTTGGCCTCAAGCCTCTTCACGAGGGCTTCAAGCTCCTCGATTTTGGCCACTAGGCCTTGAGCCAGCACAGCCTTCTACAAGTTACGAACACAAAGCGTATAAGTAAAAATGTCCTACAAAAACGCAAATCAGTGGCGCAAGGGGACTTGAGAATTCCGACTTACCTGAACAAGGTCCTGGCAGATGTCCTTCGCGATATCCAAGGGTCTCGTGGCTGTGTGCTTGAGATAGTGCTGGCCACGGGCATTGAGAGCCCTCGGCTACTTTTAGTCTCACCTCTTTGTCCCCAGAGCACCGACTGCCGCGAGTCACCCTCATCACGGGTCCTGTGCCTCCACCGTGGCCGTGCCCTCGCGCCCAAAGGTCTTCCCCGTAACTCCCGCCGGTAGTCCTCGAGCACTGGGGCTCAAGACCGGGTCAATCCCTTTAAGGGTCTTCGGGATCCTCGAAGGCCTCCTCCCAGCATGTTCGGGAACCGCGGCAACCCTTCGAGCGCCAGCCAAGAGCCCCACAGCTCCTCTCGCGCCTCGAATGGAGCTTCTGGGATCGCTCCTCGAGGGCAGGCCCTTTCCTTTGTCTTTCGCAGGCTTGGGGCGCTATCCGAGGACACTTCTACATCCTCCGCCTCGCAAAGTTCAAAAGAAGATAAATATAAAAGAACGGTTTACCAAAACTACAAGGCAAGACAGGGTGTTACCTGTAATACGAAGACGTTTTTCCGAAGATTCGCTCATTAGAGTCCTCGGAAAGCTCTTCGATGGCCACGGGCTGCCACACCGACCGGTTGAGCCTCCGTCACCAGCGCCTTCTCACCAACGGGCTCCACGTCTTTCGAAGGCCCACCGGAGGCTCTCGACACCTTTCTTGGTGGGCTCGGAGGGGCGTACCTCCTCCGCCAACTTCTTGAGGGCTTCCTCAACTCCCCGCTTCTTCGCAAAGAGAGGCCGGGTGCGACATCTTGACCGTAACAATACACGAATACAAGTTAAGACAGAAACTGGAAGACGTAAATCACAAAAACGACAAGAAACACAAAGGCACTTGGGGTTCCTAAAAGCGCCTCGAAGCGCTCAATAAGGTCGCCATCCAACCCTTCCACCCAATTCTTCAGTGGTGTCTACATGGCCCGGCATACGATGGGCCCCGCTAACCCCCACTCTTCGCAGACCACTTCGGCCCGGACTAGCTAGGGTGAAGGGGAACCAACCCTTACACTCCTCGAGCCTCTCCGCATCGCGACCCATTCACAAAGGGCGTCGAGGGCTTTCTTCCTCGCTACCCGCCCACACGCAGGGCTTCACCGACACCTTTACGTTCTTCTCCTTTATGAAGAACGCAGGAAACCCCCAGCTATCCTCCTTCAAAATGAAGAAGAAGTTGCTCTTCCAACTCCCCACGAGCTGGTGGTTTCAGCCAAGACTCCGATCTTCACCATTTTGTTCCCACCTTCACCTCCTGGGGTCGGGTTGATAGAAGGGGTGTCCGACCGCCTCTTCAGCGTATAGAACTCGTAAGAAGGTTTCGGTAGCACCGTCGTCTTCGCCAAGTGGCAGGCCACCACAAATGCGTTTACGGTGGTAAACACATTTGGGGGCTAATTGCCCAGTGGCAAACACCCCATCCTCACACAGCTTGCAACAAATAGGAACAAAGAGGGAGCCTCAATCCGGCTTTGAGTCAAGCCGTAGACCACCATGGTCTGCTCCCTCATGGCCTCGCTGCTCAACTCCAACCCTGCTTTCCTCAACACATCCCCTGGAGAAAGTCCACAAACCACCCCGGTATACACGTGATGGTTCTGGCAGATGTCTGCCATTTTCTTCCCCGACAGACTTGTTCGGGGCCACACCTTCTCGACATCGGGGCCGACGCCGGGCTTGCTTGGATTCTTGGGAGCCATCTACAAAAATAAACAGCAAATTTCAAAACTAAACCCTAGACCCAAGAACCCGTGCGGGGCGCGGCGACGCCTCACTGCGACATCGTCGCGACGAGAAAATAAAATTAAATGGGATACAACTTACTGATTCGTACGGTGGAGACGAGAACGAAAGATTCAACGGCGGGGTTCTTCGAATCTCGCCGGGAAATTCTTCGCTAGTTGCCAAAAATGGAAACTAGATTGCAAAGGAAGCTAAAGCGCAAAAGCAAGGAAAGCAAGATTTCGAAACTGACTTGGTTGGCGTATAAGAAGAGCGCGATGGGAAGTGAAGCGACTTCCCCATAATTACGAACGCAAAAAGCGCAAATTTTGAAAAGCGCTTTTGCCAACCGCCACAATTAGTATTGGGCCAAACTTTTGGGCCTACATTGGGGACAGCTCTTGGGCCTCCCTAATAAAGCTCCAAAACGCCACAATACAACGTGGGCTCAATATCTATTGGCATACTTCCTTCCAAAACGGAGCACAGGGACCCAACCCATCCTCCGTGGGAGGGCATCTTGATATATATGGCCACCATACTGTATTGTCAAATGCAAAGCCATATGGGCCGCGTCCACCACAGCAGATCTCGTCATTACGGAGACCTCTTACCAGAAGGACGCCTGTACAAAGCCGTTAGGCACGAAGCGCTCGCCGCCTCCTCAAGCTAACCGTTACACTATTTCTCGGCATTAAGTCAAAGGAGAGGGAGTAATTCCTAATAACTCCGCTATTATTACACCATTAATACGCCACCATTCCAATTATGGGCACATTTATGGAGATTCTCCAAAGATTTAAGGCCCGTATCGACCTAGCACCACCCTATATATTGGGTGGTGCCCGCCTCAAATAAGGTAATTACTACACACCCACACTTTCCTCCTTTGTCTCGCACTCGAAAGTATCTCTTGTCTTGTCCTTCGTGCACGTGAGCCACTCCGACTACCATCGGAAGATCCTTGATCACGGAGATTATCTTTTGGCTATCACTTATGATCGATGATTTTTCATCTACATAGAATACTTGGAAAAGGGGGAATAGATATGTAATTGTTTAGTTAATTGGGTTTGAGTTTCTAAATTATCTTATAACTGAGTCATTTGAACTAGTGGGTGAAAAATTACTTCGCTCATAATTAACATTGTTGCACAAATTTGGTCAACTTTTTTATTTGATGGAATAAACTGCACGACTTTCCAAATTATTATAAACTAGTGTACATACTCGCCTTCGGCACGGGTTTTGTTATTGTCAATAGTGCTTAAAATTTGGATAATATTTTACGCAGCAATATTAGCTTAAGTATCCGCTTTCGGCATGGGAACATCTATTTAAAATTGTTATTCGATATGATGATATCATGTTTGAGTTTAAAATTACTATAAGACTGACGTATGCAATAAACTTAACGGTAAACTGGGCATCTTGCAACATCAGCTACTAAGACGATTGAAACTTGACCAAAAGAATGAAACTCCATAAATCTTAAAAAGGAGTCGGTCAAATATATTCATGAGTGATGATTAATTAAATTTATGTCATGAAACATATACTCATGCAACCATCTGACATGTGAAATGATAAAAGTGAAAATTTGGGGCTTTAGAAAGCCTCATTTATTTGATCTCGCTATTATGAGCTCGGTAGAAGGTGCCTTTCTAGAGTGAACAACCTCAACACCGAAAATGGAATCGTGTTAGCCAACAGGTAATGCATTCTCTAAGAATATTCCCTAAGAATAATATTAATACAAAAATAGGCACATTTAACACCTTAAAAAACATGCACAAACTTAGAAGGGACAATCCATTACCAGAGTACAGAAACATATCAATAGCTTTATGCCACAAAAACATGCCTCAAAATAACCGTGAATGGAGGAACAATAAAAGCATGGTGCTCTGATGCAATAAAATAACAATAACTAAAATCACTACAACAAAGCTTGGGAGCTTAGAGATATCAAAACAAACCTCCCTCAAATCCCTAAAACAATTACATGATTGTTTTCTGCCAAAGTTAAAAATAATAATTCAGAAAAAAAAAACCTCACATTGCAATGATATCAAAATGCGCCCAAAAGTGAAGAATACATGTCAAACTTGCTGCAATGATTTGGCTTTAACAAATGAAGCATCCAACAATAAGCTAACAACGGGTATAGACTTCCAATTGGACTCCATGTTAGCCAGAGTAACCATTGCATAAGAATTACTTAAAAGTTATCATAACTAAAAGAAGAAGAACCCAAATCCTGATCAATTAAAAATAAAAAACAAACAGAAAATGGCTACGAGCAGGAGAGTCATACCTGTAAAAGGAAGCTCTAAATAGGCCAATCTATCCATTTTGGCTCATTTTCAGGGAGTGGCCTTCAAATGTTGAGAAGAAAACTTTGGTAAGATGTTACACACCCAATGCTTGCGTAAATAAGTGTTAAATTTAAACTATGTGGAGCAAGTGGAGAAGCTGAAGAAAGGAAAAAAATTCAGCAAGAGAAAATACCAGCAATAGATCAGCAAATCATGGAGAAAAAGAGGATGGACAGGGGTCGGATCAGGGTAATGCTCCCTGATGCCAATATTTCTTTTTCTTGCAAATTGCTTGCTTTCATCTAAAATATAAATAGACCAACAGCACCTCAAATAATCAGCTCCTTAAATGGAAAGACATCAAGAGAATAAAGGTGAGAAGAAGATCAGCCATGATAATCGCAGGCTCACCGTTATTGTCACCTATCACTGATGCTCATTTGGAGTCAATTCGCTTCCCGTCGAGCCTATAAATAGGGATTGTTGTGCATCAAACCTATCAATAAAATGATTTGACAATAGAATCCAGAAAAGAAGCTCGAAATTGAGAAAGGAAAACATAGAGCAATTACCAGTAGTGGCTCCTCATTTGTGTCCAATTGCCCGACTCATGCTACAGAGAATTAATCTACAGATTTAAGATCGAGATCTGCAAAATAAAAAGATGTGTAGATATAGCTAGTGAACTTGTTTAATGGCTTCCATCAAACCAACAACCACACGCTTCTTTGTATTTTTTTCTGGGTCCGTAGACATTGGAGATGGAAGCGTATCCTACTTATTCTGCAAGAGTTTGAGTGAGAAATTCAAACAGACAGAACTGACGTTGGAGACTGGAGATCGGGCAAGGGAGAGAGTGGAGAATCGTAGATCGGCGAGGGAGAGCCGGCCTGTAACACCCCCATTTTCATGACCCAAAATTTACGGTAAATTCAAAAAATTTGTCTTAAAAAACGTTTGTAATTATTTTAAGGATGGAGGCAAATTAAAACCTTTTAAAATATCAGAGTAACAAATGGAGGCATTACTAAAAATGCACGAATAACAAAGTCGTTATACAAGCCCCGAAATTAAAAACGCAGCGTAATTTAAAATAAGTCCCACACATAACACAACTAAGCCATGTCGAGGGGCTACAGCGCGTCACCACCCGGAGTCGGCTCCTCCTCATAGTAGTCATATCCCGACTCCTGCTCGGTGTTATCGGGATAGTACTCCTCATAAGTATATTCATCTGAAAAATTTAAGGGGTAAGTATACAGGACCTTCATTAAGGTTCTGATACGTCCTCAAGTAAATAGTATACCAAATAATAAAAACTAAGTGAGATAGATTAAATGATTTAACCCGTACTTACCAGAATGAATTACCTCATACAATCTATCTCAATTACCAAATGCACATGTAAGGTATTATTCTTATTATCAGTACCAAATAAATGCCGTTGGACGAACCTACAGTGAGTGTGTACAACACCCACTTGGGAATGTTCCATGAAGCAGAGCCACTAGGGTTGCCAATGGTCGTCCCAGAAGATACCCATCCGGGGAAGAGCTTCTCGTGATCGCACATTCACAAGTCTGGTCTGCACGCCAGAGAGTGAAGCCAGAGCACTACCTAACGGGTCTGCACGCCCAAAATCTACATGGCCCGGGTCTGCACGCCCGCCATGACACGTTCGGGTCGTCCGTCCCGAACCACTCCACTCCTCACACTAACGGCAGTCAAGTCATGAAGTGTGGTCTGCCCGCCACTCCCTCATGCTCCATTCATCACGCTTAAGCTAGGTCATGAAGTGTAGTCTGCTCGCTACTCCTCATACCTACTCGATAATCACCCAATAGTCATGCATGTTTGGACAAAGCGCCATACCACGCATACTCCGATGAATAACGGCGTCTTAGATTTGCTCGCTACGCTATCAGGTATTGCTCGCCTGACCTTTCAGCCATACAAGCATGCCTGACTTGTTAACCAACTGGAGGCATGCAATGTCCCATAACACCCATAACTCCTTTGGTTAACAACGCCCAAGCCTTATCCGCAGTTTATTATGCAAGTGTCAATCTTCATCCTATCCTACCATGCCACGCTAGGCTAGGTCGTACTTGTTTGGTCGGTTAGCCACGCAAGTACACCTAACCCGTTAACCACTTCAAGTTAGGTGCGTCCCATACCACGCCCAACTTCAAATGTTTAACAAATGCGTCTAGAACTAGTTCCAATCAATCTTTTAAAATCATGTTTCTATCTAAAAACCGAAGTTTTGAAAACTTGTGATGCATGACCTATTAATCTAGTTATTAAATGATGTACCGTGACCTATTTCTTCTACCATTTATTTCTTATTTTTATTAACCGCGTGATGTCATGTAAAACTTGTTTATTGGTTTGTCCTAATTGATTTAACGTCGTCTTAACTCGATGGTTTAAAGTTTGGTTACTCGGTCCTAGTAAGTTACTAGCGAGTACTCCGTTGATTGGCGGCCCTAGCATGATACTACGCGTTTACATACATCCATCAAATATAAATTACAACATTACACATAACTCAAGAATTACACAACATAAAGAATTTAAAGTAATATACTACCCGAGATACCCGCTCGTTAAGTTTTGTTTAGCCGGATATTTAACTTAGAGTTCATTATTTGGTAGCTTATTTACGAGTTCGATAAAAGAACGTTAACGAAAAACCCGTACACTACCCCCTTACTTGAGTGATGACGATAGCGTGGTACAAATCGATACTCAGGTGAAGCTGGAGCGCGGAGTTTAGAACCTAGTAACACAAGATGACGTAATTGTAAGATCCACGAGGAAAAGCAATTATCGGTGCCCAAGAAAGGTGGCAAGGGCAAAATGGTCATTTTAGAGGTTCCTAAATTTCCAAGGGTAACTACGAAGGTTTTGGGCTCAGGTGTGAGGCCCAATAACTATTTGGTGACCACTAGGTGAAAACCACTTTTAAAACTTTCAAAAATACCAATAAGGGTAAAATAGTCATTTCACCGAAATAAGTATTACAAAAATCAAAAGTAAGACCTTGAAAATGTTTAGTACACCAAGATAGAATTTCAGACCAAAAATAGTAATTTTCTACTATCTACATAATTTATTGGAAAATATACAAGAGAAAAACCATTTAAAAGTGGAAAAATATAATTTTATAATGCAAAAATACTAAGTCCAGAACCAAAACAGAAAGAAATCATCATTATAATTACCTAACCAAAATTCATAATTTTATGATTCCAAAACTAATTTTTCCTAAGAATTACTAGTTATTTATACACAATTATTCAAGCCAAACGTACAAAAATCAACAAATAATAAATTTTCTCAACACAAATTATTTTTTTATAACTTCTGTATACTCAGTAACATTTTAAGAGCTAATAATTAAATTTTCAAGATTTTAGGAAAACTATTTAAAAAGATATGAATTTTCCAAGTTTTAAAGCCTAAATAACAATATTTAATGAAAATAATACTTTACAGAAATAATTAATGTTATACAGAAGCATAATTTCACTCTAAATATCAAAGAGGGTACAAACGTAATTTTCCCTGATTTAATAAACTATAACATGAAAGTTATGGATTTTTCAATAATATACAACATATTATAAAAGAAATAAGTTTACAAATATTAAAAAAAAACTAAATTTTTGAAGTAAAGGTTCCTATGTTACAGAGAAATCACATACTCAACATATATAACTTTTCATGATTTAATGACAAGTATATACCCCTAACATAATAGTTTAGTTAACAAATAGTTATTTAATAAAAAGGTGTAGTTAGGGTTAAAATAAAATTATGTTATAAAAGCTTATTTGAAGTAAAAAACTTATCTTTTAAAGCTACAAAAGCATTAACAACCCATCTATAACATAACAAGTCAATTTATAGTACCAAGGTACAATTATGACAATATTACATAGATAAAATAACAAGATTTTAACATAATAGGAAAATACAATCAAAATTCTAAAATAAATACAATACAGCTTCAAAACGTGTAAAATAAAGTTTTATAATTACCTAAAACGTATAAAAGACTTGCAGATAAAATTTCATAATTTTTGGATAACCCTAAGTAGTTTTTAAAAGATTAACACATAATTAAAATAAAAGGTCCAGTGACCTAAGTGTCACCTTTCAAAGTTCTCCTAGTGGCCTGGTTGCAACCTGAAACAACGTTTTGGGTCAGTATGCTATAAGGCGAAGTCGACAGGGACCGAATGTGTTATTTTACCAAATCGTTTCAGCAGATCGTCTTCCTCAGTTCGACTCCGCCGGAGACGGCGGCGACACGGCGGCGGTGGCTCTGTCGGAGAATTTCGGCGGCGGACTAGGATCAGGGGGGTCTATTGTTGGCCGCAATTGATGATGGTGGTGGAGATTTGGCTCGAAATTGGCTATAACTCCACGAAATTGGGTTTGAACCCGAATTGCTCCTCGGACTAAACTTCAAAATTCTCCCTCCACAGATAACGAAATATTCTGGAATTTTTATGGGAGGTTCTTGGATACTAGAGGAAGGAAAGACCCAATAATTTGGGCTTCAAATATGGCTGTAGAGAAAGGGGAAGTTTTGAGTTGGGGTTTCGGTTCAAGATTCAAATTGAGCTCCTCCCAGAGCTCAATTATGCAATTAAAAGCTGAGGGAGGTCAATTATGGGGTAGGAAACAGATTTGGTTTTCTGGAATTATTTTTCAAAGGCTAAAGACAATTATGGCCGAATTTTTCCTTGTTTAATCATACTTTTTATTTTTTTATAGCCACCCTAGGAGACAACTTTCCCTTAAATTCTGGATTAGGAGAATCTAGGGTATTATTTAAGCTTAATCTTATTTTTCCACGAATTTTATGTATTTATCCTAATTATTACTTATTTTCTAATCACTTTTAATACTTAAATCTAATATTTACTATATATAAAATAATCCTAATAATTATTAAACAGATTACTACATTAATAAATAGTTTATAATATTAATAACATAAATGGAAGCTTAAATTTGCCCAAATCAACAAATATGTAAAAGTATACACATATAAACCAATATAAATGTATATACACATAACCTAAATAAAATCCACTTATTACGATAGAAATGATTATGCTATGGAGACAACTTACTAATTAATGACTTAGGTGAAAATGTAAAATTTACAAAAATAAAACTTGTAAGGTAAAAATATAAGTTTTTAATTTTAATAAAAAGAATTACATAGAATATTAACTATCCTACACAATTCCACATAAAATAATGGAATTTAAAAATAAGTATGCATGACACACACAAAGTAAATAATATTAACAACACCCTAAAATAAACTCTAAAATTACCAAAATACCCTTGAGGGTAAAATTGAGATTTCTCCTAAATTAATTTAAGAATTATTCCTAACCTGTAAAATTAGGGTTATTAAACAGCCAACGTCACCGGAGTCGAAAAGAAAAAGAAGATAAAGAAAGATCAAGAGAGAAGAAAAATAATGGAGATGAGGAGGGAGGAAAGGAAATAGTGTGAAAGACAACTAAAAAGAGCGTGAAAAATGAAAGATGGGGAAGAGGTATTTAGGGAAATTCAAATTTCATATTGTATGCACTAAATCCGTGAGTTTATTAGCATTAATTGCTCTCTGATTTACACTTATTCTGGCATTAGGACATTTAGATAGGTAACTGCATGCTGGAGAAAAGGAAGGTGAGGAAATGGTAACTGACAGCAAAGAAAATGGTAGGAGCATGTGTTGAAAATGGAATGTTGAGGTGGAAATCCAACGTGTGAAGAAAAAAAAAGAGTTGTCTACGTGGCGCTCTAAAATTGCAGCGTTTAAATTGTTTCCTTTTGACACTTTTGGTGGGAGTCTCCTGTAATATACTCCCTCCATCCCAGATTAATGCCCTCGTATTCCTTTTTGGGCCTTCCCAGATTAATGCCCTCGTATTCCTTATAAGGAAAGTTTTTCATTCTAATTTTACACGAATACCCTTCATTTCTTCCCATTTTCAACTTACTTTTAATTACAAAAGCAAAAAAAAAAAGAACTTCATACCTGACTTTATCAAAAAAAATAAAATACACTATTTTTTTGCTCATAGTCAACACAATTCTTAAAATGCGCGTCAGTCAAAGCGTGGCTGTTAATATGGGACGGAGGGAGTATATTAATAGTAGATTGGTCAAATAAATTATTAAACTTCTGAAATCTATTATCTATTATTATAATATAAAACAAGAGACTATTTAGACATAGCAAAAAAAAATTGAATACTCTCGTCACAAGCTCCCACATCAGCTCCGCATAGGCCAAACAATTTTTTTTCCTTACATGTCAGCAGTCCATCTGTTTTCTATATATAAATTTCAACACTATAAATGCATTTACCTTTTTTAAAGCGCCTACCATTTTTTTCGATGGCAATGGCCATACTAAATGCACTATAATTATCACACCATATAAATACATTTCGTTCCTTTCCCAATTCTCTTACCTTTCTCCTCCCTCTCAGTTCCGTTTCTTTCATCTCTTGCTTCCGGAATGAATACAATTAAAATCAATCTTTTTCCCAATTCTATTTCCTTTCTCCTCCCTCTTAGTTCTGTTTCTTTCATCTCTCGCTTCCGCCTCTCCGCCATTTCCATATTTGTTCTTCTCTCTTAAATTTTTCTTCACTCTCTTCGTAGCTTCTTCTGTTCCAAACGTCCAAAGCACGACGGTAAATATTACCAGATCTGCTTTTCGGCATCAACTGAAGCGTCATGATGTCTTTTGATGGAACAAACTGCACGAATTTCCAAATTATTATAAATTGGTCAAATAAATTATTAAACTTTTGAAATTTTACTAATTAAGAAACTTGATTTGATTTTTTTTATGATGTGGCAGATGTCAAAATAACATGAATCGAGTAAAAAGTTAAATCTAAAATTCCTTTAAGTGTTCGTTTGAAAAAAAGAACATGTTCAATAAAATACCAAAGAAAGAGTAAGTGAAACGACAAAAATTATCTTAATGTAATTTTTTATTTAAATTGAACACTTACCAACACTTTAGTTTTAACTACTCGTCCAATTCATGTCATTTTTGTGTCTGCACATCACTAAAATCTATAGCGAATGACTAAATTGATACGGACTTAAGAGTTTAATGGTTTATTTGATCTAGTTAAAACTTAAAGTGCAGTAACTAATTCGTGATAAATTGGAAAATTCAGTGATTTATTTGATCAGATAAAAAATTTAATGACCGATTAATGATGAGTTGAAAAATTCATTGGTTTATTGGTGCTTTTTACCTTTCTCTTTGATTTTCATGCATATTCTAGTCCCTCTAATTGACTTAAAGTCACCATGACTCAATCACTTAACTTTATAAAATGATGTAAGACTAGTTAAAAGAAACAATACTCCTTCCATTACTGAAAAGTGATCTATTTATTTTGTTATTTTCATGGTATTTAATCTATAATTTATTTTTAAGAATATTTTGATATATACAATTGAATAATTTACATATATATATATATCATAATTTGAAGTATAATTTTTTTAATATTTTTATTTATTTATTTTCACTATTTATCTTAGAAAAATTTGAGCAAAACATGAAATTCAAATGAATCAACTTTTCAGAGACGGAAGGAGTATAATGTAGTAATTGCTATTACAACCCAGACTTTTAAACCTCTAACAAAAGAGCCCTACTGTTTTTTAACTTCTAATTATTGGTCTTACTTGTGAATTTCTAGGAGAATTTCAAAAAACACCCGGGGCATAGTGTGCCTTTAACGGAATTGTTAATGGTGTTAATTTTTTCTTTTTTTCTTTTATTTACATTATTTCAGATCAATTAAATTTAATTAAATATCTACATTATTCCTATTATAACTCTCTAAATCACATCATCCTCCTAAAATCTCTCAATATCCATTTGTAATGATTCACTCACTCCCTAAAAACAACTGACGCATCACATGACCATCCCTGGCGCATCAGTACTCCCATTCAGATTTCCTATTATACTAATATATATTTTCTTCTTTTTTATCGATTAAATCTCCATCTGCACCCTATCAACAAAAGAAAGAAAAAAAGAAATCACCAACTGCAAGGTGGGAGAGGTAATCCCCAATTCATTTTGTTAGACATTTTTTTTTTCAATCACAAAAATAATGAGTTTCGTCATTTTCTTTTTCCTTACTTTTTATTATTCAAATACGTCTTTTTATTCTTTTTATTTCAATTTATCACCAATCAATCGGTGTTGATTTGTCAGAGCACAATTTGTGGTTCGATTTGAATGTAATTCCATCTATGGAGGAGTCCGAGTCGGCTGGGGTTGGCGATGAAGGTATTGATTTTAATGGACCATTACAGTCCCAGCTTATCCAAGATTTTTATGACGATACACAAGAATGACAAACACATCAAAAAGTTCCATGCGATGCTCAGTGCGTACCAGATGAATTAGTGACAGGTTATAAACGTATTCACAATTAACGTCTGAAAGTGGAACTCCACTATGTCTGAACTGTAGCCAGATTTGTGTGACATGTAATACGTTATATGTTGGCTTATTTATTTAGATAGAGGTACACTAGGAGATCAAAACGTAGGAGAGATGACACAACAAAATGGGTTGGACAAAGGTTAGTTCTCGTAATAATGTAAACGTCTGATTACTCAGATTATGTTGTCTGACGTATAGGGTGTTATCTGGCGGATTTAATTAGTTTTAACTAATTAGATATTTTTCAGCTGAATGTAATGTAGGCATTTAAGTCGATGGATCCGAAGAGTGCGAACATGATGATCTTGGTAATAGTTCATGTCCTATTATTTTTTGTATCATGTTTTGATGTAAACTGTATGGTTCTTAGTATGCAACTTATGATATTCGATATCGATGAAGACAATCACGTTAAGGATGCTGAAGTCTTTGATGCTGATGAGTTGGACGATGATAGGATAGAACGTGATAATCCCGGTTTGTCCAATTGTGTTTATAAATAGTGTCACCTGTTGTTCTTTGTTGCTACCGCTTATTGTAAGTTGCATACATCTAGATGCGATTATTGACTACAATGTCGTGGAAGGTCCTAACGGAATCGAAAATATGAGTTTACTAAATTTATGACTTGATAGTATGGAACATGTGGAGTCATTTTATCGGAGTTATGCAGTAGAAAGAGGTTTTAAAGCTCGTAAGCTTAGAGGGTGAAGGAACGCAGAGCATTTTATGTCTTGAATTTAGTTGTAATCGACAAGGTCGCAAGTCTAGTACGAAACAACAGAGTTCTCGGCCCAAGATAACATCCAGGTCAACTGGTTGTTACATTCGAATTTTGTTAAGTTGTACGTCTTTAGTTGTATTCCAATGACATATATTGAAGATATCGATTATCGTTTTGTAGGTGTGGTTGTTTGGCTATGGTTCGTTTCAAGAAACAAGATTTGGATGGGAAATGGAAATGTACAGAACATGTACGTAACCACAATCGCCTATTCATTCGTCCAGACATGCGTAAATTCCTCAAGAGTGTCAAAGATATGTCGAAAGATGAACTTGGTATATTGTGTACTAATAATTATTATTGTCTGAACGTTTTCTTTTGTTCGTCTGACGTATCATTAAATTTGTCTAACATTATTACTTTTCCAGGTACAATACTTTCGTTATTTGCTAGTGGAATCCGCCCTGTTGATACATACAGGATATTGAGCAATGAAGCTGGGGGACCTGAAAACTGCAACGTTCGATCAAAACTTATTTACAGGGTTATTGCAAGGAGTAGATCAAGAATAACTTTGAGTGGTGATGCAAATTCTCTTTTAAAAGAATTCAAGAGACATGCAAAGAATGATCCGGATTTTCTTTACTCATACCAGAAGGATGCAATGGGAAGGATGACTAATTTCTTTTGGTGAGATGGGCAAATGAAGGCTGACTATATGATCTTCGGTGATTTTGTCTCTTTGGATGCGACTTATAGGACAAACAAGTACAACTTGTTTTGTGTCCCTCTAGTTGGGGAAAATCATCACTGTCAAAGCGTCATTTTTGGTATGGCGTTCATTGTGGAGTTGAAAGCAAGGGCGTTCGAGTGGCTTCTAGAAACGTTTTTAGAGAGTATGGATGGAGTTGAGCCAAAGACATTGTTATCAGACGAGGAGCATGGGTTGGTAGCCGCTTTTGATAAAATCATGAAAAAAACCAAACATCGGTTATGTTTATGGCACATTGTTGAAAAGGTGCCTGTTAGACTGAAGTATCGTAGCCATCAACATGGATTTAGACAGTTGTTTATGAAATGTTTATATGATTGCATCAAGGAAGATCAATTGGCGTCTACTTGGAATGCCTTAATTGTGAAATATTCATGTGGAAATGAAAGTTGGTTGATCCGTCTATGGAACATCAGGAGTAGATGGGCTTTGAGCATGTGTCGATATGTTTTCTCTGCAGATATGTTCAGTTGTCTGATTTTTTTATATGTATTGTAGTTTGGTAATTGAATAACCATAGCGTCTGACAATTCTTAAATGGGGTATGATGATTTATAATACTGACTGTTGTATGATTTGAACTTTTGCTTTAGGTACCCTTGCGACACAGCGATCAGAGAGTATTAACGCAGTTATGAGATCTCTTGCTAATAGGAGAATGGGTGTACTTGACCTGTTTACATCATTCGGTATCCGAATGAAGGAGTGGCGCTTTCGTGAGACATAAAAGGATTTTGGCGACAATGGGATAAGAGACGTTCATATTCTGAATGATTTTCTTTTACATGCTTTAAAGGTATATACATTTAGACTATTTAAGGATTTCACGGAGTAGTTCGATTTTGCCATGGGTGCAAAGCATCGATCTTTGAGCTGTGAAGGAACAATTGAGACTTTCAGCATTTCATTAGGACGTCGGGATAAACATGAGTATATGGTTACTTATAATGCAAATATCTGATTGCTTTTCCATCACACTTGCATGTAGCTTTTCATTGTGTTAGTAGCGTCTTTCATCACTTTATCACGCAAGATATTTATGTCATCCTTTAGTAGTTCTACGACAATTTTCCGTCGATGCCCTGTTCTACGATAAAATTGTAACATCAATATCATACAAATTACTCAAAATATCATACAAACATCCATCCGTCATACCAATTCTCATACAAGTAAACAGCTGTCAATCATGCACTAATCAGACAAATTAAGATACCCATAATACGTATACATTGCCATTATCAGAAAGTTACATCACATGTACACAAAACGTAAAGAACTTTCTCCCATATTCCCATCGAACTAATGCATATAATAATCAGAGAATTCCAAACTAAATTCATCAAACAACTCAGTTTATGTAGCATCTAAAATTTATTTTTGATGCAGATCAAGTAATCACAACTATCAGAGTAAATGTATATATATTTTTTATTCGGGCAATATAGAGCAATGAAGATACAAACAAAAAAATAAATAAACACGTTGAAATAATATCAGACAATTTGTGGTATTTTAAAATTTTAAGAAACTAACAAAGTTAACACTTTGACCTCCGTCGGCGGAAGGCAGACGATGATTCGCAGCGCCTGGATAAAACCGGGAAGGAGAACGTCAGCACCGATACGTCTCTGGGACGAGGAAGCGAGGCTCGTCGACTGTATGGCTCTCAAAACTTGACGGTACCGGCGCATATAGCCGGTTGTCTGGTCACCGAACGGGATGGGTCTGATCGCCGGGGAGATTTGGAGCAGTGTAGACAGTGTAGAGGTTTGGAGCGAGTTTTGGGCATGGAGGCGGCGAATTTGGGAAGGAGGGGTCCAAAAGAATTAGAAAATCTGAAATGTTTAATTGGAAGTCAACCATCCCATTGAATTTTATATTTTATTAAAAAAGCTTTTAGCAGTGGGGTCCGCTTGGGATGTAATTTAAAGTGAGATGATTTTTGGATTGTCTAACAGATTTGATAACACATTTAATGCTGATTTTATTATATTAAAAAAAATAGTGCTTGCAGACGGAAATGCCTTAAAACCCGTTTGGCACAATGTGCCTGGGTGGGTTATGGATGGACAATGCGGAATTTCTAATAAAGTTTAATAAATTGTGAACAACTGTCCCATTTATGCGATTGGGTTCTTTGTGAAGAGCATTTCGTCTATTTAAAATGAAAATTTAAGTCACTAGAGTAACTGAATGCCCTTAAATACTTTCTTCACTCCACTTTTTTAAAAGGTCGTCATAAAATGGTCAACCAAATTTGTATTTTACTAAAGAGAAACTTGAGGAAAACATATAATAGTTTCATCTCCAAATAATTCCTCACTTTGCTTTAAAAAGGGCGAAGGGCTGAAAGATTTTGGAGTCAAAGAAATAATAACACATCAAATTGATGTGGATAGGACTAACACGGTTTATGATTTCAGTTCAGCCAAACAATGTCCATGCTAATTCAAATTCGATCAAGCAGAACAAGCTTAACATAATTGCCACCCCAAATCCTATACATATAGGGGAAAGAGGAAATTGTATAAAAAGAAAAAAAAATGAGTTGTGAAATTTAATCAAGTAGGTCTCATCTCATATCTTGGAAAAAGAGCTGCCCACGATTATTGATCTTCACAGTCAACTCCATTGTAACCCAACTTTTGTTTCTTAGTAAATCTTTGAGCTTAGAGGCCTGCCAACCACTGCTCTAGAAAATCTTGGGCTTTTTCTCGTATCAAATCTGCCCAGAAATAATTGGACTCCTGTAACTAAACATCAACATGTCATCCATCTTCCTGTCGAGAGGCCTAAAAAAATAAAAGCTTTGTGCGTTGCTGTTCATCAGCTTCTCATATCCAATGGTCCTGATTTCAGCACCTTTCTAGTCAACCTAGAGATCTGCTGGTCAACCTTCATCACCTCCTCCTCACTTTTGCATTGCCTTGCTATTTGCAAACCCCCCTCCTCCCCCACTCCTCCTCCTCCTCCTCCTCCTCCTCCTTTGTACTGGCCCACCATTGTCCCGGCCGTCATCATTGTCATCATCACTGTCATGGGTTGTTCATTGTGGTGCACCAACTGCGGCTTGTTGACCATGTACTGGTTGAACCATTTAATGGTCTTGGAGATGAGCTTGGTGAGGCCATTTTTTGACTGCTCTGGCCATCGAAGCTTCTTACTTGACGAGCCTGAGGATCTCTGGTATTAATGCCTTTTGATAAAGGTAAAATCCAAAGCAGACTCAACAACAAAGATATGAGTGGAATAGAAAGACCTCAACAAACTAAACCAAGCTCGAACAATGGGAATTCAGCCCATAAAATAAACAAGCACAATGTAAGAATGAGAACGTATAGAAGCTTAAATATAGCATAGGACCTATCAACCCATCCTCCACTTTCTGGATTGGTGGTATATATGGGCCTAAACCAACCGAGTTCCGACCTCCCAAGCCCGGGATCAAGCAAAGGCTGGTCCAATCATAGCAAGTCAACTACTAAACTAATATGACATCTCTCGAATGGAAAGAGATTAACTCTCATCAATCCCCCAATTCATCCACTATTAATACTTTCCAATCTCTACCTAATGAGTCTACTACATAAACACCAAGATACTCATCATCCAAGTATCTTCTACACACTCTACATTCTCTAATATTTCTTCACTCTAACAAGACTAACTTTAGCGTCACATGAGATCCCAAGGTGTCCAAACCATTAGTCTTTCATAACATTGGCTTCACTGCACGAACCACTCGATTGGATCAGATTAATTATCAGACTCCCAAATCTTGGTAACGTCCCATTATTATCAAAAAGAAAAATTGGCGATGCCTAAAACACATATTTGTTGAATTTATGGATTTATTTAGGATATTTGGATAAACTTTCATTTCTCATCTAAATAACTTCGGATGAACCATTAACTGTGGATATTTGTGATTAGCGGTTCTAGATATAAATCTATATCCATGATGCGTAAATCCATATACCGCGGATACCGAAAAAACAGCGGTTGAGGCTCATGGTTTAAGGGTTACAGCGGTTGATGCATCAAAGTAAATAAAGTTGGTAATAAATAGACCTAATTACCTATTAGTCTCATGAACTATGTTGACTCAACCACTTTCATCCCTGGACTATAATTGGCTCTCACTCAGTCCGTGAGTTATTCAGTGTTAAACACTTTCTTCCTTTAACAGTATCACTATTAGTTGACCTTAAGGATAAATAATGACCTAATTGTTTTCCTTAAAATAATTGTATAATTTTACTTGAAACAATTTCTTCAACCAATTGTAACTTTTAGGAAATTACTAGATTAAGATAAACTATTGTGTTTTATTTTAAAAATTAGGGACCTAATTACTTTTCATAAAATAAGGTAGGGATCAAGTGTAATTTTACGATTTTGTAGTGTGGCAAACAATTTGTAATGCCACATGTACCCACCTCATCAAAATCATGAGGTTTTATAGTCTTTATTTATATATTTATTATATATTATAGCCTCTTGTACTTTTAGCACGTGGGATTAGGATCTTATTGTAATTGTCGAGTTTTGCTTTTGGCCATTGTGTTTTTTTTGCCGATTCTTTCCCCTCACTGCATTTTGTAGTGAAACCGATTTAGGAATAAGATATTAATTAAAATATTTCAAATCAAGTGAAATGCTCGCAACTTTGATAGGTAAACGAAGTAACACGTTCATTCTTGTGGATAACAAATTTAGTAGATGGAGTCATTATTTACTATTTAAGCATTTTTTGTTGTGTTTTATAAAAAAATTCACGCTACATTATACTTCCTCCGTCCCACGAAGATTGCACCATTTTTTTGTTGTTTTTACAGTATTTAATCTACGATTTATTTTCATTAATTCGTAGACATGTAAAGTTAAATGATTCATATGTTTCTCATAATTTGTCATCTAAAATTTCTATATATATTTTTTTTTGATTTTTTTTCAATATTTATCTTAATTAAATTTTGAGTCAAACACTACAACTTGGAACAGAAAAAGAAATGGTGCTATCTTCGTTGGACGGAGGGAGTATACTTCTGTAGATGGAGTAATTCTTTTATGGGCCTTAGTGGGTAATTTAGGCCCACATAGTGTCATTTAATCCTTAATTTGCCAATCCATCGAATTTGGGCTGCTAGTGAAATCTTGCCCAATTCCTAGACTTGCTCAACTGATCTTCATGGTTACGGATCATGTTCTAATTTTAAATTGGACGAGAATAAATGTGAAGACGTTTCTTTAAGTGAAAAGGTCTTTTTTTGCTATTGATATTTGAGTAAAGGATATTTTTTGCAATTTTTTTTTCGGTCCGTGTTTACAATTTTGTTTAGTATTTCAGTCCAAAATTGCTATTGAAATTGTTTTTTGGATCAATTTTATCATTATTTTGATTAATAAAGTGAATATTCCGTTACAGATAATTATGTGTGTATTGTGTATGCAAATGTGGCGTATAGGTGAAGGTATTAAGGGTTTACAAGTCAACATAACTTGGGAAATGAAATTGGCTGAAATCCCATAAATCCCGCGGCCCCTAGCTTTTCTTGGCTGAATCTCCTCCTCCTCCTCCATTCCACCACCCATTCTCACTGCTGCCCTTCTCTTCCCTATAAACTCATCCAGAAATTGGCCCGTCCCTGTGACTGGTGTTTTACATATGTATGAATTAAGCACAATATCAAGTAACTCATTCAACCTCAAGTACAATGTGTGCAATTGTAGTAGGGTGAGTGGGGTCGAACACAAGATATTGTAGTGCAACTTATGAAGTTTAGTTAAATACAATATTTTTGGTATTTTTGAATTTAAAGTCTAATGATAAGATGGATGATGAATCTAAATTAACGAAGTCTACTTATATCACTAATGTAACTAGAATTGGGATGCAATGCAATATACAATTATGAAAAATCAATGTTTCTCGGGGTTGATTAGAGTTGAGATTACTAGATGAAATGTTTGGTTGTGATACATGATAAGTTAGAGGAGTTGGCTAATTAAGAAGCTCTAACCTCCTAAGTTAGAATCATCATCATCTCTATAGAAGACCAAGTAGAATCTCTTCAATTACATCAACTATGGAGGCACTAAGTTTAGCAAATTGATGTTTCCTAACACCCTAGACTACCTTCTCAAATAATTCTAGAGTATCTAACCAATTTTCTTTGGCCAATTCAACAAAATGCTTTCTCAAGCATTTCATTGAACACTTGGTGGATATAGTAGAGTAGTTGGCCCTCTACTCTAACTCTACCTTCTTTAATCTCAAGAAAATGCTACTAATCATGCTTGATTAGCAACCAAACAACTTTAAATCATCTAGCAACACAACAACATACTAACCAACCCTAGGGATGATGATCTAATCAATACTTAAGTTATTCACGAAATTCACAACTATGAACAAAAAGGAAAGTAGAAGTTAAAAAGGAATGAAGAAGCTAGAAAATGTTCTTCAAATTTTCAATCCTTCATAAAAATCTACAAATTCGTAGATAAGAAAGATGGAGGAGAAAAGAGAGCTCAAGAACCCTAGATGGGTTCAAGAGCAAGTCTAAAAGTGTGAAGTTGTGAAAAGATGTGGAAAAAACGTCATTTAAAACCTCATTTTTGGCAGAAAAAAGATGAGACTAATGTTGAAATTTTTTCCAGGTGACCGCTTAACAAAAGTGCTTGGGTCGCCTAACTCTCGCCCGGCCTTCTGCCATGGTGAAATTTGGGTCCAGGCGATCGCCTGACTTTTGGCATTAGGTCGCCTGACTTTTGTTTGGCCTCCTAAAATCCGTCGTAGGATTTTCTTCGTCCGGGCGATCGCTTGACCTTTGGACAAGGGGTCGCCTGGGTGCCACTGACCCCCTTTTCTCCATTTTTCTTGATTTTCTTTTCAGGATGAGTGAAACGGTCATTGGTTTCATTTCCTGATCCATTTTTGTCCGATAAATGCTCATTTTGCATCCCTTTTGCATCCAACATGAATTACCTACAAAAAACACTTGGGTCCACACTAAGTACTAGAATAATTATCGATAACACATGTGAAATGAAGGCAAATACATATCGATAATGCGCAATTATTACCCTGTTGTGGCTCTGCCAACAGTGTCCTCTTCACCGGAGTCACCTAGATCTCAAACGATCCCGCGAAGCACTTCTCTCGAAATCAGAGATTTTCATCGTGGAAGGCGATCGTCTAACGACTTCTCACTAGAGATGGCAACAGAGCGTATTATCCGCGGTTATGCCTAAACCGTAATAGCAACCGTGAATATATAACTATCCACGATTAACGGATATCCGTCAATGTGGTTACACTCTAGAATCTATTAATGAATATCTACGGATATCCGCCATTTGCGGTTAGTCTGCGGATACTGCCTGAAAATACTAAACAACACAAAACCTCAATGATAGCAAACCTAATAAATGTCGACAACTACAAGTGATAGTCTGATACAAGCTAAATAAAAAGTTTAACAAAAGTTCAATAAAAGATTTCCATTTTCTGATTGTCCATTCTTCAGATCTTCACATTCATCAGCAGGACATCATCAAGAATTGTAAGACATTAGAATGTCAGATCTTAAACCAAAGCAAGTAGGAAAATGATATACTAAATAGCAATAGAAATTTGGGCTCACATTTAGGCTTAGTTGGAGGGTAGTTTTTTAAATGGGAATGAGCTGAGATGGGCTAGTGGCCTACTCGTATTGATGGGTTGGTTAACGGTTACGGATATACGCGGTTCGGATAATTGATATCCGTTAACCTCACAGTTACTAAATTTCACCTATTAGCCAATAACCGCGAATAATAACCATGGATATAACCGCTATAAAGTCGTGGTTATCCGCTACTGGCGGATATCATCCAACCCACTGTCATCCTTGCTTTTGACCTAAGAGAAGAGTCTTAGAATCCTCGACCTTCAGTTTGTGGTGCTTTCAAAACCTTCAGTTCATGAGGAGTCGTGATTTTGAGTCTAATCTGTTTCATCTCAACCACGATCTAGAGTAGGAGGCAGGATCAGTGCGTCGGCAGACTTGTCTAGGATCAAAATCTGCACCAAGATCCAAAGTAGGAGCCGACCAAGTTGGCGGGTGATTAATTCTGCACAAAGATCAAAATCTTTCACTCATAAATTACCATTTGATTCACAGACTTGCTTTCCAGGAACAAAGAATCCCAGACTTTGTTGGTTGTGGTCAAAATATTCCAACTCTTGACTTCTTTTTGAAGAGAGTAATATTTGACTTTAATGAATTTGATTTTGATATTTATGTTCTGCGCACTTTGTTTTGCAGGAGAGTAATATTAGATTATAATGAATTGGATTTTAATCTTATGAGTAATATTAGATTTGAATGAATTAAATTTTAATCTTATGTTATGGGCAATTCGATGAACTTAATGTTTTGCAGAGAGTAATGTTAGATTTTAATGATTTTAATCTTTTCTAGTGATGATGAACTTAATTAATGTTCTTCTTTGTTAAGTGATTCTTGTCTAGGAGCGGGTTAGGATTAAGTGGGGAAGATTGTACTTCGACTCTATTATTCCTTGCTTCTACTCGTTTCTAATCAGTCCCGCAGCCCCAACGTATAGTCAGCTCCGTCGGGTAACTAGTCCACCATGAAATCGGCACTCAATGTTAGGTATGGGAGAGGGATTTTGCTCAATGTGGTCCCCACCCAGTTGAGCCGACGAAGACTTGTATGCATCATCAACCAAGACGCCACATACTTGTACACGTTGGAAAATGATAAAACACGTAGGAAATTATGATGGAGAAAAGCAAACGGGGACCTAAAATATTAATGTTAATGGTAAACAAAGACCAAAAATTTTGCAAAAGCGATCATTTAGCCAAACGTCAATGGAAAAAATGGACTTCTTCCATTTCTTCAATGTTATAAAAGTTTGAAATTACACTCTTGAAGTTATCAATACCTATTTGAGCCCTCAGAAACTTTCAATGGGCACTTTTGAAGAAAGGAAACGTTAGTGCCAAACTTGACACAAACTCAAAACATTAGTACCAAACAATTATCGGAAAGAGGGGCGGGATTCTGAGAGAAGAAGACTCGCTCCTTCGGAAGGAACCCAAGGACCGCGGTATGAACTGAATTTGAATTTTCAAAGCGTATAAATCTCCGCCGCGCTCGGTCATAACCACCGCAGTCTCCGCCGTCCACACAATTCCAATCCAAACACAATCTAATAAATTTTCCGATCAATCCCATTAATTTTTTTACAACCCAAGATCGAGACTTGTGTGCTAGTACTATGTTTTCTTGCGCCACTTTGTCCAGATTATCATCGCAATTGTCTCCTTCCTTCCGACGTTCCGCTCGCTCCTCCGCGTCACCCTCGCCGTCCTCCGTCGCCGCGTTTTCTTCATTCGCCAGTGGGTCTGAAAACTATCGGCAGAATCATGACAGTGGCACGTTGTTTCATCTGTTTCTGAGATCGATTTCTTCTGGAGTTGTGGGTGCCGCCGCCAGCTTAGGGTTCTGTTACTGCTCTGATTCTTTCCTCGGTCTTAACTCCTTCGTCGCCGTCGCTGATTCCGACGAAGGCGCTGCCGCTTGGGCCGCCGGAGCTAATGATATTCAGGAATCAATTCCTCATAAAAAACCAAGATTTCTTTTTGGAGGTCAGATTATATTTAACTAACATGAATCCTTCAAGTGGGTACATTTGTAAAGTAAAAAAAGATCATTTTCTTTTCATCGTTTCAGAGTCGTACCGGAGAAGGGTTTTCTTCAATTATGAGAAGAGGATCCGAACACAGAGTCCACCTGAAAAGGTTTCATTTTTTGTTCAGTTTAGTCGTGAAAGAATTTGTATGGGCACTTACCGTTTTGTTCACAGGTGTTTGAATATTTCGCGTCTCATAAAACCGCCGGCGGAGAAGCTCTGATGACGCCGGCGGATTTGATGAGGGCGATTGTTCCGGTGTTTCCTCCGTCGAAATCTGATAATGTGAGAGCTGGATTTCTAAGAGGCGAGACTGCCCTGGGCGAGCTCCATTGTCCTCCTTCTGAATTCTTCATGCTTTTTGACACTAACAACGACGGTCTCATTTCATTTCCAGAGTAAGATTCATCAAAAAAAAAAAGAGTTCTCTTTTTTCCTTCTTCACTCTGTTTTTTCCTTCTCTGGTAATTGGAAAATTACTGCAGGTACATGTTCTTCGTGACCCTGCTGAAGATTCCTGAATCCAGCTTCTCAGTGGCGTTCAAAATGTTCGACTTGAACAATGACGGGCAAGTTCTATCTCGGCATCCATGGATGTTGTATATTCAGGGAAATAATTAATTTAATTGCATGAATGCAGAGAGATAGATCGAGAGGAGTTCAAGAAGGTGATGAGTTTGATGAGAGCACAAAACAGGAGTCACAAGGATGGTCGAAGCAGGCTCGGCTTCAAGGCGGAGCCGGTGGACGACGGCGGCGGCCTCTTGGAACACTTCTTCGGCAAGGACGGCAACTCCCGCCTCAAACACCAGAAATTCGTCCAGTTCCTGCGAGATCTACAAGATGAAGTACGCGGCTAATTTACATCATTGGTCCCTGGAATTTATGGTAGTTTTCAATTAGGTGTCTGTGTTTTTCAGATTTTGAAGTTGGAGTTCGCACACTATGATTTCAAATCAAATGGGACCATATCCGGTAAAGATTTCGCCTTGTCCTTGGTGGCGGCAGCTGACATTGGTGATGTGAACAAGCTGCTGGATCTGGTGGAGGAGCTTGACGACGATCCTCAGCTCCGAGATGTAGCGATCAACTTCAAGGAATTCAAGGATTTCGCCGAGCTTCGACGGGAATTGCACTCCTTCTCCTTAGCCATTATCAGCTACGGAAGAGCAAATGGGACATTAACAAAGAGAGATTTCCAGAGAGCTGCTTCTCAAGTATGTATAAATACTCAAAGAGTTAATTCTATCACAAGTAATCTTAGAGTGAGTTCATTTTGTTAGAATTAAATCACTAAATAGCTTAAGTCCAGCAATTTACCCTACAACGTTTACTGTTGGATTTAGGTAATTAACTTTTAAACCAAACCAAATGAGCTGTTAATTGGCTGGTAACGCTAATAAGTATGCTAGTATTGGAAATAATAATAAAAAAAAAAAGCATACTACTAATTTGTTGTTTGTTGATGTCCAAGCTAGGTATGTGGGATTGATATCACAAATAATGTGATTGACATAATATTTCACTTGTTCGATGCGAATCGTGATGGTAGTTTAAGCTCGGATGAGTTTGTGAGAGTTCTGGAAAGACGGGTGGGAGATGACTCGAGAACCAGGGATCCTGCAGCAGCTGCAGGGACTAGTGGATTGCTCTCCTGCCTTTTCAGCTGTGCAGCAAATTGTTCTTCTTCAAAGCTCTTTTAGTTGAATTTTTTCTGTTGATTAATTAATGTTAGGTTGTTCAATTGCTTGAGCAACTTAGATGGTGACTGATCACTGATAATTTTTATGCAAGTGATCAGAATAGAGGAAAAAAATCATTGTATAAATGTATAGACTATTGTGTGTGTGTGTGTGTGTATCATAATATCAACTTTAACTTCAATGTTATAAATTTAAAAATATTTCACCAAAATCATTAATCTAACGTAATCTGTAAAGGTAAATCTAACTTTAATATAGTATCATATATATATATATATATATATATATATATATATATATATATATATATATATATATATATATATATATATATATATATATATATATATATCTTGAACCTAGCTTTTACTTTTGCCGTCCAACATCCTCCTAACATTGATCAGATATAGAGAGGAAACTGGTGCTTGTAAACTTAGGTGGGTAGGGATGGTAGTGGGTCGGGTGATAGCATGCAGCGGATATCTCGTGACTTTTATAGCGGTTTATCCGCGGATATTATCTGCGGTTATTGACTAATAGATGAAATTTACTAACCGTGATTCTAAAGGTGCGGATTACGGATAAAGGGTATCCAGAATCATGCGGATACCCGTTAACTATAAAACTATAATACCTAGCTTTCACCCATTTACGATACCCATGGCCTGTATAAACTCAACCCAATCCATTTCTAATACCCATGTGTTGACACTCAAATTTTGACCCGAAGTTTTTTAAAAGTATGTTAGGAAAGGGCTTGAGTGACTAACTATAAAGAAAATGGTCTTTAAGGGTAAATTGGAAAGTTATGGACTAAATTGAACGTTTTAAGAAGTCGCGGGCTGACTTGGTAATATTTTCACTTAATTTTCACGTTTTGCAGAGATGAACGCGGTCGTGGTTTCGCCGGCAACGTGGGCAGACCTGAAACTTCCACTCCTCGCGCTTCACTCCTCGCACACGATCGAAGCAGTTTACAGATTCGTGGGAGGAGGAGTTGTTCGATTCTTTCACCTATAAAGAAACGAACCAATCACAGGCAGAAGAACTCAGAAACGAAACCATCAACAGAGCAACCAATCGAACAAAAACGAAGAAAAAGCAAAAACAGAGAAAGGAACCGGTTTCACGAAGCAAACCCAAAATAAAAAACGGCAGCAAAAATCACAAAAACAGATCAATCTCAGCAGCAAGGGCAGGGCACAGAGAGGAAATCATCTCAGCAACAAACCAATAGATCAACAAAAAGGAAAACTCAAGAACAATCGAATCGGAGCAACGATCCGGAGTTTTCCGGCGACGCCCCCGCTGCTGCCGATCACCGTTAGCCCATCTCTCCCCACCGATCGTGGCTCCGTCGTCTTCGAGCTTCCGGTCAAAGCCCTCCGCCGGCAGCCAAGCAGCCCAGCACCAGAGCAAACGTTTCGGCTTCAGATTTGCAAATTGGAGAAGAACTTATCCCATTTGACTAGGTAGAATCCCAAGTTACCCCGTTTGGTTTGTTTTAAGTTTACGTTGGGTTACTGTCTTTCAATATGTTACAAGTAAGGCACCTATATTGAGGGATTATATGGTTTGGTATCAGTGATGTGTTTGAGCTTTGCATTCTTTTGGTCCCTTTTCTCTGATGGCATCTAAAGAGTCATACCACATGTGACATTTTTCTTTTTTTTAATCAATGCATTATTTTTATTTCTCATTTTCATTTTTACGTTTTTTTCCTTTTTCTTTCTCCATTTCATTCATTCTTTTCCAACTAAGGCATATTCATGCATGTGTGCAAGCTGTAAGTATCAAGTAGCCTTTTATTTTCTCTTCTTTTCTTCCGTTTCTTTCTTTTTTTTTTATTTATGATTTTGCCCATTTTATATGCTTCTTTTCATTTATTAGTGTAATTATTTTTTGGAGTTTGTTTAGTCATTAGTTCATGTAGTTCTTTCATTCCTCATTACTCTTACTTACACTACGTGGAAGGGGCAAATAATATTGCGGCTGGTAGTGTGGATTAAACCGAATTAACACTTAGCCGCAATATGAAGGCGCAATTTGTTGATTTTATTTGTGTAATGCGGCTAGTGGCGCAATTAAGGCCGCAATTAGGAGAAATTTACTCCCGTGTCTGCAATCCCCACCTAACTTCTGCAGGTTGTTGGGCTAAATGCGTATGTAGTGTGGAAAACGCCGCATTACAATTCTTTAAAATGCATACCAGCTCCTCTTGCTCTGTCCATTTCATTTCTTCCCTCAGACCAGCTTCATGTCCTCCGTCCATTTCATTTCTTCTCTTAGAAGTTGCTCCCGCTGAAGACCAATTTCATGTGGACTGCGATGCTAGCCACCGGAGCTGCGAGCAGTAGATGTGCCGGGGGTGCTCGCTGGATCTTCGAGCTTCGGTGTCGCTCATCAGCCGGGACCACGTACCGGGATTCCACCATTCCAGCGCTTCCCACAGATGTTTTCTTCACCGCCTACATCATCACAGCTCGATCCGCTCACCCACTCCTCCACTCCGCAGCCCTCGCAGCCTACCATACCGCATTCTACAGCCGCCGCTGAGCCGCCTCGGGTTTCTTGGTTTGCGGGTGATTACGCACTGCATCCCCTGTCTCGTCAACACCCGGCTACTACGGCCGATGATGCGGCAACATTTGCGCAAGGATGGAGCCAATCGAAAATCGAGGAACTCATTAGAGATCCTCAAGAAATCTTTCCGCCCTCCGCAGATTTGATTTTGTATTCGAATATTTTGGATGTAAATATGAATTATATATAAATATATAAATATTTATATATATAAATATATATTTAATCAATTTTCCATTATACAATTATAAATTTAATATAATAGACACGTTGTAAATTTAATATAATAGATACGTTGTAATAAATTAAAAATGGTAAGTAGGAGTTGCAAAATATATGTGAGTTGCGGCCATAATCGCATTATGGCCAATTACAATAGTCTGACATTCGTTTGACTTTTGCCAAATTGTATTGCGGTGTAAGCCGCATTGCACCGCAATACGTATTGCAGCTTACACCGCAATAGACCATTTAGTGCGGAGCTTTTTATTGCAGCCTCTAGTTCGGCCATTTGTGCACTAAATAATGCGCATTAAGTGCGGTTTGGCCGCACTATCTAAGGTTTTAACGACGTAATGTTAGGTAAATGTTTTGGAAGGATTCTTTCTCTTTTTTTTTTAAATTTAATCAAGTGGATAAAATAAAAATAAACCTGTGGTACCGATTTCGGGCGTACGAAAATTAATCGTTTTTGTACGTAATTGACTAACGGACCTTTGAGTGTCTCGTAGACCGTTTTAGGTTTCCAATCGGCCTATCCCAAACAGATTGGTGGCGACTCCGTCGAAAACCCCGTCATACACCATGGCTCGTATAAAACTCACCAATCCTTTTCTAATAACCGCGGATGACTTGCTTATTACCAATCATTTTTTTCATTAGTTCAAAGCTTGAAAACGGTTTTTGACGTAACGGATATCCGCAAGTGACAAATATCCGCGGATATCTAGATATAGGTGCAGATATTAATCGTTATAACGGATATTTACTAACCACGGATAATAAATATCCGTGGTTAGTGGAATCTGATTATACCTATCCGCGAGTAACGGTCCGCTGCCATTCCTAGACGGGGCCTTAGCATGGAGCTTTGCATTTGCGTGGTTTTTGGTTTAAAAGCTTCAAGCTTGTCAGTGTTGACTTGCTCACTAGATTTTTTTTTATTTAAATATCTAACAAGCAGTACTTTATTAATTAGTTTTGTGTTGGTCATCACTAATTATTGTGGTAATGACATCAATCTTATGGAACCTGCCTGCCTACGTACTATTCTTGGACCTTGTCAAGTCAACAAGCAAGGTCTTGAGTCCTCGCATTTAGGGGTGATCAACTTCTCGGTTAAACCGAATTAATCGAATTTTTTTGGTTTCGGTTAATTCGGTTTGGTTATTTCGGTATTTCGGTTCGGTTATCGGTTATACCGAACTTTAAATTCGGTTTTCGGTTCGGTTTTCGGTTATGGCTTTAACTAATTCGGTTAACCGAATTAACCGAAATATTCGGTATTTAATGTTTTTTATTATTAATACAAAATTAAGCTCAACCCAATATACATAATATACCCAATGTTGAATGAACTACCCCAATCCACAACCCATATCTTAACATTAAGCTTAGCCCATAAAAAATTTGGTTAATTTGGACAAAAACCGAAATAACCGAACCGAATTCGGTTATCGGTTAATACGGTTTTAGGTATCATTTGGTTAATTCATTCAAATTAACCGAACACCGAATTATTCGAGTAATTCGGTTTGGTTAAACCGAATTATCCGAATGATCAGCCCTACTCGCATTCCCCTTCCAACACGGTTGTCCATCAATATTAATGCGTGGATCCTACGTATATGCCTCGTAATTGCAAGCTGTGGAAATTTGGAGCTAGCATGCACTTTGATGTAAACATAACAAACAGGCCTTGCTTGTGCTGTTTTGTCCTGTTTTGGAATAACTTTTATGAGGAGTAGCTCTAGTGTTTTAGATAGTTTTTTTAATGATAACGATCAAATAGCTACAGTTAAACGTTAAAAAGCTAATTATAGATAGTTTTTTCAAAAGACAAAAACTACTTTTAAAAGCTATTGTAAAACACACCTTGTATCTGTAAGTGAAGGTAGAAACTTAAGTGAGTGTTACATATTTGAAGATATACTTATAATATGGGACGGGGACTCTGGATGTGTGTCTAGAGTTTGTTGTTGGGTACAATGGTTTATTCTCCAACGGTGCCATGGGTGCCACGAGTATTGTCGGGAGGAAGAGAGATTAGCTCTTCTTCCACCGCTTTCGGCCTAAATAGGGATAAGACCTAAACTAACCAACACTAGTATTTAGGACAAAGATTAAAGTGTAATTTATGCTTATATACTATATGTATAGCTAGAACATTCGGGGTTTTGTGGAAGTAACACTAATTGAAGATAAAATTAGAGAAGGTCAACTTAGATGGTTTAAGCATATACAAAGAAGACCATTAGATGCATTCGTGCGTAAAGCGTAGATTAAATTTATGGGAGTTTAAATGAGGTAAGAGAAGACCTAAACTTGCATGGGTAAATCTAGTGGAGAGAGATCATTGAGCTACTAGAAATTATGGAGAAGCCCGTTATAAATAGAGCGGAATGGAGATGGAAGATTCATGTAACCGACCCCAACGAATTGGGATTAAGACTTAATTGATTGATACTATACCTATAGCTATATTCTCCCGTCTATATATTAAACAATGTTTCATGTTGGCCTTGCCAAGGAACTCATTGTGGGTACCTTAACATTGATCGCCATACCCTTATCTTCTTGGCCTTAATGCATTCAAATTTCAAGCTTGTCTGTTTCATGTCTTGCCAAGGAACTCATTGTGGGGACCTTAACATTGATCGTCATACCCTTATCTTCTTGGCCTTAATGCATTCAAATTTCAAGCTTGTCTGTTTCATGTTGGCCTTGCCAAGGAACTCATTGTGGAGACCTTAACATTGATCGCCATACCCTTATCTTCTTGGCCTTAATGCATTCAAATTTCAAGCTTGTCTGGGTAAAACCATGATTTATAAAACCGAACCCACACAAAACCGTTCAAGCTCTCTACTGGTTCACTGGGTGGCAATCGACCTGTGGAATTGAGCCACCGGTTCAACTGGTATTAGTTAAATACGCGGGATATCTAACATTTATCATTCATCTTAAAGTAAATAAGTAATTTATAATAAATTCAAGAACATATATCTATCAAAACTCAAAATAGTTAACACATATATGCTTTAAAATTACAAAGAGCATTAAAAATTTAAAATAAATTTTTTTAAGTTTTTTTTTCTTGAAAACCGGCGGTTCCGGTTCGACCGGTTCACAGGTTTTGTCCGGTTCCGCCGGTTTTTACCGGTTCTGAAGCAACTGTCTCAAACCGGACCGGACAAGCCACCGGTTCATGGTCCGACCGGCCGGTCCGGTCCGGTTTCTCAACACTGGGTAAAACCAAATCTCTGGGGGAAGGGTAGATGGTGAGAAGCTCTCTGGCTTCTCTCTCGTTTTTGGGTTTTAGAATGAGACTTGACGCTAGCTTTCAAATAACAACAGAAGGAAAATCTTTCACTTTCTTTATCAAATGGGTAAAAAATACTGATTTTTTACATATTGTTGAAGAAGGGAAGAGGGCTCATGTGTCAATAGACCTTGCTTTGGTGATGATTTGCGAGGTTCGAAGGAAGTCGATCAGATGACAAATAATTTTTTCTATCATTCAAATCAAACAAACATGGTAGGTTTATATAGTTGGTTGAAACAACCCCATACAATAGAATCACTATTGTCTTCCTGGAGGGGTTGAAAGTTCAAGGATGGTGGCGTGTTCTCTGTGTTCTTGAGATGTTTCTGTCGAAAAGAAGAATGGATCAAAAGCTCACACGGCCTCTAATTTCTCGACGGAGGCCCAAAGATCTTGTGGATAAATCTGGTAACCTCTTGAAGCGGTGTTACGACAGCAAGGGATTCTGTGAGTTTGGCACTTCGAAATGGCCTTTGGTGGCGAGTTGGCAAGGAGAATTCGATCTGGCTGAGTGAAGACCACCAGTTCAAGTTTCAGCGTTTCTTTCGAAGGATTCGTCTGATCGTGAGGCAGAGGAGTCCAGTCACAACGTACTTGAGAAGGAGGCATCGAGGCGAGGCGAGGTCGATCAGGTGGAGGCATTACGACGTGCTGTTGAGATGTCTTTGGAGACGCCGGTAGTTAAGATGTTCGGCGGTCAGATGGATGCGATAGCCAATTTGATGGATGAATCGTCGGTGATGGTGGAGGATAAACAGGAAGCTGGTGTGGCTATGGGCAATCAGCTGGTTGATGGTGATTTGGGTTCTGTGCGGTGCAAAGATGCTCTTTCACCCGTTAGAGTCACGCCGGCAATTTTCAAATCCAGCTGATTCGGTGGAGTACGTGGCGCCAACTTCGGCTAAATGGGCGGAGTTTTTCCTGTCAAAGTTGGGCACGTCGGTGGCCGGCGATGCCACTTTAGGTGACTCTTCAGTTGCACCTGGTGATTGCACCTTGGGGATGGGGATGAATCTTTGAGTTCAAAGATAGCAAAAAGGCAGCTTCAAATTCTCAGTCTCGTACTAAATTGAAAAATGAATTAAGAAAATTACAATGGAATTTCAGAAATTAGAAAGTTTGAAAGTTTATGGTGAATAAGGGATGTTGATTTTTTGTCTTTCAAGGGGTAGTTTGGGGCTTTTTTGGGTTTACAAAAAGGGTCGTGATTTTTTCTTGTATTGGATAGTTTTTACTTGTGTACGGTTTTCGTTCTAACATTTTGCTAGTCATAATGTACTTTTCATTTTATTAATAAAATTATCACTATTCAAAAAAAAGTTGAAGCTTGTCTGTTTTGACTTGGTCACCGAAATGTTTTTTCTATTTCAAATAAAGATATCTTACATGTCTAATAGCTAGATAAGTAGAAAAGGGATAATGATATAAAAAAGTTACATTCAGAGTAAATAATTTCCTATCTGTACGTCAAAATATTTTCCAAAATATATATAATGATAATGTTTTAATTTATCCGATTCCTATGGTGAGTGTCTATTTACCACATATGTGGAAAAACACATACCATGAAAATGTCAAATTTACCCTCTTAATAAATCTCTACAAAGGGTGTTTTAGTCTTTTAATTTAATAGATTAGTTAGTTGAGTTAGTTAATTAGTAGTACATTTAGGTATGTGTTTTTTCACATATGTGGTAAATAAACGGACTCCTTTCTATGGTAATCATTTGACGCATCTAGGAAAAATCTATACTACTACTCCGTATTATTTAGTAAACAAAATGCATGTGGTTTAGTAAAATCTTTAGCAAAAATGAAAACTGTTTCAAAGTTGATAAAAGTTAGTCAGTAATTTGGAGCTAGCATGCACTTTGATGTAAATATAAACAAATAGGCCTTGCTTGTGCTGTTTTGTCCTGTTTTGGAATAACTTTTATGAGGAGTAGGTGTAGTGTTTTAGATAATTTTTTAATGATAACGATCAAATAGCTACAGTTAAACGTTAAAAGCTAATCATAAATAATTTTTTCAAAAGACAAAAACTACTTTTAAAAGTTGTTGTAAAACACACATTGTATCTGCAAGCGGAGGTAGAAACTTAAGTGAGTGTTACATATTTGAAGATATACTTATAATATGGGATGGGGACTCTGGATGTGTGTCTAGAGTTTGTTGTTGGTACAATGGCTTATTCTCCAGCGGTGCCATGGGTGCCACGAGTATTGTCGGGAGGAAGAGAGATTAGCTCTTCTTCCACCGCTTTCGGCCTAAATAGGGATAAGACTTAAACTAACCAACACTAGTATTTAGGACAAAGATTAAAGTGTAATTTATGCTTATATACTATACGTACAGCTAGAACATTCAGGGTTTTGTGGAAGTAACACTAATTGAAGATAAAATTAGAGAAGGTCGACTTAGATGGTTTGAGCATATACAAAGAAGACCATTAGATGCATTCGTGCGTAAAACTGATAGATTAAATTTATGAGAGTTTAAATGAGGTAAGGGAAGACCTAAACTTGCATGGGTAAATCCAGTAGAGAGAGATCATTGAGCTACTAGAGCGGAATGGAGACGCAAGATTCATGTAACCGACCCCAACGAATTGGGATTAAAACTCAATTGATTGATTGATACTATACCTATAGCTATATTCTCCTGTCTATATATCAAACAATGTTTCATGTTGGCCTTGCCAAGGAACTCATTGTGGGGACCTTAACATTGATCGCCATACCCTTATCTTCTTGGCCTTAATGCATTCAAAATTCAAGCTTGTCTAGGTAAAACCAAAGCTCTGGGGGAAGGGGAGATGGTGAGAAGCTCTCTGGCTTCTCTCTCGTTTTTGGGTTTTAGAATGAGACTTGACGCTAGCTTTCAAATAACAACAGAAGGAAAATCTTTCACTTTCTTTTTCAAATGGGTAAAAAATACTGATTTTTTACATATTGTTGAAGAAGGGAAGAGGGCTCATGTGTCAATAGACCTTGTTGGTGATGATTTGCAATGGCTGAAAGAGTGCTGGAAGAAGCTTTTTCTGGAGGATGGCGGCAATAATTTGTAGGTTCGGAGGAAGTCGATCAGGACTGGCAAAGAATTTTTTCTATCACTCAAATCAAACAAACATGGTAGGTTTATATAGTTGGTTGAAACAACCCTATACAATAGAACCACTATTGTCTTCCTGGAGGGGTTGAAAGTTCAAGGATGGTGGCGTGTTCTCTGTGTTCTTGAGATGTTTCTGTCGAAAAGGAGAATGGATCAAAAGCTCACACGGCCTCTAATTTCTCGATGGAGGCCTAAAGATCCTGTAGATAAATCTGGTAACCTCTTGAAGCAGTGTTCTAGCCGCAAGGGATTATGTGAGTTTGGCACTTCGAAATGGCCTTTGGTGGTGAGTTGGCAAGGAGAATCCGATCTGGCTGAGCGAAGACCACCAGTTCAAGTTTCAGCGTTTCTTTTGAAGGATTCGTCTGTTCGTGGTGAGATTGAGGCAAAGGAGTCCATTCACAACGTACTTGAGAAGGAGGCATCGAGGCGAAGCGAGGTCGATCAGGTGGAGGCATTACGACATGTTGTTGAGATGTCTTTGGAGACGCTGGTAGTTAAGATGTTCGGCTGTCAGATGGATGCGATAGCCAATTTGATGGATGAATCACCGGTGATGGTGGAGGATAAACAGGAAGCCGGTGTGGCTATGGGCAATCAACTGGTTGATGGTGATTTGGGTTCTGTGTGGTGCAAATCTGCTCCTTCACCCATTAGAGTCATGCCGACGATTTCAGATCCAGCTGATTCGGTGGAATATGTGGTGCCAACTTCGGCTAAATGGGCGGAGTTTTTCCTGTCAAAGTTGGGCATGTCGGTGGCCGGTGGTGCTGCTTTAGGTGACTCTTCAGTTGCACCTAGTGATCTACACCTTGGGGATGGGGATGAATCTTTGAGTTCAAAGATAGCAAAAAGGCAGCTTCAAATTCTCAGTCTCGTGCTAAATTGAAAAATGAATTAAGAAGATTGCAATGAAATTTCAGAAATTAGAAGTTTGAAAGTTTAGGGTGAACAAGGATTTATTTTGTCTTTCAAGGGGTAGTTTGGGGCTTTTTTGGGTTTGCAAAAAGGTCGTGATTTTTTCTTGTATTGGATAATTTTTACTTGTACTGGATTTTCGTTCTAGTATTTCGCTAGTCTTAATGTACTTTTCATTTTATTAATAAAATTATCACTATTCAAAAAAAATTGAAGCTTGTCTGTTTTTTGACTTGGTCACCGAAATGTTTTTTATATTTCAAATAAAGATATCTTACATGTCTAATAGCCAGATAAGTAGAAAAGGGATAATGATATAAAAAAGTTACATTCAGAGTAAATAATTTCCTATCTGTACGTCAAAATATTTTCCAAAATATATATAATGATAATGTTTTAATTTATCCGATTTCTATGGTAATCATTTGACGCATCTAGGAAAAATCTATACTACTACTCCGTATTATTTAGTAAATAAAATGCATGTGGTTTAGTAAAATCTTTAGCAAAAATGAAAACTGTTTCAAAGTTGATAAAAGTTAGTCAGTAATTTTGACTCGGACCCTACACGTACGGTAAATATATAAAAAACGGATGATGCATGCTTGATCAGTAGTCAGTACTTGATTATATATATATATGTATGTATCTGAATGGTAAGGGTAGCTAATTAAAGTGAGTAGCTAGTGTTTTCTAAGAAATTAAATTAATATGGGAGGTGGGGAATGGTGGGTACGTTTCTGGGTTTTGTTGGTGCTGCAATTTATAAATATTCTCCATGGATACAGCTGCTGGGAGGAAGAGAGGCTCGCTCTTCTCCGCCTCCGCCCTTCCTTCCCCGGCTTAGCTTGGGACCGGAGCTCAGATTGCTGTTCTTGGGACAAATCTGCGAAGGTCGTCTGTAACAACTCTACCGGCCGAGTCATCGAACTCCATCTTGAAGCCACCAATCCTCAGGCACAAAATGGATCGATTACTAGTGTGATCTCACGTGGTCATTCTTATTATTATTTGAATGCATCATTGTTCCTGCCCTTTCAACACTTGACCACTCTTGACTTGAGTGGTAACTTCATTGCTGGTTGTCTCAAAAATGAAGGTATAGTATTATAGTACCCCACTATTAGTTACCACTTAATTTGTTTAATTAATTACCTACGTACGGGATCTCAACTCAAGTACTTGATTAGCTTAATTAATTTGTTGCAGGTTTTGAAAGGTTGTCAAATCTAAGGAACTTGAAGACTCTTAATTTACACTTCAACAATTTCAATAACACTGTTTTGGCTTCTTTGAGACATCTCTCATCACTAAGATCTTTGGATCTTTCTTATAACTCCTTGGATGGAAGTCTCCATTTACACGGTATACATATATAACTTCAACATCTCACACTTTCATTTCTTTCTTTCCTTCTACAAGTTAAAACATGGTATCTCAGTAGATGATTTTGATCATCAAACTAACAGAATTTGCTGGTCTGAACAACTTAGAAGGGGATCTCAACTCAAGTACTTGATTAGCTTAATTAATTTGTTGCAGGTTTTGAAAGGTTAAGGAACTTGGAGAGACTTGTTTTAGCAAGCAACAATTTCAATAACACTGTTTTGGCTTCTTTGAGACATCTCTCATCACTAAGATCTTTGGATCTTTCTTATAACTCCTTGGATGGAAGTCTCCATTTACACGGTATACATATATAACTTCAACATCTCACACTTTCATTTCTTTCTTTCCTTCTACAAGTTAAAACATGGTATCTCAGTAGATGATTTTGATCATCAAACTAACAGAATTTGCTGGTCTGAACAACTTAGAAGAGCTTTACTTGGGTTACAATCCAATCAAGGGTGTTATGGCTTCCAAGGGTACGTATATTATACATACATACATGTCCATATGGGTATACTTACCCGTTTTTTTTCTCTTTAATTCAAGTAAGCTAAAAATTAGCATACTTAGCCGGATCATATTACTTGATTGATATTAATGGTCTTTTATTTTTTTCCCTGTTTGCATTAAACCAACAGGTGCAGCTATGCCTTCCCTGAAAGTCCTGCATATGCCAAATTGTTTCTTCCCTGGCCTGCATCAACTCATTGATGGTAAACAATAAATTAAACACATTTTCAATGTTTAGATATTTGTGAGACGAAGCGATTAAAAACAAACAACACTCAAGCTTTATATGACAGAAATATTTTTATTTACCATGTCATTTACATTTACGTACGGTTGCAGGTGTCTGCAGATTAACAAATCTACGGAGTTTAGATATGAGCTGGAGTGAACTAAATGGCAATTTACCAGCATGCTTTTCAAACCTAGCAGCTCTTGAATATCTAGACATTTCAGGCAATCAATTATCAGGAGACCTTAGATACTCTCCACTTGGGACTCTACATTCTATCCAAGACTTGCGCATTTCACGCAACAAATTCCAAGTCCCAACCTCTCTTGCACCATTTCTCAACCTCTCAAAGCTCCGCTCTTTTGATGCATCAGACAATGAAATATATGCTGACATGGAGTTCCATCATTCAATACCAACATTCCAATTGGAATATCTTTATCTATCTGGTCATCAATTAGGGTTAGGTGGAGCATTCCCCAATTTCCTTTACCATCAACATGAATTGAAAAGGGTTTATCTATCTAACACGAACTTCAGTGGACAACAGTTTCCGACCTGGCTTTTGGAGAACAACCCAAAATTGGAAGAGGTTGGTCTGTCTAACGCTTCTCTTTTTGGGTCTTTGACATTACCAGCTCGTCCACATAAAAGCTTGAGTTCTTTGCAAATTTCGGACAATGTTTTGGTTGGGAACATTCCACGAGAGATTGGGACATTTTTTCCAAATTTACAGTGGATAAACATGTCAAACAACCAACTCATTGGCAGCATGCCATCTTCTATTGGCGACATGAAAAGTTTAGGCTTTCTGGACTTGTCTAACAACAATTTGTCTGGTGAAATACCTGCATCTTTGGCCAGGGTTGCCTCTCATTGAGCTCTCTTATTTTATCCAATAACGGTTTGCAAGGTGAGATCTTCAATGGACATTTTAACCTAACAAATTTAAGCTCGTTATTACTGGACGGTAATAACTTCAGTGGAAGACTCCCAAATGCTTTGTCTAAGTGCTGATCTTGGCTCTACGAATTGGATCTCAGTGACAACAATCTCTCTGGTGGAATTCCTCCTTGGATTGGAAATATGACAGGGTTGAACGAGATAACAATGTCAAATAATGGTCTTGAAGGTCCTATCCCAGAAAAGCTATTCAACATGACTTCCCTTCGCATTTTAGACCTCTCAGGCAACCTTATATCTGGAAAGGTACCATCCCACATCAATCTACCGTATATTACTGATATTTATCTTTCTAGAAACAAGCTTGAAGGAAGCTTGCCAAGCGCACTATGCAAAAGCAAGTACCTAACCATTTTGGACCTAAGCAACAACCTCTTTACTGATGTTATTCCAAGATGTGTTGATGTGCTTCATGCATTGACTTATCTCATCTTGAAAGACAATAGCTTTCAAGGTGAACTCCCTTGGAGATATGTCAGCTTACCAGATTGAGTGTGATTGATCTTTCTTACAACAATCTCTCTGGCTCCATTCCACCTTGCTTAAATGTCACAGCTGCTGCAGAAGTAGGAGAACTTCCTATAGAATTTAACAGCTCAACGGTTGAACATATAGAGTTTCGAACAAAGAGCATGTCTTACTCTTATAAGGGACGACAGCTGAGCTTTTTGTCTGGGATTGATCTTTCTTGTAATAAGCTCACTGGGAGTATTCCTCAGGAAATTGGGAGGTTGAACAGGATTTATGTATTGAATCTGTCTCATAACAGCCTTACTGGGGGCATACCGCTCACGATATCAGATATGAAGCGAGTGGAGAGTTTGGATCTGTCATATAACAATCTACAAGGTGGAATTGCACCCCAGATTGTTGACTTGAACTTTTGGAATTCTTCAATGTTTCATTCAACAACCTGTCTGGACCTACACCTAAAAGAGTCTACCAGTTTGGGACTTTCGAAGCAAGTAGCTATTTGGGCAATCCTTTTCTATGTGGAGAACCATTGCCGAAGAGTTGCAGTCCAGCTGGACCGCCGCCACCACCACTAAAACCAGCAAGTGCCACTGATGAAGCAGAGGATGATGGTTTTATGGACATGACTGTCTTTTACATCAGCCTCATTGCCTCCTATGTCACTTCATTGTTAGCTGCTCTCCTCGTTTTAATGAAAAATCAAGATTTGAGGAGTCGATGGTTCTATTATGCTGAGGTTGTAGCTACTGGTTGTTACTACTATGTCGTGGACCATCTGCCCAAGTGCTTTTGACCTACTAGCTACATTTCTGTCAAAATGTGGTCAATAAATTGATTGATGATGTAATCATAAAAGTTGTAGTTTTGGAAGAATAAATTGGCCTCAGTTACAAGTACTCTTAACGTAAACTATCGAACTCAAGTGCAATAATCAAACAAGGACCAATAGAAGTTCACTGTTCAATTCTCTCATCAGCCTCAGACAATGATCCCTCGAAATGATCAGTTCCCTCAACCTCTCGACTTGGTTTTCTTCTTTCAAAACAATTCAGCTTTAAGTCGTCTTGCCTCTGTTTAATATGGTAAGATGACAACCATTTCCATTTTATCTATCATTTTTAATTGTTAGATGTACTTCTTTCATCCCACAAAAATTGAGCTATGATAGCCAAAGAGTGATCTCCACTGTCTTGAATACTCCGGTGACCGTGACAGGCAGCTCCGTACTGAGAAGAGCAAGAAAGGAAAACTTTCAGTGTAGAAAGAGAGGAGGGGTGTGGGTGTGTAGTAAGTACCTTATTTGAGGTAGGCACCACCCAATATATAGGGTGGTGCCAGTCCTTATGGGGCCTTGAATCTTTGGAGAATCTCCATAAATGTGTCTATAATTGGGACGTGTGTAATAATGGCGAGTTATTGTGGAGTTACTCCCTTCCTTTTGGCTTGATGCCATAATTAGGGTAACGGTTGACTTGAAGGAGGTAGCAAGCGTTTGCTGCTAACGGGATTTATACGGGGCACCCTTATTGGTAAATACGATGGGCTATCCGTAAATACGAGGCCGGCTCTGGTGGGGTGGCCCATATGGCGTTTGCGTTTGGCAATACAGTCATATGGGCTGGCCCATGTATATCAGTATGTCCTCCCCCCATAGCGGAGGATGGGTTGGGTCCCTGTGCTCCGCTTAGGAAGTATTGTGCTTGAACGTAACAAATGACTCACCAATGATCTTAACAGATCGAAATATGATAACTTCGAAATGGAAACAATCATCATGTCGAAAAACCAGGAAACTTCCATGCTGCAAGGGTGTCCCTGAGAACCATTTTTGATATCTCCTATTCTTTTTCGAATAGAAGGCGTTAAGACTTCAAGAACAAGCTTCTTTCAGCTGTCTAGGCCTAGCCCGTAAGGCGTTATGCCGTTTTGGACTTGAAATGGGAGAAGCCCGAGGTGGCCCAAGATCGCCCAATGTGTTTTATGGCGGTTGTAAGCACTTTTTCAAAATTTGCGCTTTTGCGCCATTTGTAATTATGGAGGAAGTCGTTTCAACTCCCATCGGCTGTACTTATACGCCAACCCATGTGAAGAGTCGAGTTTTCCCGAATTCTCGCTTTCTTTGCTTTTTAGCTTGATTTCCTCTTTGCTCTAGCTTCCATTTTCTGCGTTCTTGAAGAATTTCCGGCAAGATTTGAAGAACCCAACCGGTGAATCTTTCGTTTTCATCTCCGATACAAATCTGTAAGTGGTACCCCTTTTATTTTCTTTTTTCCGTCGCGACGATGTCGCGAGTGAGTCGTCGCCGCGCCACCACCACAGGTTCTTGGGTCTAGGGTTTAGTTTTTGAATTTGTGATTTATTTCGTAGATGGCTCCCAAGAATCCAAGCAAGCCCGGCGTCGACCCAGACATCATCGGGGAGGCTGTGGCCCGGACGTCTCTTTCGGAGAAGAAAATGGTCGACATTTGTCGAAACCATCATGTATACTCCCGGGTAGTGTGCGGGCTTTCCCGGCGGACGTTTTGAGAAGGGCGGGGATGGAGTCGAGCAACGAGACCACGAGGAACAGACCATGGTGGTCTTGAAGCCCGGCTTAAAGCTGGATTGAGGCTCCCCCTTTGCTCCTGCTGCTGCAACTATGCGAGGATGTGGTGTTTGCCTTGGGCAAGCTGGCCCCGAACGTGTTTACGACCGTAAACGCGTTTGTGGTGGCTGTCACTGGCGAAGACGGCGGTCTTTGCCGGGAGACCTTCTTGCGCTTTTACACCTTAAAGAGGCCGGTTGGGCACCCCTTCTATCGATTGACCCCGAGGATGTGAAGGTGAGTAACAAAATGGTGAAGATCGGAGTCTTTGCCGAGACCACCGGCTCGTGGGGAGGCTGGAAGAACAACTTCTTTTTCATCTTGAAGGAGGATAGTTGGGGGTTCCCTACGTACTTCATCAAGGAGAAGGACGCGAGGGTATCAGTGAAGCCCTGCTTGTGGGCGGGAAGCGAAGGGAAGAAGGCTCTCGACGCCTTGTGTGAATGGGTCCGCGATGTGGAGAGGCTCGAGGAGTGTAAGGGTGGGTTTCCCTTCACTCTCTCCGGTCTAAGCGAAGTGGTCTGCGTAGAGTAGAGATTAGCGGGGCCCACCGTCTTCCAAGCCACGAGGACAACTGCGGAGGCCAGGTTGAGGGCCTAGACGAGGACCTTATCGAGCGCTTCAAGGCGCTTTCAGCAACCCCATTGTCTGTTTTTGCTCCTTTTTCGTTTTGCGTTTGCGCATTTTGAATCTTGTTTTAACTTGATCTTATGCTTTGTTACAGCTAAGATTTCACACCCTAATGCCCTCTTTGCCAAGAAGCAAGAGTTAAGGAGGCCTGAAGAAGAAAATGGAAGAGGACCTCCTTCCGAGCCCATTCGAGGGGTTATCGAGGGTCATCCGCCGGCCCTCGAAGGGCGGGAAGCTCGAGGCCCGAGAGGCCTTGGTGACGAAGGCGCAACCGATTAGTGCGGTTGCTCCCATGGTCGCCGAGGACCTTTCCGAGGACTCCAAGGAGCAGAACCTTCGGAGGAAACGTCCTCGAATAGAAGGTATTGCTCTTGACTCCTCCGAGCGTTTGCTTAAGCTCTCTTGTGTTTTATATTCTTATCCTCCTTTTTACTTTGTAGCGGCGAGAGGGGTTGGAAGTGTCTTGGACAGCAGCCACAACGTCCCGCTTTGGACAAAGGGAAGGGGCCGGCCGTCGAGGAGCAGTCCTCCAGCCCGTTCGAGGCGTGAAGGAGCACTGTGGGGCTCTTGGCCGATGCTCGAAGGGCTGCGGTGGCTCCTCGAGCTCTGTCGAGGCCTTCGAGGTTTCGAAAAGCCTTAGGGGTTAGACCACTGTTTGAGCCCAGTGCTCGAGGACTACCGGCGTGAGCCGTGGGCGAAGTCCTTTGAACGCAAGGGTCAGGCCTCGAGGAGGCACAGGACCTCAGTAATGAGGATGACTCGTGACGAGTCGGTGCTCCTTGGGGATCGGGAGGTGAGGCGAAAGTTCTTTGAGGGACTCTCACTTCCGCGACAAGCACTTTCAAGCACACTTCCTCGGGGCCCCTGGACATTGCAAAGGACATCTGCCGGGGCATTATTCGAGTAAGTCGAACTCTCGACACCCTTTGCATTATTTATTGTCCTTGTCGGTGTACGCTGTTTATACGTTTTGTGTTTTGAACTTGCGGGAGGTCATCTTGGCCCATGGCACAGTGGTCAAAATCGAGGACCTCCAAGCCCACGTGAGGAGCCTCGAGGCCAAGGCCAAAGACGCCGAGGGAGTGGAGAGTCTCGAAGAAGGCTCGGCTGAAAAGGAGGCCGAACTATTTACCTCGAAGGAGGAGATTTCCCTTCACGGGGCTATGCACGTCTTGGGTGAAAGGTCAAGGCAGCAATGACTGATGGGAAGAAGTTCGAGGGCCTCTTCCTCTCCGAGCACCATGCAAACCAAAGCCTCTCAGTCGAGATGGAGCAGGTGCTCGAGGCGTATCGGCAGATGGAGGCCCAAGTGGGGGAGAAGGACAGGCTCATCGAGGAGCTGTCCCTGCGAGCGGCGAAGGCCGAGAAGCAGGCCTCGAAGGCGGCGGCCCAAATTGAAGAATGCGTGAAAACCCTTAATGAGGTGATGGGCTCCAGTGTGGCTGGTCTTACCGCCTTCGTACAACTTGAAGACCAAATTGGTCTTAAGTTGTACGAGGGTGAAAGTATTCAGCCACGTGTTTTTGTAAGGCCCATTGCTGAGAGGGCTGCTCGAGTGAGCAAGGCCTTCGAGCTGCTGACCGAGAAGCTTGTCGATGCGCAGGCCATGGAGGGGGTCCGCTATGCTGAGGGGTTCCTACGATGCCGCCACCAAGTGGAGGCCATGCTTGAGAAGGCACAGCTGGATCCCCTTGATGCGCGAAGGTCGAGGAGCCCTCCCGAGCCCTTTTGTTCGAGTGGGTTAGTGCAGGGAAAAAATTATGAGTGGAATATCCTTATGATATTCTTACCGGGCTTGTAGAGGATGCCTCTGTTTTACCCCAAAAGATGATGCCCCCAAGTAGTTTTTGGGGTTTGTAATTAAATTTTTGCACATACTTTGTAAAGTAGTGAACAACTTTGTAGCATTTATTGCTTTTTCAGGTTTGTCATATGAATATTACTTGCATAACGCGAAGTGTTGGTACTTGTTTAAGGCAAATTTGTTTAAGACAAATCGCGTAACTCTTCGTAGAGTTTTGTGTTTTTATTCGATGTGTATTGGTCGAGCGGTGACCTTGCAATCAATTTTTGTCCTTACTATATAAAGCGGTGGACATTCTTCGTAGAGTTGACTGTGTGCCAACATTGCTTGCATAATGCGAAGGCTGTGAACATTGCTTTTTATTCGATGTAAGAATATTGCTTGTACAACGCAAAGACTTTGAATTTTTTTACAAATTTATGCATGGGAAACATAGAACTTAGACATAATAAGGCCTTAAGTCGTTGACGTGGTAGTCGTCTTTGAGCTTTTTGCCTTGATGGTCCTTTAGTTTGTAGACGCCTCCTCTTTCTTTACTATGTACGATGTAAGGCCCTGCCCATCTGGAACGAAGGGCTCCATGGCCAGGGTTACGGCCTGATAACTCAGCCCTTAGCAAGACCATACCACCCACGTAGATCTGTTTTGCCCAGACTTTAGCGTTGTGGTCGAGGTTTGCTCTTTGCCGTAAGGCCATAAGCCTAAGTCCGGCACCCTCACGAAGTTCTTCGACGAGGTCCAGAGCGTGCCAAAGGCCGCTCTCGTTGCGAGGAGCATCGTAGTAGAGCGTCCCGACTGCCGAGATAGACACCTCGATTGGTAGTAAGGCTTCAACGCCGTAGACCAGGGAGAAAGGTGTTTCCCGATTGGTCATCGTGTAGTTGTTCTGTAATCCCGAGAGGACACCGGGTAGCTCCTCGACCCATTTCCCTTTGGCGTCATCGAGGCGCTTTTTCAGGCCTTCTTTGATTGTGCGATTTGTGACTTCTACCTGGCCATTTGGTGTGGGTGTGCCACGGGCGTAGAGCATTTGTATATTCATCTTAATGGCCCAATCCTTAAGCTTTTGCTCGAGAATTGAGTCCCATTGTTTGTGATTATGGCCTTTGGCGTGTCGTATCGCGACACGAGGTCGTGCGGAGGAAATGTATGACTTTGGCGATCGTTATTTTCTTGAGTGGCAAGACCTCGACCCACTTAGTGAAGTAGTCGGCAGCCACTATCTGAATTTGAATCGCCCTTTGGCCTTAGGCATTGGGCCTATGAGATCGAGGCCCCACGCGCGAAGGGTATGGGATATGTCTCCGTAACCGCTTCGTTTGCAGGTTGCCGCTGAATGCGGGAATTGAGCTGCCATTTATGGCACGTACGCACCAAATCATGCGCGTCTTTGCTCAATGTTGGCCAGTAATAACCGAGGCCCAAGCATTTGTGCGCAAGCGCATCGGAGCCAATGTGTGCTCCGCAAACTCCGGAGTGGACTTCGTTCAGGATGAGCTTGGAGTCATCAGGACCGATACATCGTTGTAAAGGAGCAGAGTACCCTTTACGCCATAATGTACCATCTATGATGATATGACGTGATATTTGCATCCTTATTTTCTTTTGGGCGCTGGTGGGCCCTCGATTGCGCCGGTTTGGAGATCTTGAAGGATTGGGTGCCTCGGTCGATTCTTGTATTGGCATCGATTGCATGAATTGTATTTATCGAAGGCTGTGTTAAGGTCTCGAGGATTGCATCCGTCCTTCCCTTAGACAACTTGTCACCATAATGTTTCGATCCCTTGGGATCTTATTGATATCTGTTTCGAATTGTCCTTGTAGGCTTTGACCAGCCGCAGTACCTCGAGAGAGTGGGGTCCTTGCACTCGTTTGTCCCGTAACTCGGCTTACTACGAGTGTGAGTCATGTGCACGGTCGACGTCGTAAGCCCGGCTTTAAGAGCGATTTTCGGACCCGTCACGAGGGCCTCGTATTCGCCACGTTGTTTGTGATGAGGAACTGAAAGCCACTCGTAAGTTGGCTTCCATGCCGTGTGGGCCCTTTATATGAACGCCCCCTCCTGGGCGATCAGCACTGGATGAGCCGTCCACGAACATGTCCCATTCGGGAGGCTCCAACTCTGCTGGTGGTTCCCTCGAAGGACCATGTTCGAGGGGATAGATGGAGAGCTCGGCCATGAAGTCCGCCAAAGCTTGTGCCTTTATGGCTCGTCGAGGCTCGAACTTGATGTCGTATTCCCCGAGCTCGATACACCAACGGGCTTACCGACCACTATGTTCTGGTCTGTTTAGGATGTCCCTAATTGGTAGATCCGTTCTGACGATGATCGTGTGGGCTTGGAATTATGCTCGTAATTTCCTGGCAGCCACGTTTAAAGCTTAGATTATTTTTTGATGGTGAGGGTAGTTAGCCTCAACCCCTCGTAATGTGTGACTTGTGTAGTAGACGGACCACTTTGTTTGCGGGCCCTCCTCCTTAACGAGCACCGAAGAGACAGGTGTTGTTCGAAGTGGAGAGGTAAATGACAAGTTCGTCTCTAGTTGCGGGCATTTCAGGGTTGGCAAATCAGAGGTGTTTCTTGATTTGCTCGAAGGCTTCCCGACATTTCGTCGTCGGTGAATGTTTTTTTCATGCGAAGGCTGTTCAAAGAACGGTTTGCACTTGTCTCCCAGCTTGGAAATGAATCGCCCCAAGGCAACAATTCTTCCCGTGAGTTGTTGTATTTCCTTAATGTTCCTTGGTGGCGCCATGTCCGTGATGGCCGATATTTTCTTAAGGTTGGCGTCGATTCCTCTTTCGGAAATCATGTAGCCCAAGAATTTTCCGGCTCAGACAAAGAAGGAGCATTTGGCTGAATTGAGCCTCATGTTGTACCGTCGGAAAGACTTGAAAGTTTCGCCAAGATCTTGAAGGTGGTCATCGAATGTCATGCTTTTAATGATGACATTGTCGACGTATGCCTCAAGGTTGCGGCCCATTTGGTGGGCAAAGACTTTGTTCATTAAGCGCTGATATGTAGCTCCAGGCGTTTTGAGCCCAAAGGGCATTCGAATGTAGTAATAAACGCCGCCCGTTGTGAATGCCGTTTTGAAAGCATCTTCAGATCCATGTAGATTTGGTGGTAACCACTCTTAGCGTCCATGAACGATAGATATTTGTATTTACAGGTGGCGTCCACGAGTTGGTCGATGACTGGTAATGGATAGGGGTCCTTAGGACAATGCCTATTGACGCCAGTGAAGTCGAGGCACATACGAAGGTCGCCGTTAGCTTTGTCAGCTAAAACTATGTTAGCAAGCCACTCGGAGTACTGAATTTCCTTTATTATTCCGGCGTCGAGGAGTTTAGAAACTTCCTCTTTTACAAAGCTGCTTTTGAGGGGCCATACCCCTCTTTTTTTGTTTAACCGGTTTGGAATCCGGGAATACATTGAGTTTGTGCGTGATTGGGGCCCAGGCGAAAACGTCAAGGTTTGCCTCGAGGAGGTGGATGAGGCCCATCTTCTCCTTTTGTTTAAGGTTTTTGCCAACCTTAAACTTTTTGCATGGGATGACCTCTATTTCTTCTGTAACGTCATCGAGGCGTGGCCGGTCATCGGGGTCCATTGGGTCATCGACCTCCTTCGAGGTTTGTGGATTAAGCTGTTGAGCTTAAAGAGGCCACATAATTTGTCCGTGCGATCGCTGGTCGATGTAGATGGTTGCATCCCCACGAGGCGTTGCGAATGTGATTGTAAGAGTGCGGATGTCGCACCTCGTGCAAATCGACACAGCTTGGTCGGCCAATGATGGCGTTATGCGTTGAAGGCACCTCGAGGACCGGGAACTCCGTCATGATGGAGTGGCGATCAACCGTGCCGGTGTGTGTCCCGATTAACATGAGGGCGGGTTGGCGACCCTATTGTTGGGACAATGTCCCTTCCGATACCAAATGTAGGACCGGAGCTCCTTCTTATGGCGGACATGTGTATCCCGAGTTTATCGAGCATGTCCTTAAAAATGACACTGGTGTTTGCACCAGTGTCGATGTAGACCCTACCGGTGTCGAAACCCGCGATCCTTACTGTGATAAGCAGCGGATCTGAGTGTGGGACGACAACCTTTGACCCGTTAGGCGGTAAATTACGTTTTCCTCGAGGTGGTCGATCTGCAAGATTTCTCTTGCATAACGCTTTCTAGAGGAAGCGCCTTGACTTTGTGAGCACATGGATGATGCCCGGTGGTGGTGGCGGCAAGTTTTGCCTTCGAGGATTGTTGTGTCGGCAGACGCGTTTTACGGCGGTCGTCGCTATCATCGTCCCTCTTGCGGCCCTTGGGAAAATCTTTGCAAGGGAGGTGGAGTCGGACAAGAATTCCCCGAGCTTGCCTGCTCGATCATCTTCGAGAGGAGATTCTGAGTTGAAAGCACGCATCCGTGTCGTGTCCACGATCCTTGTGGTAGAGGCGGTACTTGTCAAACCCCTCGTGTTCTTATCTTTGGATGGGTTGAGGCCACTTAGGAACCTTGTTCGCTTCTCCGGCATTAGCGGGATGTTCGTGCGGGTGTCTCGTAGTGCGGGGTTGTGGTCGGAGGGCCTCGAACCGATGTTGGAGGGCTGGTACCTCTTTGAGACATTCCCCTTGTCTAACTTTTTGTTGCGGTCGCTTGTGGGGGCATGTTGTAGGGCTTGTTCATCTCCTCGGAATTCATGAATCGTGTGGCCCGATCGATGAACTCACCCATCGTTGTGACGGGGTTTTCATTGATGTTGTAGGCGAGCCTTGACTCATGGCTGAAGGCCTTGAGTTACGGCCAAGAGTTGCATGTCCGAGGAGAGACCACTGGACTTGGACGGATTCCGCCTGGAACCATCGAATATAGTCACGGAGTGGTTCCTCCCTTTCTTTGTTTCACCCGTAGTAGGTGTTGGGCAGTCTTGGGGGAGGTCGAGCTCCCATGAAGTGACGCAGAACGATGAGGCGAGGTCCTTAAAGCATTTGAAATGCTGGCCTCGTAACGTTCCAAACCACGTCAAGCAGCTCCTTTGAGGTGGAGCTGAAAGCCTTGTAGAGTATGGGCTCCGTGGCGCGAGCCATCTCCATATGAGATGTAACGTCGCGAGATGGTCGACGGGTCTGTTGTGGCATCGTAACTTTCGATGGCTGGCATTGGCTGGGGCGCACAGGACGGCGATTATGTCCTCTGTGAAGGGCTGCGTCGGGAGGACCTCGATGTCGTCGAGGACCAGGGTTTGGCGTCTTGACTGTTCTCGACCACGTTGATTCGTCGGAGGAGGTCGTCGACGCAGAGATTCCCGTAGATGGGTGTTGATTTTGGGATTGCTCGTCCCGTTCGTTATGAGGCGGAAGGCGGGCAGCTGTATTTCCGCCTTGATGGTTTGCACCATGAAGGCTTTCATTTCATTAAGCATGCTGGCACGGAGGAGTGCCATCGGCGGGGTCGACGATGACTGCTTTGTGGGGCCGTAGAGGGCCCGGTGGACACGTTAAGGGAGCAGCCTGCGGTTGTGGAGGCTGTTGTATCCTGTTGTGCCACCGATAGGGAGTGGCGGAGTTGCCACTAATCGGGAGTGGTGGGGCTGTTGTATCCCGTTGCGCCACCCACAGTAGCGGTGGGGGTGCGTCGGAGGAGGCTGAGGCGGCATCCTCCACATGCACACTGTTGTGGGTTCTCCTTGTTTTTGCCATAAAGATGGTAAGGAGAGAAAAATGAGTTGGGAAGAAAGAAAAATGGATGTTTCGTTTCCCACAGACGGCGCCAAATTGATAGCCAAAGAGTGATCTCTGGTGTCTTGAATACTCCATTGACCGTGACAGGCAGCTCCGTACTGAGAAGAGCAAGACAAGGAAAACTTTCAGGTGCGAGAAAGAGAGGAGGGTGTGGGTGTGTAGTAATCATCTTATTTGAGGTAGGCACCACCCAATATATAAGGTGGTGCCAGTCGATATGGGGCCTTGAATGCTGGAGAATCTCCATAAATGTGTCTATAATTGGGACGACTGTGTAATAATGGCGGAGTTATTGTGGAGTTACTCCGTTCCCTTTGGCTTAATGCCATAATTAGGGTAACGGTTGACTTGAAGGAGGTAGCAAGCGTTTCTTGCTAACGGGATTTAAACGAGGCGCCTTTATTGGCGAGAGGGCTCTCCGTAAATACGAGGCCGGCTCTGGTGGGCGTGGCCCATATGGTGTTTGCGTTTGGAAATACAGCCATACGGGCTGGCCCATATATATCAAGCTATTTATTTGATAGTTTCTCAATATTTAGTCTATGATTTTTTTATTATGAATGTTTAGACATTAAAAATTAAATATTTCATATGTGTATCATAATTTGAAATCTAAATTTTCTACATATATTTTTATAAATATATGTCCAAGTTAGAGATGACACGTGCACATGCTCACCTAGTACTCGGGAACAAGCGTGAAAGCGATCTTCCCGAGTTTTGGCCAAAAGGCAAGTTTGAGTGGTTTGTCAAAACACTTAGGAATTTATGGTTTGCACTTAAGGCCCTCTCATTGGTGCGAGACGAGAGATCGATCTCGGCCATCGTATAGGTAACCGACTCGAGAGATGTTGGTAATTTTGAATCCATTTCTTCTAACAACAAATAAATATAGATCATGTTTGTTTGACTTTCATGAAGTATTTGACCCGATACTCAAGGAGGTTATCTTTTTATTTTTATGTATTAGATCAGTCTAGGTAGTTAGATTAGGGTAATCTAGCTCTTTAGCATTTACACATCTAATCCCGTGGATTCGACCCATACTCATCAAACGCTACACTCGACCCGTACACTTGCGGGCGTGTAAGATTTTGTTTGTCGACACACGTGTGAAAACCTTATGTAGATTCTTTGAGGAGTCAATGGATCGCTTATTTTCCAGTGCCCCTTTTCAGCTAGAGTCCGTATATATAGATGCTTTTGAGGAGGTCCATATGCACTTCCCTTCTTTGTCATGGTTGCGTCTTTGCTGATGGTTGAGGTGTGTTGTAAAAGGAAAATTGATGAAGACCTAAGTAAAACGACTCATCATTGTTGTAATGATTCACTCAATTTGGGCTAACTCATTTGATGAAGACTTTGTTAGGAGCTGACTCATCCTCTGGGAAAACAGAATTCTGTTGTAGTAATTGTGATATTTTTCCTTAGCTATAATTTTAGATTGTAGCATCTTGTACTTTTAGTGTTGGATTATTTTCGTTCAATCCACCATAAAATATGACCGTTTAACGAAATTGATTTGCACAAGTAAATACAATAATTAGAACTAACCTTGGTCCATGCTTTCTTTGATTTTCTCGAGCATAACTCAAATCCTAAACGTGGTTTCTACCCTCTCTTCCTTTTCCTCTTGTGCGTTCTTCCATGGTGCAAAGCATACTCTTTTCTTTCTTGTGTGGTGGTAGCTAGGTTAATGCCAACACACACTATTTAAAATGGAGAGCGTAGAGAAAACCTAATTTCATTCTAATTCAATTTTTAATCTCAATAACCATCATATTGAACCCGGTCAAAATAGAATTAGTCTATTAGTTACATGGGCCACATTAATGAAATTATTAAAAATAATTTAACATTTAGCATGAGGGTTAGGATCTTATTGTAATTGTTAAATTTTGCTTTTGGTCATTGCTAACTTCAGGTTTTTATTTTTACCACGTGTTCCTTTTTAGATTCAAAACTAAGTAAGTTGAGTAATCTAATATTTAAGCATATTTGGGTTTTGTAGAAATTTTCACACTTAAGTATAGAGTGAATTGCACCAAATATACCTAAACTATATCATTTGTTGCAAATCTATACCTAAACAAAAATTTGTTTCAAAAGTGGCTCTAAAGTATGAGTATGTTGGAAATTAATGTCTACGACTCAACATCCGTTAAAAATTAATGAAATTTATGGAAAAAATGCTCAAATTGACCCTTATGGTTTCTAAAATGTGTTGAACACCTATCTAACTTTAATAATTTAATTTTTGAGTAATTACTTATTATCACATTTGTATTTTTTCAAATAATTCTCCCAAATTATTCATATTAATTTTAAATTGAGTCTAGAATATCTATAAAAAATTCAAATATGAAAAAGAAATATTTTAAAATAATATCAATAATAATCTATGTACAAAAATCTAGCTTTTATTACGAAAAAATAGTAATTATCAAAGTAAAATGTAAGATTGAACAATAACTTGTTAGAAATCTCCAACACTTATATTAAAATATTTAGATAATGTACAAAATCGTCAAATAAGAATGTTAAAACACCGAACGAATATAATTTTTTAAATTAATTTTAGTATATTTTAACAGCTTACAACTTAAAGTAAAAATTTCAAATCGACACATTTCCTAATTTATTTTTGATAATTTTGAAAATGCTAATATCCATTTTTTTCTTTTATCTCCAAATTTGTATTTTTAGAATTTTTCCAAATTTAATTATAAATTCATTTGAAATTATACATTCTCTTCATTTGATACGGTTCAAAACACAGTACACGGGAAATAAATAAGATTTATTATGAGCAATGATGTGTGATTTCACGTAAGTAATATGTCGATCAATGTTTTCTCTACCATGTTGTCATCCTACTCTTTAATTTGTATATTACGTTTTAGTACTCTATTTGTCTCTCACTTTAATTCGTTACTTCAACTTCCAATTATTTGTTGAACTTAAATTAGTTTTATCAAGATTATGTACTCTTGAAAAAAATATTTTTAGAAACTTCAAAGATTAGTTAACTTATATACGTAAATTACGTACCATGATGAGCAAATGGATGGGCAAGCGATGCATCAATATCATCTATATGTCATTGACAATATTATATTTGACGGAGATCTTGAGCCCATCCCCGAGATATCTATTTTGCGGCAGCCAAATCTTCACGGCTACTTTGATCATAATTACTGATTGCTTTCTAATAGAAGTCATAATTGTTGAAAGTATTGTAACCGTATTCTACTCGATTAGGATTTCTCATTGTAGCTAGTCTTTGAGTTCTACTAGAGTAGGTCTCTTGCAAGAGCTTGTGTATAAATATCCTGACTTTGTAACCAAATTATACAAATGAAAGTGCAAATTCTTCATATCCTCTTACCTTCTCCTTCTTCTTCGTATTTTTTCTATATGGTATCGAGCCAACCCTTATTGTGATCTAAATCGACACAATGACCACCGAAAACGCATCAACTTCCCAAACACCTATCATCAATATTCAATCAAGGTTCCGGTTTTAATGCTGGAATCATACTCACCGAAACCAATCATGATGTCCGGTCACAGATCATCGAGATGCACATTGCGAGAGAGAAAAAATGGATTATCTCATCGGGAACTCGCCTTCACCCGAAACCACCGATCCATTGTATTCTAAGTGGTATGCGAGAAATCAAAAGGTAAAAGGTTGGTTGCTCACCTCAATGTCACCTAACATCATGAAGCGATACCTCCACCTCCGGACAACTCGTGAAATTTGGACTGCTCTCTCAAAATCCTTCTATGATGGATCGATGAAACACAAATCTTTGCCTTGCATCAGCGTGCATTCTCCCTCCGACAAGTAGGTCGACTATCTCATCATACTATGGTACAATGGTTGAAATTTTTCAAGAATTGGATTATCGTGATAAAGTAAGAATGAAGGATCCAGGATGACGTTCTTGCATACAAAGCATCACGTGAAAGATTAAGAGTTCATATCTTCTTGAATGGACCGGATGACGAGTTTGGCAGTGCGAGGTGAAATTCTTCAAATGGATCCTAGCTTAGACCTTGAACACACGTATGCCTATGTTCGACGTGAAGCAAACAGAAAAACTCTACGCACTAGCGAGGTCCCGTCCACCACGGACTCAACAGCCATGGCCATTCGGCGAAATTATTCAGGCCCTCGCAATGCTTGGTGGCGATTGACCTCCACGCAAACATCTCGCAGCTTTGAAGTCGGCAAGAAGGAAGGAGAATCGAGACAATGCACACATTGTGGCGCAAAGGGACATACTCAAAGCCGCTGCTATGAATTGATCGGGTATCCAGAATGGTGGGATCCCTCCAAAGCGCCAAAGAGACCAAATAAAGCCAACATAGCACAGACCTCTCTCTCAGTTTCAATCAAAGACAATACTGAACATACAAATGGTTCAACAGCTGCTCTTCATACTACCACCTATGAACCACTGTAATAATTTCTTGAGTACACCTGACACGGGTAAGATATGTACATGGATTATTGATTCTGGTTCAACTGACCATATGTCTTTTAACACTGATATACCAAAATTTAAGAACTCACAAACAAACAAAGTGTGTGCAGCAAATGGCACTGAGGCTGATATCGTGGGGATAGGTTCATGCACTCTAAACCAACTTCACTTAGATTCAGTTCTTCTAGTCCCTTCTCTTAAATTCAACCTTATTTCTGTCTCCCAAATTACCTCATCATTAAACTGTGTTGTGATTTTTTGGCCTGACCATTGTGTTTTTAAGTATATCAAGACCAAGAGGACGATTGGTTGTGGTACTAGGAGAGGCAAGCTTTATTATCTCAATTTCACCCCAACAAGCTTAAGCACGGTGGATCAGTTAGCGTCGGGTCCAAAGTCAGCTCATTCAAGTGAGATATGGTTGTGGCATAAACGTCTTGGACATGTTTCATTTGGGTATTTAAAGCATTTATTTCCGAAATTGTTTGAAAACCTTACTCCTCATTTTTAAAGTGTGAAACATGTGAGTTAGCAAAGAGTCATCGAGTACCTTTTCAAATAAGTTCCAGCAAGAGTACAAAACCATTTATGCTTGTGCACTCTGATGTTTGGGGACCATCAAAAATCTCAACATTGAACGGATACCGGTGGTTTGTGACTTTTATAGATGATTTTAGTCGTGTGACTTGGGTTTATCTCATGAAACAAAAAAATGAAGTGTGCTCTATATTTAAAAACTTTTAGCTGATGATTACAAACCAAGACAAAACCTCCATTCAAGTTTTGCGTACTGATAATGGAGGAGAATTTATAAATCATGAGTTGAAAACATTTTTAAATGATCATGGTATTATACATCAAACTACTTGCTCTTATTCCCCTCAGCAGAATGGGGTTGCGGAAAGAAAAAACCGTCACCTCCTGGAAATGGTTAGAGCTACATTGATTGAGGCAAACATGCCACTCCACTATTGGGGAGAATCTCTTAAACATGCATCATATGTCATAAATCGCATTCCTTCAAGAGTTTTGGAGTTTCAAACCCCTTTTGATATTTTACAAAATTGCACTAATGGTCTCCCTACAACCAACCTTCCACCAAAAGTGTTTGGTTGCACTGCTTTTGTTCATCTTCCAAGCCATACACGTCACAAATTACTACCCCGCGCACTTCGATGTGTCTTTTTGGGTTATGGTCTTCATCAAAAAGGGTATAGATGCTTTCATCCCCCAACAAAAAAAAATATATGTTTCAATGGATGTACAATTTCATGAGCATCAAATGTACCACTCAAAACTAGAGACTGCATGTCAGGGGGAGAGACAACATGACTTGCAGTCTATAGACATCACACCTTACCTTACTCTAGGTCCTATGGAGGGTTGTCTTTGCTCCACAGATAATGTTGGAAATGAATGTGAACATGATCGTAGCCCAAACCAAACCCGAGCATTGACAAGATGGAAGAAGACAATATTGAGCAACATGCGGCTGAACTTGGTGGAGGTGAATGTGATAATGAGCTTGAGCAACCTATACAACAACCGTCGCCATTGGTCGAACCATCTCCAGAACCTCAGGTAAACTCTAATCCACCAGTTAGAATTCTTCCACCTCGTACTACACGCGGTATTCCTCCAACTAATTATGAACCAACCTTGAAGTCTGTTCCGAAATATCCCATAAATAATTTTGTGTCATATCAGAGGTTATCAAAGACATGTGAGTCATTTTTCAATCAATTATCTTCTGTATGTATTCCTACAAGTGTGCAGGAGGCGCTTAAGGACCCTAGGTGGAAAGAGGCAATGAATGAAGAGATGAACTCGCTCAGAAAAAATGCTACATGGAAAATAGTTGATTTGCCCGAAGGGAAAAAAGGCTGTAGGATGCCGCTGGATCTTTACAGTCAAGTACAAAGCCAATGGGTGCATTGAGAGGTTTAAAGCACGTTTAGCAAAAGGTTACAGCCAAACATATGGGATTGACTATGCGGAGACATTTGCACCAGTAGCTAAAATCAATACAGTCCGAGTCCTACTATAATTGGTAGCTAACCTAGACTGGCCACTTCAACAATTTGATGTGAAAAATGCCTTTCTGCATGGAGACCTTCGGGAAGAGGTGTATATGGAACTTCTTCCTGGATGTAGACTACTAGTTGAAGGTAGTCGACAGGTGTGCAGGCTACGAAAATCATTATATGGTTTAAAGCAGTCACCCCGAGCATGGTTTGGTAGGTTCTCTAAATCAATGAAGACGTTTGGTTATCAACAGAGTAATTCTGATCATACTCTCTTCACCAAGCAAACTCCAGGTAAATTAACTGCACTTATTATTTATGTGGATGATATGATAGTGACTGGTAATGATGATGAAGAGAGAAAGGCTCTGCAAACATACTTGTCTCGGGAATTTGAAATGAAGGACCTTGGTCCCTTGAGATATTTTCTAGGAATAGAAGTCTTGAGGTCCAAGCAAGGGATAATATTGACACAGAGAAAATATACAATGGACTTACTTGCAGAAGTAGGTATGTTGGCATGTAAACCATGCAACACACCTATGGCCGAAAATATAAAACTGGGATTGTCCACCGACCAAGTTCTTACTGATAGATGCCGGTATCAAAGATTGGTGGGAAGGTTGATGTACTTGTCCCATACGAGACCTGACCTTGCGTACCCATTAAGTATTGTGAGTCAGTTCATGCATAATCCAAGCGAAGAACACATGTTGGTTGTGCTACGAATTTTGAGGTATTTAAAGGCATCTCGTGCAAAGGCAATATGTTTGCCAAGGGAAGGTCATTAGCCGTGGAAGGATTTACTGATGCAGATTGGGCTGGATCTACAGATGATAGGTGCTCAACAACAGGGTACCTAATGTTTGTTGGAGGGAACCTAGTCACCTGGCGCAGCAAGAAGCAAAGGGTGGTAGCTCGCTCAAGTGCAGAGGCTGAATACAGAGGATTGGCAGATGGTGTAGCTGAAATGTTGTGGATCAAAGGACTACTCCATGAACTTAATGTTCCACTCAGTGGTCCTATGAAACTCTATTGTGACAATAAGGCAGCATGCGACGTAGCACACAACCCCGTACAACATGATCGTACCAAGCATGTAGAGATTGACAAGAATTTTATAAAAGAGAAGTTAGATGATCATATTATGGAGATACCTCATGTACGGTCTGAAGATCAACTAGCAGATATGTTGACGAAAGCCATATCAAGTCAGGCACTACACAAAGCATTGGACAAGTTGGGCATGAAAGATCCCTATGCACCAACTTGAGGGGGAGTGTTGAAAGTATTGTAACCGTATCCTACTCTGATTAGGATTTCCCATTGTAGCTAGTCTTTGAGTTCCACTAGGAGTAGGTCTCTTGCAAGAGCTTGTGTATAAATATCCTGACTTTGTAACCAAATTATACAAATGAAAGTGCAAATTCCCCATATCCTCTTACCTTCTCCTTCTTCTTCGTATTTCTTTCTATAATATTTAGAGAAACTCTAGTTAATTTTATGCATTAAAGCATGTGAGGCTGCACTTTGGAACATGAGTTTCTTTTAAAGCATTTTACTTCATGAAGATGAATCTGTTTCTGAATGAATAAACTGATTGCGAGCTAGTGTTAAGTAGCAAAATTTAATACCACATGCTCAAATTTGAATACAATCTCAATGGGTAATTGGATATGGAAGGAGCATGATTCACAAGGATCTGAGAGGACTGGTGGTTCTGCTCTCACAACAGATTCATAACCTGGACTAGCTATTGCAGGAGTCAAACTGATAGACCACAAAGTGCATTTGGAATTCTCCCAGCTGTTGCTGTTACATTGGAGCCTCTGCAGCCTCCTGCGAGTCGCAATATCTGTTGGTTCGATCAAGAACGTCTTACTTAGTGTACCTTCTGTCGTCAATGAACATCATCATTATGGTTTTTTTTCTCTATTTTCTTTTTTGTGCAGGTTCTTCCCGATTCTTCTACAACTTTGTCTCAATTTCTGAGTCGCTTGAAGCAGGAGTTTGAGAGCCTCTGTGAGTTCCTTCTCGTAGCAATGCCTATTTTTATTTGACAGATTAATATTATTGTTCGTTAGGGCCCACTGCTCTTTCAGTTAGAGGTGAGGTAAATGATCTTCAAGCTGCCTTGAGTAGGGATGGAAACAGAGAATCAACTTCTGCATGTCCTAAATTCATACTGGTATCTACCCGTGTTCTATTGTAGCATTACATGTCAAGCTGTAAGGGTTTACATGTAGCTTATGCGTTAAATTTTTAAGCTGCTTCTATTTATTTCTTAGATAACATAGAAGCCTCTTATCAATTCTTAGACAACAAACAGCATCCGACAAGTGAGTATCAGCATCAATGTACTTACAGAGAGCGGGATGACAACCAACCAAGTATTTGAGAGACAGATGTCCAGTCTTTTCAGTTATTAAGGACTGCGTTCCTGGGGCTGAACTTACAGCTACGGAAACAAATCCCGAGTAGCTTCGCTGTGCAACCTGCTCCTGAAGATGCGGGCGCTTCTGGAGGAACAACACCTGGATCCGGCGTTACTGAGGAAGGAATGTTTTTGTCTGATTTGCTTAGGCAGATAATATCTCAGCACACTGGTGGGCAACATGGTGTCATGTCTCAAGAAACAGGTGTCTCTGCACAGGTAAAAGTCATTACTGATCTGTAATGGAGACATTAGATGTAAGTTGTTAAAAGAAAGCAAAAATTTTTTTGATTTTCATAGGTTATCGACATTAATATTAAGGTCAAAGATTTTGGGGTTAGAAGAGCAAGAACACACAATTACTAGAATAATACTCTACCACACTTTATTAATGTAAAAGGTTATGGCTATATATAGGCTTACAAACTACCTAACTCTAATTGAACTAGTACTCCTAATCCTTTAGGGAATATGATGAAATTAACACCTAAAAAATATCTAAGATATAAAGTCTTAATCCTACTTGAACTTGATTAGCTTGCTTTGCAAGCTATCCCTTGTGATACTTCCTCTGTTTCGCACAACTACAACTCGGCGCACAATCTTCTCACAGCTACAGAATCATCTTTTTCAACACCCCCTCTTGATTCAAAGCTGATAATATTGAGTAGAGACTTCAATTTCTCAATCCTTGAAACCAGTCCTTCAACAAACCTGAAATTTGGGCGTGAATGTGTGAAATTGATCATGAACTTTTCTACCAAACTCTTGTATGTTCTTGCAACAGCTTCCCTATTCCAAATCTCTCATCTCATTGTGCCTCCTCCATCTTCCTTGGCGTTATTTAGCAGTTAATTGCGTTTCTTCAGCAATTACTCCTACCTTCTTGTTGTATAGCTATATGAGCTTATTTATGAGATTATTCCACCTTTTAAACTCATCAAAATTTGTTACGGTCACCCCGAGCGGGTTGCGGCCGGTGACCGAGCTCCGGTTTTAGCTGCGGGTCACGTTTTCGGCGTTCAGACGGCTCCCGAGCCCTATCCGAGTATCATTTTGGCAAACCCTTCCGTATTTGAGGTCGTGTGGGTCCCCCGGACGTTTCCGCCGAAAATATTTTTCTGGCGCCGGGGGGTTGTCGGGGTCACCTCGGGACGTACAGCGGGCTCGGTAGCACTCTCGAGAGCTCAGTTTGGGAAGCCGTTTGTAGTTTTGGAGTCGTGGTGACGTCCCGGAGGTGGTTGTGGAGTTTAATGCTTGGGACGGGACGTTCGGTTCCGGGCGACTCCCGGGGCTCGGGACGGGAATCCCGGGGCTCGGGATGGAAATTTTCTGACGGCTTTGGGGTAAGTTGTGTTTGAATTTAAGATGGAATTTATGGGAATTTTTATAGAATTTTGGAGTGACGGAATTTCGGTTAAGGTTGACACGCTCGCACGTCGGGTTTTGGTTCGGGTTCAGCGAGCTCGGTAGGACACTCCGGAATGGTAAATGAACTTTTGAAAAATGTTCTGTGAATGTTATAATATTCTGAGGATTGTGTCCGAGTTTCATTAATTTTGGAATTCGGTAATTATTTTTGGGCAAAAAGAATTGGAACTTTCGGAAAAATTGGGAGTTAATTTGCAAAGGGGTGCAAAATTAATAAAAGAACGTATGGGCTGCAGCAGTTGATTAATTCAGCAGATTTTTTGGGAAGGAGGAAGGGACACATGTCCTATTTCAATTTAAGATGAGAATTATGGGATATATATAGTATAAAAATCCTATTATTTCATCTCTTTTTCATTTCTTCTTCTTTCTTCTTCTTTCTTCCTTCTCTGCCGCCATTGAATCTCCTTCCCAAGCTCCAAGTGCTTCATCATTTCTTGCTGGAATTCAACAAGGAATTGGCTCCAAACAATGGTAAGCTTCCATCCTTCTTCTCTTTTCAAGTTCATAACATGATATGGTGAAGAAAAGAGAGTAAATTTGAGAATTAATGGTTGTTCTTCACTATAAGCTAGAGTGATCCTCTCCCTCCCATCTTTTAGTATGTTGTTCTTGGGCTTGAGGGGAGTAAGAATCTATGGTTAGATTTTGGAAAAAACTCCTTGGATGAGAAACCCTCTTTGGCCGAATTTTTGGGAAAATTCCAAAATAATGTGTGTTTGTTATCTTGCTTCATGCTTCAAGTATGTTAATCCTAGCATGATTCTAAGCTTATGTGTGGTTTCAATTTGAAGGAAAACATGTTGGGTAGAAAACCCCCAAGTTGGCCGAAATGTTCAAGAGAGGGGTTTGTTGATTTTGATGCAATTGGTTAGTAATCTTGGTTAAGAAGTGTAATTGGTAATTAAAGAGAGCTAATGGAACTTTGTTTGGATTGAAATGGAAGTTGGGTGAGAAATCCCTAACTTGGCCGAAATTATTAAGGAAGAGGTTTTGTGATTTTGGTGTAATTGGTTAGTAATATTGTTTGGGTAGTGTAATTGGTGATTAGTATGATTAAGTGGAAGCTTGAATGGTTTGATTTGGAAGTGTGGTGAAAAGATGGTTTAGGGCCGAATTGAAGAAATGAAACTTTCTCTAGGTTGGTGTTGTAATTTGGTTGATTTGGATGGTAAAATGATATCGGGGTTGGATTTAGGTGCGGTATGGTATTTGAAACGTCATTTTCGGGTTAGAAATGAGAAAGTTAGTTTTATACGAGTTTACCGGGAAAAGTGTCCGGAATGCGGGTTTAAGGGTTGGAATATGTTTGTGGGAGTTGGAATAACAAGGTTCTAGCTCGGTTCGTAAAACCGAGCTTTCTGTGGAATTTTCTGGGAAAGTGCGGGTTTGTGAGGAAATTGTTTTCTGGTGTTTTTTTTGATGTGTTATGATCCAACTATGGTTGTAAAGCTTGATTAAGCGTTGGTGGCTTAGCGCGGACCCGTAGGAGCCAAGTTGTGCATTTAGTCGGGAGTTGGGATCTTAGAGTGTTGGGCTGCGGGCGGCGTTTACGAGGTAAGGGCTTAATTTGGTAAAATGTATGTTTGTTCCGTTTCAAGGCCCGATGACCTTAGAGGCCCGGGTTCCTATTCTGTTCTGTATATGTTTAACAGGTAATGATACTGCTGTTTATATTTATGTATTATTGTTATTATTGTATGTTACATTACGTGTCCGCCTTTGAAGGGTGCGACATTCTGCGTATCCGCACCGGAGTGCCGATACCATTACGTGTCCGCCCGAAGGGTGCCGACATTCTGCGTATCCGCACCGGAGTGCCGATACTTACGTTACGTGACCCTACGGCGGTTTGGGGCTCGCGACCCCACCGGTACCGTGCTATACATTACATTACGATCTGTATATTCGACCTCTGTTGAGGGTCATCGTTCTGGTCGTTACGGCGGTTGGACCGCATGTGTTGGATTCGATTTACATTATGCTTTATGTTTATATGTACATGCATATCTTTGTGATATTCATTTTGCGAGTTCGATTGTCGCCACATGGGCAAACTGCACTTTTACCTTAAGCCCTTACTGGGTCCTTTCGAGGACTCACCCTTTTATTTGTTTACCATCTTTCAGGCAGTCTGACAAGCAACCAGCGGAATAAAGATCCGCGGTGCTTCCTGACATTTTGGGTTCTGTAGCAGCAGCAGTACCACGTGCGGGAATTCTTGAGCGAGAGGCTTCTGATTCCGCACTTAGGTATATATATATAGGATTTTGTTTAATGGCTCTGTAGCTGTAGCTGCATGCATGTAGATCAGATCATGAATTTGTATATGCCATATGATCGGATATATGTTCTGCCTTTGATGCCTTCTGAGTCGAGGGCGGAGCCCCGACTTGCCTATATTGGATTTGTTATGATATGAATTCAGTGTTTCTGTGGTTGTTGCGATNTTTGATGTTTGATACCATGAACTGCATGTTTGGTAGAAGTTGGAGTTACTAGTATGCTTGCCTTGAATGAGTATACGGGTTGCTAGTTGCCACTTGGCTATTTGTTATTTGAGCTCGATGCTCATTGCTGCGTTTTCCGCCGTAATTCTGTTTCCGACGTCGCGGCCGGCTCCGCCTCCGCAACCGGGCGGGGTGGCTGTGACAAGTTGGTATCGAGCAGGTCGAGTCGGAATGACCCAAAAGGTAAAGTATGTTTGGTTTTGGGTATGAAATGTGGAAGGCAAGTATACAAGTCCGAGGGTGGACTTTTGGAGTAAGTTAAGTCTGTTCATGGTTAAGTACCAGCGGAAGATGACTTCGAAGTGCGAGCCACTAGTTCTACGTTTCATTCTGGGGCGGTTCTGTACGGAGACTGGCCACCTCCTTATTTGAACCACCTTGGAATGGGTGTGGAGCAGCGGGCGGCGCTTTGAAGCATTTTTGAAGGTTTAGAAGTTGGACTTACGGTATGATCCGTACTTTAATTCATTGTTTGGTATATGGTGTGATTACGTGATATGAACATGATCGATTCTATGTTAAGGTTTATTATTTAGTTTCGGGATTACGAAAGAATCCTTGCATCATGCATTGCATTACACTCTGAGCCTTAGAATCTGCTGCTGGCTTTTGGATAGATGGGGAAAAGTTAGTTGATTTGGACTTTTGGATATGGGATAAGTTGGCTTTGGTTGGACTTGGTTTAAGGGAATGTTTACTACACGCGAATAGCGTGATTTGATACCGGAGGCGGGGCGGGATCCCACACCTCCGTGGAATAGGATACGGGTTCAGCGTAACCCGAGTGCCGAACAACCACACTCACCGCCCCGAGGCTTAGCCGTCGTAGGGACCCCTCTCGATTTGGTATTACCGCCACCTAGCTGGTTCGGGCGGCGATGGCGGGGAAAATCTGTTTATGCCACGGTAAGGGCATTTTGATCAGTGGTGATAGCGAGACCTTAAGCCACCGCTAGCCACGGCTTTGGGAGTGGTAAGTGAGTGACTCAGGAGGTTGGTCACTACGACACCTAGACTTCTCGTCGGTCCTATCAACGACGGGGAGATCGAGACACCGATCGACGAGGTTGGACTTTTGGAGAGATTTGAGTTTGAATCCCCCGAGGTTCAGCGGCCGATGAGGGCCGAAGGGAGTAGAGACTTGGATTGCAGGAATTGAAAAACTCACGGAGGGAGGCTATTCGAGTCGGTTGGCCGGGGCAACGGCTACTCGGTCAGATTGCTTCCAGATTCTTAACCGGAGTTCGGATTGACCCGAAATCTGATTTCTAGTGTCCTGGCATTGTACCTGACATTTCCGCGGAAAATATATTTCGGGGCCGGGGTTGCCGTCGGACGATTTTCGGGATTCTCAGGCGGAGAAACGGCTCGGGAGTGACCCGGACTCAGATTGCGGTTTTGAGGAAGATCTGGAGTCGGGGATATAATTTACATTTTTCGTGAAGAAAAATGTTCGGGTCGAAATTACGGTTTCGGGCGGTTTTCGAACTCGGGCGAGCCAAGTTTGTGACACTTGGCGAAATGTGATTAGTGGAAAGTATTGGACTTGGTCTCTTGTTATTTCTAGTGATTATGATTCACTATGATGTCAAAAGGATGTCATGTGCAAAGCACATGACTTATTATTACAAGACTTAAGTTTTGGCAAGTCTTGCAAAAATGCAAACGTATTCTTCTTTCTTCTTCACTGCCGAATTCTTCCTCTCTCTAAAGCCACCATTGTTGTGTTTTACAAGCTTCCAAAGCTTGCTCTAGATTGCTTCTTGGTCCGAGAGTTCAACTGGGAAGTTGATCAGCAACTCGAGTACTACGTCTGTCAGAGGTATGGTTCGATTCTGTTGAGTATTTGGCAATATTGGAAAGTTGATGTTCTTGGCTTAGATCTGAGTTTTGATGGAATTGAACCGTTGGATCGTTGTGTGGTTCATATATGTTGATGTTGGGTAGGTAAGGATTAGGGAATAACGTTGGATCGTTGGAAACACAACACGGGTGAGAACTCACCTTTTGGTCGAATTTTTGGTGAATATGTTGGGAGTTTCTGTTGAATTTGATGTGTTATGTGGATTGATTTGTGATTATTGAAGTGAATTCTTGCATGTTCTGAATCGGTTCTGAATTCTGATGTTTCTGCGGAAAACTGGAATTTTACCGAAATTCTGCCGGATTTTCGATTATGGGTCGGGGGTGTAGTTTGGTAGTGTGGTTGGTAAAGTTGCTAATTCAGCTTGAATTGACAGATTCTGAGGTCCAGAAGGTTGAAAAGGAAAGGTTTCCGGGTTTCGGTCGCGGGAATTGTGTTTGACATCCACTGCGGTCAGTGCTGCTCGGTTTCTATTCCCCCTTATCGGATGCCTATTTCGAGATGCGGGAGTAGAAGAAGCAAGCTGGAGGAATTACAAAAAGAGTTTCATCGACCGAGCACTTGGTGTGGGGTGCTCTGGTTCATTTGTTAAGAAGAATGATGGGACACTCGACTTTGTATTGATTACAGACGGTTGAATGCTCTTATTGGGAAGAATAAGTATCCGTTACCGAGGATTAACGATCTTTTTGATCAACTTCGGGGTTCGAGAGTTTTCTCGAAGATTGATCTCCGATCTGGGTATTTTCAGCTTAGGGTGAAGGATAAGGACATGCCTAAGACTGCTTTCCGCACCCGATTTGGACACTTTGAGTTTACGGTCATGCCGTTCGGGCTGACCAATGTTCCGGTGGCATTCATGGATCGATGCATCGGGTGTTCCGACCGTACTTGGACTCATTTCGGTGGTTTTATTAATGATATTCGATATATTCTCGGACGAGGATTCGCATCGGGATCATCGAGGTAGTTCTGCAGACACTTTGGGAACATCAGCTTTATGCTAAATTCTCAAAGTGTGAGTTACAGATTCGGGAAGTCACCTTTCGGGACACGTTATTTCGAGCATGGTGCATGCGTGGACCCGAGAGAAGGTGAGGGCGGTTCGGGGCTGGAAACAACCTACCACGTGCACGGAGTTCGAGAGCCTCTTAGGGTTAGCGAGGATATTGTCGGAGGTTTGTACTGGGGTTTTCTGTTATGGCATCTCCGCTTACGCAGTTGACCAAGAAGGGTCAACCGTATTTCTGGTTTGATAGGTGTGAACGGAATTTTCAGGAGTTGAAACGGCAGTTGACTAACGCTCCGATTCTGACTCTTTCAGATCCGATTTCACCGTATGTGAATGATACGGATGCTTCCACATCTGGTTTGGGATGTGTGTTGATGCGAGAGCGTTTGTGGTAGCTTATGGGTCGAGGCATGCGACCGCATGAGCTGAACTGATCGACACGATCTGGAGTTGGCTATAGTAAATTATGCGCTGAAACATTGGAAGTAATATCTGCTTGGTAATAAATTTCAGATTCTTACCGACCATAAGAGTCTGAAATATACATTTACGCAAAAGGAGCTTAATTTGAGGCGGCATAGATGGCTCGAATACATTAAGGACTATGGTTCTTTGTATCGAGTACATCTCGGCAAGGGCAACACGGTTGCCGATGCTCTGGCAGAAGTATACCGGGTTAGTTAAGGGAGGAAATGTTGGGGACTGATCCGAGGAGAGTGATTTGACATGCCTTTGGCACGGTGGCAGCTACGGGAGTGTGCTCGAGTTATTACACTTATTATACATTCGAGTGGCTTGACGGGGTGCGCGAGCGCAGGGTAGAAATCCGGGGTTGAAGAAGTTATCCGGGAAAGATAAGGGTTTATGGGTTACCGACGTTTCAGTATAGGCAAGGATTGTTATACTTCGAGACCGCCTTTGTGTACCGGAGGATCGGGAGTTACGGAATGATATTTTAGAGGGCACACTCGTGCGGTGTGAGCATCGAGGCCGGCGAGGACACTGCGAGACTTTGCCCATTCCGATGCGGAAGTGGGGTAATGTTATGATGGACTTTACCGCCCGCCCGACATGGTTTCATCATGATGCTATCTGGGTTTTGTGGATCGGTGACAAGGTGCGTACACTTTACGCCTATTCGGGTCATAGACCCTACGGAGAAACTTGCCCGGCTTTACATCGGGGAGATTATGCGTTTACATGGAGCACCAGACTCCATTGAATCGACCGTGATCCGCGTTTCTGACACGGTTACGGATTGCTTTTCGTGAAGCATTGGGCACGCGACTCCATCGAATACTGACTTATCACCCAGAGACGGACGAGCGGTCGGGCGGGTGATTACGATATTGGAGGATATGTTGCAAATCTGTACTTTGGATTTTGGAGGAGTTTGGGACTAGCGATTACTTGATAGAGCTCCCATACAACAATTGCTTCCAGATTACGTTTGACATGGCACCTATGAGGTATTGTGCGGAGGTGTATGACACCATCTTGTTGACAGATGCGTCGATCGGGTTAAGCCGGGACCCGAGCTTTTGAGGAGACTACGGCGAAGATCAGTTATTATAGGCGCGATTAAAACCGCGAATGACTACACCATGTTTATACGAACCGTCGCCGTAGAGACTCTGGAATCGAGTTTGGTAATAGAATTTGATTTGGAGGTAGCACCGTTCGAGAAACAAGAAAGATGTGATAGGCGGGGCGAGTTACCCGAGTTATATCGGTTATCATGAGTTTCAGGGTAAGTTGTTAGGTTGTTTTCCCCCATTGTTTCGTTTTACGTGGTATCTTCCGGGATAACTGTTGTAGATCGGTTAGATTTAGGTTGATCTTATGCAGGGTTGTCTGGTAGAAATACTGGCAAGTGACTCGGGTGCAATAAGATGCACCGGAGGGTGGGACGCCGTGAGGCTCTGTATGGTAGTCTAAACTACCACTCCCGCCGCATACGGTGGTCCGATTGTTCAGGTTAGAGGGATGTTTATATTTTACGGTTGGTAGCGACACTGTCTGGTTGGTTCGAGCTACTCTTGGAGGACCAAGAGTTCTAAGGGGGAGAATGTTACGGTCACCCCGAGCGGGTTGCGGCCAAGGTGACCGGGCTCCGGTTTTAGCTGCGGGTCACGTTTTCGGCGTTCGAGACGGCTCCCGAGCCCTATCCGAGTATCATTTTGGCAAACCCTTCCGTATTTGAGGTCGTGTGGGTCCCCGGACGTTTCCGCCGAAAATATTTTTCGCGCGGGGGTTGTCGGGTCGCCTCGGGGCGTACAGCGGGCTCGGTAGCACTCTCGAGAGCTCAGTTTGGGAAGCCGTTTGTAGTTTTGGAGTCGTGGTGACGTCCGGAGGTGGTTGTGGAGTTTAATGTTTGGGGCCGGGACGTTCGGTTCGGGCGACTCCCGGGCTCGGGACGGGAATCCCGGGGCTCGGGATGGAAATTTTCTGACGGCTTTGGGGTAAGTTGTGTTTGAATTTAAGATGGAATTTATGGGAATTTTTATAGAATTTTGGAGTGACGGAATTTCGGTTAAGGTTGACACGCTCGCACGTCGGGTTTTGGTTCGGGTTCAGCGAGCTCGGTAGGACACTCCGGAATGGTAAATGAACTTTTGAAAAATGTTCTGTGAATGTTATAATATTCTGAGGATTGTGTCCGAGTTTCATTAATTTTGGAATTCGGTAATTATTTTTGGGCAAAAGAATTGGAACTTTCGGAAAAATTGGGAGTTAATTTGCAAAGGGTGCAAAATTAATAAAAGAACGTATGGGCTGCAGCAGTTGATTAATTCAGCAGATTTTTTGGGAAGGAGGAAGGGACACATGTCCTATTTCAATTTAAGATGAGAATTATGGGATATATATAGTATAAAAATCCTATTATTTCATCTCTTTTTCATTTCTTCTTCTTTCTTCTTCTTTCTTCCTTCTCTGCCGCCATTGAATCTCCTTCCCAAGCTCCAAGTGCTTCATCATTTCTTGCTGGAATTCAACAAGGAATTGGCTCCAAACAATGGTAAGCTTCCATCCTTCTTCTCTTTTCAAGTTCATAACATGATATGGTGAAGAAAAGAGAGTAAATTTGAGAATTAATGGTTGTTCTTCACTATAAGCTAGAGTGATCCTCTCCCTCCCATCTTTTAGTATGTTGTTCTTGGGCTTGAGGGGAGTAAGAATCTATGGTTAGATTTTGGAAAAACTCCTTGGATGAGAAACCCTCTTTGGCCGAATTTTTGGGAAAATTCCAAAATAATGTGTGTTTGTTATCTTGCTTCATGCTTCAAGTATGTTAATCCTAGCATGATTCTAAGCTTATGTGTGGTTTCAATTTGAAGGAAAACATGTTGGGTAGAAAACCCCCAAGTTGGCCGAAATGTTCAAGAGAGGGTTTGTTGATTTTGATGCAATTGGTTAGTAATCTTGGTTAAGAAGTGTAATTGGTAATTAAAGAGAGCTAATGGAACTTTGTTTGGATTGAAATGGAAGTTGGGTGAGAAATCCCTAACTTGGCGAAATTATTAAGGAAGAGGTTTTGTGATTTTGGTGTAATTGGTTAGTAATATTGTTTGGGTAGTGTAATTGGTGATTAGTATGATTAAGTGGAAGCTTGAATGGTTTGATTTGGAAGTGTGGTGAAAAGATGGTTTAGGGCCGAATTGAAGAAATGAAACTTTCTCTAGGTTGGTGTTGTAATTTGGTTGATTTGGATGGTAAAATGATATCGGGGTTGGATTTAGGTGCGGTATGGTATTTGAAACGTCATTTTCGGGTTAGAAATGAGAAAGTTAGTTTTATACGAGTTTATCGGGAAAAGTGTCTGGAATGCGGGTTTAAGGGTTGGAATACGTTTGTGGGAGTTGGAATAACAAGGTTCTAGCTCGGTTCGTAAAACCGAGCTTTCTGTGGAATTTTCCGGGAAAGTGCGGGTTTGTGCGGAAATTGTTTTCTCGGGGTTTGTTTGGATGTGTTCGATCCAACTATGGTTGTCTGACTTGATTCTGCGTTGGTGGAGTAGCGCGGACCCGTAGGAGCCAAGTTGTGCATTTCGGTCGGGAGTTGGGATCTTAGAGTGTTGGGCTGCGGGCGGCGTTTACGAGGTAAGGGCTTAATTTGGTAAAATGTATGTTTGTTCCGTTTCAAGGCCGGATGACCTTAGAGGCCCGGGTTCCTATTCTGCTCTGTATATGTTTAACAGTAATGATACTTACATTTATATTTATGTATTATTGTTATTATTGTATGTTACATTACGTGTCCGCACCGAAGGGTGCCGACATTCTGCGTATCCGCACCGGAGTGCCGATACATTGCATTACGTGTCCGCACCGAAGGGGTGCCGACATTCTGCGTATCCGCACCGGAGTGCCGATACTTACTTACGTGACCCTACGACAGTTTGGGGCTCGCGACCCCAGCCGGTACCGTGCTATCATTACTTACGATCAGTATATTCGACCTCTGTTGAGGGCATTCGTGAGTCGCTCGCGGTTGGACCGCATGTGTTGGATTCGATTTACATTATGCTTTATGTTTATATGTACATGCATATCTTTGTGATATTCTGTTTTGCGAGTTCGATTGTCGCCCTATGGGCAAACTGCACTTTTACCTTAAGCCCTTACTGGGTCCTTTCGAGGACTCACCCTTTTATTTGTTTACCATCTTTCAGGCAGTCTGACAAGCAACCAGCGGAATAAAGATCCGCGGTGCTTCCTGACATTTTGGGTTACTCAGAAGAAGAAGTACCACGTGCGGGAATTCTTGAGCGAGAGGCTTCGATTCCGCACTTAGGTATATATATATAGGATTTTGTTTAATGGCTCTGTAGCTGTAGCATGCATGTAGATCAGATCATGAATTTGTATATGCCATATGATCGGATATATGTTACGCCTTTGATGCCTTCGAGTCGAGGCGGAGCCGACTTGCCTATATTGGATTTGTTATGATATGAATTCGGTGTTTACGTGGTTGTTGCGATGTTTGATGTTTGATACCATGAACTGCATGTTTGGTAGAAGTTGGAGTTACTAGTATGCTTGCCTTGAATGAGTATCTGGGTTGCTAGTTGCCACTTGGCTATTTGTTATTTGAGCTCGATGCTCCGCTGCCGCGTTTTCCGCCGTAATTCCTGTTTCCGACGTCGCGGCCGGCTCCGCCTCCGCAACCGGGCGGGGTGGCTGTGACACAAATTTGCTCACATGATTTTAGTTCAACAAAGAAACATCTTATTTCTTGTCATATTTAATTGTAAAACCACTTCCCCTTTCTGTTTTTCATCACACATTGTTCCATCCTGAAACAAATATCAAATCCTCATTTGAGTAGTTGTCCTATCTTTGATAAGATTATGTGTCATATCTGCATAGTCAATGTTTCTTATTAGCCTAGCATTTCCTCTTACATGTACTAGGACTTCTCCTTCTCTCAATTCTAATGTGTTTGTTGTCTCCAAACAGTACCAATGATTTATAAATCTCATCCAATTTTTTGAATTTGCTCTTTGTTCCTGTCAAGTCATTTGAACATGCATTATCAAGATACCAAATATCTGATAGGCATTCTTCCTTTCCAGCAACCGACATGAACAAATACTCTTCTTGTTCATTAATTCCTTCAACATAGTTTGCTTATGTGGTTTTAGACCAGAAATTCTCCTCCTTGTGACATCTTTTGTTGCAATATGTAGAATTTTATTCCAGCAATCCTCCTCACCATGTCCCTTTCTCTTACAGATTCGCATTCCAATTTGCTCCAACATTCTTCCTCGTGATGACTGTCTTATTGCAATATGTGCATTGCACACTACTTCCTCTTCCTATGCCTCTTCCTCTACATTGGAAAGATCATCTTCCTCAACTATAATTACTTGTTCTAGCCACTCTTCGTACTTGAAACGCACTCTCTTCTTTGCTTGTCTCACTACTATTTATCCTTACTTCATGCACTTGTAATGAGCCCATCAATTCATCAACAAACAATTTAGATAAATCTTTTGATTCTTCTATGGCAGCAATTACATGATCATACTTGTTTGAGAGACTCCTAAGTATTTTAGACACAATAACCTTATAAGAAATATCATCTAGCCGCCACGTTCTTTCTATATTGATAAGTTTTGACGTTCTTTGGACACCATGGGGATTTGTGTTATGTGCCTTTGACTCAGAATTCGAGAATGAGGATAAAGGGGTTCTCTATTTGTAGTCTTTTGAGTGATAGTTGAGAAGAAGATCCATTAATTCTCTCCATAAATGCTTATATAATCCAATGCTATAGTGGCAAAATTGTAATATTCCAATATAGTGTCAGAGGACACGTGTTCTTAATACCTTCGGGAGTATAGTCGGAATTTCCTATTGGTATGTTCGGTCAATTCTAATTAAGTCCGGTGATGTCCTTGTCTCGTACGTGTTTAAGGATTATTTGGGTTTTTAGTGGGGCCTTTATTTTCAAGCATCTGGGCCTTTTACTAGGCCCAAATAACTTCTCATCTTGCTAACAACTGCAGAGACCCTAGCCAAGTAAGTTTGCACAAACTCACTTGATTTCATCTTTGAATTTTTGAATTCAATTCGTAGCCCTTGAAGCTTGACTACAATTACACATTGTGAACCTTGAAACTCCTTTTAATGTATCTCATGCGCCTTTGTTGTCCTCTCACTTGAGATTCTTGAAAAGATCTCATCGATACAACTTGTTGTATGAACAACAATGTCCTCGCATCACTTTTCTTCTCTTGTTTCTTTGTTTTTCTTCAGCATTCTTGTTGATTCCTCTCTCTACCATCTCCCATAGATCCTATGATAGGAAGAGTCTCCATCTTGATGCACCAAAATCATAGGACGCACCATCAGCTAGAATTGGAACTCCGAGGTGTGAGCCGTTTGCTCCGTCATCGATTATTTTTAGAAAGAAAAATTCCTAGGCTCCGATACCACAATGTTGGGGTTAGAAGAGCAAGAACACACAATTACTAGAATAATACTCTACCACACTTTATTAATGTAAAAGGTTATGGCTATATATAGGCTTACAAACTACCTAACTCTAATTGAACTAGTACTCCTAATTCTTTTGGGAATAGGATGAAATTAACACCTAAACAATATCTAATATAAAGTACTAATCATACTTAAAATTGGTCAGCTTGGTGTGCAAGCCATCCCTTGTGATACTTCCTCTGTTTCACACAACTACAACCTAGTGCACAACTCAGCGCACAATCTTCGCATAGCTGCAGAATCATCTTTCTCAATAAAAGTGACCACATGACTCTGAAACAAGTCCACGAAACTCAAAACGTCAGAAGGTGTTTTTATGAAAACTTCTGTTCAATGTTCTCTTGTGTGTGTGCGCACGCGCTTCATGCTTTTTGATAACTGTGTGCCTTCCCTCAATTCTGTTACAGGAGATTGAGTCATACGGACAATGAAGGATGAGCTCCATTTGTAACCGTGGGATGTGCACAAAGTTCACTTTTGTTGATTTGAAGACTCCTACGACTCTAGTCCAACGTTGTTATGTCATACATACTTGCATTTTAGCCATTTTGTTGTAGAGAGCATGAGATTATGCATGCTTGCCTTCCAATTGAAGGTACCCCACGAAAGTAGGGTAATTTTGAAATAGAAAACTGATGAGCCGATTTCAAACTTATGAGCTTAGTGGTACACTACCCAAGCGAATGCGTCCTCGCATTGTGGTACACTACCCAAGCAAATGCGTCCTCGTATTGCATCAGACAAGGCTCCATGAGTATCGCCTTCGCGAGGTCCTTCTCCTCGCGGTCTCCCAGCTCGCCTTCGCGAGGTCTGGCGCTCCTCAAGTTCCCAGCTCGCCTTCGCGAGGTCTGGTGCTCCTCAAGTATCGTCGCGCGGGTCTCACCCTTGGGGTCTTGGGCCTCGCCTTCGCGAGGTCTCGATCTCATCTGCGCGAGGTCTCACCCTCGCGGTCTCAGGACTCGCCCTTGCGATCTCACTCACCTTCGCGAGGACTCTCACGCCTATACTGGCCCCGCCCAGATAAGGCCCTTGCACTCAGGTTCGTGCGACCCTTACACCTATATTGGCTATGCTTTATCTGGGCCTTCGCCCCTTGCAGGCCTTCGCCTGCCACTTGCACAACTTGCAGCCACTTGGCCATCCGACATTAAGCGGCCAATAAGGAGGGAAGTACGAGCCTGAGTGATCTTCTATTGGCTCACACGCCAAATATCTTCTATCCTCTGACAAACAAATCACCTAAGGCGGTTTGCTGAGATCTTCATCATCACAGCCGCCTTATCTCCAAAAGTGTCGACACACTTATCTCCTGAAATCGCAGACTTGTCGGTCTTATCTCAACAGCCTATCTAAAGGCTTCAATCGGGAGGCTCTTCTCCTGGCATCACTCTATAAATAGGGTGATGTCCACCTTAAACCTGGGTTAGCTACTACACGCCCCCACTCTTCTCTTGCTACTTCGAGTATTCTCCTTACCTTTTACAGATTACTCGAGCAGCTGAGTCTCAAGAACATCATCTTCTCCATCACATCAATCGAGTCCGGCCTTCCTTAGGAACGAGTCTATCACTTAGTTTGTGAGAAGTTAAAGTACGACGACTTAAAAAGTTTCATATGTTCAAATATCTGTATAAGTAATTGAGTTCGTATATTGATTTGAAAATCCACACTACCAACACACATCAATACAAGGTTAGATGGTTATAACAATTTAGACATTCTTTCATGCTCGTGAACTTGGCTCTGAGGTTAAGTTGGTGCAGCTCAGCTCATGATTTAAAGTGTAGCTTAGAGAACATACAAGAGCACCGGGGTTTAGTGGTGGTAGAATAGTTTCCTGCCACATGTACAGATCTGGGTTCGATTCCTGAGCTCTCGATCGGCCCTTTCTAAGGCTCGTTTATTTAACAAATTACAAATTTACCACCTAACTATTCCTAAATTTAGCAAGGTCACCTCTTCAGATTTCATCTAATTAATTCTACATTTTATTTTTCTGAATTTTTAAAAACTTTTTATCATTATTAAAATTTGATTCAAATATTGATGAAGGAATATAATATAATCAAATCAAGAAAACTTAAAGGGTATGCATTCTAAGCCTTCTTAGACCATCCACATGTGCTTCTTAATTTTTAAGCTATCCACGTATTATTTATCCATTGTACACTTTTATTTTAATGTTTTCCCTCCAAATTTTTCATAGGTTCTAATTTCCCTTAGCTTTCCCATCTATGTTGTACATGACCTATCTTCTCTCTCTTAGATAGGTGAGATTGCCTAAATCAATAAAGAGATACTCAAGATCTTCTTAAATTTGTTTATTCTCTCACTTCCTCCCTTGATATCCTTGAGATTATGTAATCTTCTTCTAGATATGAAATGGTTTCTGACAAGTGGACTACATGGAAATGAGAGATTCGTGGAGTCTCAAGGAGATTTGTGGGAAATGAAGTTGACCAGCAGTGGAGTAGCGGCGGGTTCGATAGCGCTAACTGGTTGACGGCTGTAAAATATGAAGTGTTGCGGACTGAAGGCTGGACGATGGCGAGGAGCAGCAGCGTCATCAGATCTATCGTTGGCGGAGGGCGGTCTGATTCTAGTGACTAGCGGAGCTTCTTCACGGAGGACGATTTGGTGGTGGTTCTCAGCAATTGGAGAATAGTTGATGGTGTCGAATTTTAGGACAGACTATGGTGGTTCAACAAAGAGGAAGGCCATGGCGGAGTAGAAAAAGAGTTATAGAGGAGCAAGGGATGCATGATTTTTTTGCCCCCTCTATTTGCTTCCATCTCAGACCAATTTACAGAAGGAGTTAAAACATTTTGAGCATTTGTTTACACACTAAGAAGATTTGTGTCTTCGTTCAAAGGTGAAAGTGTAGACTTCTGGGCACTTTGTTTTGCAGTAGAGTAATATTAGATTCTAATGAATTAGATTCTAATCTTATGTTATGGGCAATTTGATGGACTTAATGTTTTGCAGAGAGTGATATTAGATTTTAATAGGGTATAGTCCATTGGCTTTTATCGTGTCTATTTTAAATCGTATTTTAAGAATTAAATGCCATATTAGTCCTTTAACTTATATTATTGTCTAAAATGTCCTTCCGAATTACATTTTTTGTTAAAGTTGCTGATTAATAAAGGGCATTTATGTAAATGTAATTATTTAACATTCACGCTAACCTTAATCTTTCAATAATATACAAGTTAATCCCTACTACTTTCAAAAGTTACAAAACCACCCATCAACTCCTTCTCTTCCGCGGGATGCCCCTCTTTAACTAGATCAACCATGCCACATCCACCACTCTCCTCCTATGCTCATACTCGCCTCGTCCGCATCCCTTCCCACTGCTGCCACGTGACTTGTCCTCCTCCCTTCCCAATGCCGCCTTGTTTTCTATCTTACCCCGTTCATCACGCTGGGCTAGAGATCGGCTACAACAACCATTCACGACTCCTACTCGCCGATCTACAAATTTGGAGACAGTATAATGACGATGTCGTCCTCAAATGGCGGCTCGGTATGACTAACTTTGGTTTCAGATTTGATTTGGTTTCAAATTTGAAACGAGCGGAAGAGGGTGCCTATAAAGATCCTTATTCCCTTCAAACGAGCTCTGGTTGAATCTGGGAAGATTCCTGTCCGATCCGGAGCAAACCCGAAATCAAACCCAACAGCTGATTGGACGATACATCATGTGCGGCGGTGGAATTGGGCCATCGAGGCTATTGGACGAGAGGTTGAGCATAACGAGGTTGACGAGGTACTGCATGCAGATCGGCAGAGATTTCACCGGAGATGGCGTTCGATGGCAAGTCAAGAGGCGGTCTTAATTCCTTCGTCGCCGTCGCTGATTCCTTCGTCGCCGTCGCTGATTCCGACGAAGGCGCTGCCGCTTGGGCCGCCGGAGCTAATGATATTCAGGAATCAATTCCTCATAAAAAACCAAGATTTCTTTTTGGAGGTCAGATTATATTTAACTAACATGAATCCTTCAAGTGGGTACATTTGTAAAGTAAAAAAAGATCATTTTCTTTTCATCGTTTCAGAGTCGTACCGGAGAAGGGTTTTCTTCAATTATGAGAAGAGGATCCGAACACAGAGTCCACCTGAAAAGGTTTCATTTTTTGTTCAGTTTAGTCGTGAAAGAATTTGTATGGGCACTTACCGTTTTGTTCACAGGTGTTTGAATATTTCGCGTCTCATAAAACCGCCGGCGGAGAAGCTCTGATGACGCCGGCGGATTTGATGAGGGCGATTGTTCCGGTGTTTCCTCCGTCGAAATCTGATAATGTGAGAGCTGGATTTCTAAGAGGCGAGACTGCCCTGGGCGAGCTCCATTGTCCTCCTTCTGAATTCTTCATGCTTTTTGACACTAACAACGACGGTCTCATTTCATTTCCAGAGTAAGATTCATCAAAAAAAAAGAGTTCTCTTTTTTCCTTCTTCACTCTGTTTTTTCCTTCTCTGGTAATTGGAAAATTACTGCAGGTACATGTTCTTCGTGACCCTGCTGAAGATTCCTGAATCCAGCTTCTCAGTGGCGTTCAAAATGTTCGACTTGAACAATGACGGGCAAGTTCTATCTCGGCATCCATGGATGTTGTATATTCAGGGAAATAATTAATTCAATTACATGAATGCAGAGAGATAGATCGAGAGGAGTTCAAGAAGGTGATGAGTTTGATGAGAGCACAAAACAGGAGTCACAAGGATGGTCGAAGCAGGCTCGGCTTCAAGGCGGAGCCGGTGGACGACGGCGGCGGCCTCTTGGAACACTTCTTCGGCAAGGACGGCAACTCCCGCCTGAAACACCAGAAATTCGTCCAGTTCCTGCGAGATCTACAAGATGAAGTACGCGGCTAATTTACATCATTGGTCCCTGGAATTTACGGTAGTTTTCAATTAGGTGTCTGTGTTTTTCAGATTTTGAAGTTGGAGTTCGCACACTATGATTTCAAGTCAAATTGGACCATATCCGGTAAAGATTTCGCCTTGTCCTTGGTGGCGGCAGCTGACATTGGTGATGTGAACAAACTGCTGGATCTGGTGGAGGAGCTTGACGACGATCCTCAGCTCCGAGACGTAGCGATCAACTTCAAGGAATTCAAGGATTTCGCCGAGCTTCGACGGGAATTGCACTCCTTCTCCTTAGCCATTATCAGCTACGGAAGAGCAAATGGGACATTAACAAAGAGAGATTTCCAGAGAGCTGCTTCTCAAGTATGTATAAATACTCGGAGAGTTACTTCTATCACAAGTAATCTTAGAGTGAGTTCATTTTGTTAGAATGAAGTCACTCAATAGCTTAAGTCCAGCAATTTACCCTAAAACGTTTACCGTTGAATTGAAGTCATTAACTTAAACCAAACCAAATGAGCTGTTAATTGGCTGGTAACGCTAATAAGTATGCTAGTATTGGAAATCAAAACAAAAAGCATACTACTAATTTGTTGTTTGTTGATGTCCAAGCTAGGTATGTGGGATTGATATCACAAATAATGTGATTGACATAATATTTCACTTGTTCGATGCGAATCGTGATGGTAGTCTAAGCTCGGATGAGTTTGTGAGAGTTCTGGAAAGACGGGTGGGAGATGACTCAAGAACCAGGGATCCTGCAGCAGCTGCAGGGACTAGTGGATTGCTCTCATGCCTTTTCAGCTGTGCAGCAAATTGTTCTTCTTCAAAGCTCTTTTAGTTGAATTTTTTTCTGTTGATTAATTAATGTTAGGTTGTTCAATTGCTTGAGCAACTTAGATGGTGACTGATCACTGATAATTTTTATGCAAGTGATCAGAATAGAGGAAAAAAATCATTGTATAAATGCATAGACTATTGTGTGTGTGTGTGTGTGTATCATAATATCAACTCTTAACTTCAATGTTATAAATTTAAAAATATTTCACCAAAATCATGTATCTAACGTAATCTGTAAAGGTAAATCTAACTTTAATATAGTATTATATATATATATATATATATATATATATATATATATATATATATATATATATATATATATATATATATATATATATATATATATATATCTTGAACCTAGCTTGTACTTTTGCAGTCCAACATCCTCCTAACATTGATCAGATATAGAGAGGAAACTGGTGCCTGTAAACTTAGATGGGGCCTTAGCATGGATCTTTGCATTTGCGTGGTTTTTGGTTTAAAAGCTTCAAGCTTGTCAGTGTTGACTTGCTCACTAGATTTTTTTAAAAAAATATCTAACAATTATTGTGGTAATGACATCAATCTTATGGAACCTGCCTGCCTACGTACTATTCTTGGACCTGGTCAAGTCACAAGCAAAGTCTTGAGTCCTCGCATTCCCCTTCCAACACGGTTGTCCATCAATATTAATGCGTGGATCCTACGTACATGCCTGGTAATTGCAAGCTGTGGAAATTTGGAGCTAGCATGCACTTTGATGTAAATATAAACAAACAGGCCTTGCTTGTGCTGTTTTGTCCTGTTTTGGAATGACTTTTCTGAGGAGTAGTTGTAGTAAGTTAGATAGTTTTTAATGATAACGATCAAATAACTACAGTTAAATGTTAAAAGCTAATCATAAATAATTTTTTCAAAAGACAAAAACTACTTTTAAAAGTTGTTGTAAAACACACATTGTATCTGCAAGCGGAGGTAGAAACTTAAGTGAGTGTTACATATTTGAAGATATACTTATAATATGGGATGGGGACTCTGGATGTGTGTCTAGAGTTTGTTGTTGGTACAATGGCTTATTCTCCAGCGGTGCCATGGGTGCCACGAGTATTGTCAGGAGGAAGACAGATTAGCTCTTCTTCCACAGCTTTCGACCTAAATAGGGATAAGACCTAAACTAACCAACACTAGTATTTAGGACAACGATTAAAGTGTAATTTATGCTTATATACTATACGTATAGCTAGAACATTCGGGGTTTTGTGGGAGTAACACTAATTGAAGATAAAATTAGAGAATGTCAACTTAGATGGTTTGAGCATATACAAAGAAGACCATTAGATGCATTCGTGCGTAAAATTGATAGATTAAATTTATGGGAGTTTAAATGAGGTAAGAGAAGACCTAAACTTGCATGGGTAAATCTAGTGGAGAGAGATCATTGAGCTACTAGAAATTATGGAGAAGCCCGTTATAAATAGAGCGGAATGGGATTAAGACTTGGGATTAAGACTTAATTGATTGATACTATACCTATAGCTATATTCTCCCGTCTATATATTAAACAATGTTTCATGTTGGCCTTGCCAAGGAACTCATTGTGGGTACCTTAACATTGATCGCCATACCCTTATCTTCTTGGCCTTAATGCATTCAAATTTCAAGCTTGTCTGGGTAAAACCAAAGCTCTGGGGGAAGGGAGGATGGTGAGAAGCTCTCTGGCTTCTCTCTCGTTTTTGGGTTTTAGAATGAGACTTGACGCTAGCTTTCAAATAACAACTGAAGGAAAATCTTTCACTTTCTTTATCGAATGGGGAAAAAATACTGATTTTTTAGAAGGGAAGAGGGCTCATGTGTCAATAGACCTTATTGGTGATGATTTGCAATGGTTGAAAGAGTGCTGGAAGAAGCTTTTTCTGGAGGATGGCGGCAATAATTTGTAGGTTCGGAGGAAGTCGATCAGGACTGGCAAAGAAATTTTTCTATCACTCAAATCAAACAAACATGGTAGGTTTATACAGTTGGTTGAAACAACCTCATACAATAGAACCACTATTGTCTTCCCGGAGGGGTTGAAAGTTCAAGCATGGTGGCGTGTTCTCTGTGTTCTTGAGATGTTCCTGTCGAAAAGAAGAATGGATCAAAAGCTCACACGGCCTCTAATTTCTCGATGGAGGCCTAAAGATCCTGTGGATAAATCTGGTAACCTCTTGAAGCAGTGTTCTAGTAGCAAGGGATTATGTGAGTTTGGCACTTCGAAATGGCCTTTGGTGGCGAGTTGGCAAGGAGAATCCGATCTGACTGAGCGAAGACCACCAGTTCAAGTTTCAGCGTTTCTTTCGAAGGATTCGTCTGTTCGTGGTGAGATTGAGGCAAAGGAGTCCATTCACAACGTACTTGAGAAGGAGGCATCGAGGCGAGGAGAGGTCAATCAGGTGCAGGCATTACGACGTGCTGTTGAGATGTCTTTGGAGATGCCGGTAGTTAAGATGTTCGGCGGTCAGATGGATGCGATAGCCAATTTGATGGATGAATCGCCGGTGATGGTGGAGGATAAACAGGAAGCTGGTGTGGCTATGGGCAATCAGCTGGTTGATGGTGATCTGGGTTCTGCGCGGTGCAAATCTGCTCCTTCACCCGTTAGAGTCACGTCGACGATTTCAGATCCAGCTGATTCGGTGGAGTATGTGGCGCCGATTTCGGCTAAATGGGCGGAGTTTTTCCTGTCAAAGTTGGGCATGTCGGTGGCTGGCGGTGCCGCTTTAGGTGACTCTTTAGCTGCACCTGGTGATCTGCGCCTTGGGGATGGGGATGAATCTTTGAGTTCAAAGATAGCAAAAGGCAGCTTCAAATTCTCAATCTCGTGCTAAATTGAAAAATGATTTAAGAAGATTGCAATGGAATTTCAGAAATTAGAAAGTTTGAAAGTTTAGGGTGAACAAGGGATGTTTATTTTTTGTCTTTCAAGGGGTAGTTTGGGGCTTTTTTTTGGGTTTACAAAAAGGTTGTGATTTTTTCTTGTATTGGATAATTTTACTTGTACTGGTTTTCGTTCTAGCATTTCGCTAGTCTTAACGTACTTTTCATTTTATTAATAAAATTCTCACTGTTCAAAAAAAATTGAAGCTTGTCTGTTTTGACTTGGTCACCGAAATGTTTTTTATATTTCAAATAAAGATATCTTAGATGTCTAATAGCTAGATAAGTAGAAAAGTGATAATAATATAAAAAAGTTACATTCGGAGTAAATACTTTCCTATCTGAACTTCAAAATAATTTCCAAAATATATATAATGATAATGTTTTAATTTATCCGATTTCTATGGTAATCATTTGACGCATCTAGGAAAAATCTATACTACTACTCCGTATTATTTAGTAAATAAAATGCATGTGGTTTGGTTTAGTAAAATCTTTAGCAAAAATGAAAACTGTTTCAAAGTTGATAAAAGTTAGTCAGTAATTTTGACTCGGACCCTACGCGTACGGGAAATTTATAAAAAACGGATGATGCATGCTTGATCAGTAGTCAGTACTTGATTATATATATATATATGTATATATATATATATATATATATATATATATATATATATATGTATGTATCTGAATGGTAAGGGTAGCTAATTAAAGTGAGTAGCTAGTGTTTTCTAAGAAATTAAATTAATATGGGAGGTGGGGAATGGTGGGTACGTTTCTGGGTTTTGTTGGTGCTGCAATTAGGGGGCCTTATAAATATTCTCCATGGATACAGCTGCTGGGAGGAAGAGAGGCTCGCTCTTCTCCGCCTCTGCCCTTCCTTCCCCTACTTAGATTGGGACCGGTATGATGATCGGAGCTCAGATTGCTGTTCTTGGGACAAATCTAGGATCGTCTGTAACAACTCTACCGGCCGAGTCATCGAACTCTATCTTGAAGCCACCAATCCTCAGGCACAAAATGGATCGATTACTAGTGTGATCTCACGTGGTCATTCTTATTATTATTTGAATGCATCATTGTTCCTGCCCTTTCAACACTTGACCACTCTTGACTTGATTGATAACTTCATTGTTGGTTGTCTCAAGTACTTGATTAGCTTAATTAATTTGTTGCAGGTTTTGAAAGGTTGTCAAATCTAAGGAACTTGAATTTAAGTCACAATTATTTCAATAACACTGTTTTGGCTTCTTTGAGACATCTCTCATCACTAAGATCTTTGGATCTTTCTTATAACTCCTTGGATGGAAGTCTCCATTTACACGGTATACATATATATAACTTCAACTTTCATTTCTTTCTTTCCTTCTACAAGTTAAAGCATGGTATCTCAGTTGATGATTTTGATCATCAAACTAACAGAATTTGCTGGTCTGAACAACTTAGAAGAGCTTTACTTGGGTTACAATCCAATCAAGGGTGTTATGGCTTCCAAGGGTACGTATATTATACATACATACATACATGTCCATATGGGTATACTTACCCGTTTTTTTTTCTCTTTAATTCAAGTAAGCTAAAAATTAGCATACTTAGCCGGATCAAATTACTTGATTAATATTGATGGTCTTTTATTTTTTTCCCTGTTTGCATTAAACCAACAGATGCAGCTATGCCTTCCCTGAAAGTCCTGCATATGCCAAATTGTTTCTTCCCTGGCCTGCATCAACTCATTGATGGTAAACAATAAATTAAACACATTTTCAATGTTTAGATATTTGTGGGACGAAGCGATTAAAAAAAACAACAACACTCAAGCTTTATATGACAGAAATATTTACATTTACGTACGGTTGCAGGTGTCTGCAGATTAACAAATCTACGGAGTTTAGATATGAGCTGGAGTGAACTAAATGGCAATTTACCAGCATGCTTTTCAAACCTAGCAGCTCTTGAATATCTAGACATTTCAGGCAATCAATTATCAGGAGACCTTAGATACTCTCCCCTTCAGAGTCTACATTCTATCCAAGACTTGAGCATTTCAAGCAACAAATTCCAAGTCCCAAGCTCTCTTGCACCATTTCTCAACCTCTCAAAGCTTCGCTATTTTTATGCATCAGACAATGAAATATATGCTGACATGGAGTTCCATCATTCAATACCAACATTCCAATTGGAATATCTTCGTCTATGCTAGGGTTAGGTGGAGCATTCCCCAATTTCCTTTACCATCAGCATGAATTGAAAGGAGTTTATCTATCTAACACGAACAGTGGACAACAGTTTCTGACCTGGCTTTTGGAGAACAACCCAAAATTGGAAGAGGTTCGTCTGTCTAACGCTTCTCTTTTGGGTCTTTGACATTACCAGCTCGTCCACATAAAAGCCTGATTTCTTTGGAAATTTCGGACAATGTTTTGGTTGGGGGCATTCCACGAGAGATTGGGACATTTTTTCCAAATTTACAGTGGATAAACATGTCAAACAACCAACTCATTGGCAGCATGCCATCTTCTATTGGCGACATGAAAAGTTTAGGCTTTCTGGACTTGTCTAACAACAATTTGTCTGGTGAAATACCTGCATCTTTGGCCAGGGGTTGCTTCTCATTGCGCTCTCTTATTTTATCCAATAACAGTTTGCAAGGTGAGATCTTCAATGGACCTTTTAACCTAACGAATTTAAGCTGGTTATTACTGGACGGTAATAACTTCAGTGGAAGAATCCCAAATGCTTTGTCTAAGTGCTGCTCTTGGCTCTACGAATTGGATCTCAGTGACAACAATCTCTCTGGTGGAATTCCTCCTTGGATTGGAAATATGACAAGCTTGTACGAGATAACAATGTCAAATAATGGTCTTGAAGGTCCTATCCCAGAAAAGCTATTCAACATGACTTCCCTTCGCATTTTAGACCTCTCAGGGAACCTTATATCTGGAAAGGTACCATCTGACTTCAATCTACCGTATATTACTGATATTTATCTTTCTAGAAACAAGCTTGAAGGAAGCTTGCCAAGCGCACTATGCAAAAGCAAGTACCTAACCATTTTGGACCTAAGCAACAACCTATTTGCTGATGTTATTCCAAGATGTGTTGACGAGCTTCGAGCATTGACTTATCTCATCTTGAAAGACAATAGCTTTCAAGGTGAACTCCCCTTGGAGATATGTCAGCTTACCAGATTGAGTGTGATTGATCTTTCTTACAACAATCTCTCTGGCTCCATTCCACCTTGCTTAAATGTCACAGCTGCTGCAGAAGTAGGAGAACTTCCTATAGAATTTAACGCCACCTTCACGGTTGAACATATAGAGTTTCGAACAAAGAGCATGTCTTACTCTTATAAGGGACGACAGCTGAGCTTTTTGTCTGGGATTGATCTTTCTTGTAATAAGCTCACTGGGAGTATTCCTCAGGAAATTGGGAGGTTGAACAGGATTTATGTATTGAATCTGTCTCATAACAGCCTTACTGGGGGCATACCGCTCACGATATCAGATATGAAGCGAGTGGAGAGTTTGGATCTGTCATATAACAATCTACAAGGTGGAATTGCACCCCAGATTGTTGACTTGAACTTTTTGGCATTCTTCAATGTTTCATTCAACAACCTGTCTGGACCTACACCTAAAAGAGTCTACCAGTTTGGGACTTTCGAAGCAAGTAGCTATTTGGGCAATCCTTTTCTATGTGGAGAACCATTGCCGAAGAGTTGCACACCACCACCACTAAAACCAGCAAGTGCCACTGATGAAGCAGAGGATGATGGTTTTATGGACATGACTGTCTTTTACATCAGCCTCATTGCCTCCTATGTCACTTCATTGTTAGCTGCTCTCCTGGTTTTATGGATAAATCCAGATTGGAGGAGGCGATGGTTCTATTATGCTGAGGTTGTAGCTACTGGTTGTTACTACTATGTCGTGGACCATCTGCCCAAGTGCTTTTGACCTACTAGCTACATTTCTGTCAGAATGTGGTCTATAAATTGATTGATGATGTAATCATAAAAGTTGTAGTTTTGATTTGAGATGAATAAATTGGCCTCAGTTACAAGTACTCTTAACGTAAACTATCGAACTCAAGTGCAATAATCAAACAAGGACCAATAGAAGTTCACTGTTCAATTCTCTCATCAGCCTCCGACAATGATCCCTCGAAATGATCAGTTCCCTCGACCTCTCGACTTGGTTTTCTTCTTTCAAAACAATTCAGCTTTAATTCGTCTTGCCTCTGTTTAATATGGTAAGATGACAACCATTTCCATTTTATCTATCATTTTTAATCGTTAGATGTACTTCTTCCGTCCGCAAAAAATTGCGCTATTTATTTGATAGTTTCACAGTATTTAATCTATGATTATTTTATTGTAAATGTTTAGATATTGAAAATTAAATATTTACTATAATTTGAAATCTAAATTTTCTAAATATATTTTTTATAACAAATTTTAGACTATTAATCTTTGTTAAAATTTGAGTCAAACATTGAATCTTGAAACATTAAAGTCAAATGGTTCAATTATTTGCGGACGAAGTGAGTATAAGTTTTATGTAAAAAATTTTAGGAAACGAAAAATTGGATGACCAAAATAGACATTTCTTTTAACAGAAGTGCCATCTCAAGTTCCAAATGAATGCCGGATAACGATGTTAGTACGCCAAGCGTATACATTTCGTCTATTATGTGGCAAATATTTGAGTTTTAGACATAATAGTGGTAACAAAACAATATAAACGTTTAGATCTTAATCAAGGGGAAAAGGATCGAATTTGCCACCCACATTTGCTCATTAGACCCTTTTTGTCACTACTTTAAAATCCGGCCATCTATATTGCCATTGCCGTTCACGTTTCTGGACCCCGTTAAAACGCCACGCTGGGATGACGTGGCGCTTTTGTGGACTTAAGCTGGGCTGATTGAGCGTGTTAGAGTCTGACCTGGCCTTTCTTTCAGGATGACGCCGCTTCATATTGTTATAGAGTTGGCGTGTTAGACATTTCTCAGCGATTAAGAGGTTGGAGTGAGGTACAGAGCAGACGGTGGTTCCGGCGAGAAGAAGGTTGTGTGGGTTGGAATTCTGTTCGTTCATAAGCATTTGGCGTCGTCTTCAACAATGCGGCCTAAAGTGCTGGTCGCGAGTCGTCGTCCTCAACGTCGGTAAGCGTTTTGAAGTTCGGTGAAAAATCAGGGGATTCAAGCCAACCCATAATTCTCCATTTTCGTCGGGGTTTGCTTCTTGGTTATAGTGGTTTCGTACGTTAGGGTTAGGAGTAAATTGGTACCCACTAACTGGGCATGTGGTTTTGTACGTTAGGGTTAGGAGTGAATTGGTGCATGTGGCTTCAAATGTTGGTTGTCTTGGTACTTAATTTGGTATTGTTGAGTTAAACTTGTCGTTGGTTGAAGTTCTTAGTTGTTAGAATCTCTTAACTCTACCGGATTAGCATATTGGTGTTTAGCTGTAGTGCAATTATACCTTCAACGTTTGTATAATTATCTAGAAAAAATGGAAGAGGCAGTGAAAGAGTGACATTGGACCCTTAATTCTAGAAAAAATGGATGAGGTGGTGAAAGATTACCATATATGGAGAGTGACCTTCAATGGTCGAGATGGATATGAGGTGAGGCATGATGTAGATCAACACACCATCAACTTGAGCACAAGGACATGCAGTTGTGGTGAGTGGGATTTGACTGGCATCCCCTGCCAACATGCTGCATGTTGTATAATTAACCAACGAGATTCATTGGAAGAGTATGTGACTCCATGTTACAGAAAGGCAACACTCATGGCATCATATCAGTTATATTTTGAACCTGTTGGTGGGCCCAATGTGTGGCCGAAGTCAAATGAACTTATAGTTGCTGAACCAAGGTACAAAAGGATGCTAGGAAGACAAAGGCTTAAAAGAATTAGAGAACCAAATGAAGGAGCATCTAGTTCACAGCTTCCTAACAGCAGAACACATCAAGTCTACTCCAACTGAAAACTACCTGGTCACAATAGAAGAAAGTTCACATGTGAGGTAAATTATCTAACTACGGCGTAAATTAGTTGTAATTCAACACATGATGTTGAATGTCTGTTCTAATATACTAGGGTGCATCTGGTGGTTCTGTCTCCAATCTTGATGAGGCTAGATCTTCACATCATTCTGTTGAAAAGGGCAAGGAAAAGGAGAAATCAGGGGATAGGGCAAACAACTTTGATGGACGGTAGTTCCCAATCTGGTGGAGGCAGGGGCACAGGCAGGGGGTTCGACACGTTTGCTGCAGATGAAGGGTTTCCACCAAATATGTAATGCTAGTTTAGGATGTTGCACTAGTTTAGGAAGGGTGTGTGATTATTTTGTTATAGTTGTAAATTTTACCATCAAGCTTTTTTGGATGGTAAAAATGCCAACTGTAAGGATGACAGTTCGGCACTAATTCTGATATGCAATGCAAGTGGACCAATTTCCTTTAATAATTTCTCCCTTCGTTGTCATTCATTATTTAAGGTGAAAAGAGATGGACCTGCTTTAGGGACATGCTTGGCAATTGCCATCATGCATTACTTTCTCAACAAAAATCAGCACCCAAGTCTACATCTCCTAGCACTAATTCATTCATACCATCAACAAAATCCATACACATCAACTAAGGACATAGACAACAGTCTTAAAGACCTATTACACCAGATTACCATGCCCCTAAACTACAGCAATACTATGAGGCTTGTACAGAATAGCTGCAACAAACGCAATAACAACACCAACCAATGCAGCAATGGCACAATGCAACTTCATGCGCCTCTTAATCAGCAGGTTCTCCGCGAGGCTAGCTTGCAAATCATTAGATAGATATTCAGCAATCTCTTTAGCCTCTTCAACCTCCTGGCCCAACTTGTCCAACTGACCTTGACTCTCATTCACTGACCTCTGAAGTTGATCCCTTAAAGAAATTAGTCCAGACTTAGTCTGCATCAATTCATTGATCACCTTTCGAGCCTGAGTTGGGAAGGGAGGATCCACCCATCTCAGTAGCCCACAACCACTGTCAACGACCTGCAGCATTAATGAGATTTGCAAACATTCAAACTCACCAGAACCGAAAACTTATAGTTCATCGATTAAACCTATTACTCACTAAAACGCATCACAATTTTGATTAAACCTTCTAATATCGACAAGAAACGAAGCGCCTTCCTGGATTCTGCTCCTGCCAAGAAGTATGAACGATGGTTCGCAATCCACAAGCACATCGCCGGGGAACGGTTGAAGAGCCTTCACCACCGATCGGCGGTGGATTGAGCGCATAGTCATACTGGCCAGTATCGACCATCCAACTACCATCATCGTACCTAGAATCACTGCTCGACGAAGGGAGACTCACCATGAATGGAACCAAGAACCCTAATCCCCAATTCATCCTGAAATGAAATTCGTTTCCTTAAAGAAATTGAAATCGATCCATCGGCTATAATCACCCAGCCACGTAAGAAACTGAAATGACCTACCTACTAACGCCATCTCACAAACACGTCGACACAAACATCACAAGTGGCAACCCTGGACATCCTACCCTTAACGAGTGGCAATATAGGGCCGTATTTTAAGGTAGTGGCAAAAAGGATCCAATGAGCAAACGTGGGTGGCAAATTCGGTCCTTTTCCCTTAATCAAGATATCAAATAGTTTTGGATTTAACTTACAAAATTGCAAAAATAACCCCGAAAAAAAAGAGTCCGTTTATTTATCACATATGTGGAAAGATACCTACCTAAATGTATTACCAATTAATTAACTTAACTAACTAACATAATAAATTAAAAGACTAAAACACCCTTCATAGAGATTTATTAAGAGGATAAATTTGACATTTTTATAGTGTGTATTTTTTCACATATGTAATAAATAGACACCCACAAAAAAAAGGGTTTTTATCAAAATATCCATTTTCATCAATAGTCGGTGTTTTTGTTAAAAAAGTCATATTGCTGAAAAGTGAGACTTATTCACTACGCAAAACCCTTGCCCATAAACTATAAGAGTCAAGAGTGGCGTTACTGTCAGTCAGTCCAAAACAAGAAAAGTCCTCTAGTCCTGAAACAAGCAATTGGGGTCTTGCTTCTTATGGCGAAGTTGAAGATCGCCGGCGCATGGTCAGGCGTCCTGGAGGTCGAATTGGAGGAATGGACAGTTCTGATGTTGAGGGAAGAAGTTGCGAAGCGATCGAACGCCGGCCCAGAATCCATTAACCTCATCTGCTCCGGCAAAGTCTTGAAGGACGGAGACGCCGCTCAAAAGCTCTGCCATATTGGAATCAAGAACAACTCCAAGATTCTCGCCACCCGCGTCTCCGCCGGAGAGGGCAAGTCCATAAAAGATGAGTCGATTGCTGAGGAGGAACGCTCCACTCGACTTGCTCGACTCAAGTGAGCTCGCTGACTTAAACTCCCCTCATTTCTTAGGTATCCGGTTTCTTGCTTGCGATTGTGAATGTGTTCTTATGGTGATTTTTTAATTGATTTATTTGATTAAGAGGCTTGATTGCGAGTTTAGGATTTGTTTGTAAGTGATTCGATCGGACCAGGGAAATTGAGTTTTAGTCTTTTGCATATTTCTTCTTCTTATTTTACTGTTGTAAGATTCTGATTACCTATTTATCCGTTGATATATTTTAAGGTACATGTTTTGATTTTCTGTTCTCTGTGCAATGCAGGACCGCTGCCACTGCACTCTCTCAGAGGCATTTGGATGGCTCCTTACCAGACCAGGACTTCAGTCTAGAAATCGAAAATCAAGGAGGACAAAGGGTTGATTTAGGATCTGAGACTGATCAGAAGTATGATACAGCCTTTCTGCAGTATGATGATTATTTTACTAGTGATTCTTTCTTGTAATTGTTGTTTCATACTGTTTTATCACAGGGCGATAATGACGGGACTGATCTTTCATGCAAGTGCAAAAAGGCTAATCAAGAAGGAAATGTATAAAGATGCATTAGAGGTGCTCACTATGGGAGAGGTCGGTTCGAGTTCTCTCATGAGTTTTATGTGCCATAAATTGTTAAACATCAGGCTGCAATATGCATAAGCAAAATGACCCTTCTACGAAGCAATTTGTCCCAATATCATCCAATACTATAAACATTTCAGAAGCTTAAGAAAATACTAAAAGAAATAATATTCTAACAGTTGCTCACATGTTTCTTTTTAATGCAAGAAAAGTTGCACACTATTAAGATTTTCTACTGCTACTTAATACACCTGTTATCCTTATCCAGCTACTTGCCTGTGATGCATTAAATGTTAATTGGGTCTGCTCCGTTTTTTATGACACAGGAGGCCTTCTCATTATGCAATTCTAAGCTACTCGAGGTCAGTTTTTCTTTCTCATAACGTAAGGGGATTCAGAGAGCTATTAGCATTAGAGGTTTATAGAAGCAATCTAGATGAAGCTTTTAGCTTGGGATTTGGATGCATGATGTCCCCGTTTGTGAACTTTAGTTCTAGATCATAAAGAAACTTTACACTGATCACCAATGGTGTCGCCAAGTGGAACAATTTTCGTCTTTTCCCCTTTTCTTCTTTTGTATGTGCACGTGTCTTAATGGTGGAGTTTGTTGTGTCTGCCTGCAGCTTGTTGATAATGTCTCAATTCTACAAATAGACATGGTATGGTGCTACTTCTTGCTTCAAGATATCAGTTGGCTTTCAGTTGCAGGAGTACGCCTGGAAAAGGCCAGAGAAGGAATCGATCGTAGTTATGGTAAAGACCTCTCGCGTATTAGGCACCTTCAGGCAGGTTGTCAACCTGAACTTGCACTGTGAGCTCTCATCTATTTAGCTCTAGTCCCTATGATACAATATAGGTTGATTGCATCTCTTGCTGATTATTATCTAAGTTCTACTATAGGCATGTGAGACTGGAATTATTGGAAGGGATAGTGGCATATCATAATGGTCATTTTGATAAATCTTTGAAAGCACTGAACTCGGCTCAAGAAAAATTCTCTCAGGTATATCAGCTATTAACTGCTGTAGTTTTGCTTTCCGGTAGCTTATTCAGTATTTTCACTTTTCCTGTAGTAAATGCTCTTCAAAAGTTGGTTAAGTTTTCCTTTCGAAGTATCTTCTAGTATGATATTTGAAGAACTTAACTACTGAAGCTTAACAAAAACAGCAACATGCACTTAATGTGATTCTATGTTTTCAATGGCTACCTGAGCTTTAAAATAAAAGGGTATCTAGTACACAATTTAGTTGTATATTTTGAGCATACAACCATGTTCCTCTGTCCTATATAGATTACATGTAATAGAAATAATCTAGACACATGCTCAGTGTTGCTTGCAAAAGGGTATACTTTTTAGCATCAGTTTTCATTTATAAAACCCTTTATCGGCCCCCAAGAGTAAGGATCAATTGTAATTTAGGGCTGTGAGAAATGGGATATCGAACCCAAGGGAAAGTAAGCCACTTTAGACTAAGAATCAAGTTCACATCACACTAATCGATATAAGAATGAAAGATGAATCGAACATGGACACAGACAGAATAAACCAATGTAACTAGTCTGATGCTTAATGGAATGTCGAGATAAAATCTGATCCTATGAAATTCTAACAATAACGAACAACGTAAGTTAAACTCCTTCAAATGCAGAATCTCCTAGGAGTTGTTTGAGCTGTGAAATATGCTTGTGAATTTAATACAGATATCTTGAGGATGAAGGCATCTTATTCTCACATGTCCCCCTCTCGAGCAAACAAATAATTCTCAAATTAACAAACCATAAACATGCTAATGCTATGCATTCGCTAATCCGGCATGAAGCTAATCTTTTATTCATCAATCAACTTCCATAGATTATCTCTACCTATGTAATGTTAATCAAGTAATTCTCTAAGTCTTGTTCAAAAGAATTCTGCTAAGATATCCTATCAAACACGTAGTAACTAGGAAGATTGAGGCCTACAATCTGACTAGTAGTTGTTAAGCACAAGAATTACCACTCTAAATAATAGCCATAAATCTCCACAAACTCACTCACGTTCAAACAACCCTAGGAGAATGAAATTCTACTCACACATGATCATGATAATCAAGCAACTAAGTTCTGTAAATTAAATTACAAAAGCATCAACAAAGAATGAGAGAAGGAGAGAAATAAACTCTAATGAAGTGTCAATCCTCCAAATAAGTCGAAATCCATGCAATGTAGCAAACATGGATGAAGAGCCCTAGCCTGGAGAAGAAGAGAACAAAAGAAATCTGATAAATTGTATCTGATATGCTAGAACTAGAACTGACTAGTTTGGGAGTTGTTTTTGACTTAAGTCTAAGGCCCACACGCTCCCTAGGCCAATGGGAGAGCAAGGCGTGCGAGAGAATAGGTGAAAACCGTTGTTTTGCTGAGTAAAAACCGCCACTGATCGTGCTTACGTAAAACTACAGAATTTGCCTTTGGGCGAGTTGCCATGAGCGCCCCGTTCTCACCCGGGTGTTGCCCTAACTGTTTGGAACTTGGGGCAGACCTTCGCTTGGCGCCCCATGCTTGCCCCAGATCCACCCCAAGTGATGGGAACTGGAATTCGGGCATTCATCATATTGGTGCCCCAAATTCGCCTAGTGTTGCCTTGATGTTCTCCAACACCTTCGACTCTTCTTCCCTTCAATGCCTTAAGCTCCACTTCAACACATTTTTCTATTCCAATTACCTACACTAATAAAAGATATCTACAAGTAATTTGCTCTAGATGATATCCAATTAAGCTCAAAACAAAATAGATTTGCATAAAAAAATGTGGGAAAACATGTTGTGTCTTTGTCACACAACACTCAGCATCAAACTCTGCCTGTTTCATTCCCATACCTCAGGATACCTAGGTAATAGACGCATCAGATGTTTTCTAGATGTTGTTTATTTGGGAAAAATGTTATCTTTCAGAGGAACTTGGTTACTGTATTGGCAGAGTTGAGGAGGATCAGGTAAATGAACCGTAAAAAGTTATGTCAAAAACCAAAATCAAGGAATCCTTGATCACGTTTTGAGATTGCTGATCACTTCAACACTTCATTTGGTGTACTATTAGTAATGTACTAATGTACCGATCAAAGAAATTCCATCAAGTAAAATTAGTTTTTTCTGTGGCTTATAATCCAGCTCCAAGTTCCTGATGAAGCCTTGTCTCTGGTTATGAGCATGGGCTTCAAGATGCATGATGCAAAAAGGGCCTTGAGATTAAATAACCAAAGTGTTGAAATTGCCATTGAATTCCTTGTTGAAGAGAAGGCTAAGAGGGAACAAAAGAGGCTCGATGATATCCAGCGCAGAAGGGAAATTATGTAAGGTCATTCTTGTCCTTTAATGTTTTTCTCATATGTATCACTTGTCTATACAAATGAGTAATCCAACATTTTACCAGGGAGCAAAAGAGGTATGGAGTGACACCCTTGAACAAAGCAGTGAATTTGGAGATGTTAAAAGAACTTGCTTCAATTGGGTAAGGGTTCTCCTGTAATCTGTTTCATGTTCAACGTTTAATCTATATGCTTTTGCCATCCCTAGTTGGACTAACTAGTATACTGTGTAGATATGGCATCTTTCTTAGCTTCTGCAACTTGTTCGCTCATCATATCTCTACTCGTTCTGAGTTAAAATATACTTCTGTATATCCACTGTTGTGGACTTGTTAAAATGTGTATTTACTATGTTGTGTATTGGCATGTACAAGAAGCAGCCATAAGGGCATGCTAGCATGTAACTTGTGTGTGTATGTCGGTATTGCATATCTGAATATCATAGTGAGAGTTGGTTGTTTGGTCTTCTGCTGCTGTTTGACGTGTTGTTGATGACTCGCAGTAGACTGTGGTTATGATTTTGGGTTCATTTGAGAACAGTGTGTGTTAGAGGTTGAACTCATCATCTAATGGTAGTTTAGAGGATTGGAGCAGTCATCACGACCATTCAAATTTTCTCAACCTTAACGCTATTTTCAAACACTTTTCCTAAATGAAGCCTTTTGGTACTTATAAGGTATTTGAAGATAATGGTAATTCAGTTATGTTTCAGTGCATTCATTGCAGATCCACCATGAATATCGTATTTCTCTTTTAAACTTGAGGGACCTGTGACTTTTTACAGAAAGGTAAAGTTTGTTGGTTTTGCAGGTTTGAGAAAGATCTAGCTGCTGAATCCCTCCGGAGGAATGAGAATGACTTTCAAAAGGCATTAGATGACTTGACCAATCCAGAGACTAATGCTGTCATACAGGTAATATTTTACTTTTACGTATGATTGTTTTGTTTAGCTACAAGTGCAGCTTCCGGTGTGATTTCTTCAAGTGTTTAATTTGCAGCTTGATATCCAGTCTCGAAAAAGAAGAAGACAGCAACGGTTAGAAAATGCTAAAACTGAAGAACTTGTGTCCATGGGCTTTGAGAGATCGAGAGGTAATTGTGAATTCTTACCAAAAAGTAAGCATTTTTTTCATTTGATCCTGTTATATAGGTTCATGGAGCTCCTATTACAAGCGTATACTTGTAGGCTAAGGTAAACTGTAATATGCTGGAGATATCAAAATTCTTCCTCGTGAAATGAATAAGCTTATAGGCATCAACTCATGCAAGGAAACATTATTTACATGCAAATGATCTAAAGTCTCAACCAGTAACCTATGCTGTCAGTTAAACACGTTTACCGCTATCCTGTCTTTCTTGAGCACAGAGAACTCTGTTATCTTTCAAAATGAATATGGAACTATAACCCCTTTGACAATTGCGATCCCCGTTCATTTGTTGTTCCATGCGAAGATACTGTAGTACTATTTTTGCAGCTTTGAGTTCTAGTCGTCTTATAGGATGACTTGCAAGACACTGCCTATGAATTCTTACTCTTCTTTTCATGGATTCAGTGGTGGCTGCTGTTCAAGCTGGTGGTACGATGGCACAAATCACAAATCGACTGCTTCATCAATCAGAACAAGCTCCAATGGTTCCAAGTGATGATGTTGCTGGTCCTGCTTTGGAAGCCGGTAATGGTGACCTCGGCACTGCTGACGGTGGTGAGGAGGGTGACCAGAGTGACAGTGAGATGGTCGGAGAAGCATCTACAGTTGGACAGATGGATGAGCAGGATGCAGAGATGGAGGATGAAATCGCTGCAGAATTGGGAGGCTTGGATGCTTTGTCTGACTACGATATAGATCTTACTCGGGAAGGTGCAGCCATAGGGGAGTATCTGTCGTTGTTGGCTTCGAGAAATAGCAGCAACTAGGAAGACGTGTCATCCAAGTAAGCAAAACTCTTTTCTTTAGGCTTCGTGTGAATAAGTAGATGTAAATGTATAACGTCACGCCGCGGTATTTCTGTCTGCTTAGTTGTTGCAGCCTTCCCATATTCTCTGAGCAGACTCGATCCTCATCATCAGTCCAATCCAAACCATGTTTCTCCATTTATCATACAACTGGTGAGATGACAACTATATTCGGAAAGTTTTATTTTGAAATTGTTTTCCTAAGAATTTGGAGAATAGTGTGAAATAAACATACCTCCACAAGAACTCTCTTAAATTCTTCCACATCTGAACATACTGATACAGATTTAATCTACAATTTCTTTTCAACATTTAATCTACAATTTCTTTTCTTCGACCTTTTTAACATATAAAATTGACTTATATGCAAAGAGCAAATGAATGTGTAACAAATTGTCGGTTACAATTTTTTTTGAGTTAAATACAATTATCAAAATCAAAAGTACAATCTTTGTGGGATAAATGAAATATTTTAATTCTTTATTATACTATTTTAAGTCTTACGTCATGTTCCATAATGTACAGGTATCAAACTTGTAATGGGACAAAAATAGGACAATTATCTCAACCTATTACTTCATTATATTTTCCATAAAAGTGAAAAAACGTATAATAATACGGTTTAAAATTTCATCTCGTTATTCTTTCAAAAGAAAATTGCAACATGAATGTCATCTGACGTAAAGCTGTCATTATAATTCTACATGAATTTATAGTATCAATTAATTTTTGACAATTAATTGTCATAAATTTCATACCACCGACGCTAACATAATCGGGATTAAGGTGCTCATGACTATTTTAAGTCTCTTGTATTCGTCTCAGTTGGTCTTTCAGCCACTCTTACGGCACAGCTTGTTCTTGCTAACTACGATGATTTTGAGTAAGATATGAAGTAGTAGAAAGAGGAGATCTCAAACTAATCCGAATCTTGTTTCAAAATCGAGTTTGTTGCTGCCCCTCAATCTACACGTTTCAGGTCTTGACCGTGATCAATTGATTATTCTGAGAAAAGGATCGGTAATGTCATGCCCTGAACACTTAATTGCAACAACACAAACACCACCACCTCTTTGAAACAAATGAGGGCAAACAATTAATTTCTGAATCACAGTAACGTATCCGTATGATACAATGCAGATGCCCGACCCAACAATGCAACCAAACAAGCTGTCATGAAGCCGCTACAGCACGAGCAGTGCTTCGTCCAAGACCGAGGCCTAAACCCAAAGGGGCACCTTCTGTCCTCAACTTGCTGTTGTTACTGTGGCTGCATTGAGATGAATGAACATGGCCATGATGGTTATGGGAGCCCTTCGGATTGACATCAATCGCTACGTGGCCGTTGCCGTTCATGTGATGGGTACCATTTTGCATGTTTGAGTTCCTAGACATGTGCATCAATCCGATTCCATCAGGCTGATCAGAAACTTGGACGACCTCAACATCTTCATTGTACCCTTTGATCAAGAAATCTGAACAATTACTGCGGCATCCATGATCATATGGATTTCTAAATCGACCACCAGGACCTCTCAAGTAGCTATAGCGCATTGCATTTGCCATTTCATTTGTTGTTATATTGCGTGATATCTGCAAAAATGGTTCACATGAGATTAGCATGGGTTATATGGTTGTGGCTGTTCACGAAAAGCAACCACATTGGAAAGGTCAGACCAGTGTCCAGTTTGAAAGAACTGTTTCTACAAGAATAGAGCTCAAGGGGCAATGGGACTGAGTAGAATATACGCAATAACAGGACTCAACATCGCATTCAAATGTTCCATTTCTAACAATGGCTCTATGAATCAAGAAGTGCATCCATCAACAAGACAAAATTAAAGATAGCGGTCACAGAAGATTGCATTAGCAGAGAACCACGCAGATAAGTATTAGAACATCTGAAAAATAGATTTACACTATCAGGAGTCTGGATCAGGCAAGAGTTTAAAAGGGGGGGGGGGGGAGGCATGTCAAATAACAAAAATAAGGAATGAAGAGTAAAATCCAAAAGCTAGAATATCACACGAATATACCTGAGAAGCTTGCACAACAGTCAAAACCGCCACGCCAAAAAAGAGGAAAAAGTCCACAACCAAAAATGATACGGCCCCTATATGGTGAGTAGCAGCATGATTCATCCATGCCCCAAATGTAGATGGAGCCATAGGATCGGTCAAGATTCCTGTAAGCAACATTCATTTATTTTTTCAGGCCAACAGGTTTACAAAATGTAAAAACAAAATTGAACCAGCTTGATCTTGTAACCAATTAGAACCATACTTGTCAATGCAACTCCACCAGTCACCACCATAGCTGAAACTTCCAACACAAGGAAAAGAAAGAAATCCCACTTGTTTTTCTGCATCAAAGACGGAATTAAGTATGATCAAGCTTGGAGAATGGCAGCGCACATGAAAAAAGCTTTCCTTGTAGAGGCTAGTATATAAAACACCGGCAAATTACAACCAAGAAACATTTGATCAATGGCCCCTAATGGAAACTAAAAGGTTAACAAGACAAGAAAATAAAAATACCTTGCCCACACAGTTGGATACCCAGGGGCAATGATGATCAAACTGCTCAACACAGCGATCACATGTGGAACAATGTTTAGCACGGAGAGGCCTTACTATCTGAATCATTAAAAACATAGCAATATCAGGCCAAACGATTGAAAAGTAATGAGTAATAAGTAACATATATAATGTAGCATAAAATGACACCTTGCAAGTTGCACAAAGCTGAGACCAGTTCCCAGCAAGTAAAGCAGGATTATTTATCTCAATCTTCAACAACGGTTCCTATGAGATTATGCAAAAAGTAAACTATTTCAGAAACTCTCGTGAGTAGGAGACCAGGAAAGAAAAAATTCAGTTAGGACCAGGGAGAAACCAAACCAAAAAACAGATGAGACGATATTTAAAAACGCAGGCAATGGCAAAAAAAGGGGCACGGGAAACTCACATCATCCTTCATGTTCTGAGAGTCGTGAATACTCATTCTAATGTAACCGGGATCTTTTCTGCATATATATATATATTTAAAAAGCAACAAGACATAAGTATAGAGCTATCTGAATTAGGTTTGCTGATCATACATATAAAGCAGAAAAAGCTTCTGCTGACACAAACTAAAGCTCTGCACAATAACTTGCATATTTGTTCCTTAAATAACCTCATTAACATGCAATTGATTTTTCAAACAATATCATAAATCAAGACAAGTGACAGGTCAGCTTCTTTAACATTTCATTTTCAGCATTTAATCTATGATTTTGTTTTTCCAACATTTTGGCATATAACGTCCAAAACTAATATTCGAAAAATATATTAATGTCAAGTTTCTAAAAATAATTTCTCATATTTCTTAACAAACTCTTCTTAGTAAGAATTCAAATCAAACACAAGTTCAAAAGCCAACCAGAACAGATTTTCTCGTATGGAGGGAGAGCTATTCAGCAATCATTTAAAAACAGTTTTTTACTAAATTTTACTAATAAAGTATGAATAAATTAGTATTAACTAGAAATCAAATTTATACAGCATGTGGAAACAAGAATGGAACAAAAACAAAAGGTCAAATCTCCTGAACAATGTGAGCTAGAATAATACTCCTACTTATAGGTCCTATCAGGCAGCATGGTATGCAAACTAATACTAATATATCTCCATAAAGGAAGCTGCAATTGAATATAGCATATACCATATAATGGAAAACTGAACTTCCTAAAAGACATTGAATAACAGAAGGAACATGAATTTTGAACATAGTACAGAGTTAAACAAGTGCACCTGCTACATCTATAGAACATGACCAAACCGGCGGATGCTAAGAAGACACCCAACCATGCAAGGAGGCCAATGCCAGCTGTTAGCTTTGGAAAATCAGAAGCTGGAAGAAATGCCAAGCAGAAAAAGGGATGACCGTATAAGAACCAAGACAGGTGTTAACTATAGTAGAATAGAAATAAACTTTTATAGAGTAGTTGAAACATACACAATATGACAGAATGAGTATAGGTCATCAATAGCAGCAATATGATACACCAAAGCAAGGGGGCAAGTCCCAGTTTTGAAAGTCGCCCAAGAGGGCTGTTCCCATCACACCGGTTTTCAAGCAACCTTCTAGCATTACCCTGAAGAAATAGGTGAAAAGGATTAAAATGAGAAGTGCTAAAAGTAACCACGGGTATTAATGAGAAAATCAGGAACCGTGCATACACATTCTAAACCACTGCTTCTTCTGTTCTTGAGATTTATTTTGGTCATCTCCAAATATTTAACAAACTAATTTCATTGTCTACTCATTTCAGCCATTATTCTGGTGAAAAACTAAACACACATCCACAGAAAGAGGAATTTCTACAGAAGGTCTTATAGATTTTAACATATGGTCCATCATTTCAAATTAAATCTAATTTCACCAAGCCTTAAGCTCTGAAGCTCTACAATGCTAGGGCAAGGAACATCTAAATTTTACCATTAAGAACAAAAATTGTTTTCTTAGAGTATTCATCATGGTCAATCTGAATGATGAAACATTCTCCAAAAAAAAGAAAAAAAAAGAAATGAACAATCAACATTTATTACAAAGATAAACAAATATAAAGTATTCTGGAACCTACGAGGAAGAAAGCAACTTGTCTGTGATTCTTATCAGCAGCAAGCTGTGCTGGAGTAAGGCCAGTATTGTCTGTAACCATTAAGTCTTCCTTCTTGCCAGCTTGGACAAGAACTGTACAAGCTTCCAGGTTGCCTCTGATAGCAGCCCAATGGAGTGCAGTGCAACCTGATATGAGAGTAAAAAACTTAAAAGGAATCTTGCACATGAGGGTACATAGTATTGCACAGAAGCAACTCTAATTGCATATAAATAGAAGTCGCACAAGTATTTTTCAATCTTGCAGCAAAAGGAAAACGCAGAACTACAATGGGGTGGATTTCAATTATCATAGAGAAACCTCAAAACCTTACCCTCTTTATCCTGTCGACCTCTATATGCATCAAGAAACAAGAGAAGGCGAATGCAATCAGCATAACCTTTATATGCAGCCCTGACCAAACAAAACATTAAAATAATAATAATAATAAATATAAATAAAAAACCCAGCTGTATAGGCCATAACACTTTTGGTGTGCTATGTTTAGTCCTTATTTTTAACTGAAAAAAAAATACCACAAGTACAACACGCAATCATCCAGAAATAGAAGTTATTTTACAGGTGATAAAAAAATTAGAATAAAAGCATTAAATTATGGTGGGGCGCAACATTCTTTCAAAACATCATGCAATTAAGTCTGTACATTAAAATTTTGCTAGTAAAATTACTAGCCTCTATAATCAACAAGAATTATACTCCTTTCAAAACATCATGCAATTAAGGAGTATCATACTATGACCTTGAAATAAAATAAAAGTCTCATCTAACCATTTCAAATCATTTTGCATATACATTGAAAGAAGTACTAAGCCAGTCATCAAATACCAGTGCAAAGGACTCCTTCCATCATTATCAGGTACATCAGGGTCAGCATTCCACTTAGAAACAATGTGATAAAGAAAAGCAGTCTGTCCGTATTGAGCTGCAACATGTGTTGTCTGTTCAATAATATCAGCAGAGATGTTTAGTGACATACCACTCATCAAAAAAAAAAGTGATATATGGGAGAGAGAGAGAGACCAAGTTATAAAATACATAAAGTTTATAAAAACAAAAAAACAGTATGTGGAACAAGATCCAGTAAACTCCCACACGAATAATAAGAAAGAAAATGAAACTCCTTAGTTTTTGTCTGTCCCCGCTGTTGCCATTGATAGGCTTTCCTCTGACAGAATGATACTAGGAAGTATCATATGTTTTAAATCTTACACGTCATTATCCATGTCTCTTAACAGAGGCTCCAGAAGACTGAATCAGATTCAATAGATGCTAAAAACACATATCCTAAAATATGTTAACACAAACAGATGCATGCAGAGTAAACAGATTACAGGAACCACCATAAACTGCTTCCATTCTTATTGCCACCAAAACAATCTATTTTATCCACTATTTCCTGTTTTAAAATCGTACCAAAGTAGGTAGCTTGAAGCATACATCAAGAGGCCAGTTGATCATGTTTCCCAAGACTGTATTCTAGAATCCAGAATTCAGATAGTAGAAAGGAATATTGTACATCATAAAGTATCTAAAACAAAATTGACAGCAATAAAATCATATCAAGTAAACTATTAACCTGATAGCCATTAAAATCAGCAGCATCAACACGTGCACCCTCTTGAAGTAAAAGCTCTGCAACTTGTATTGCACCTCGAACAGCACTCCAATGCAATGCAGTTTGCCCAGTGTGATCAGCAGCATTTACATCTCCACCATGCTAGTAATAACCAGAACCCAGCAATTACTAACTAAAACTGAAATAAAGTACACCCAAATGAAGTCTGTCCAATGGGAAACTTCCAAAATGCACACCCAAAATTAGAATCATGTAACCACCTGAGTATCTAAGTACATACTGCATTGCCTATTATTCCACTGAGCAGTATACTAATTCAGCAGATTGGATAGCATTCTTGATAGAAACTCCAGGGACGAACATAAACCAAATGACAAAACCACAAATACAATCACTTCTAAAACCACAGTAAACTCAATTGAAATGAGCAAATAAAAAAAATAGGGGGGGGGGGACCAAATTTAGAAAGGTCTCAAAACCAAGTTCAACATGGAAAACAGAGTTCAATGCAACCAACACATTAAGGAGGAAGTATAGATAAAAACCTCAATAATATACTGAGCAGCAGCCGTCCGGTTATTCAGTGCGGCCCACTGAAGCGCATAGTAGCCAAGCCCATCCGGCTCCGAGACGGAGCAACCCTCTCTCTCGACCAGTCTATGCAGCTTCTCCAGATCGCCGTATGCCGCCGCCGTGTAAACATCATCCTTCAAGCTCTCCTCTCCCTCGCCATTACTCCCTCCATTCGACACGACAACTGATTGCGCCGACGTCGACGGCTCCACCTCCTCGACGATCTCGATCTCCGACGACATATTCTGGGGACGGAAGATTACTTGGACACCTCTCAGAAAAGCTAGGATTGCATCGATCTGAGAGCTTCGAAATTGAGGGTTGACTTATTAGTTATCAGTGATTGAATCTGCAAACGCGTGATTACTAAAGGAAAGATGAAGGAACTAAATTAGGGATTTTTCGAGGAAAGAACTTGGATTGGGGTTTGGGCTGGGAATGGGTCGTGTAATTGCCGTCCAAGTTGTTGACTGAGGAAGAAGATGGTGAACCAGAGCCAATTGACTGTTCAAGATTTCACTTAGTTTGAGCGTAAATTTTGCAAAAAAAAAAACGAGAGAGAAAAATTAAAATAAAATAAGGATAGTTTAGTAATTTAAAAAAGAGAAATTCTTATTTAAGATAATTGTATAATTCTTTTATGGATATTCTAAAAAATGTGTAAAATTAATTGAGGGTATTTTCTTAAGATTAATAGTACAGTATTATTAATGAAAAGTTCATTCATTACCACGATAAACTAAAATACTCTATTTGATCATTAAATAAAACAAAAAAACTAAAAATATTTCAAAAGCTCTGCAATAACAGATTAACAATCAAACTTAAGAGTTGATTTTTCTTTTTCTTTTTTTTGGTTGTATAACCGATGTTATTTTTTTCCAAAAAAAAAACTGAATTTGTCAAATCAGCTGTTCAGAAAGAACTTAAACAACCTTAGGTGAAGAGTACACATGATTTGATATTTAAAACTTGGAAGAAAATAAAACATAGTCAGTTAGGGATAATACACAATATTAATTTATTACTTCCTCAAACATAAGTGCATTTCTTTTGAAGGTTGTAGTATACTTAAATTATTATTAGAAATAAATCATTAAAAAGATCTGAAAAAAATAATTTAGAAACTATGTTTTAATCAATAATTTAAATTTAAATTATTTAAATTTATAAATTAAATTATTTTTTCATGATGGAGCCCGAAGGTGGTATGAAAGAGAAAAAATGTATAGATAAAGTGAAATAAAAAAAGTGAGCGGAAAATGTAGATTATGTCTTACAATAATTTATTGTATTTGTGGGTAAAAATGCTACTAAAATATTCAAAAAAATTTAAATTTACATTTAATTTTATTTTTGAGCTAAAGTAATTTTAAAAGTGGATTAAAAATGTCATTATCCTTAAAAAAAATTATGAACTCTTCAATTTAATTACAAAAATTTATACTTCAAATTTACCTTAACAATTACTAATTTTAGATCTAACATTGCCACTCTCATCCCATGGGATGGATCTTGGTAGACAAAACACAAAACGAAAAAAACAAAACACTTTCAAGTAAGAGATTCAATGGTTTGACTGTTTAAGCTGTCCTAAAGGAATCTAGCCCCAAAACCCAAAATTTTCTTTGTAAATATTTGATCATACAAGTAGATTTCAAGTGATGGAAAACCTTATTTTCCAAACTTTGAAAAACTCTAGTATTACCAAGGAAACTTTTCAAACAATGTTCCTTAATTTAATATATTAATTTTTCAAAATTTAAAAAACAAAGTTTTCCATCACTTAAAAACTAGTTATATGATCTAATATTAACAAAGAAAATTTAAAGTTGGAAAATTTGAAAAATTTTACATAACTAAACGGGGACATAAAACCAAAGTCCTCTTTTTACTCTACCGGAGCCTGACCCAGAAAACTCAGGTCTTTCTCCATCACCTTTCCATCCTCCCAACTTCAGTTTTGTTTTTTTACGTGGAAAAAAGGGTTCTTGCTCATTTCCATTGACTTCTGCTCTCTTGTTTCAGGTTAAGCCCGACTTAGACAACAATGGAGGTAAGCGGTTCCAGCTCTTGGGAAAAGAGCTTGTGGGCTTTGTCCGTAACGGAGGCTCTTGTTGCCGAGACTGTTCTCGTTGCCAGGAATTCGCTTGCTTTCCTTCTTCTACTGGTATGTATACACATCTTTACGTACCCTTTTTGTCCGCCTCTGTCAAGTTTCTGTTTTTAAAATGCGTGCTACAGAAAAATACTACTAAGATTTTGTTTTTCTTCCTGTCTGGTGTTCTCAGGCTATACCATTTTAAAAATTTGGACTCAGGCTGGTGGTGGTGTGGGACTGTGGGGAGGGCTTTTTCTGGTTCAACTTTTGAAACCTTCTCTACTGTCTTCTGCTTATGGTACTGTGCTTTTGTTTTCCGCTCAAGTCCTCTATATTTATGGTTATACAATTCGATCGAGTTTGGTGCCGGTGCTGCTCTCGAAGCTACCAGGTCACCATGTACGTATTCTTGAATATGGCATATTGATGACTGCGTACACTATGTAACAATTCAAAGTCGTAGTTTCTTGAATATTACACCTGATAGTTAGTACTAATGAGCAGGCTCGGATTGAGTTCCACGCAATCCCTTGCACTGAGAGTTTTAGTAATTAGTTCGTAAGTGATTTTTTTTCGTTTGATGAATCAGACATAGTTCAATTGCTCTCGCATTTCTGCAGGTTTGACTTTCCACTGTTCCTGTATGTTGTACTTGTATGCCTTATGTAACCTAATAGTTGTTGGAACATTTGTGGTAGATAGGATCCCTTATTAGTGGGGCTGATAGATCTACAGAATTCTCTTCACTGAGTGAGAGGTACATTTGTTCTGATTAATTAGTCATTATTTTAGATGCTTTTCTATATCTTGTTATAGAGCTAATTAGTTGCTGCATATTATTTCTTTTAGGTTCCCTTTCTGTGAACTGCACAAAGTTAAACGTCCTGAACCAGAAAACAAAGATGCTGGTGATTCAGATGATGAGGATGAAGATGATTCAGATGAAGATGATGACAATGCGGACGATCAGGATGATGATGATGGGAACGATGAGGATTTCTCCGTTGATGAGGCTGGTGATGATGATGATGATCTTGAAGACCCAGAAGCCAATGGTGAAGGAGGGAGTGACGATGATGATGAGGATGAGGAAGATGACGACGACGACGGGACACCACAGCCACCTTCAAAGAAGAGAAAGTGAGAGATTCTCTGTTCTGATGATGCATCCTTTACCTCACAAGGTTGGAGCTCTTGGTAGATGATGGTAGAAATCAGCTTGTTGTCATCCTAGGTTAGAGTTGCTATATTTTCTTTGTAATGAAGTTGTTTTGTGACATGTAACATTTGATTGTGGTAGTTTGTTCTTGTCACGTGGATCTAGATGATTATTGACCAGTATGAGCTTCGTGTTCATTTCCTCTGATAGTATACGTTATTAACCAGTAGTGTACCTTAGCTTATTTGGGTCATCTGATGAGAGTTTGAGATTAATGTTAGAAAATTTTTTAAACGATTGCGATACCTTTTCCAGATCAATAATTCTAAAAGCTATAATTGGATAATGTTTTCAAACTCTAATGTTAGTATGATAAATTGTCAGTTTGTAATTGCTCCAAAAATTTTTTTCCAAACCTAGGCTACCATCTACCACTTGAATGGTCATAAAATCCAGTCAGTTAGGAACATGGGACTTGAAAGGCAGCAATAAATTAGTCTACGTTGCAAGATGAAGCACTGAACAGCTATAAAAGTAGGCTTTTGTCCATGCATGGACATTGGAACCATGAAGTACGCACTTGCACCATAGCAGTTCTTGGGGTGGCTCTAGTGGCCTCAAGACGTCTGGACCCAAACTCCGAGTCATGGCCACCATTATTGCAGCCGCGTCCTGCACCAACTGTTGGCGAACAGCCCAGAGTCGAGGAGTGTCTACCGAAAACCGACAACGTCAGAGCCTGTTTTAAAGAAGTAGCCCATACCTTCTTGAACTTTCAAATACTGGTGGTTGGCCATGCTTGTTGCCAGGCCATTGTTGAACTTGATGACAGGTGTTGGCAAAATGTTTTCTCCTTTAGAGATTCATTCCCACTCTTTGTAAGGCGATATTGCACCAAGGTGCTACAGGTTCCCGAATCTCCTTTAATTGATTGAATACTGGGTAGGCTAGGGAGAGTTTTTCTTGATGATGGCCAGGGATGATTAAGTGCAATTACAAGACACTACACACTAATGATCTTACAAGAATGCTACAAGCCAAAAAACGAAAAAACAAAACACTTAAATTCAGAGATTCAATGGTTTGGTTGCTTAAGCTGTACTAAAGGAATTGGACAGACTATTTATCCTCAGTCAGAAAAATTGATTGTGATGTGCATGATTGAGACAAGTAGACAACTACAATTCATATGAACAGAAATGCTTCAAGATACAATCTTCAAATCTAACAGCACATGCACACAACTAATACTGGAATAAGGAGGTAGCATATAGCATATGTGATGTACATGAAGAAGCACTTCAGTTGAAAGAAAGGACAATAGTCAAGTCTTCCATCCACATACTGCTAGCAGATTTAGGTCAAGAAAGGGAAATGCTCTCACATTTGAGCCTAGTGAGTTCCAGATTTCAAGTCTTACCATCATCGTTTCTTGAAACCATACTTTTTGCGTTCGTAGAACAAGTCTGTCTTGGCACTTCCAATATTGATGATCTTGGGGCATCCATCGCGGTCCTTCTCTTGCTGAGTACACTCCTTGCAATAGTATGCATCAGATATCCCTATACCTCCACAGATGACACATCTACCCTGAAACGAGCCATAGTTGCATTCATCACAAACTCGCACCAGAGTACAGGGGCGAACGTAGGAATCACAAATCACACACTTCCCATCATCTTTCTCGCAAAGACGGCCGATGGCGATCCCTGGCTGCTTCCTGCACATAATCAAGTCAGGGTGGTGCTTGGCCATGCTTTCTGTAACCAAATGAAAAACAATTCAGCCAGCCACACATGAAAGAACCCGAGAAACAGTGAAATTCAGCATGTCAGCCATCTTTATTCCTATTTCCTAGTAGAGTAGCAGATGCAGGGTTGAATCATTGTGAACAGGTTCAGCAGAAAAGGGCTAATGAAGTCAATCATCATGTTTTTTTCTGTTAACTACAAAGCAAAAAAGAAACGAACAGTTTCATAACATAGAAAGAGATCACGTTTTCTGTAACCACAGGCTATCTTAACAATAGCATAAGATTGATATTATCGGATGAAAACTGAAAGTTAAAGGAATAAACATCAAAGAAGTTAAAAGAAATTACCAGAGAAACTGAGCGGTGAAAGAGAGAGCCAGAGAACACGATAGGGTTTTGGTCTCGCTCGCTCAGAGGAAGCAGTAGTGGAGTGCATTCGAGACGAACGAACGCGACTACTTAGGAGTAGAGCAGTACGCTTAAAGCAACAATTGGGCTCAGATTCAAAAAGCCCATTGGGCCGGGTTAAAATAGCTCTCAATTTCAGTTTAGTAACCTTAGGTTCAGTGGTTAAGCTTGATAATTACCACAATTTAATCTCACTTCCCAATGGACTTTCCTATTAGTGTACAGAAAAAAACAAAAAAAAAAAGGTAATTTGGGGCAGAAAAACGCTGCCTTATCTACTTGGTAAACAGTTAACGGAACACGTTGCTCAATTTGGAGGCAAATTGTAATAATTTGGTTATAACCACTTTTTAAATGATAGAAAGATTTAAATAAAAGAAAGGACCCAAACTGGCCGTCTTAGCTAGATACATTAAAATAGTATATGGAAATTGAATAATCATAGTATTAAATTTAAATTATTTACTAAAAAAAATGTTCCAACTTCCACGTAGAATTTACATTAACATCGGCAAATATACGACACAGACACCATGACATCAAAGAAAATATCCTTAATTTAATTAATTACCCACTCATATGAAAAACAAATGCCGTTTGAATCTTTGTGGTCCACTAGTTTCTGCCTGCAGCCGCCTGGTGATAATTCAAAAATTGGCATTATTGTGGCCAGAGCTCTTATTGCTGTTGTTTAGAAGAAGAAAAAAGGTACAGGGGCTTAATTGATCTTATGTGAAGAGTTTGGTGGTACTCCTGCTATTCCCTCATCATTATCATCATACGACTTCTTAAATAGTGACAAAACCAGAAACGATAAACCTGGTCCCTTGTTATATGCTAACTGGTCTTCAAGGAGGAATTGCAATATGCAAATGGGGTTTTGGTTCTGGGTTTTGGTGTGTAGCTTTGGCTTTGTTTCAGTGAGGTCAGAGGTAGTAGAAGAAGGAACAGTCTTCATTAATGGGACCAAAGCCATTGGATCAACTGATGATGATTTTGTGTGTGCTAATTTGGATTGGTGGCCTCCTGAGAAATGTAGCTACAGCTCTTGCAGCTGGAACCATGCCTCTCTGCTCAATCTGGTAACTTGGTCTCTGATCCCAATACAATATTATCCCACCCACAAGGTAGTTGTAATTATGGGCTGGTATGATTATGAAGGTCTGTTTTGCAGGATCTCAACAACACAATTTTGTTGAATGCTGTGAAAGGTCCATTACACACAGCTCTCTGCTACACTCATAGATCTGGTGATGATGACAGTCTAGTGTTATGAATTTGAAGTTTGGTTCTTTGCAGCATTTGGATCATTGAAGATGAGACTAGGAGGAACCTTGCAGGACAAGGTTATTTATGAGACATCTGAGAACAGAAACTCCTGTGCTCCATTTGTTTTCAATGCTTCAGTGATGTTTAACTTCACTGAGGGCTGCTTGCCAATGAAGAGATGGGATGAGCTCAATGCCTTCTTCATGAAGGCAAGGTAATAACCATCAACTCTGGGTATTCTTGGCCTTATCTTTTTGAAGTTCTCATCTAATGTTAATAACCCATGAACCAACTATTTTGGTTTTGTTACAGAGTTAATGTTATTTTCGGACTAAACGCTCTCACAGGCCGGACCTTCCAACCCTTCCACCCTGCCACTGGAGCTTGGAACTACAGCAATGCTGAATCTCTTATCCGCTATACGATTGAACATAATTACCCTATTTACGGGTGGGAGCTTGGTGAGAACTGAGAAGTGTTTGCATTCCTTGCGATTTCGGTGATAATCCATAGTAGTTTGATTAGAAAAATAAAAAACATTGTTTGCTAGGAAATGAGTTTTCTGGAAAAGGGTATGGAACAAATGTTACTGCAGACCAATATGCCTCTGATACAAGAGCTCTAAAGAACCTACTGCAGAAGCTTTATAGAGATGTGCAGCCTAAGCCGTTGGTCGTATCACCTGGAGGCCATTATGATGGCACTTGGTTCAAAGAGTTTGTAGAAGAAACAACTGATTGTGTGGATGTGATCACTCACCACATCTATAATCTTGGCACAGGTATGCCTGGCCTAGTTCATGCATTTGAGCCTATCTGCACAAAACAATGAGGTTCAGATTCAATCTAATTAGTTTTATTCTTTGTAAGCAAAACAAACACTTAACCTGCAGGAAAAGATACAAACCTGGTGGAGAAGATTCTGAATCCAGACTACCTTGATATTGTGCTTGATATATATGAAGGCCTCCAAAACATCATAGAGAATTCGTCAACTCCGGCAGTGGCATGGGTTGGTGAGGCAGGAGGGGCACTAAACAGTGGCCGTAATCTTGTCAGCAATGTTTTTGTCAACAGTTTCTGGTAACTAAATACTTTCCAAGTTATAGCCATCTAGACATTGAACTCAGGTGTGGATATAGAAGTTTTCATGCTGACAGTGGCTTGGAAATTGATACTCAGGTACTTGGATCAGCTGGGCATGACATCAGTTCATGCCACAAAAGTGTATTGCAGACAGTCTCTGATAGGTGGATACTATGGCCTACTCAACTCAACCACATTCATTCCAAATCCAGACTATTACAGGTTTCAAGAAAAAACATTTCATTGAAGAACAAAACTTGTCAAATTTTGTTACAAATGTTCATTTCCTTGTCATTGTAGTGCTCTTCTTTGGCACAAACTAATGGGAAGAAATGTTCTAGCTACAAGCTTTTCTGGGACAAACAAGATACGTTCCTACACTCACTGTGCGAAAATTTCGGTAATGGCTAGAATCATGTTGGAAAGTGTTTCTACATCTCTAATTTCCTGTCAAGTGTGATTGTATTTCTGGTCTGCAGAAGGGGATTACAGTACTACTTATCAACCTGGATAGCAACACCACTATTCAAGCACAAATAAAACCAAACTACAAGAGTTCAAGCATTGAAATGACACGAGAGGAGTATCATCTAATGCCGAAAGATGGAGATCTACTGAGCAGCACAATGCTACTTAATGGAAATGCACTCATTGTAGATTCATTGGGGAACATACCAGCTCTGGAGCCTCTTCGAAAACTTGTAAATTCAGCAGAACCAGTAACAGTAGCACCTCACTCTGTTGTGTTTGCTCACATGCCAGATATTTCTCTTCCTGCTTGCTAGTATGAAGCTATAAAAATAGTTTAAACTACTTCCAGTTTATTTCAAATAAGAACATGGTTCACTGTAACATTCTAGTCACCTTTTAGCTTTCTATCTTAGTTAGTTGACAGTGATTTAAATACATATAAGATTGTGAACCCAGTACTCAACGAGAAAATCTCAAGTACACTGAAACATAACGTTCCTAAGGAAGGATCCAAACATGCTCAAAGATTAAACCAACTTGCCTTTTAGACCAAAGAAACGACCACGTGACAATTATTTATGGGAGAAAGTACAATCAATTGTTCAAGCAAGGTCATCAAGGATCGGCAGAAGAAACAGTGCTACAAACTAAATCACCTCAGCCATTGCTACATTTGTGTATAAAACACTTGATGTCGAGGCCAAAGTCCTGGATTTGAATCCCACCAATGTGTATGCGAAAAATGTTAAGGATGGGAAGAAGAAACAGTACATCAACTTCGAAAACTCTTGTACATTTGACTGACTTAAAAGGAACATAGGAGTATTTCTGAGGACCCATTTATTGTACAAGGATCCTTAATAGTATACAACAGAAGTAACCTACCTGAACTTGAACTAGAACTTACTTGAAACACTGCTACATGTACATTTGGTAGTAACCTGTTCTTGTATCAGGCTGGAGCAACTGACTCGGAATCAATTTTTGTTTAAGATTTGCCTAAGAAACAGGCAAAGCAGTAGAACCATATCCATTTCCAAGCAAATATTTTTCTCTCAAAAGCTTCGGCATTCCCCCCTTCCCGAACATTTGCTTCTTAAGGACACCATGTAATCGCCCAAAGAGCTGCTTCTTCAACTCCTCAAAAGCGTAATCCAGCCTCTCAAGTTGCTCCATCGCATTCACATTGTACATGAACAACCCACAGTAAAGATCGAAACTATCACCAGCTGTATTAGCCACCAAGTTCAACAAAGTCTCGTGCCCTCTCGTTGATAGCTGTAGATTGCACCTCCAACCTCTCCAACACTCTCCCCATCGTGTGTGTGATAAACTGCGACCCTGTTGCATGCATGTCATGTTCTGCACACGACATCTCTACCATTCGGCAACCTTTGCGCGCAAAGATATCAAGGAACCTGTTGCACCGAGATTGCCTCTGCTTTTCACTTCCAACCCTGACCTTATCAAACACAAAAGGGAGACCACACCATCCATTTCTACCACTCTCCGGGCCAAACATGGGATGAGCGCAGAGAATATCAAAATCAGATGGCAAGTTCTGAAGGAACAAGTTCCTCGGGACCTCTTTGACAGATAGTACATCAACGAAAAGCGTACTCCTCTTCAGTCTCTGAAGTGGCAGTGACATTAGAACCTTCTCCGTTGAAAGAATAGAGGTACATAAAAAATCACTTCTGGATGCTCTTCACATAAGTCATCCGCATTAGAGAAGAAAGAAACCCCCATCTCCTGAGCCACATCAGAGTAGTCTGTTCGTGAATAGGCGAGAACTTTGTGTCCCTGATGGACAAATGCTTTTGCAAGGAACTGACTGAAGTTAACAAACCCTACTATACCAATCCTGAGCTTTGAATCCTTATCAACACCGTCAAATGTGTATTCATATGGCTGAGCAACATCAACAAGTCTGAAAATTTAAAATTGACTAAATTTCATCATGAAGACACGGTCCTGAGATGAGAATAGGCCAACCGAACCGACCTTACAGCTAAGAGCTGATTCTCAAATGTAAAGAAACGAAAACAATCTGATGATAGTGATACAGAAGGTCAGCTTCAACATTTCTTTCTTCTTCCACCTACCAACTTACTAATACACACACATATAGGCGATTATATAATTGCCAAACGCTTTTTCTTTGCTAAGTAGCCAACTTTTCTCCCTTGAGATTCGAACTTTAACAGAACTTAAAGCATATTGTAATGATCCTTGAGCGTATGCATATTAATTCTAAGCGCTATAGGTTAGTTTTCACTCCACCAGTATCGTAATCAAATTACTTTTTGATCACCATGGAGACTATAGATTAGTGCGTAGCCATTGAGAAAAGAAATACAGTATTACCTTACACCATTAAAATTTGATTCCAGTGCAGCACCATTGAAGCTGCCATTCGGCAAACTGGTGCAACTGCTGGGCTCTGCAACCAACTGGTTCTTAACCAAACCACGAAGCCTCCCAACAAACTGATTCCTCAGCGAGTCAAACGCCAAATCCAACTTCTCAATCATCTCCAGAGCACAATCGTTGAACATAAACAAGCCATAGGTAGAGATCGAAGCTATCCCCGCAAGTGTTCTCTACTAAATCCAGCAGAGCTTCGTACCCTTTCGAGTTAATCGGCGTAGATTCCAACTCTAGCATCTTCAGAACCCTACCCACAGTGTGTGTCACGAATTGCGACTCCGCTGCCAACAGGTCATGGTCGTGGCAACTCATCCCTACCATCCTACACCCTTCTCTTCGGAAAATCGACAGGAATACCTCACATCTCAAGGCCCTACTCGTCTCCGATTCTAACCTTCTCGTACACAAAAGGGAGGCCTTTCCAGCCTTGTCTCGGGCTCTGTGGTCCGAACATCGGGTGCGAGTAAATGATGTCGAAATTGGGCGGCAGTAAGTGGAGTAAGAGGCTTCCTGGCGAACTCTTTGACAAAGAGGACATCGATGAATAAAGTGAGCGCTTCAGCCTCTGCAATGGCAGCGATTTGAGGGCTTTCTAGGATCGAAGTGCAGAGCAAAATCACTTCTGGGTGTTGCTCGCAGAGGTCGTTCGGGTCCGAAAAGAACTGAACCCCGAGGTTTCTAGCTTCCAGCGAATGGTCGGAGGGAGAATGGGCCAGAACTTGGTGACCCTGTTCGAAAAGCGTCCTGGCGAGGAACTGGCCATAGTTCCCGAAGCCAATGACTGCGATTTTGAGCCGATTGTGCGGCCGAATCTGGTCAAAATCGGATCTTGTACCGGGTTCCAACGGAATCAAGCGGTTTTTTTGGGCAGTATATGAATTCAATGTCGGGAAATTGATATTACAGAAATTGGGTAGAGATTGGGAATGAGAAATTGAAGAGAGAGTAGAGAATGAGGAGAGAGAAGCTCTGGAAATGGCTTGGTACCCAGAATGCGAAGAAGTAGAGAGCATTTTCTGCTTCCCTCTCTTTCTCTCTCTAATGTAGGAGAATTGAGGAAGGCGGAACAGAGCAGAGGAACGAAGGTCGACGATCAGATTTTGGTGAATAATTAGCGTTGCATTGCATTGCATGTGGAGAGTCGGAACGGTTCAGAAATTTTGATGTGGTTAATTACTTAAATCACCTCCAACTATTACTAGGACTACGATTCAGTCTATGACTTTTAATAGGACTTGGCAAATGAGAGTCTTTCTTATCAAAGACAAACTGTGAAAGACACGACATGTCTCCTATAATATTGGGTCAGGTTAACAAAACACATGTCTGTAAGTAAGACAAGCAGGCGGCAATAGGGGAGAAGCAGGGAAAGCTTTGATTGCATTTGGTCATACTACTACCATGTTTGCTCGGAATTTGGCCTCACCACCATCCACGCGCACACACAACACAACGTTTTATCCCACAGATTGAAAAGTTGAAAGTAAATTAACGAATTAATTAACGCTTGGTGTTCACTAAATGTGATAAGGGGACATGAAGAGGTTATGACAAGTGATCTTGATCCGAAATGCACATCTTCAATTACTCAATTTAATCTTCATATCTAGTTAACTTACAAATTTTTGTGTGGCATGTAAGAATTGCTAAAAGCTTTCGAGATATCTTGAAGAAATATGATTGTATTTCAGTTGGTATTATAGTAGTAGTAGTAGCAGCAGCAGCTACTGCCAGACACAATTTAAATTTTGCCTCTAGAAGGCTATACGAACTCTTGGTCACTAGATTGAAAGGGTTGCCTACTTGCATTTGGCACTTATTTAAATAATTATGACCTTTTGGGTAATGGTGTTCAAAAGATCCGCAAAACCGAGAAACCGAACCGAACCGCATGATCGGAAGAAAGAACCTTTTGAACCGAAGAAACGCGGGTTCTAATTTTAGAAACTCGCGGATACCCGAACCGATCCGCATATGCCTATTTACAAATAAATTATCTAAAATTGCTTACTTCATCTCAATTTTCCTTTAAATTTCTTTTATATTATGTGTGAAAACTCATTTCATACAACAATAATACATGATTTATAATATTATATTATTGTTCTATTTATGCAAGCTACTTTTCTTCATTTTGATGCTCTAGATATGTATATTTATGTTGCAAAATTTTAGAATATCTCCAAGTAAATTGAAAGTTTTTATAGAATAAATACCCGCGGATACCCGCGATCCGAACCGCAAAAACTGTGAAAATCGGGTACCGGCATTTAGGGTACCCGCACTCAATGAAGCGGATACTATTTTTGTCACTATCCGCCCCGCCCCGTCCAGTGCACACCCCTACTTTTGGACTTTGGGTACAATTATGACTCGGTGGCAAATAGGGGTAGGTGCTAGTGCTACCAACCAAGTTGATCCAAGTAGAAATGTAGTTTAATTATTAAAGTAGAATATTACAAGTAGTTTAAAGCAGGTGAGGTGAGGGCGTGATGGTCCATCGGTATTGTCTTGCACTGCAATTCATGAAGCACAAGGAAAACCCCATTTGATTGACGGCAGAAGACAAAAAAATTGATGAATCAAATCTCTACCATTTGATCTGCATCTTATCAACATTCCCATACACTTCTTGCACCTGATCAGCAATATTGTCGTGCTTGATCGGTAACATGAGTTTTCTTGAACAATATCGTCAAAATAAATGTTAATCCGTATGGTTGATCAACACCCTCGTACACATGATTGACAATGTTGTCGTACTTGATTAGTAATTTAAATGTTGTTCAGTAATATGGTTTGTCTTGAACAATATTACCACATTAGATATTGATCTGCATTGTTGATCAACATCTCCTTATATTTGATCGGCAAGGTTGTCGTGCTTGATCAACATTTTAAATGTTGATCACCTATATGCAGTGACGAAACCTGAAATTTGAGGTTGGGGGGCCGGGTCGGGTGTGTAACTTAATATATATTGAGTCAATCATGGGTGACAGAACCAAAATAAGCAACACAAAAAAATCCTCTAAATTTTAAACAAATATCACAAATTAATATACATAAAATACTCAAAATTCAACACGACGTTCTTTGAGATTTCTAAAATCATCAGTTAGTGAATCTAAATTAAAAGTCTCTGCAACACCCCTCTCAATATATAGTTGCATGCTATCTGCAAGAAAATCATATCCTTTACCACAAATATTATTAACATTTAATCCATAACGAGACAGAACATCACAAATCTCATAGTATAATGTAATTGATGATGTATCTTTCACATAAAAAATATGAATGAACCGCTCTTGTATAAAACATGTGATATCAACAAACCGAAGTACAATAGCCATCTGTTCCTTTCTACTTTCATCACAAGCTTCATCAACAATTATACAAAACTTTGAATCATTAATATTCTCACAAATTTTGTTTTTAACTTTCTCTGTAAACACATGCAAATTTTCTTTCTGGATTAGATTAGAGATGTTTATTTTGCATTATGAGATGTTTTCTCCTAAATAACTCTTTCTACGTCATCATTGTAAGTTACCAAAAATTTAAGCAACTCAATAAAGTTCCCTCGATTTCTTAAATCAACAGACTAGTTAGTTACCTAAGCATAAGCAAACCTAATGTTAATTAACCAAAATAGACAAGCAACATAAACGTGTCATTCATGTATAAGGACAAAGTCTACACAAGGTTGATACTTCATTGAAAAATGATGAGAAATTCAATTAGAAAGATAAGGTGGTGTGCGCACAACACAAAACAATTAATTAAAAAGTCATAAACAATTAATAATGGGGGAGTGTGAACTGGCGGACTCACCTTGTTGGCGGCTATAATTAGCAAGGGTTAGGGGAAAAAAATAAGCAACGGGGTAGGGTAGGGACGGAGGGACCATCTGTATGTCGTATGTGTGGAGAGAGAGGAAATAGATCCGGGTTTAATGAGAGTGAGTTAGCTTGGGTTTTATTTTGTATAGATAATTGAGTTTATTATTTGGGCTTAAATATTGTTATGGGTTGAGTAGAGGGGGCTAAATAGGATTAATATTACATTCATCCTCAAAATATATCATATACCCTATACCCCCAAACTTTGGGGGTGACAGCTCCCCCCCCCCGGTCTTAAATAAGCTCTGTCCCTACCTATATGATTTTTTATCGAACAACATCGTCATAATAAATGTTTATCTGCATGGTTAATCAACATCCTCTTACACCTAATCGACAACGTATCGTGCTTGGTCAGTAACATGAGTTATCTTGAACAATATTACAAGAATAAATGTTGATCCGCATTGTTGATAAACATCGCTGTACACATGATTGAAAACGTTGTCGTGTTTGATCATTATTTTAAATGTTGACCAGCAACATGGCTTTTCTTGAATAATATCATCAGATTAAATATATGCAAGGTAGATTAACATCTCCTTATCAGCAAGGTTGTCGTGTTTGATTGACATTTTAAATGTTGATCAACAATATGGCTTCTATTGAACAACATCGTCAGAATAAATGTTGATCTACATGGTTGATAATCCCCTCGCACATGATCGACAATGTTGTCGTGCTTGATCAGCAGCATGAGTTCTCTTGAATAATATCGTCAGAATAAATGTTGAACCGCATGGTTGACTAACAATCCCTTACACCTGATCAACAGTGTTTCCGTACTTGATCAGCGACGTGAGTTCTCTCGAACATCACCAGAATAAATATTGATCAGTAACATGGTTTCTATTGAACAATATAGCTCGAGCCGCATGGTTTATAACCATCCCCTTAAAACTAATCGGCAATGTTGTCGTGCTTGATCAGTAACATGAATTCTCTTGAGCAACATCGCGGGAATAAATGTTGGTCCGCATGGTTGATCAACATCTTCGTATGCGTAATCGACGGCGTTGTCGTGATTGATCAGTATTTTAAATGTGGATCAACAACATGTGTTATCTTGAACATTACTAGAATAAATGTTGATTTACATGGTTGGTCAACGTCTCCATGCACCCGATTAGCAATGTTGTTGTGTTTGACCGGTACATGTGTTCTCTTTAATATCAATTTCAAGTGATGATTATTTCATGATTTTTTATGATCAAAATATTCATTTTTAGTGAACATAAGATCTTTGTTGTCAGAAAAATTATAGTATTAAGTGATTATTATCATTACTTGATTTCGATTATTAAAAGTTGACTTGTAATGAGCAATAAGGCCCTTTCATCTTTAACACTCCCCTTCAAGTTGGAGCATGTGGATTTAGAATGCCCAACTTGTCAGTAAGAGACTGAAACTGATCTCTCCCAAGTGCTTTGGTGAGTAGATCAGCTAGTTGAAACTTAGAGTTCAAATGTTCAGCTTGAATATCTTGGGAGTGCATCTTTTCCCTCACAAAGTGACAATCTATATCAATGTGTTTGGTTCTCTCATGGAAAACTGGGTTGGAGGCAATATGTATTGCTGCTTGATTATCACAATAGATCTTCATTGGTTGCGAATGATGAACACACGGATCTTCCAAGAGAGATTTCAACCAAATTAATTCACTTGTGAGGCTAGCCATAGCTCGATATTCAGCCTCGGTGAGGACCTTGATACCGTGGGCTGTTTCTTAGATTTCCATGATATAGGTGCGTTTCCAAGCTTTGTAATATAACTGTTGTTGATCTTCTAGATGTAGGGCAACTTGCCCAATCTGCATCGCGAAACCTTCTAGATGTAGAGTATTGTTAACTGGAAATAGAAGACCTTGCCCTGGTGAGTCCTTCAAGTATCTAAGCACCCTCATAGCTGCTCGCCAATGTTCTTCTAGTGGCTCTTTCATAAACTGGCTTAACAAATTCACCACATAAGTGATATCAGGCCTTGTAATTGTCAAATAAAGAAGCTTTCCAATTAATCTCCTGTATTTGCCCGGATCTTCAAGTCTTTTATCTTCCACCTCCCTCAGTTTATGTTGTTGTTGGATTGGAAATTTGCCAGGTTTAAAATGAGTCATACCTGTCTCTTCTAGCTAGTAGAGAGCATACTTTCTCTGGGAGATAAATATTCCGATTGATGACCTAGCAGACCTCCAAACCGAGAAAGTATTTAAGTTTTCCAAGGTCTTTGATCTTGAAGGTGTTGTGTAGATAGTCCTTTACTGCCTGTATTTGGTCAGGAACATTACCTGCTATAATGATATCATCAACATATACAAGTAGTGCTATGAAGCTGTTTTTGTCCTTCTTTGTGAATAGGGAGTGGTCTGATTTTGATTGTACAAAACCAAAAGCTGATAAGTGCGGTAGAGAACTTGTGGTACCCTTTGTCTAGGGGCTTGTTTAAGGCCATATAAGGATTTTCGAGCTTACACACTGTACCTTCTTCAACCTGCTAAACCAGGTGGAGGGTCATATATAGCACTTTATCGAGATCTCCTTGAAGAAATGCATTATGCACATCAAATTGGTGTAGTTCCCAATTTTTAACAAGACTATAGCCAAGAGACATCTAACCGTTGTAAGTTTTACCACGAGGCAAATGTCTCGGTGTAGTCCACACCTTCAACTTGACTAAAACCCTTTGCAACAAGTCTTGCCTTATAACGCTCAATGCTGCCATCGACTTGTATTTAACTTTGTACACCCATTTGCAGTTGATAGGCCTTTTTCCAGGTGGTAATGGAACCAATGTCCATGTTTCGTTTGATGCAAGAGCTTCTAGTTCCTGTTTCATTGCATGCTCCCATTTCTCATCTTTAGCAGCTTGTAAATATGTCAGAGGTTCTTTCACCTTAGTAATAGCATATAAGAATGCCATGTGTGTGGCATTAAATTTCTCATAGGTGATAAAGTGATTTAGGGAGTGAACCTTACCTGAAGAAGATAGACTTGCAGAGGTTGAATTTGATGATGTTTGTCTTATCTGAGGCAATCCCACTTCATAATCTGACAAGTAAGAAGGACTTCTTCTTTGGCGTTGGGGTCTTTGGCTGTTTTCTATTGAAGTCTGAGGTTCTAGGTGCAATGGTTCAGATCATCTTCAGGTATTTGCTGATGGGGGACAGAGGAAGTGATGGTTTGATCATGGGAAGGTTCTGTGGTTTGGGAGACATAAGGGAAGCTGTTTTCATAGAACACAAGGTCTCACAGTTACTGATATCTTTCTAGATTCTTGATTGTAAACCTTGTACCCTTTTTGACCAACTGGATAGCCTATAAACACACAAGGTTTAGCTCTTTCTTCAAACTTATCAGTTGTTTTTGAATGAGCATAACAAAGACATCCGAAGACTCTAAGGTGCTGAACAGAAGGAGGCCTTTTAAACAATATTTCATATGGACTTTTGCTTTGAAGTTTTTGAGAAGGCATGAGGTTTATTAAATAGGTAGCTGTCAAAATGCATTCACCCCAAAACTTGATTGGAAGGTTAGCTTGGAAGCGAATTGCTCTAGCCACTTCTAGTAAGTGTCTGTGTTTTCGTTCAGCTATCCCATTTTGTTGTGGGTTTTGAGGACAAGAAGTTTGTAAGACAATCCCATTTTGTTGAAAGAAGGTCAACATAAGGCCAGCACATAATTCTGGAGCATTATCTGTTCTAACCATTAAAATTTTGGCTTGAAATTGGTTGCAAATCATAGCATGGAAGATTTTGAAATGATGATATGCATCAGATTTATGCTTTAATAGGTAGGTCCAAGTGCATCTGCTATGATCATCTACAAGAGTCAAGAAATAATTGCATCCAGAAAATGAACTAGTTTTGTAAGGACCCCAAATATCCATATGTATCAAATCAAAAGGTTTGTTTGATGAACCAGAGTGAATGGGAAATGAATTTCTAGTTTGTTTGGCTCGGTGACATGAGTCACAACATGAATCAACAGAATCAAAGGAAGATTTGATAACCGATAAAAACTAGACAGGTTTTTAAATGGTACATGGCCAAGGCGTGCATGCCCGGACAATTGAGGGCTTGACTTCTTGACTTGTAGCAGATAATGACTTGTAGGGTTGCTTAAAGTAATACAATCCACCTCTCAATTCACCCTGCCAATCTTCTTCTTCGAGATTAGGTCTGCATCACACATGAATCGGGCGAGAAAAGTGAGTGAGCAATTTAGATCCCTGGTAATCTTGCTAACAGATAGTAAGTTGCAAGTAAAAGTTGGAATACAGAGAACATTGTTCAATTTAATGTCTGGTGTAAGATCAACGGTCCCATATGAATGTACAGTGACTGTTTTACCATCTGGTAGTCTAACAGGTGGTTTAGATGAAACAAGTTGCATGTCTGTCAACAAGTTTTCCTGTGAAGTCATATGATCAGTTGCACCACTATCAATAATCCAACCAATTTCATGTAAAGAAGTGTTACCAAAAGTTAGCTTGATTCTCCTTATTTTGCTTAGATAGCATTGCAATCGGTTGCTCCATTTGCACTTGAGATAGTCCCAGTTGTTCTCTGCTAGTGTCTCGACTTTTGATGGTTGAGACACCTTGTTATGTTGGCTTCTTATTTACGAAGTTACGAGATGACTTATCAGATCTTGTGAATGGTTTATCCCTCTGGCCTAGCCACCAGTCAGGGTAACCTTTCACTGCAAAACAATCTTGATATAATGACCTAACTTTCCACAATGGCCCACTTGCAATATTCTTTTGTCTTTCTTCCTTTACAGCTAAAGCATATGCTTTACTCAATGTTGGTAGCGGTTCTTACAGGCCAGTCATAGTATCATTATTTCATAATTTCTAATTAATATACTTCACTCTGAATATGTTAGAAGCTTTTCAGATTTGCAAATTTAAATGATATACATGAAACGTATTAATGACTTTTTGGTAGTCTTCACTCCAAATGGATCGTCTTTCATTCAGGTAGTGTAAAGTAGAAGACGCTTGTTCAGATACTAATAGGTAATTAAGCATAAAAATATAAGTTGGTGCTAGACAAAACATTTGAAACGCCCTCACTGCATTTCAGGTTTTTAGCACCAGTGTAATAGTAGTACTCCATATCCACCTACATTCCAAACAAAATGATGCATCCACAGTACAACATGATAGAACAGAGAAGACAGATAAATAATCATAAACTATCTGCTGTCCAACTATTGTTCCAATCATCATCATCATCATCATCTTTGTTCTCCATCTGAATCCCTCAATCCCTCTTAGGGCAAAAAGGAACACTCCCATTGCCGCTTCCAAAATGTTCACCTATTTCGCAAAATATAACCCGCAAAAGATTGTTACCGGCGGCACCAACTGCAAGCCGGAGAGAGCATGTCTTCTCACTTTATGATCTTGAAAAGCAAGCCACCGTGCGTGGCAAAGAACGGGGCGAACACAAGTGACTCGACAGCCATCAGCTTGATGAGGATGTTTAGGGAAGGGCCAGATGTGTCCTTCAGAGGATCTCCAATGGTGTCACCAATAACTGCTGCCTTGTGTGGATCCGAACCCTTGGGACCAAGCTCTCGTGCATGCTCAGAAGCACCAGCCTAAAAGAAAAATTCAAAGAAATGAATTTGCACCATGACCAAATAAGACCCATTATCACAGCATAAAGAACATATGCTAGTGAAGTTGCTTTCATTCGTACCTCGATATATTTCTTGGCATTATCCCAAGCACCACCGGTGTTTGATGCAGATATTGCAATCTATGAAGCACAAATGAAGAGTTAAATCAGTAAAGTTGCAGGAGCTAGAACTGTAGTGTAAACAACAAGTCAACTGCATACTATTGAGCCTAAAAGGGGAAAATTGTTCATATGCAAAATACAAATTGCTACTTGAAAAAGCTATACCTGGACACCAGAGACAAGGGCACCAGCAAGCACACCAGAAAGAGTTTCAACTTTGAAAAAAATCCCAACAATGAGGGGCGTGAGCATGACGAGACACCCAGGTGGGATCATTTCCTTGATAGAGGCGTCGGTAGAGATCTTAACACAGGTAGCATAGTCCGGCTTAGTAGTCCCCTCCATTAGACCGGGAATTGTGTTGAATTGCCTACGAACTTCTTCCACCATCTTCAAGGCTGCGCTACCTACACTTTTCATCGTCATGGCGGAGAACCAATAAGGAAGCATCGCCCCGACAAGTAGACCGATGAACACCTTTGGAGTCAGGACATCCACTGTTGAAATAGATGCACGACTCACAAAAGCACCGAAAAGGGCAAGGGATACAAGAGCAGCAGATCCAATGGCAAAACCCTGTAATATAAGCAACAATGAACAAGTTTAGATACAAACAATTGCATCAAATGTCACCCTTCTCACAAGCACTGGCATACCAGATCATTTACAAGTTTTTTGCCATTTACATGCAATATAAAACACACTACTGACTCACAAAGCAAAAAGAGCCAACAGCATCAGAAACTTCCAGCAAAAAAAAAATGAGCTGCATCTTACAAACAAGCCTGCCTATACTCACAAAAAAAAAACTGCTGGTTGTACACAAAAAACAATTCTACCTAGTAATATAAGAGCCTAAATCATGATTAAGGACTCATTTTGATGAATGCTTGTATGTTTTATTTACATGTTTATGGACATAGCATAGAGAATCTGTGCAGCACACCCTCAGCCAAGTTGGCACACAAAGCGTTCTAAAATTACAAAAAAAATTCAACTAAATTTGAAGACTCAAAATGCCAAAGCAAACTAACAGGTAAAGCAATCACAAGTTCACAACACCCGTTCTAAATCCAATTTTTTCACTTGTTTCGAGAAAAGAGATTGAAAAGCTATCCAACAACCACAAACTCGGGAGGGGGGGGGGATGACATGGGCTTGTTCATAAACAGGATACAAACCTTTCCGATAGCAGCAGTTGTGTTCCCTGCAGCATCAAGGGCATCAGTTCTTTCTCTAATCCTGTGGCTCATGCCAGCCATCTCAGCAATTCCTCCAGCATTGTCACTAATGGGCCCGTATGCATCAATAGCCAGCCCAGTAGCTATAGTGCTCAGCATTCCAAGGGCAGCAACTGCTATACCATACATAGCAGCAAAGCTGAAACTAACAAAGATACTGACTGCTATAGCAAAAATCGGAATTATGACAGACTTATAGCCCAATGCAAGGCCAAAGATGACATTAGTTGCAGCTCCAGTACGGCAAGAATCTGCGACATCCTGAACAGGACTGCAATCACAAATATCAGGCGTTAAATCCACAGGATGATATGAAGGTTAAGAAAAGAAGCAAGGCAGATACACCTATATCAGCCAAGATGTCTCACCTATAAGCGTTGCTAGTGTAGTATTCTGTGACAAACCCAATGATAAGACCGGCCCAGAGACCAACAGAAACACACAGGAAAAGTTGCCTGCAGAACTGTTTCAAGTTAATGTTGCACTGGACATTTCAATCTTGATGCAAAAACACAATTTTAGCAGAAAGTGTACAATGAACAACGTTTCCAGTGAGAACATAATACTTTATATCAGTTGAAAACAGAATAGCTCACCAGTTCTTCACAACTTTCTGTGCACCAAAGTTGTAGATGGTAAATGTTGACGGAAGAGCAATCCAACTAACAATAGCAATTCCAACAGTCATAATAACGGTGGAAATGATTAGTTGCCTCTTCAAAGAAGGCTCAATATCCTTTACAGCCTTGATCTCAAAGAAATCGGTTGCAAATAAGGTTGTGATCAAACAAACCAAGATACCCACTGAACTGATGATGAGAGGATACATCATTGCAGTGAATTCATGATTTATTCCAAAAGAAGAGATAGAGGCAACAACCAAGGCAGCACAAGAAGATTCTGCGTATGAGCCAAATAGATCTGATCCCATTCCAGCTATATCCCCGACATTATCACCAACATTGTCAGCAATAACCTGAGAGGAAATACAAATGTTTTGTCAGATCCATAGATACACACAGTGAATCATCACTTCACATAGTTAATGTGACTTACAGCAGGATTTCTTGGGTCATCTTCAGGGATATTCCTCTCAACCTTCCCTACAAGGTCAGCACCAACATCAGCAGCCTTTGTGTAGATTCCTCCCCCAACTCTACCAAAGAGAGCCATGGATGATCCTCCAAGACCATAACCAGTAATGGCCTCAAAAAGACCAGACCAATCATCACCATAATACAGCTTGAACAGATTAATAGCAATGTAAAGCACCAAAAGACCATTTGCAGCAAGGAGAAATCCCATCACAGCACCAGATCTGAATGCAGTTATGAATGCTTTTCCGACTCCCTTTCTGGCCTCCAAGGTGGTTCTAGCATTTGCATATGTAGCAATTTTCATTCCAAGGAATCCAGAAATGATAGAAGTGACAGCACCAAGCAAGAAAGCTATTGTACTGAACGCAGCAGTTGCAAGAGCAGGCTTGCACATCTGTGACTTGTCATAGGTGCAAGCCTGACTCTTAGTGCTAAACCCCTCCACAGATCCGAGGAATACAAAAATCAAAACTGCAAAAGGAATCATGAATACCCCAACATACTGATACTCCGTGAATAAAAATGATGTAGACCCTGCAAGCACAGAGACCAAAATAAATCAGAAATATTTATATGACAACACTCCTAGAACATGACCATGAAGCCAAAAAAATTATCCACCCTAGGATCAACTCCAGCGACTTAAGAACAGAAAGAAATGTTGCATATGAAAGCTCCTGAAGCTACTCGTCTAAATCCTTCTTAAATAATCATAGTAGCATTTTCATAACTTGGTCCTGTAATTTTTACACATAACAGAAGTCGGATCAGTTGATCTAGCAACGTTTTCAAGAAAACACCAACCAAGTTCCAAGTTTTCAGGAAGATCGAATTGTGTTAAAAAAAATTAATAATCTGAGCAAGGCAACATGTATGTGAAGATGGTACACGTCAAAATGATGATTACTATTATTACAGCAAGATTACCTATCGAGTATATGTTCCATCATAAGTTAGAATATTTTAACATTAATGTCGAAGCTTTAAACCCAAAAGAAAAGAGGGCAGATCTCTAAAAGTATATTCTCGATGTACACAAGAAATCCATTACGCATATTAAAAGGGGTCCACGTTCCATTTCCTGCTAACATATTGTGCCCTCGTTCTAAAGAAAAATATTGATTAAAGATACATATATAATAATGATTAAGCCAACTTCAGTATGTTGAAAATTATGCTTAGGTTCCACGTATAAAACAATAAACACCCAGAAACGAATTCAAACTGAATATATGCTGGCTTCATTAAAGTCTAATTTTTTTAAACTAAACCCCAGTAAAACATACTCAAACCCTCGTGCACCGCTTCCTAGTTTGGAGATAATAATTCAGAAAACAACAAAAGATTTATGACCACAAGGCCAAGAGCCAAACAAGCATAGACCAATAAATCAAGCTGAACCCAACACAGAAAGAAACAAAGATCTGAACCATAAGAAAACCCAAGAGCTCAAACAGCAAAAAGCTAAAAACTTTACTGAACTGAAGATCTGCACCATTAAAAAAAAAGAACAGGGCAACAACCTTCTGAAATTGCGTTCTGGATTTCAGCACACTTAATTACGACGTTGTGGTCGTTAACGCCCTCTTCCTCCTCGATGAGATAGTCATTGTATCCGTTCTTCCGAGCGCCACCGTTGTTAGTGGAGACGGAAGGTGTGAGCTTGACCTTGGAGACCAACACCCACTGGATGAGAGCGAAAACGATCCCAATCACAGAGCAGACCGGGATCAAGATCTCGGTGGCGAGATCTGAAAGCAGAGGTTCGGCCATGGACGGCGGCGACGAGGAAATGGGAGAGAGATGAGTAAGAAAGTGAGGATATTTCCTTCAAGTATGGACGGAGGGAAAGTAGGGCAGAGAGGAGGGGATTTTATATTGGAAAGAAGATAGGTTGTGTCATGTGGTGAGGAAGCGTAAAACAGAGGATGTGTATTTTATTGGGATGTGTGATGTGAGAGCCAAGCTTTTTTGAAAAAAACACATTTTAGTTTGATGATGAGGGTAGTAAACTTGTTTCTAGATAAAGAAGAAGATGATATGTGTGTGTCTCGTGGCAATCTCACCTTTCACCGCTCAAGTTAAAAGATATCCAAATTTATCCTATTCTTTAATGATTCAAGCACTTAGATCCACCAACTTGTGATAACTCAAACTCACCCCCTTCCCCTTCACCAAAATTATCTTTAAGTTCAAACCAACTTAGATTCACCAACTAGTAATGGGTCTTTGTTCTCTACATCCACCAAAAAGTTTTAGGTGAGATTTCTGATTTTCTCACCGGTGAGAAAATGGGAACCGTGTTTCCTCTTAGCCGGAACCCCCGCAAACCAACCCAACCAACACTTCTCACCCCCCATGCCTTCTCCTTGCCTGCCAGCTTCCTCCGGCCGCCGGAAACCAAACAGGCAGGCGGGCAGGAGACGAGTGACGGTAGCGCGATCGGCGCAGACGTGGGTGACCAAGGGTTTCGATTGATGGGTTGGGCTCATACCAAAATCTCGATTCACGGTTACTTTAGCCAAACTCACTTCGACGTGAAATCACCGGGCATCCGGAAAAAATCGGAAATTCACGATGAATTCCTCCGATGTGATGTGAGTTCCGCAAAAATCACCTGATCAAACCCATATTTGAAACCCCTTAATGTTTAATGTTTGTAAGTAGAGATAAAAAGTTGAAGGAAAATGTTGATTTGGAACTCATACCGAAATCTCGATTCACGGTGATTTTAGCCAAACTCACTTCGACGTGAAATCACCGGGCATCCGGAAAAAATCGGAAATTCACGATGAATTCCTCCGATGTGAGTTCCGCAAAAATCACCTGATCAAACCCATGTTTGAAACCCCTTAATGTTTAATGTTTGTAAGTAGAGATAAAAAGTTGAAGGAAAATGTTGATTTGGAACATTTTAGCATAAAAGTTTGTGAAATGAGTTTTTTTTGTGACAAAGGAACAAAGTCTAAGTGAGAAATTTAAGCATTTGGAGAAATTGAGGGTAATGGTTTTGTTTTGTTTGTTGAGTTTTATTATCCTTTTATCTAAAGATGAAAATAACTATTGATGAATAGTGGCACAACCAATAGGGTTGTGCCACCTCATCCATTTTGTTTTTGTTTTTTTGCTTAAGGTGTTGTTTATTTATTTATTCATCACCTCATCCATTTATTTCTTCTTTTTTTGGCTTTAGAGTGTGTTGTTTTATTAATTTTTGCTTCAAATTGTTGCAATGACTAACTATTTTATTTAAATTTTAGAGAAAAAGGGTAAATATACCATTGAAGTTTGGAAAATCTCTAAATTTGCCACTAAAGTTCATTTTGAAGCAAGATTCAATCTAAAGATGGAAAATAACTATTGATGAATAGTGGCACAACCCTATTGGTTGTGTCACCTCATCCATTTTTTTTTGTTTTTTTTTGCTTAAGGTGTTGTTTATTTATTTATTTATTTATTTATTTATTTATTCATCACCTCATCCACTTATTTCTTCTTTTTTTTTGGCTTTAGAGTGTGTTGTTTTATTTATTTTTGCTTCAAATTGTTGCAAAGACTAACTATTTTATTTAAATTTTAGGGAAAAAGAGTAAATATACCATTGAAGTTTGGAAAATCTCTAAATTTGCCACTAAAGTTCATTTTGAAGCGAGAATGTCACTAACGTTTTATTGAAGGGATAATTGCACGTTAAGTTGTCCCAGTTTGCACTCATGTGATGTGCCACTAGGCTATTACGTGGACATTGACTGTACATTTTGTAGGGTTTATGTTTTAATTTCACTTAAAATTTGTAAAACTAACAATGCAATCCTTAAATTGTAACATATTTTAAGATGAAATTAAACATTAACCTTACAAAATGTACAGTAAATATTCACATAATCACCCAGTGACACGCCACATGAACGCTAATTGGGACAACTTAACATCCAGTGGCGAATTTACCGCTTCAACAATGCGTTGGTGGTATTCTCACTTCAAAATGAACGTTAATGACAAATTTAGAGATTTCGTAAACTTCAGTAGACAAATTACCCATTTCCCCTAAATTTTATTTCTTATTCTTTTGTGTACCCCAAGTTTTAAAGCTAAAATGATAAAATGTGATAGAAGTTTTAATTAGGCCTACAATTGATTTTTTTACATGTAATCATTATGCACTTTATCATTTATTTCATGAAATTATATACCACTATCAATAAGCATTTAAAAATTTAGACATTTACGGAAAAGTGCTTTGGATGAACAATATCCACCCAATACCAATAGGATTGTGTCATCTCATTATAATTGTTAAATTTTCTCTTTAAATTGTGAAATGACTAACTCTTTTATTGGCTTTTATTCTTGCCATTTTCCGCATTGGTCCTGAAGTTTACAAATAATGGATGTACATAAAAATTATAGCCAAAACTAAATTATTTTTATTTAAAATATCGTTTACTTACATTTATATTTTAAAAAATTTTAAAATTATTTATAACTGTTATTTACTTGATATTACCGTTATTTACTCAATATTACAACTTTATTAAATTTTTATAGAATATTTCAATTTACACCCCGCGAAGCACAGCTATTTAGAACCTTGTCCTATCCAATTGAAGTTAGAGATGGTGGATGTCGGCCATATCTTGAACCTTCTTTTTTTTTTTTATTCTTACAAAACCTAAGAATTTGGGTTACTCACTCCATCCATCAAACATACCTAAGAAAATAATGAGAAAATTTCAAACAAAATATTTAGAAAATTTAAAATTTAAATATGATATTTATATGAATTATTCAATTTTTTATATCTAATTATTCATAAAAAAATTATAAATTAAATATCAAAAACCAAGATAACAAAGATGATAACTTTTAAGGACAGATAGAGTATTTATTAATTACTCTAAAATCATTTTATATTTTTAAATGAGCCGTGAGTTTTAGTGTTCAATTTATTGATGATCATGGCTACGTAATAGAGGAAAAAACAAAAATACATAAAGCTGTTCCAGATCGATTATTTGTTAAATTATTTTTTTATACATTTGAGAAATTAGTTTACAAGTTGTTATAACTGATTTAAAATAATTCTAAAGTGTGTAATTGAATTGTTAAATTTATCTATTTTCATACTTCATGGGAAATATCTTAGTTTAGTAATTGTCTGCGGGTACATTGGTGACTAATAATAATGCGTCAATGAACTTTTACTTGTAGTGTTCTTCTAAAATAAATTGACTTCTTTTATTTTTATAAAAAAATGATGTGAAGTTTGTTATAGGGAAAAATCAAAGAAAAATATATTCAAAAAGGTTTTAGAGAAAAGTACATATAAGTAAAAAAAGGTACGTGAAAACAATTAAACTTATACAGAATAAATTCCACTGGTACTCTTTTTGTCATGTTTTAAAAATTGTATTGTTTAAGTCATATCCTATGGTATTATGTCCTATTTTTGTTTTTTCCGTCAACTTAAACTGTTAGTTATAATGGATTTAATGAATTTACTCGTTTACCCCTATGAAAGTTTTACTTCAGTCCTTAAACTTATAGTTTCCTAAAATTTCAACCCCAAAGTTTAACTTATCCCCATCTCCATCTCTGTCTTCGTCTCCATCCCCCCACCTCCACCTCCACCTTTGACGTCGTCGGCACCAAGCGGTAGAGGCAGCCCAACGTCCGATTAGGGGATATCTGCGGCAACCCGCCTTATGAATCCCATCTCCGGAGGACGGCGTCTTTAGCCTCTAACTGCCAATGAAAACATCAATTGAATCTTTTAATCGTCGCGAAATCCTACAAAACTCGAACTTTAATCGATTTTTAGCGTTTAAATGTTCGTGGAAGGAAGGAATTAGGAGGTGATATTGGCTTCGCTGTAGGCTGCATCGACTGATGAGACTTTTGATCCGACGGCGGCGGCTCCGATGAGGACGGTGAGAGCTAGGCGGCGGGAGACGATGGCGACATCTAATTCTTACTGCTTCTGGGCCTTGCAAACGATCGTGGTTGGCATCTACTTGTTGTAGCAGTGGGAGGAGGAGGCTCTGGCGGCGACAGCGAGGGCGTGGTGGTGTAAGAAGCATGAGATGGATACCATGTCTGTTGAGTGAGATGTTCTCGATCGACGTGTGGGTTAAACAGAGAGTAAAGACAATGGTGGCGTGTGGGTTACAATTTTTTGGGAAATATAAGTTAGGGATTGAAGTAATTTTTTTTCATAGAGGTAAAGACGTAATTCCACACAAATCTGTTAGTACTAACAGCTCAAATCCACGGAAAGGACCAAAACAGGACATGATACCAAAGGATAGGACTTAAACATGACAAATTTTTTTAAAAACTACAAAAATAGAACAATAATTATTTTTACGGAAATGCCAGCAAAATTTACTCAAACTTATAAATTAGTGTTTTCTTTTAACGACATAAATAAGGGGTAATGTTGACACACAATTTTGTCCGGATTAGTAATTTAGATTGTTGTAGTATCTGATTCGTAATTGTGATTTGTGGTATTTTTCAGTATTTTTCATGTGATTTTTGTTATTATTTTATGTACTTCTCGTCACTTTCATTATTTTATGTGATTTTTATCATTTTCATTATTATACGTACTTTTTTCATTTTCATTAGTTTATGTGCTTTGGTCACTTTTATATTTTCATGTGTTTTTTGTCATTTTTATTATTTCATGTGCTCTTATCATTGTCATTATTTTATGTACTTTTTTCATTTTCATTATTTTTATGAACCTTTGTCATTTTTATATTTCATTTCTATTATTTTATGTACTTATTATTGTTTTTATCATTTCATTGTGCATTTATTACTTTATGTACTTGTGCCATTATTTAATTTTAATGTGATTTTTATTTACTTATTATTGATTATAAAAAACAAAAAAACAGAAGTAAAAGAAAACGTTAAAATAAATAGAAAAAATGATAAATAAAAGGGACATAAAAATTATACTAGCAGTGAAACGCCCCTCCCCTACTCCTGCAACAAGCTCTGCCCATATGAAAATGTGAGCTACTAGCAGACCTCCATATAGAGGGCTTTCTATTCCTAAGTACTCGCAAGTTCGAAGTACTTGAAGTTCTTCATTTTTTTTGTCTTGGGTTAGCAAAACGACGTCATTTCGCATCTAACGGTCACTTAACGCCAACCGTCTTCCCCACGATCCAGGCAACCCAACGTTCCACCCCACGATCCGAGTAACCCAGTCACCACTCCTCCGGCGGTTGCAGCAGACAGCCGCGAAAGAAGTTCCAACGTCGTCCGTCGAAAGCCTTTTACGAAGCATTTCAGATAAGTCGCCGTTTACGTAACTTTCTGGAGTTCTGGAGTTGTTGATCTCATCAGCTCGTGAGTGGAATTGAAGTTTTAGGGTTCTTTAGGTTCTCGGAATTGGCATTTGAGTTTCCTGAAGCATGAGTGTGTCAACCAGAAGCAAGAATAAGAGGAAGAGTGGGAAAGAAGAAGGCGGTTTGGCGGCAAGGTATGTTGATTTTTAGACCCCTTGCAGTTTCCAATGCGGCCTGCGGCATCGCATGGCCCTGTAGTTCGTCACTGATAAGCATAGTGTATGAGTATAAACGACGATTGAAAGCAGTAGTGGCGTTATGGTTTAGAGAGAACAACTCCTATATTCTTATGATTTTTTTGATATATATGTTAGGATGATTTAATCTTAATCTGCATGCTGTGACCCTAATTGTTTAAGTATTATGTCATTTGGAGCAGCGGTAACAGTAGGAAGAGGAGAGCTGTAAAGATCGGTTCCAATACGTGGAACAAGTTTCAGTAAGTTTCGTACATGAAATATGTTAGTTTTTTTATGCCCTTAAAGATGTCTCAGTAGATAATATGGTTTATTGTTACAGACGCGATGACTTGAATCCACAACTTATCACTGAGATTGAAGGTACTCCAAACAAGGGAAGAAAAAGAAAGTACAAACCTAAGGTCCTGAAAGATCGCATGTAAAGTGACATTACTGAGATGAAAGATTTGTTGCGAAGAAATTCTTCTGTGGATGTTATTTTGGTATAATAGCGTTTGGTTTTCAAGTACATAGCGTTAGGCGTGAAGATCCGCGTTTCTACGTATTCAGATAAGGGCCAGTTTTAGGATGGGCCTTTACTGTAGTCGGTGACCGATTCGAGACCCCAAACATTTGTCAGCGCATCCAACGCATGCCCTCAACCTGTACCCTGACGTCGTTTGGGGTCCTTAAAGTAGTCATCGACCATGTCGAGGCATCTGACCGTAGTCAGCGACCCTTCGTTGGGTACTTTAAAAGCACACGATGAGGATTGCGTTGAATCGCAGGTTGTGAGCTCCTTTTTGGATCCCAAAAGTGCGCCGGGAAAAATGACAACGAAGGCCATTTGTGAGTCAGGTCAGTTTGACCAGAAATCTACTACCGTCGATCCTAGTCCCAGTGGACCTTCAGAGGTGTCCATAAATCCGCCATGCAGCATGTGAGGGTTCACAGTTCTCCCAATGACTCACTTATGGACTCTAAAAGCCGACAGATGACCTTGTGAGGTGTCAAAAGGCTGACTATGGCCAACTTATGGACCCAGTAATCGGCCACTGGTAATCCATCGCACGTAACGGTTACCATCTCGTCGTTAATCGGATATCTCCTCCTTTCTGTTCTTCTTCTACTTCAACTGCGTCGCTAGTAAACTGACTGGAAATAGGAACGGAAAGACTCGCAACAACCGGTTCAAATGTCGGGGTCCATTGTCGTTCTGGGACGTCGTTGTTGAATGCTTGCGCTCCGTTTTTGAGTTCTCCTCAACCGGCTTCTCAAAAGAAAGACGCAGCCTTGTCCGAACGGCCTAGGGTTCCATTAGTAGTCACGATTCTTCCATTGTACAAGGCTACCGGACGACCTACGGCTCTTCCGCAAATCTTCTTCTAGATGGGTCCTTCGTTGGGTAGTCGGATGTCACAAATTTAGGCTGACTATGCACCCCGAATGCCCTGTGACAAGGGCGAGTCCTCGATCAAACCCAACAAGATGGTTGGGGGATTCAGGAACACAGAGCTATACTATGACTACAAGCTTCATGTTTCGAATCCTCAGCACAAGGTGCATTTGGTTTACTTTAACGTTTTTGTTCGCACTTTGTTGTTGGTAGAAACTGAGTGTCTGACCACAACCTTGAACAAGGTCACTTGACGACCTTCCAGGGCCATGGAGCGTCTTCAACTATGGTGACATGGTACAACAAACTCCCAAGGTACGTCAGAGATCCATTTAAGCGACACATCGGTCTGGAAGAGTTCAAAAATGCAATGAAGAGGACTTACTGTGACCGACAATTGATGAGGGTTTTAAGTTACTTCTGGTGGGACACAACACATTCTTTCCACTTCCCCCTGATAGGTGAGATGACCATGACTCCTCTTGATTTTGCGGCCATAAGTGGTTTGTGATGTTCCGGTAAGAGGCTTCCGGTTGACATCACTATAAGAGACGATGCTGAGAGGTTAGAGAAGGCTGTTGGAGATCACTGGAGAAGGTGGTATCAAAGAAAGGAAGTTAAATACACAGAAATCATGAAGGATTATGAAAATTATGACCTTACAACTCCAGAGAGAAGGGATCACCTTCTGCGGGTGTTTTGATTTGTCCTCATAGGCACTACTTTTATGGATGACACTAACAGTGGATTTGTTGATACATTCTGGCTCTCATGTGTCGAGGATATCCCTGCAATGAAGACGTATGATTGGGGTAGTGCAGGGTTGGCAACCCTTTATTTGTATATATGCTCGGTCTTCATGACAGAAAACATATGTTTGCAAGGGATACCTGCAACCCAACACAAAGTAACGACAACATACAATTGTAACGTTATTACTCATGACTACAGACGTCATTTGTAAGGCCAAAAGCGTTTTGTTACAGTGGACGATGTTCATGTACCTTTGTTCCGCATAAGTGGACAAGTACATGTCATGCTACCATCTCTACGCACACAAACTTCTCTTTTCCTGACTTCCTCTTTCCGATAACGTCCTAATAAATACAACCGCAACTCATCGTTGTTGACGATGAATTGCCTCTGAGACAAATAAGGGGCTTCACCTCTAATCTCTTCGACCACCATTTTGAAGATTGCATCAGTATACACTTTAGCAGCATGCCTTTCTAGTTCCGGAAGATGGGTTCTCAATCGTGCTACCTTATGCTTGCTATTGTAATTGTTCTGAATTACCTTCTCCCTCATTCTAGCCAATGCAATCTCCACATGCCTCACAAATTGGAAGAGTTTCAGCCTACTTCTAACAAACCTTTTCTGGTAAGAGTGCATTCCTTCACACCTTTGATTGCTTGACATACCGACAAAGAAGTAATCCTTCAAATACGCTAACGCCCACATCTTTTTCCGCGCATACATCTGCTTCACCCAAGGGTTATCTTGGAACCCATACTCAGACACATTCGCATGCTATAGTCTCTTGAAATCATCGCCATCATCAATCCGGAGCATTAACTTTACAAAAATGTCGTGGAACTCGTGTCTGAACTTTCCATCTTTCACCTTTTCCGAGCAGTTACCCATTAGTGCCATAAACACAAACAATGAACCGCATTGGGGAGGACTTTCCTTATGGTTGCACGCATGGCTGCGTCTTGATCTGTAATCACTGAAACAAGGGTCTTCCCACTCATACACTCTACAAAGTTCTCCAACAACCAAACGAAAGCTTCCTCACTGTGCTCATTCAAAAGAGCGCATGTAAAGACGATTGTGGAGAAATGGTTATTCACACCGATGAAAGTTATAAAAGGCAATCCGTACTCATTTGTTCTGAAAGTTGAATCGAACTCGATAATATCACCAAATGACAGGTAGTCCCTTTGCATTTGGCTGTCAACCCGGAAAAGATAGCAGAGTCTACTCTCTTCGTCCACACGATATGTGCAATACATGCCCGGATCTCCCTCCACAACTCTAGTCAAGTACTATAGCAACGTGGTTTTCCCCAGTGGAGTCGCCATCTGTAGCGACGTGGAGGGAACCGTCGACGACAAGGGGGTTGTTAACGCTTGGGCAAGAGCTGAAAATGGTCAGAGATGAATGCTTGGAAAATAGAGATCCTGTTGAAACCAGACTTTTCGTTTGAAATGAGCTCGAGGAGAAGTTACAGCACCGATGTTGTCTTTGAGTGACGCTCCGGTGACTTGGGATGAAGAGAATGGAAGAACTTTCTTACTGTCAGAGAGAGAAACCTTTCTCTCATGGGTTAAGGCTAAGGAACCTTCCTTGCCTTTAATGAAAAATCTGAGTGAATGAGATTGATATGAAGTTTGTCAAAATGACTAAACTTCCCAAAAAAATGTGAAAATCTCACAAAATGAGTGAATTTGGAAAACGGCGAAGTTTGACGAAATGACTAAACTTCAAAAATGTGAAATCGCACAAAATGAGCGAATTTCCAAGAGTCGTAGTCTTTGACTATGTGCAATTTGCAATGTGCCCTGTATGTACAAGATGAGGCAAGTGAAAGATAATGTGTATCATGGTAATGTGGAAAGCTTAAGTGAAACCTATGGAAACTTTCAAGCTGAAGTGAACATGAATCGTTGTCATCTTCTCATCAAAATCCTCTCGTCTTGATATCAAAACCTGTATGGATGAGTTCCTCCCGTCTCTAAGAATGAATAATGATATTGCGTATGATACATGATGCCACTAATGTATGATTTTGTGAATGATGCAATGATGAGATCTTCAATTAAAACCAATGATGCATGGTAGATGCAAAAAAAAACATTTACTAAGCTTTCTTTATGAATGTCTTTCATCTTGCTTGAAGTGATCTTACCTCATCGTCGAAAAATTGTTTTCCATTCCTGAACTCATTTGCCCTTGAGAACAATTATATGAGTGAATGATCTATTTGCCCCCCAGTTTTGGTCACAAAATTGCATATTCTCAACTAGAGTCTTTAAACCATGTCTGCCGTAAGATCGATACTCATTAATGTTTAATGGTTGGTCCTTAAAGAAAACTCTTATCAATTTGTAGAGTTTGACAAGATATATGATGATCTTTGTGTTATTATCATAACTCTGTTATTCTTTCCCTTTTCTACTTGAAGAAGTAAAATGTGCGAGGGTAGAAAAATGACTTTTTAGTATGAATGATGGTCTTATGTAGAGGGTAAGGTGAAAAAATAATATCATCCGAATGGGTTTTTTTAAGTTAAATGACATCCATTGATATGGGCTATGAAAAGTAAAGTAGCTCAGGCGAAAGATCTGGTAATGTCACTGATGAACAAATTGACTTCTTTGCAGAACTTGATAGTGCCAATAACGAAATCATGCCTTATCCGGCAAGAATGACCTCAAATGTTGCCCCCAACTCTCATGGTGCGTGGAACTACTCTTGAGAAACTTGTGAATTGGTTGATATTGCTCGAGGCTTCTTTGTTGCCTCCTTGTTCATTAGACTGGTGAATCGTGTCTTCATTCTAAAACCGCCTTTGCAGGTTTTCAGTTTAGACTCCATAACTCCCTTTTTTCATTTTTTTTCCGGGTCAGACCTTGTTTGACCTGCGATTTTCAGTCATTTTCATGCGAGCATAAATAGTTGTTGCTACCTACGCCCGATTACTTCTGACTAAAAATGTAAAGACAAATGGCTACTAGCACTATTCGTAACTTCAGCCATTTCTAGCTAAAGACAGCGGAATAGAATTTACATTGACCCTTTTTCTTTTTCTTTTTCCTTTTTTTTTTTGATTTTTGAGAGTCATGGGTATTGATGTGATGAAGACATCATGACCGTTGATCTAACTTTGGGATTGATGAATGTAACTTGACTTGATCTCGACCGTAGCAATGATCTGAAAGGTTCTTTTGTTCTCATACTTCTTCTTTTTGATGAATGAGGTTCTCTCCTTTTAGAAAGAATATTTGAGATGACTAGTCTTTTGATGTAGAGAAATAACCTTCTAATGTTTGTTCGGCCAACGGTTGAGGCGACATTTCTCTGAAATAATCTCACAGTCGAAGGGCCACATCGAAATTGTTTTCACAAGATTTGGCAATGTCTTCGAGATAGCCACTATCTGATCCTCTTTTAGCTCATCAATGACATTGTTTATGTCGTGGCTTGGTGAAAGGGTTTTGAAATAGAGAAGAGAATGCTTGAACTGTGGTGTGGTATTTTGCTGAAGGATGCCAAAGTGCACATTTACCCCTTCTTATTTCAAGATAAAGAATAACATAGGTCCATTGCAACAAAGACTGTACCCTAGATAAAGAATAACATAGGTACATTTACCCCTTCTTATTTTGCTGAAGGATGCCAAAGTGCACATTTATCTTGGCAAGCTCTCAAAGATTTGAGTAAAAATTCAAAGATTTCTCCAATTATTCATCAATTCGTATTGATCAACGTATTAGACACAACTTAAAGATGACTTGTGATAAATTGTCTTTCCATGTCACAAATAGGGGTCGTCAGTTTTTCTTCACATCATAAAATTGTCATCAAACTCCTTGATGTCCACTTCTCATTTTTGCAAGATGTTTTTATTTGTCGATGTTCCAAGTTTATGAATGAAAATGTACAGTTTATGAATGAAGAATGTACAGTTTATGAATTAAAATGTATAGTTTATGAATTAAAATGTACAGTGACGCGTCTTGAAAAAATGAATGAATGGAAAAATTAGAAATAAATATGACGAATGTGAATGTCATAAAACAAAAAGAGAAAGAGCACCAATTAGTACAAATTATATACACAAAAGTGTACAAGTATCAATAACAAATGATTTAATTGACAAATAATGAATGGAATAACTCCCTTTGAAAAAAAATTTTGACCGATTTCAGATCACTCTACTGGTGTAATCTAGGTTGGTGCAGTCACTTGGGTGCCTTGGTTGCACGTCGGGCTAACTTGTGCGGCTAGCCAATCTCGTGCGATCTTGAGCTTCCTAACATGTCGCTAGAGTCTCGCACTTGTTCCTCCGAGAATTGATTTGTTGTTTCCACTGCTCACTTTTGATGCTGAAAAATTAATCTAAACCAAGACGAAACACATCCTAGGTAGATTGTACAATATGACTAGAATGTGAGACATGAATCATACCTAGAGGTGAAAACAAGATAATGGGTAGGGAAACCTAAGATCAGTTCTAAGTGTTAGGCACGGGTGAACTATATGTATGGATAGGGCTAAGCAAAAGGTTGAGGGTGGTCCCCGAGTCCCATCATTGAATAATGATGGCCCAGTCCTTACTCACGAGGGACATGTAAGGAATGAATTAATCTAGATCATAGGTTTTCGTGAGTCCATGTGGGAACTATTAATCCCACGGGGCTAGCACTACTTCCCTACTAGGAAACAATGAAGGCTTGGAGAATAACATCTCACAAGTACAACGACACCGTATTCCGCTTAGAAAGAACTTGTGTTGTTTAGAGCTTGGGTATGAAGCTCAATGATATGAATGCAACAAGTATGCTTTGTGTGTGTATGTGTGAGAGTGTGAATTACAATATGTACAATGAAAACACAATAAAAATAAAACAGTAAAATCAAGCAAATAAATAAAAACAAACCCCTTTCGTGGCCGGACAAGTCCCCAGCAGAGTCGCCATCTGTAGCTACGTGGTTTTCGTCATGTAGTCGCCACCAATCTTTTTCCTAGGTCGATTGGAAACCTGAAAATGGTCTACGAGAGATCTGGAATTGTTTGTCAGTTACGTACAAAAATGGTTAATTTTCGTACGCCCAAAATTGGTACCACGGGTGTTTTAAGAAATTTGCTTGATTTTATGATATAAAGAAAAAAGACAAATAACCACACTAAAAAAATAAAAGAAAATGATTCTTAGTAATTTTCGTGGTTAATAAAACTCAAAATATCTTGAAAATAAAAATAAAATAATTTAGATTAACATAATAACAAAAAATATTAACTAAAGCATAAAAAGGTTTAGGCCTACTGCCCAAACTATTAGTTTTGAAACTTGTTAAGTGACTTGACTGAAACTTCTGAAAACCTGATTACCTAAGTGAGATGAGGAACAAAGAAAGGACTGCAATGTAGTTTTACCCAAAAACATTAAAAACAAGTGCAGACTTCTTCATCTTCACGCGTCTGAACCAGATGGCGGAGGTGACGGCGGCCGGCGGCGAAGTTGTACTTCGGACGGCGGTTCAGGTACTGCTCGGTGCGGCGGAGGTAGGTGGTGCGGTCGGTGGTGGTCTCGCGGCCAACCGAGCTTCGGTTGGAGAGAAAAAGGAGTCCGTGCTGGCAATTTTTTTTCGACCGGTTCTCCTTCGTCAGACCATCTCCGGTCACTTGGGAAGGTTGGTTGGCTTCCTCTCGATGTGATGGAGCTAATGGTGGTGGCAGTTGGCGGTGAAAGTCTCGGATGAGAGGAGGAGAAGGTGGAGTCCGACAACGTTTGTTTTTTGTTTTTTTTTCTTTTTCTTGCAATCTTGGCTCTATTTATAGCCAAACAATTGATTGACACAAGCTAGGAACAATGATGATGAAGTCTGAAGATGGCTTTGATGGATGGAAGAGGAGATGGCAGGGAGTGATGATGGAGTCCGGCGGAGGAGGCGGAGAGCTCGCGTGCTTGCTGTAACTTGTAAGTCTTCTTTTCTTTCTTTTTTTCCTTTTTTCTGTTTTTTAATTATAAAAACTACTCAAAAAATAAATTAATAAAATAAAATAAAAAGAGGGAAACAAAAAGAATGTACATAAAAATAATGAAAATTGGTAAATCAAATGAAATTATAAAAATGACAAATTTTCTTGAAATAACGAAAATTAACAAAAGCACGTGGTCAAGTTCATAAAGTAACGAGAAAAGCCCACAAAATAATGAAAACAAAAAAAATGAAATAAGAACCCATGAAAATAATAAAAATTACAACAATACATGATATAACAAAAACAACAAAAGCACATGAAATACTAAAAAAACGATAAAAACACATGAAATACTAAAAAAACGATAAAAAAAACACATAAATGACAAAAAGTACATGAAATACTACAAAATGATAAAAATCACATAACATACAGAAGGGTGACAAAAAATACAAAAAAACGACATAAATCACATGAAATAAAAAAAACAAAAAAACCTAAATTACTAATCCGGACAAATTTGGGTATCAACAAGTACCCTATAGCAACCTCTGCATCGCTATCCATTATTTGAACCTTTCTATCACTATCGACAAAGTTGTAAAGATCTTTAATGCTGAAGACAACTTTGTTGAAACCACCTGCAACTAAGACCATGTAGTCCATTATAACACCAGTTTTGATGCCTACACTCTTCATCTGCTTCGTTTGCACCTTTGCCATATCGGTTATGGTTTTGTGTGATGCAACAAGGTGCATTTCAGGTTTTTCAACCATAGAATGATTATGACCTGTCTTGAACTCCCTTATTTCATACTTACCGGTTTCCTTCACAAAATTCACCCGGAATGAAGCAGGACAACCACACCTTCCAAGTCTCATGGGTTTCCTTTGCCTTTCACATGGAGCAAGGTTCTGCTCATTTTCCTCATATCTGTTACACACCCACCTCCTTCTCATGACAATATCTGTACCCACGTACATTTTTTTCTCAACTCTCCTCGTTCCAAAACCCATAAATTTAGCATAACATTTATAGAACCTCTCCGCACACTCAGTATCATAAAAAACGATATCCTTAAGATCCACAAGCTCCCACCTGTGCACTGGCTTACTCAACTGTAACACAATTGCTTTCCAATGATCTTCAAAAACTTCGTCATTACACAAGTCCTCGTTACTCTCTTCCACTTCTGCGTTGTACTCTATCGCGTCAATATTTTCCAAGAATTCAACATTTTTACCTTTCCAATTTGCATGTGCAGGAGGATCGCAGATTGCATTACTAGAGCTAACCCAGTTCTTCGCGCCACAATCATAACTGTTATCACCACATGATGACGCCATGAAATTCTAAAGAAAGCCTCCGTCGTTGTCCATCTGTCAAGCAACAGCTTTACATGCATAACAAATAGGGACACATGCGTCGATAACAACGTTATACATGAAATTATCCTTCAGACATGCGTAAATGAACTTTGGAACAATGAACCATAAATACGCACATCTTACCTTTGGATGGCTAGTAGAACCACATAGCATGAGCAACACCACCAAACAACCTTAACACCAAGCAACCCCACAAAGAGTAACCAAAGAAGAAGCCTGAAGACAGCAACCCAACCCCACAAGAGCAGACGAATGAGACGGTGGAATGTTCCAAGTTCATTCACAGGTGCGTAATTACCGTAATTACAGTTCATTAAAGACCCACACCCACCACTAAAGGTAGTTAACTCAATCTCAATCCGTACGTCTATTAGTAAGTAGCATTAATGAGGTTAGTTGATCAATCGTTTAGGACCATGACGCTTTTACAGTAAAGCCCAACGTCATTTTCGGCCTCCATATCGCCATTGTTTCCGTCTGACGTACACTAGGGGTGTGAAACGATTCCTTGAGATCGACATCAATACCTTGTCGGCATCAATACGTTGTTAAATTGACATCAATACCTTATTAGATCAGCATAGATCAGCATGAACACCTTGTTAGATCAGCATGAATACATTGATAGATCGACATCAATCTAAATTAAAAATGATGAGAAGTTCAACTACAACATATATGGTCTCAATCAAGTACTTCAACATGAGTCAACACTAAAAGATATCATGGAAAACATTTCGTGTCCAAAACACCTAAATACAATATATGTTGCTAAGTATTTCCATTTACAACATACATTATTGTTAAATATCGAATATAATTATACTTCTAGTTTTAATACTATACAATCGCTTTACCGAAACGCTAGTTTACAATTCTCCAACCCGTTTTTTCAGCCATCCAACGCGCTTACGCAAAATCTTATACAAACCATCCATCTCATCTAGAATGTTCTAGAATGACTAACTTTAGGGGCCTCACTAAGACCGCTGATCAATATTGGCTAATTTAAGGGTGATACGATAAACAGAGTTACAACACTATGTAAACAGCTTTAAGGATTTAACAAATGAGGTTCCTTCGAAGCTACAACAACTTTGAAATCGCTTGTTTTCGCTCCGGATCCAAAATCAAATTTTAAACCACAAATCATGATTTATTTCAATAAAAAATCTTTAATAGAGTCTAAAAATGAGAAACCTTGATTTTTTGCACGAACACAACTATTTTTTAGCTTCAAAATAAGGATAATAGAAAAACACTGACAAGAAGGAAATTATAAGGGCTAGAACGTCAAAGTTGAAGTACTTGAAGGGTGTCCTTCAAGTACTTCATATTAGGTGGTACTTAGGAATAGAAGTTTCTTCCATATAGCCCTCGTCATATCATCTCTTAATTACTACGCTTTCTATCATCTACTTCAGACTCAACACTCCACTATAAAAATCACTCCCACTCCCTCAGCAAAAGCGCGGCAACCAACAAAAGAAACAAGAACTTCTTTCCTCTGTTCGTTTATCAACCACATCGCCAGGTCCCCTTTTCCTTACCTTCATCCATCTATAAAAGAAGATAAATTTGAAGATTTGAAGGGGTGGTGGCAATAAAAAAAAGAAGCACAAAAGCTGCAACTAACTCCTCTGTTCTTCACGCAAATCACCCATCAACCTCCAACACTGCATCGAAAGGAAGCAAACGAACGTTACGAAGTGGGTTGAGATGGTCTAAGTAAGGAGAAAACATCAAAATCCTTTCCGACGCCGGCAGCCCACCACCACCCGACCAGCCACTTTCGTCACCAATCTCCGCCCCGTCGAGACGAAGGCAGTCCATCTTCCCACGTCGCCGTAGGTGCTATAATAGAGGAGAACGTTGTGAGAAAAAGTTTGCACGCATGGACTTCTTTTTCTCTACAACCGAAGCTCGGTTTGCCACAAGACCGCCACCAAAAGCACAACCTAGTTCCGCCGCACCTCCTATCACCAAGACTGCCGCCGGAAATACAGCTTCGCCGCCGGCCACCGTCGCCTCCACCGTCTGGTTCAAGCGCGAGTCGAAGAAGAAGAAGCTGTAACATTGGGGTAAAATTACAACTTAGTCATTTTCCCTTTACTTTCATCTTTGTTTCACTTAATCCCCTTATTTATCTATAGTTTCATTTAAACCACTCTTTCAAGTTTAAGACTTAACAGTTTGGACACTCAGCCTAAACTTTTCATAGTTTTGTTTTAAAATGTTTTTTTAATTTATCAAATTAATTATGTTTTATTATCTTTTATGATTTTCATACTTTTATTCACGTTTGCATTTCAAAAATATTTTATAAAAAAATAAAAAAAATTATTGTTAACCATGTAAAAATGTTTTGAATACATTTTCTCCAATTTTCACCTAATCCATAAATAAAAGTCTTTTTGTTCTTAATTCGGGGTGGTTATTTAAAATAAAATCAAGCAAAAATCTAAAGAAAAAAAGAATCCATGGTACCAATTTTGGGCGCTCGAAAATTTGTAATTTTTGTGCGTAACTAACCATCGAACACAGATCACTCATAGACTATTTTTAGTTTTCCAATCGATCTAGGAAAAAGATTGGTGGCGACTCCTATAAAAAATCACGCCGCTACATTAGGGAATGTCAAATTGTTTTTTTCCCACTTCATAATGCTGCTTTCCTGAACTGGATTTAAAATTCCATAAAAATAATATTTTTTAAAAACTTAATGTAACGAAGCCATAGACTTCATATTTATATGATTTTTTATAATTTATCTATTAATTTAATACATTTTATAACTAAAAAATTGTAATTCGTCCTGAGTAATTTATGTTTTAAACATTATATTTATCAAATATTTAGATAAATTGGAAAATGTATATTTCATATAACTGAGCGTATAGCTTTTAAAATGTATATTTCATATAACTGAGCGTATAACTTTTACACTAACCAACTGCCGTGATCTGATCTGATCGCGGTGATCAGATCAGTCGTCATTGAAACGATCGGATTCCATCAAAGGATCGGATTTGGAGCCTCCGATCAGTCGTCATTGAAAGATGAGAATCGGATCGCGATTGCTCTGATGACGACGACAACGACGATTTCCGACGTTTTTCTTTGCTCGTGATAATCAGGTATGAGTTGCGGATTTTTGACGATGACAAATTCAGATATCCGACCGCGCGATTCCTCTCTCAACTGTCGTGATTTGGATCTAAAGTCGCCAGCATCACGGACCTCCACTGTCGGAGAACGAGTTGATGTAGTGGAACGATTTTCGGCCTTCTTCAGACGAGTGGAAATGATGGCGGCGTTTCTCTTACGCAAGCTCGTCAACTCCTCCCTCAGCTTACCTTGATCCACCAGAACTCGCGGATTTAGATCGGAGTCACAGATTTCCAATGAGAAGCCAGTTTTTGCTTCAACTTCTCTGTTCGTTCTGTTTCGTGACGGTGCAATTTTGGTTCATTGTTTGTCTGCAGGTGAAATTGAAACATCATTTCTACCTTACATGTGTTGTCAATAGTTCCTTATTTGCCTCATTTATGTTTGCATTTTGCTTTAGACAGTATTTAAGTTTCATTTATACACTTTAGACTTCTATGATAGATAGTATAGACTCTAGTTGTGGTAGTCTTCATCTAGGAAGATCTGAGTAGCTGAGTGTATGTGCAAGCATTTTGCTTCTCATTTTGGTTAACTTGAGTGCTGTCAATGGTTCATTGTTGCCTCATTTTATGTTTGCATTTTGCTGTAGACAGTATCAAAGTTTTATTTGTACAATTTAGATCTCTATGATAGACAGTATAGACTTTAGTTGTGGTAGTCTCCATCTAGGAAGATTTGAGTGGCTGAGAGCATGTGCAAACATTTTTGCTTCTCATTTTGGTTAACTTTGAGTGTTTTTGATGTGATCTGCAACAAATAATAAAAAGGACCATCATAATATATTGTAATTTGGTGAATTGGAATTGGATAGTATACAACATTGTTATAGACACTTTAGTTAGGTTTAGTAGACATAATGAATTTTTATTTGTTTAGTTGTGATTTACTTTTATTTCTGTTATTATTTTAGTTTAATTTGGATGCTTCTACTATTCTGATTTGTCTAAGCAGTCTAAAACAAAATTTACTTAGTGAAATTTATAAAATTTGGGTGTATACATTGTTATGCTTTGATGTAGACAGTTTTGAATAAATTAGTAGACAGTTTCTGATAAATTGGTATATACTTTTATTGTCAGCAGAAATGAGCTGTCGATGACAGCAATGATGGAGGCGGCAGCAGTGTTAGCGGAGGTCTGGCGGCAGTGGTAGCAGCGGCGACGATGGTGGTGTAAAGCCCATTTTTACTTAGAAGGGAATTTTAGTCCTTTAGTTTATTATGTTAGTTAGTTAGAGTAGTTAGTTAGTAATAGATAAGGTAGATATTTTTCTACATAGGTGGTAAATAAACAGATACGATTACTACAAATTTTAATTTCTTGGGATAATAATTTCTAATAAAATGAAATATCATTAGTTTTTTATAGACAGAGGTTCAGGTTCAGATATAAATCATTATATAGTGTTCACATCGGAAATATCCTCTCATTTTTTTATACATAGGGGATAGGGAATTGAATATGGTGGATATTTGAACTTAAGACCTCTACCTCATATCCTTAAGAGCTCAGTTACTAGGTCAGATGCTTAGGACAAATATCCTCTCTATTGATAAGACACTAGTAGACAGTAGTACATTAATCAACAACAAACTCAACCGAAGCTTTTAGGAGTAAACTCCGTTTTAGTCCATTAAGTTATATAGTTATCCTAAATGGGTCTTATTTAAGATTTTAGCTCAATTTCCTCTTGTAAGTTACATTATTGTTGACGGGTGTTTTACATGTGTATAAATTAAGCACAATATCAAGTAATAAAACTCATTCAACCTCAAGTGCAAAGTGTGCAATTGTAGTATGGTGAGTGAGGTCAAACCCAAGAGATTGTAATGCAATTTATGATGTTTAGTTGAATACAATATTTTTTGTGTTTTTGAATTTAGAGTCAAGTGATAAGATGGATGATTAATCGAAATTAACTAAGACTACTTCTATCACTAATGTAACTAGAACTAGGATGCAATGCAACAAACAATTATGAAAAATAAATGTTCATTAGGGTTGATTAGAGTTGAGGTTACTAGATGGAGTGTTTAGTTGTGATAATTAACAAGTTCTAACATCCTAAGTTAGAACCACCATCTCCATAGAAGACAAAGTAGAATCTACTCACTTCCATTAACTATGGAGGCATTATGTTTAACCAATTAATGTCTTCTAACACCCTAGATTATCTTCTCATATAATCCTAGAGTATCTAACAATTTTTCTTTAGTCAGTTCAACAAAATGCTCTCTCAAGCATTTCATCGAACACTTGGTGGGCATGGTAGAGTAGTTGACCTTCTACTCTAACTCTACCTTCTTTAAACCCAAGAAAATGCTACTAATCATGTATAATCAATAACCAAACCGCTCTAAATCATCTAGCAACACAACAACATGTTAGCCAACCTAGGGATGATGAACTAATCAAAATTCAACTTATTCATGAAATTCACAACTATGAACAAAAAGGAAAGTATAAGTTAAAGAGGAATGAAGAAGCTAGAAAATTGTCTTCAAATCTTCAAATCTTCATAAAAATCCATAAATTCGTAGCTAAGAAAGATAGAGGAGAAAAGATAGCTCAAGAACCCTAGATGGGTTCAAGAGCAAGTCTAAAAGTGAGGAGTTGTGAAGAGATGTTAAAAAAAGAGCATTTTTATGCCTCTTTTTAGCGAGAAAAGAAGAGGAGACCATTCCTGAAAGTTGCGAAGGAGCGACCACGACATTTAGATTTGGGGTCGCCCCCCGTTATGTTGGCTTTGTGATTTTCTGGGCGAGGGGAGTGGCCGCACCCCATAAATGAGGGGCCGCCGCCAGGATTGCTCCCCATGTCTTCCTTGGCTGTCCCTGAATTTTTATGAATTGTGCAAAATTGCCCCCAACTTCGTCTTGCGCTGTCATTTTCCTCGAAAATGTCTCGTTTTATGTCTGTTTCTCACCTGACATGGATAACCTGCAAAAATGTTCGCATCCACACTAAGTACTAACAAAAACTCCAATAAAACATGTGTATGAGGGCAAAATACATATCCATAATTTACAATTATCAATTGTCCTAATCAGATCATTTCATTACTTTTTCTGTAAAAAATCAGAGACATTCACTTAAATTTCTATATCTAAGCATCAATTTTACCGACACATTTTTATAACCTACAAAATGTACCCAAACTTTTAAGTTTTACAATTTGACTATCCCCCTCTAAACACTAAATCTCTATTGTGACCACTAGCCCAACCACCATCCACCGCCCGTGAGCCCTCTCTTCCCCAGCCAACTAGACCCTGACAATCGTCCCTGTTCAAGCCGCGCCCATCACCAGTCCTGCCAACACCGTCGAATTCCTCTCTTCTCCCGACCATACGCTTGCCTCCCTGCCTTGCCCACCATCGCCGAACCCTCAACCCTCACTTTTCCCTACCGAACCCTAGCACCGGCTGCCTTCCTTGGCCCACCTCGCCCAACGTCACCGCACCCCGTAGATGTGGTGGAGCATCGATCTGCATATGGATTCGTGATCTGACCAGAAAGGGTTGGATCAACTTTGCGATCTGGTGCTACCTTCGCATTTGGTTATGGCCGGACAAGGATGCTAGCCTATATTGGCGACTGGGGAAAGGAGCGGCGGTGCAACGAAGACTGGTGATGGCAGCATCGGGCTGGGGTGAGGGATGAGCTGCCGAAGAGGGGTACAAGGGTGGTGGGGTGGGATGGATTTGTAAAGTTTGAAACTAGTGTGGATTAATTTGTCTAGTATTAAAAAGTTTAGAGTGGAATTGAATAGTAGGTCTAGATATTTACATAAATACCCTCACTTTAACGATAATTTGATGGAAAATTTAACAGAATGACTCGATTAGGACAAAAATGTAACTTACAAAACGAAAATGAGCCAAAATCTTATAATATGACTCTTTTAGGACAACTATATTTGTAACTTAAGGGTCTAAAAACGGAGTTTACTCCTTTTATAGTCTCACACATATTTTCAAAACCTAATTCAATGAGATAGAAGACCATAATCAATTGTTTAAAGATATCTCACTTTTGCAATTTCTTATTCAAGTGAAACAAATTACTTGTGAACAATAATACTATCCTTTGTCATTTAAATAAATTAATTAATTGCTGATAAAATTTAATTATTGGACTTTTGGTGATGCCTAAATGAATCATTATACTCTCTATATACGGGGATGGTTCACTGCTGATGAACAGTGTGTGAACAGTGGCACGCCCAATAGGGTCGTGCCACGTCATCCTTTTTTTTTAATTTTTTTAAAATTAATTTTTTTTAATTTTTTTAAATTAATTGTTTTAATTTATATTTATTACATTAATTTTTTTATTGTTTCCCATTTTTTTAATTATATTTATTATTTATTTTTTTAAAAAAATTTAAATTGATTTTTTTTCATTTTTAAAAATTATATTATTTATTTTTAAAATTATATTTATTATGTTACTAATATAAAAAATTTAAATTTTTTTAAAATTATTTTTTTTTAAATTTAAAATTACATTTATTAAATTAATTTTTTTAATTATATTTATTATTTATTTCATTAATTTTTAAATTATATTTATTATGTTACTAATAGGGAAAAATTGGTAATTTTGAAAATTAGTATGAAATTGGTAATTTTGAAAATTAGTATGAAATTAATTGTGTTGTATCACGTTATCTATTTTTTCCTGCATTTTTTCTTTTAAAGTGTGTTCATTTACTATTTATAGAGGAAAAGTTTGTAAATTTTAAAAATGAAATAAAATTTATGAGAGAAAACACTTTTTAAAAAACAATGTTTTGATTTTTATTTCTAATTATTATGTGTATTGGTCCTCGAAATTTTTGGAAATCTTAGTTTTTAATTAAGCCAGAATTTTTTTACCTACAATCATTATTACTTATTTTCGCTTTTATTTCATCAAAGTAGACCACAAATATTTGGTAGTTTAGTTGATGAATACGCACCTCATGATCCGTCTTATTTCTTCACTTTTTCTTCTTCATTTTGATTACTTTAAAGTGTGTTAGTTAATGCTTTTTATGGAGATCGAAAGTTTTAGTAATTTTGAAAACGAATATAAAATTTGTAAAAAATACAGTTTTGTAAATTCTCTTCTTCCATTACTTACCTTTAACTATTTTGAAAGTATGTCCTTTTTTGTACGAAAAATTCCATTACAATTTATAACTATTTAAAAAGTAGCATGTTGTCATCAAAGTTTCAAATCTTATGAAATAGTTTTTTTCTTTCTTTGAGCGTTGATGATTTTAACGAAAAGTAATAACGTGTAATTAGTATTTGTATTTAAAACTCTATACATTTACACAAAATTTTGTATGAATGATATCCACCTAATAAGATTGTGTCACCTCATCATAATTTAGTGATTTTATCTATTTGCATTTCAAATTGTTTAAAAAACTAAATCTCTATTTTACTTTTATTTCTTATTATTTTGCGTTTTGTCCCTAATGGTTTAGACTTCATATGATAAAATGTAAAAATTCTGAGACCTAATTTTTTCACCTATAATAATTATATACTTTATCATTTATTTCATAAAAATATACATTTATTTCACTTATTATTGCATCCTTATTAAATTCTTATAAAATATTACAATTTGCACCGCTACGTAGTGCGGGTAAATTAAATCCTTGTTAGTATCTAATCATGGAGACTATAGTCTATTGGTTAGGCGGAGATGAATAAAGTCAAAGAGATGAACATTATAGAAAATCTTGGGAAAACGAGAGATTTTGTCACCAACGTTTGATAAAAAAGGAAATTTTGTCATTGAACTATTTTTCGGGCGGATTTTACCATTAACATTATATTTTGGGGTAATTTTACCACCTTCAATTAAAACACTAATGGAAACATGAGAAAGTTTAAGTTTTAGTCCAATGCTTTTTTACTTTTCAAAAAAATTCCCCCAACATTTTAAATTATCAATTTTAATCATTATCCAATCTTGTTTTCTTCTCGAACCTAAAATTGTTGAGAGGAAAAAGGAAAGATATAACTTTTATTTGTTTGATATATAAAAAATCACACTTATAGAGAAATGAATCATTAGATATGGAGGCAGTCATGATTATGATAACGAGGATAGAGAGCTTTGAAGCTAGCCTTTCAGCTGAGTTGATGAGCACCACCAATTAAAAGCTTTACAAACCCTTTCTATAATTCTAAAGCTCAAATTATCATCTCCATCCACTATGTCAACTATGTCAGTACAAATTATTTGAGTACTGAGGCAGTAAGCCAAAAAGCGAAGCTCTTTACGTGAAGCTTACAAATGAGCTTGAGCAATACAACTAATGCAATTCTACAAGGAATTCAAATTTAAAAGGCTAGAAGACAAAAAAGACATTGAATTGTTGATAAAAGAGGAACGATTTCATCGTAGGTCGCAACCGGTAGAGGAGCATCACCTGAAGAAGAAGAAGAAGAAGAAGAAGAAGAAGAAGAACGAAAGAAAGAAAGAAAGAAAGAAACGTCTGCTCAAGTCTCTGCTCAATAAAAAACATGATTAAAGACTGATAAAATCATTAACGGATACCCCTAAATAGCAATCGCCAAAGTTGCGGTTTTTCCTAACCACCCATAACTGCGAAACAATGAATAAAACCATCATTACGGTGCATATATCCACGGTTTACGGTTTTAACCAACCCACTACCATCCCTACTCTAAACATAAGCTAACGTCTCCGTTTATCCGACAACTTAAATGATCTATTCTAAACTTTAAACACAAATGTACCCGATATCCAAAGTTCAGTTTTTAAACAAAAAACGCTAAGGAAAATGTCTCCGGTCATTAAATAAATTCTTAATGGCGTACTAAATATGAAGTTTACCTTTTTTTTCCTTGTAAGTTGTAACATAGTTGGAAACTTTTTTTTTTTTGAAACGAACATAGCTGGAAACTTTAATTTGTATAGTTGGTAACTATTGGCCATGCTGTTTTGCTAAACAAAGCAATAATTTTAATTTGTATAATTTTTTTATTTTTTGTATAGTATTGTCGTTCCCATGTATAAATCGGTTTGGGTATCTTCACCGAAATTCAGCCGAGAAATATCATATATCGATAATCCATTCATTTCTCTTCCTTTTCTTCTTCGATTATCGTAACATTTTGAAAATTTCTTATAAATATCACCATTATTCCATTAACCAACCCATTTAAAAAGAATGTTGAATTCACCGTATTAGAGCTTGGGGGACTTTTCTGCAATTACTCCTTTTCTCTGGTGACTGCATTGAAATTACAGAGCTCGCTACAACCAGATTAATCTCCTCGGGATGCTGGTTGACTGAGTCTCCAACAATCTGAAATATTTTTAAATTTTTATTTATCTCCTCCATCGCATCGCCCTCACTCCTTTTAAGTTACCACCACTTCCATTTCCACGTACGCCACACCTCTCCGTCGCAAGAGGAAGCTTCACCGGCCACAACAGCCAGCCACACCGGTTGAAACTCTTGAGCTCCCCTCATCTCAGATCAGCCGGTTGCCACGCAACCTGCAAGGCCGCACTGAGCAACAGAGCCGCCACCAGGTAATTAAGTCGTCGGCGTTCGATAGCACCGTGCGCCGGCCCGAATTCACCGCCAGAGTGCGGCTAGAACTCATATCTGAAGCCGGAACCACGCCCCCGCTGATTCGCCCCTAATCACAACCATCGTTAATTAACCTCCGCTCCGCCGCAGATTTTAACTGCACCCCACCGCAGAGGACGGCTGAATAGCCAAATTTCGATGCGGACCCAGTCATCAGATAAGAGTCCGGTACTCATCTCATTTGTGTAAATTGGATTGAATATCTTCTCAATAAAGTAACTTGATCATTTCATCTCAACCGTCCATTTAAACGGTTAAAATGAACGAAAATGACTGGAATAAGACATGTAACTTAAATTTAAATTTAGGACAATTTTAAGACAAAAATTTAATTTGAGACCACAATAGGTCAGAAAGATAAAAAGAGGATGTGGGACAGATTTTACTCATATATATATATATATAGTATATCTCCCTACCAGGTCAAAAACTTGGCTCTGATACCAACTGGGGATACGATGGAGTCATCCCTTGATTACACATCAGAGTAAAAAGAAATAAGAGGGAGAGAGAGATAATTAATTGGATAGGTATCCAAGGGTGTCAAGGGTGTGATTAAAACGTTGGCCGAGCGTCTCTATTTATAGAGAGTTGAACCCGGAATTAAAACCTTCTGAAATCCGCCGTGACGTGTGACGCATTTGATTAAAATATCTTGAATAGTGAATCTTGAATTAACTGATGAATAGTCTTGAATAGTCTTGAAGTGATTGATGAACAGTCTTGAATAGTCTTGAATAGTGATCTTGAAGTGATTGATGACCAGTCATTAATTTAGAGGTTTCCTTTGGAAAAATCTTGATGAGTCATTCTTGTCTGCTTCTGGATGAGTTATATATATATCACTGAAAATCCACGTATATACCTTGATAATCCTTTCACTCTAGCTACTTCTTAATTGTATATAGGATTCTGATATGACAGCATCATATTTGAAGCTCTTAAAGCTATTCACGGTCATTTGGCTTCTCATCAATATTTCATTTGAAGGTGTGTTTTTTCCCCTCCTTTTTCTTATACAGAAGAGTATTTTGAACCTATATATACATATATATATATATATATATATGAATTTATTTAGTAATTTATTTAGTAATTCATTTTGTCATATTAAAACAATTATCTAGCTATATAAGTATATACAGTACGTATATTCCTTACGGATGTTCCTCCTTTGTTTTTGTTGTTGTTGTTGATCTTGATGTTGTAGAGTTGACAGAAGCATATTCCTATGTCTCAATTAGTGAACCAACTGCAACTCTTTCTGACATAGACTACTTACTAGCACAAACCCCTTTCGATATGGATGAGTACTCAAATATCTCCGATGACAGACAAGTTCGGAATCTATGCGACTTTGACTGCGATATCTACTGCCAAGATCAACTCCAGGAATCCCTCGAAAGGCCGGTTCAAGGCATTTGTATGTTCCGGATTGAAGACGAACAAGAAAATGTTCCACAAAATTGGGTGCTTGTTTGCGTTTGTCAGCTTCTTCAAGATACCACACCAGCTAGCTAGCTAGGTCCGGACCGGGAGGTTTTAATGTCGACCTTACAGACCGATCTAGCATAATCATGTCATTTTAGTTTATTTACCTTTGTATATGTTTGTCACCCAGCTACATTGCTCTGCTCTGGTTTGTATAATATGGTGGTGTTGAAATAAAGAGAATGTGCGTCGTATCATATGGAGTGTATATATATTTTTTCGGACAACAACTTCTATATTAAGAAAACAAGCTTGGCCCTTAAGGAAGGAGCCAACAGGAGCTCATAACTGCTTACTCCTACTCACTACTAATGAAAAAGATTACAACACCTGAGAGACACGCCCTGCTAATTGCAGAAAGCTCGATCACGTATGTAATGAATTTTGCACCCAGTTGGTCCATGTGCCACACAGCTTTGGTTTTCTGTCTGAGATCCAAAGAAAAGAGAAGACTTGGACATTAGAGAATACCTCCAACAGACTCCACCGTGCACATTCCATCACAAATTTACTTCTTGCTTGCCAAATGGCCCACGCCGTTGTGATCAAAGTGGCTTCCCAAGCTTGGCGGTTCTTCACCGGAATCCAATGTAACGTCTCCTGATCATTCAAGTCCGAAATGTCCCACAAGAATAACGGGACAATGCCCCACCAAGAGGCCACTAAAGCCCAAATTTTTACCACAACTTGACATTGCAAAATGGCATGTTCTACACTTTCAAAATAGATCATGTAAAAAACCTCAAATGAATTAACGATAAATGGTTGAGGTTAGTATTTATAATTTAATTGTTATATTTTAAATGCATATTGTATGACATTAGAAATTAAACTAGACTTGTGTGCAAGTAGAGGTTATTTTGGATCAAATCAGTTTAATAATGACATCAATGGTATTTTGGTCATTTCGACAAAATACAGTTAGGAAGTATCAAATTTTAACTTGAGAGGTTTAAAAATCATGTTATAAAATAACATGACAAATTTTATAACCAAACTATGGACCGTTTGGGAGAAAGAGCCATTTTAGTGTTTAGTGGCCTAGTTGTAACTTTGGAAAGTTTAAGTACCTTATTGGTTTAGCATTAATTGTCAAAATTAACGATTAGAAAGGGATTTTTAGGCTAGATTATTGCTGGAGGGTCTTATTTGGGCTTAGGATGAAAGATATGGGCTAAAATAGAAGAATTGGGCTAAGTAGCCCAGATTTGTTGTGGGACCCACACAAGCTTTTATAGCTCATCATCCTCTCTTCTTCCTCATTCCATACGTGTCAGCCATTTCCAATAGCTTCTTCTTATTCAAAAACTCAAAGCTTAACCATTCCCAAGCTAAAATTCATCAAATTCTTCAAGGAAAAAAGTGGTTTATGAGCAATCAACTATGACAAAGCTTAATCTCACATTTGATTGAGGTAATTAGTTCTTCTTTTTGTGTTTGAGTTTAGGAAGGATGAGTTTAGTGCCCTTGCTGAGTTTTCACAAATTTATGGCTATTTGAGAGTATTTTTAGTGCTAAATGGTGTTATGGAAGATGCTAGGACCTTAAAGGAGCATAAGTGAGCTTATAGCTTATATGTGCTTGAGTGAACTTTTAGGTTTTGGGCAATGTATAAATCCAAATTTATCTATTTTCCAAGGTTAAATTGTTGTTTAAACTTGATGCTAGATTGCTCAATTATGTGCCTTGATGATCATTTAGGCACAAGGAAGTAAGGTTGCACACAAGCTAGGAGTTTGAGCTATAGTTGTGATTTTGCAAGGTTTTGCTCCAAGGTAAGGGGTTTCTAACTTGATGCACTCAATTTCTCTATGCCTTATATGTGTATTGAGATATTGAGGAAGAGATATGAATGAGTTACTAAGCTTTGGTTGAGTAAAATGAAAGTTTGGTGAAAGTATACACCAAATGAGCACAATCTGTGTATGTCAGATTGTAGAGGTAATCTTAGCCGTTTGGCTTGCTTAAAAATCCTAATTTTTGGTCTGAGCTATTCTGGAGAAGATGAGGAACTAGTGAAACTTTACAGTTTGTTATTTTGAGTTGTATTGTGTGAGTTATGGTCATTCAAAGTTGGTACTCCAAATCAGGACAAGGCTGCGAGAGGGAGGAACTGGAGTCAGGCGACCACCTGATCTAAAGCATTGGGTCGTCTGACCTCCGCCTGACTCCCTGTCCATCTAAAACTTGAGGCAGGCGACCGCCTGACCAAAAGCATCGGGTCGCCTAACCTCCGCCTGGCTTCCTGTCCATCTAAACTTGAGGCAAGCGACTGCCTGACCAAAAGCATCGAGTCGCCTGACCTCCGCCTAGCTCCCTGCCTATTTGAATCCTTAACTCAGGCAACCGACTGACTTGTTGATTTGGGTCGTCTGGGCTTCGCCGGAATCCACAAATCGCACAATTATCAGTGGGTTCTATGGATTCTCAGTCATCATCCGTTGATTACTAAGCAATTATCAAAGATCATTGAGTGATTATTTAGTGTTATTTAACACTCTAGGAAGCTTAGTCTGGGGATGAGATTATGCACTTATGGTGCTATAAGTTGTAGCTAAGGAAGATGATCTAATTAGAAGTAAAGTTAAAGTTAAGTGGAACTAAAGTAAACATTTAATTATATATCTTGCTTGAGAATGTTTATACAATCGTTACAGCCCCAATGACCTGAGATCAACCAAAGTAGTTTACTCACTCCTGAACAAAAACATGAGTAAAAGACAAGATAAGACTTGCCAAAGCAAAGAGCAACAACCAATGGTTGTCGAGACAAGGAGAATAATCCTTGACGACAGTAGGATAATCATTAAATGATACTGGTATAACGGTCACTATTAAGGGCCGATGTGTATGATGAGCTTAGTACACGAGACAACATATGATAAATTATCAATACTGAGAAAAGTCCTACATGTAAATTTTAGATCTTTCATAATCTCATTTCATGTCTCATGCTTGCGGATTCATTCGTTCAACAAGAGATTCATAGCACAATGTGATTTACAAAAATCGTGCCTCTCCACTTTCAAGAAGAAGAAAGAGGAGAAGGAGGAAGATGAAGATGGAAGAAGCGTACCTTGCACCCTTGAAAATAGCAAAAGGAAACCTCTTCCTTGCTTCTAGAAAACGTTTGCTCCAAGCCTTCAAATTCCAAGAATGTTGATGCCGAATCTTCTTGTATATTCAATGCTTCTAGTTGTTTGATGAGGACGGATTGCATGTATAATCAAATGGGAGAGTTTGTGTTGAAGAAACACAATTGTTTCACCCGAAATGCTCTAAGGAGTTTGCTTGAAGATTTCGTCCAAGAACAAGAGAAAAGAGAGGAGAAGTTTCAGATTCAAGTATGTCTTGGTCAAATTCCTCACATCTATATTTATTGATGAAGGAAGGAAGTTACAAGGGGAGAAATAACTCTCTCATGGCTGAAAGTACACATACTTTCGACCTTGGAGGTGTTTATCCCACCCTTGTACACAAATAAGCCTTAAAGGCTTGATAACTACCCCATAGCCGAAATGGTGCCTCTCTAAATGGCACCCATTCGGCCTAAATGGACTCCTCTTGGCCGGTTACACATGTGTAACAGCCAAGGAGTTCATCCCATGTGGTAAAGTGCATACACCATGCACTTCCAATGGTGTCTTTTACCAAAATATCCTCATTTAGTCCAAAAGGTATAATTGGTAGTTATTACTCATGAAATATCACAAAGATATGTCATTTGACCATATCACATATAATTGAGCTCCTGTGAGCTCCTTTCAGCTCATCTTGAGCTGAAAGTCACTTCTCCATCAAGACTAGCTCATTTGAGCTCAAGTTGAATACTTCTAGTCATTTGAGCTCAAGTTGAATACTTTTAGCTACCATGAGCTGAAGTTGACAACTTCTAGTCAACTTGAGTTGGTGTTAACTACTTTTAGCTAACTTGAGCTGGAGTTGAGCTGCACGTAGCTACTTCTAGATGAAGTGAATTCACTTTGAGCTGAGTCTAGCTACACCCAGCTAGTGTGAGCTAACTTGAGTTGGCTTGAGCTGTGTTCAGTTACTTCTAGCTTGAGATGAGTTGAGTATAGCTACTTCTAGCTGCATTGAGCTAAGACAAGCTACTTTTAGCTTCCTTTGAGCTCACACTTAGCTTCATGAGCTCAAGTACTACCTCAAAAGAACTTGGTGCGCCAAGAATTCCAACAAACTCCCACTCGCACTAAGTTATCTTTTGAGTGTCAACTCCCACTCAAATAAAATCTCTCTAACACATATAAGCCAAAAAACAAAACAAGCACATTCACACAAGTAGAGTTAAGGGTGCGACCCCAAGGCATACACACAGAATCACTTTCATTGTGGTTGTTAGACTCACAATGAAAGCTTGTCCTCTTCAAAACAACATGCTTGAACATATCAAGCAACGATGTGTTGTTTGAACTTATCAAACACGATTGAACTTCTTCAAGCTCACTTGAACTCATCAAGTGGTGCCTTTACAGACCCCAGACACAATGATACACTTCACTTAATCACAATCAATCTTTTTCTTGAATTTCAACCATTTGAAATCCATGATTGTATTAAGAAGCTGAGATCTCATTCACAAGTGCTCATAATTCAATCTAGATCATATTACACAAAGTATGTGGGCCCAAGATTAAATTTAGAGCATGTGTATCATCAAAACATTGTCTTTCCTATTAATTTAAACTACTTAGGTCATTGTACCAATTCAACTACCAAAATGGAGGATATTCTAGTCTTATTCTTCTAAGACCTTCAACAACCAATCAAAATAGTTTTATTGATGTAATTTCCTAATAGCAAGTCAAAGTCATTAAGAGTCTGAACCAAAGAACCTCACACTAAGCAAGAACAAAGACAACTTGCTTAAAATTCTTCTTTGGTCGTATTTCATGGTTATAGAACACTGGAGTTCCAAATGAACACTATTTGATGTTTTATTTACACCACTCCCACTCGGAATGATGTCCACTTAAAGAATGGGAGGTGTGTCATTTCTCTCCCTCTCAAAACACCAAAAGTGTATTCCCCTTATCAAATAAAAGGAGAACAAGTCACAATCCATGAAATGTTATCAAGTAAGCCAACACTTACACCAATCATAGAGTAGGATATATGGTGGTCATACAAACTCGATGAAACTTAGTTATCTCATCTTGATTGACATAATCAAGGTGACAAGTGGCTAAGGTGTCATGTATTGGTTCATGACTCCCACTCAAGTATTACTTTATCAAGTAACATGTTTCATTTAAGAAACAACATACATTGAGTCCGTAGCTAGTCTCATCATTAACTCTAAACAAGATTAAGGGCGAAAGGTTCGTGTGAGAAAACCCTTTCTAATGCCTATGTTTGACATGTTCTAATTTTATGAAAGGGAGTAAGCCTGCAGTACAATGAAGATGGCTAGCTAATCTGCTAACTTCTGCTTGTGGCACCCCCACCCTGAATATCCTGCTTTTATGTAAGTTAATCCGCAGCCATGAGGCAGCCTCGAAACAATTGAGGAGGTGTAATAGATTGGAGGCGTTAATACTAGACCACTCTCCCAAGAATAATGCATCATCTGCGAACTATAAGTGTGAAATTTCCAACTCTTCTATGCCCATTTTGCACCCCTTGAAAATGTCTTTTTCCCTTGCCTCCAACATCATAATGTTGATCGCCTCAGCTGCCAGAATGAATAAGAAATGAGAGAGAGGATCGCCTTGACGGATTCCCCTCTCCATGGAGAACTCCGGGGTCAAGCTTCCATTGACAAGTAAAGAGATCCGGATAGAGGAGATGCAGCTCTTGATCCACTTCCGCCATTTACCGCCGAAGTTCATTTGCTCCAAAACCGAATCCAGAAATCCCTGTTTAGGCAGTCATAAGGTTTGGCGAAGTCGACCTTGAATAGAAATAAATTGTTTTTAGCATTTTTGGCCCATTTTACCACTTCATTAGCAACCAAATTGCTATCTAGAGTGGCGACCTCCCACAAACGCAGATTGTGACTCAGAGTTCACGCTGGGAAGAACTAACTTCAATCTTTCTGCGAGAATTTTCAAGAGAATCTTGTATTGGCACCCCACTAAGCTGATAGGGCGGTAGTATGAAAGCGTTAAAGGGTCGGTGATATTTGGAATCAGAGTTATGAACGTTGACTTGCACCCTTTGGCCATATTGTCACTTCGTTCAAAATCCTTCATAAAGGGCATAATATCTCCTTTAACCAACTCTCATTCACTACGTAGTTGTTGGGACTTTGGTAGCGGGTCTGGTAACGGGGAGCCCGCTACCAAGGTCCAAAAAAGCTCTCTGACAAGGCGAAGCGGGAAACCGTTACCAATGGCGTCACTTTTTCATTTTGGTAGCGGGCATAGTAACAGGCCGCCCCTACTAAAATGGTAACGCTGAGCCCGCTACTATACCCCTTACCAAATTGACAAAAACTGCAACATCGGTTGCCATATATATGTATGTATTTATGTATATATAAGTATTTATGTATATGTATATGTATATATATATATATTTATGTATTTATGTATATATATGTATGTATATATATATGTATTTATGTATGTATATATATGTATTTATGTATATATATATTTATGTATTTATGTATATATATATATATATGTATTTATGTATATACAAGTATTTAAGTATATGTGTATATATATTTATGTACTTATGTATATATAAGTATTCATGTATATATATTTATGGATTTATGTATATATAATTAAGTATATATGTATATATACATATATATTTATGTATATATAAGTATTTATGTATATATAATTAAGTATATATGTATATATACATATATATTTATGTATATATAAGTATTTATGTATATATGCATATATATATTTATGGATTTGTGTATATATAATTCCAGAAGGTTGCAATCATCTCATCGAATCCTTCACACTTGAGCCAATGATCGAAGAATTTAAAGGGATTTGGGCCAAAGTCCGCCATTTCAGAATTTAACAAAATGGGACAATAGTCCAAAAATTCTCTTTCAAGGACTCGTGCTGAAAGGTTAGGCCATTCATCCAGAAAATCTCTCATTACCAGAAATCTGTCAACTTTACTGAGTTTTTGGCCTCGTCTTCCAATCCAGGTGAATTTTTTGCCTTCCAATCTGATTTCTTGAAGCTCTCTAAAACGTACTTAGCTAGAGAATGATGTGCATGTTAATGAAAGATTGAAAAAGGCAGTACTTAGCTAGAGAACACTATTTTTTAAAAAGGGAATGATAACAATTATTTTCCGAATTATTGTCTTAATTGTTTTTTCAAAATGGATCGAGTACTGTCTTCTTATTTTATTTTATTTTTTCAAAATGAACTGTTCGATGACCAAAATTGAAGGTCAAACCGTTGGGTAAGGGACTAAGTCGCCATGTTTGTTAAAGTTTCAGGATTGTTTTTAATGAGGTAATGTTTGAGGACTAACCCGTTAGCGTTACGGAAGTACAGGGACGTCAAGAGCAAGTAAACTGACCAACTCTCTAAAACGTACGCTAGCGACGTCGTTTACCTGACATTCTGGGTGATCTCTCTCTCTCTCTCTCTCTCTCTCTCTCTCTCCGTCGCCATTATCAAGCCCACCACCGGAACTCTTTCCATTCCATCTCCCGGCTCATCTGCTGATATTGCCAAGGTATCAAACTCTTTCTTACGCAGTTGTCTCCTTTTTCTTTAGTTTTTTTTTTGTGCAAGTTCTGTTTTTTAGTTTGAGATTTTTCTCCAAGTTTGCATTCATCAGAAAGATTGAGCTTCACAGAATATGTTCCTCTAATCCCTGTCACAAAAGTGATGTAGCTCTTGTTTCTTGAAGATTCTCTGGGATGCGATACCAAATTATTGACATTCTAATAGCAATACATACCTTGTTCAGCTGTTAATTCAATGAAAAAGAGAGTATATCTTTGCTGTTACAAGACGCTCCTGTCATGGATATATTGTTGAAGGTTGATAGGTTCATCAGAAAAATATCATATGAGGATCCAATTTTAGGATTGTTTGTGGTATTTTTCAGAAGTTTGCAAATTGAATTTGGAATGGCCAAAGTTACAGAGTCTAAGCATAGTATAACCCATTTAGCAGTAAGCTTGAAGATTTTGAATATATTTTTAAGAAATAGAGAATAATGGCATTGATTCTGTTTAGGAGATATAGAAAGAAAGTATTCTGAACTCTTTAAGAAGTGGGGTAGTGAAGATGGCTAGAGTTAAATCCAGTCATCTTCAATAAGGGATTCACCTATCTCATGTTTATGGACTTGTAAAATCTTTTGTATAAACATGTTTGTCAAATGTTCACGGTAATGCCTTAATGCCTGTGACATGTTTTCCGTTGTTTGTGGTCTAATTGTCTTGAACTCCCATGTTCTGGTTTTTGGATGCAGGGAGTTGGTCATGGTTAGTAGCTGATCTATCATGACAATAATGGAGGTTACTAAGATGTCATTCATGCTGCTTCAAGTCATATTTGCATCCTTTGTTTTCTTGAACTCCCTTAACCTAGGGAATGCTGGAATCACAAGCACATTCATTCGCACAGAGTGGCCATCAGTTGACATTCCTCTGGACAACGATGTATTCGCAGTCCCAAAGGGACATAATGCACCACAGCAGGTGAGCCCTAGCTATTCCCTAGCTAAACCCGATTAAACAAACTTCTAGTTCAGTAGCAAGATTTTGCTTCAGAAACAATGAAGGCTTGTTCAGTTGTTTATTTGATATACTGTAGTTGTTCTTCCTTAAACATAACTTCTTCTTGTCTAGGTACATATTACCCAAGGGGACTACAATGGGAAGGCTGTTATTGTTACATGGGTCACAGCTGATGAGCCAGGGAAAAGTGAAGTCCTTTATGGCACAGCAGAGAAGAATTATTCTTTCAAAGCAGAGGGAACAATGAAAAGCTACTCCTTATACAAATACAAGTCTGGTTATATTCATCAAGTCCATGTTGATGGCCTTGAGGTAACTATTGAAAAGTTGAGAGAAGTTTGTTTCTGCCCCTCTTGAGGAAATCAATAAAAGTTTATTGCCTTGTTAGTGCACAAGCATTCCCAATGCCTACATTAACATGGAACACATAGATATATATGCCTTCAGTGATGGAGAGATGCTAGAACATTTGGATTTCAGTTTTCCGTTTGTACAGCATTGCGCTGATTCTTGCTACCTACCACTATACTTAGATTTGCCAAACTGCATGACACAGGGTCATCATAAGGAAAATAGGATTCGAAACCTGGATTTGCTGGTTAATTTTCATTGTGTTTTCTCATTTTCAGTACAACACCAAGTACTATTACAAGATTGGGGAGGGCAACTATGCTCGCGAATTTTGGTTCAAAACACCTCCAAAAGTTGATCCGGATGTTTCTTATAAATTTGGCATCATTGGTTAGTAGTTCCTGCAATTCCTAGAGAGTGACGGATTTATCATCATTTTTTAGAAAAATTATTTTCTTAGCATTTCTTATGTACTGTAACATGCTTTTTTTTGGTAAGCCTTAGTAATGAATATCCATTTCAATTTCAAGAATTCTCATATATAGACCTGTGTTGATTTCTCATTTTACAGGTGATCTAGGGCAGACATATAATTCGCTTTCCACTCTTGAGCATTACATGCAAAGTGGAGGAGAGACGGTTTTATTTGTCGGTGATTTATCATATGCTGATAGATACCAGTACAATGATGTTGGTATCCGGTGGGATTCATGGGGTCGCTTTGTTGAGAAAAGCACAGCCTATCAACCTTGGATTTGGTCTGCTGGGAACCATGAAATAGAATTCTTTCCTTACATGGTAAGCACAGAGTAAGGAACATTTTTGTCATGAACATCAGGGTGTTGAAGTTTATTTGATCCGTGTATTGTGCTTGGATTGTAATCAAACATAAACTTCATTATAAATCTCTGGTTCTGCTTCTATCTCAAAAACATGTGGAATATCCCAGGTTTCTAACATATTCATGTTTCATATGTGAAGGGGGAAGTAATTCCTTTCAAATCCTACAATTACCGGTACCCTACACCTTATTCTGCTTCGAAAAGCAGCAGCCCTATGTGGTATGCCATTAGGCGTGCGTCTGCTCACATAATTGTGCTATCCAGCTACTCTCCATTTGGTAAACTTCTATTGGTCCACGTCCAATGTTTTTATAGGTAGCTTTGCTGTGTTGCAGTATCTTACATCATGATTTCTTAACCAATTTCTTGCAGTGAAGTACACACCTCAGTATTTTTGGCTTCAAGAAGAACTGAAAAGGGTTGATAGGGAGAAAACACCTTGGCTCATAGTTCTAATGCATGTGCCGATTTACAACAGCAACGAAGCCCACTTCATGGAGGGCGAAAGTATGCGGGCAGTTTTTGAGGAATGGTTCATCCATTACAAAGTTGATGTAGTTTTTGCAGGGCATGTTCACGCATATGAGAGATCGGTATTCTTCTTTTCAGTGAATTTCTTTCTCAATTTCCTATCTGATGCTGACCAAAACTTACAAAAGGTTACTACAAAAGGAAGGAATCCTGAACCTTGCATGTTACTATGAATATTGACATCTTTCAACATTTCAATCTCAGTATCGGATTTCAAACATCCGCTATAATGTATCAAGTGGTGAACGCTTTCCTGTGCCTGACAAATCAGCACCAGTCTACATAACAGTTGGAGATGGAGGAAATCAAGAAGGTCTAGCGTCCAGGTTAGTGGAAGTCCATAAAACTAGAATATGTTGGAAGCTAGTTACTTAAAGACACTGTACAAGAATAGTAGTACTATATATTGGAAGTTATACATAACACTAGAATTTATGGTTGCTGTAGGTTTAGAGACCCCCAACCCGACTATTCTGCTTTCCGAGAAGCCAGCTATGGGCACTCAACGCTGGAGATTAAGAACAGGACACATGCGCTCTACCACTGGAACCGCAATGACGATGGCAAGAAAGTCGCAACCGACTCCTTCGTGTTACACAACCAATATTGGTAAATGCAGTTTGGCTTCTGTAATCATTGGGTTGAAGAAGACGCCATTACTGACCGATTAGCTAACATGTGGTTGTTAATTGGATTCGTGCAGGTCAAGCAACAGGAGACGCAGGAAGTTAAAGAAGCATTACTTGAGTAGTGTTGTTGTGGGGTGGATGGCTCCTTAGCTTATACGACAAGAATTGCTTTGATTTTAAGATTTACAAATATTTTGTCGTTTGGTTGGAGTTGTATGTAGTACTATCTCTCATCCATATTCATTGCATTGTGCACCATTATTAAGTTACCATTTTCTATGTCTGCTATTTGGTATAAAAATGTATAATTGTGAAAACAATTATGAAGTTTCTTCAACTTGTTAATATATATATATTGAACAATAATATATTTTATTAATGTAGAAAAAAAAGCTCGCTAGAACGAATCCCCGACAACTAAAAAGATCGATTCCCAAAACTAGAAAAATTCTATGAAACAAGTCTAGTAATACACTGAATTTGGCTCATTTTAATTTACCTATAAAGAATCAAAAATGGATTCTAACCCTTAACTATGTATGGTCTGGTAGTCTGGGCGTGGATGTTCTTATTTGGACATCTTGTTTGGACTACTCGATTTATGTTCTTAATTTATATTCATCTCGAAATTTCAAGTGTTAAGTGTTCAAGTAGTATAATTTTATTAGTAACGGTTCTTGGAGTTGAGTGGCAGGGGTCTCATCTTTCCTTAAGCAAGATCTCGAGTTTGAGTTTGAGTTGCCTCGAAGATGCCAATTGGTGATGGAGAAATTGACGCGCGCTATGTGCGTTACGCGATTCTCGGAAGAGTTCTGATAGTGCGAAAAGGCCAATAATGCCCAATCCAAGTAAAATTGGAAAGAATTACCTTTAAAAAAGTATAGGATATATAGCAAGTGTTTAATGGCTTTAGATAATAATTTGTCCATCTAACCCCAAGTCTGTTTATTTAAATTTGATATTTTCATGATATATATTTTTTCACACATGTGGTAAACACACATACCTAAATGTATTACTAATTAACTAACTCAACTAATTAATCTATTAAACTAAAAGACAAAAATACTCTTTGTAGAGATTTATTAAAAGAGTAAATTTGATATTTTCATGATATATATTTTTTCACACATGTGGTAAATAGACCCCACCGTTTTTAAATTAACACTTTCGCTTATGTAAAGACGAGGAGAGTTCGGAGACCATAGGAATCAATCATAGTAAGCAGCTTATGTGGATATCCACATCAGCAGCCACCCACCCTGGCGGAGGAGCGAACCGGCCACTAACAGGGCCGGTGTCACCATCGGCGGCGCTGGTGACGACTTCAGAGACAACTTGATAGAGGCTTTAACGGCCAAGGAGGAAGAGACCCCTGGGCCTGACTAAAGTTACCCAATTTCTTCCAATTTCCAGAATAACTCTCACCTCTTCTAATTTCTCATTTTCTTTCTCCGCAGTGATGAGTCAAAACGGAGAGTTGGGGACCGCTGATCTGATCTGGGTTCCAAAAAGTAAGCATGGCGTTATGACACGCTGCCCCCCACTCCTTAGACGCACGTTAACAATGTGTTGTTTATCCGAAAATGCGAAATCTTGTAGAGCCAATAAGAGGAGGAAGTGGTACATAGTACTATTATCTGGTTCACGGGTATAAGAGAGATCAACGCAAGTTTGGTCTGTTTCCATTCCATCTCTTGTCGACATTGCTAAGGCATGTACCTCATTCCTACGCTCAGTTTCTTGAAAGTTTGTTTCTTTTGTTTGAGATAATATCTTACGAGAATCCTGTTACATAGTCATCTTAGATAAGGGATTCACCGCTGCCATCTTCTATAAATGGGGTAGTGAAGATGTGGTTGTTCTGGTCTTGAATGCAGGGAGTGGGTCATGGTTCGTGGCTGATTTATCACTGCAATAATGGAGGTTGCTAAGATGTCATCCATGGCTCTTCATGTCATATTTGCATCCTTTGTTTACTTGAACTCCCTCAACTTGGTGAAAGCTGGGATTACAAGCACATTCGTTCGCACAGAGTGGCCAGCAGTTGACATTCCACTGGACAGTGAAGTATTTGCAGTTCCAAAGGGATATAATGCACCACAGCAGGTAAGCCCTAGCAATTCCCCATTTTATTCCTTCTTTTCCACCAATTTTTTAGGTGTTAGTGTTCTATGTTGTAAGTGTAAGTGTAGATGATACTTCTATATTGTGAACTGTAGCTTGCTTTAGCTCATTAACCACCAATCCATAGCAATGTTATAGTAGTAATTAATGAAACTTTGGAAAAGAGAAAGACACTGCAGCATTCCTTCACAATCTTGTTTTAGAATACTGTATGTATGTAGAATATGCAGGACTTCTATACATTACCTTTTTGTAAGGTTACTGAAGTTTGCGCGAAACCTGGTTAAACAAACTTCTAGTGCAGACTGTGCAGTACCAAGATTTCCCATCAGAAACTATGAAGCTTTGTTTGTTTGATCCAGAAATGCTCGTAGTTTTTATTCCTTAAGCATAACTTTTTGTCTAGGTACATATTACCCAAGGGGACTATGATGGGAAGGCTGTTATCATTACATGGGTCACACCTGATAAGCCAGGGAAAAGTACAGTGCGCTATGGCACAACAGAGAAGAATTATTCTTCAAAAGCTGAGGGCACAATGAAAAGCTACTCCTTATACAAATACAAGTCTGGCTATATTCATCAAGTTCTTGTTGATGGCCTCGAGGTAACTATTTAAAAGTTGAGAGAAGTTTGGTTCTGTTCCCCTTGTGGAAATCAACAGAAGTTTATTACCTTGTGAGTGCACAATCACTTCCAATGCCTGCATAAACATGGAACGCATAGACATACATGCCTTCAGCAGTGAGAGATGCTAGAACATTGGGATTTCTGTTTTCAATTTGTAAGGCATTAATGCACTGACTTTTGCTATCTACCACAACACTTACATTTGCCAAACTGCATGACACAAGAAAATTAGGATCTGAATCTTGGATTTGCTAGTTTGATTTTGATTGTGTTTTCTCATCTTCAGCACGACACCAAGTACTATTACAAGATTGGGAAGGGCAACTCTGCTCGTGAGTTTTGGTTCAAAACTCCTCCAAAAATTGATCCCGATACTCCTTACAAGTTTGGTATCATTGGTAAGTAGATCCCGCAGTTTCTAACTAAGAGTAATGGATTCATCATCAATCCCATTTTTATAAAGAAATTCTTTGAAATCCAAAATAAAAGAAAAGAAAAGAAAATTCTTTTCTCAACATTTCTTCCTTACCGTAACATGCTTTTAGTGAGCCTTAATAATTACTCATTTGACAGGTGATATAGGGCAGACATATAATTCGCTTTCCACCCTTGAGCATTACATGCAAAATGAAGGAGAGGCCGTTTTATTCGTTGGTGATTTGTCTTATGCTGATAGATACCAGTATAATGATGTTGGTATCCGGTGGGATTCATGGGGCCGCTTTGTTGAGAATAGCACAGCCTATCAACCTTGGATGTGGTCTATTGGGAACCATGAAATAGAATACTTTCCTTACATGGTAAGCACAGAGTAAGGAACATAATAAGCATGATGGTGTTGAAGTTTATGTAATTCCTTACCCGTATAATTCTTCGTTATAAATTGATGGTTCTATCTCAAAAACATGTCTCTTGTTTCATATGTGAAGGATGAAGTAATTCCTTTTAAATCCTACCTTTATCGGTACCCCACACCTTATTCTGCCTCGAAAAGCAGCAGCCCTATGTGGTATGCCATTAGGCGTGCGTCTGCTCACATAATCGTGCTAAACAGCTACTCTCCATATGGTATATTTCTATTGGCCCACGTCCATTGTTTTTATAGGTAACTTTGTTGTGTTACTGTATTTTACATCGTGATTTCTTAACCAATTTCTTGCAGTGAAGTACACGCCTCAGTATTTTTGGCTTCAACAAGAACTGAACAGGGTTGATAGGGAGAAAACACCTTGGCTCATAGTTCTAATGCATGTGCCGATGTACAGCAGTAACCAAGCCCATTTCATGGAGGGCGAAAGTATGCGGGTAGTTTTCGAGGAATGGTTCGTCCAGTACAAAGTTGATGTAGTTTTTGCAGGGCATGTTCACGCATATGAGAGATCGGTATTGTTCTTTTCCACTAATTTCTTTCGTATTGTTTCTTTTTCGATTTCCAATCTGATGCTGACCAAAACTTACAAAAGATTACCGCGGAAGAAATTCTGAACCTTGCATGTTATTATGAATATTGACATCTTTCAACATGTCAATTTCAGCATCGGATTTCAAACATCCGCTATAATGTGTCAAGCGGTGAACGCTATCCTGTGCCTGACAAATCAGCACCAGTTTACATAACAATTGGCGATGGAGGAAATCAAGAAGGTCTAGCGTCCAGGTTAGTGGAACTTTAGACTTTATGGTGCCTGCATTATGACAGTGTGCAAGTACAGTATATGTTGGAAGCAATTCATAACAATAGGAATTTATGGTGGTGTAGTTTCAGAGACCCCCAACCGGACTACTCTGCTTTCCGAGAAGCCAGTTATGGGCACGCAACACTGGACATTAAGAACAGGACTCATGCGATCTACCACTGGTTCCGTAATGACGATGGCAACAAAGTCGCAGCCGACTCCTTCCTGTTTCTCAACCAGTACTGGTAAATGCAAATTGCCTTTTGTAATCACTGGGTTGAATTGAAGACGCCATTATGGGCCGATTAGCTAGCAGGTGATTGTTAATCGGTTTCGTGCAGGTCAAGCAACAGAAGACCCAGAAACTTAAAGAAGCATTACTCGAGTGAGTAGTGCTGTGGGGTGTGGTGGATGGCTCCTTAATTAGCTCATAAATAAGACGAGACCTCTGCTTTGGTTTCTTAAGATTTATAAATAAAGGAGAAAGAGCATTTATGCCATCCATATTTACATGTGAGGACAATGTCGCAGGCGCGCGTGATAGCTAGTAAAACATACTCCTTATTATGAATGCTTGGTGGTATTTTTGCAGTAAATAAATGGAGCTATAAGTAACCCAGGATGAGTTCTAATGGAATGCTGTCAATTTTTTTGAATGCTTGGGTTTATTAGCAAGGAAATTAAATGCACAAGACATGAACATCAAAAACGTTGATATAACAATACTCCATCAACATTATCATTCGGGTTCCATATATACTAACCTAATAAAAGAAGAGTAGCCATAGGATGCGCACTGTGTGCATAAGATGTAATATTAATTACATCTACTGTCATCGTGCTTTCCACCGGCAACGGTTGCCGTGAATTTTGATCCAGCTCTGGCTCCGGCTTTGAAATCACCATGAATTCTGTCCAAGCTTCATTTCCGATAGCCGCCATCAATTCCGATGAAGCTTTCCGTCAATGATTCTTTCATCGTGATTCTTCCATCGAGATTTCAAATCTACTTCTAGAAACCAAACCAGTCCAACTTATCAATACAACCACCATCAATATTTGGCCATGATGAAGTTCCAGAACAACCAAACTTGCAAATGATGAAAAATTAATATTTTCCAACTTAAGAAATCTGGATAAAACGATGATGATCACAGTAGGTAGTCATGTTGATCACTAGTATAGTCATGTTGATCTGTTGATCAGTAGCCTTCTTATGTTGATCAGCTTCTGTCCAATATTGATTAGCTTTTATCCAATGTTGATCTATGTTTTTATCATGTTGATGATTCTTTTTAGCATGTTGATCTCTATTTTTGTCATATTGATCATTCTTTTTATATAGCATGTTGATCTCTCTCATTGTCATGCTAATCTTTTTGTTTAGCATGTTGATCTTTCTTATTACCATGTTAATCAATTTTCTTTGTCATGTTGATCTTTCTTTTTAGCATGTTGATCTCTCCTTTTGTTATGTGTTGATCTTTTTTTTAGCATGTTGATCTTTCTACTTACCATGTTGATCATTCTTTTTAACATGTTGATCTCATTTACTATCATGCTGATCTTTTTTCTTAGCATATTGATCCCTCTTCTTACCATGTTGATACCATGTTTATTTTTGTTATTGTCATGTTGATCTTTCGTTTTAGCATGTTAGTCAATAGACTTGTCATGCTGATCTATAATTTTGTCATGTTGATCTGTCGATGTTGTTCACTACAAGGAAACGTTGTTGATCGATTAATCATGCTGATCTAACATAACTATTAGGGTGCTTCAAACTTACTACTTTGAAAGTGAATTACTTATTTTTCACCTAAGATTTTTCACAGTGACTTAGGTGAGTATTTCACCTCCCATTCTCGGACCTGAGGTGATTCTCTCAGAAGTGAGTTACCCAAACTCACATTCACGGTGACTGATACTCACGACACAGCCTCTGTTCCTCGCAATCGAAATCGAAGAACATCGCAACCGAAATCGAAATCGGCTCCAGCTCTCTCACCTCGTCTCTCCTCCGCCGGGCACCATCTCTCGAAGATCTCTCTGACCTCGTCTCTCCTCCGCCGGGCACCATCCCTCGAAGATCTCTCTCACATCGTCTCTCCTCCGCCGGGCACCATCTCTCGAAGATCCTCTCTCGTCATCTCTCCGCCGCCGGGGACCATCTGTCGAAGATCTTGGAGAGCCCTCGTCTCACCTCGTCTCTCTCATCTGTCGAAGCTGCCCCAATACAGTATAGCAGGTTCGATTTTCCGGTACCGATTTTGTCTCTCAATTCATCCGTACTCAGCTCTCAAATCTATTTCTAAATGAAGAGGTGGGTTAATTTCAGGAGCACAAGCGATTTGAAGGTCACGGTAGTGTTGCGAGAGAACAACAGACTGAGGTTGTCGTCCTGGACAGTGGGAATTCTTCTCCATAGCTTTCATAGAATTTGAAGGGCAAGGTAGTGTTCCCCTAACTGCAGGTAATATGATTTAGGATCCTGTGTCTACTTAGGCATTAACTTCTTGCTTTGAAATACAATTAGCAGTGGTCAGTCCTATTGCATGCTCAGTTTCGTGTTTGCATCATTTTAGCCTCGGTAGTGGCTGCGTTTTTATCAGCCCATTAGGCATTAGGTTTCTCCAAGGCTCAGAGGCTCCACTTTCATTTTTTATCCTTCACTCTCCTTCCTTCCTGCTCCTTTCTTCCTGCTTCTCATTTTTGCTTTACAGATTATTTTTTTCTTTATCAATAACTGAGCATGCAACAGGTTAAAATGATGCAAACACGAAACTGAGCATGCATCATTCTTTATCAATAATCACTGTTTGTCAAGGCATGTCATTTTCATGCTTGTAGTTTAAATCATTGTTATGACTGAAAACTGAGAGTTGTGTATGAGTGTTGATTACAACAATGAACTACTTGTGAATACATTAGAAACTAGTGTATGATAGGATTATTGAATTGTTAATGATCGTTTGAGAAAAGAGAGAAAGGAAAAATGTGACAAGAGCCCTTGGCTAGCTGATCTTTATGAGATTGATGATCTATTACAGTAAGTGAATTGAAAACTGCATGAATGGTTAAGAGCGGAGTTTAAAAGCTGAACTTATAAAGACTAGTCGAATAATCTGGGGTATAAGTGGAGATGCAGACAAAAGAATGGAAAATTGAGTGAAGGTAATAACTGTGAAAAAAAAGAACCAAAAGATGAGTTTAATCACTTTTTGAGTTGATGAGTGTTGCATCTGCTTGCAAATGATTGATAACTGGATTATTGCTATAGGAGATGCAAAAGACTGCTGACTGCTGCTGCTTCTATCATGAAAATAATAATAATGAAAGAACAAAGTGTTAGCGTCCCAAGCCCTAAGTTAGCTCTCTAGAATTCGTGATGGATGACTGGATATTCTTTAAATATGGTATTCTATTATGTAGATGTAAGCATTAAGGAACTTTTAATTATGCTGTGCATGTTCCCAATTAATTTACGCAAAGCAGCAGCAACTGATGGGTTAATGTGTTAAATGATAAGGACTCGATGTTTTCAAGCAAAAAAAAAAATCAGTTCTAGCTCAATAACAGCAACTGTATGTCATCAAGTGATTTAAATGTAGTGGAATGATTGTTCTTCTCAATGTTACTAGCTGTATCAACTATTTGAGTTGAATTAATTTATTGCTCAATATATAGTTGGTAAATCAAATGTTCTATGGCAACAAGCTTCTTCCAGAGGGCTGACCTTCTGTTTTAGGCTCTACCTGGGTCTGTCGCTTCTGTGGGAAGATGTTTCACCCTTAATAATTTTATGCCGCCCAAGTGTGTATTCTGTGTTCCACGGAAATAATTTATCCATTTGTCTCTGTAGTATAACTGATGGGGAGCCAAAGCTGGTGGAAGGCGAACTGTCTAAAGGAATGTTGGAAATTGACAAATGCTACTTATTGGATTGTGGTGCCGAGGTGTTTATCTGGGCTGGCCGGACAACACAACTGGATGAAAGAAAAGCTGCTGGCCAAGTTGCCGAGGTAGAGCAAGGAGCAGACTAATATGTCTTCTCTTCTTCTTGCTAATGGTTGATCCTTATTTCCTTACTTGATGCCCAGGAATTTGTTGCGGGAGCTAATAGGCCAAAAGCGACTCGTATAACACGTGTCATCCAAGGTTACGAGACACACTCATTTAAGTCCAATTTTGATTCCTGGCCCACAGGGTCTTCAAATCCTGGTGCTGAGGAAGGACGGGGAAAAGTAGCAGGTGCTGTAAATTTCTTTTAAATGACCATTTTATATTCCATTTAAGATGAACTAAAAATCCACTGTTATAATTAGCTTTGTTAAAGCAACAAGGTCTTGGTGCAAAGGGTACAACAAAGACCACTCTTGTAAATGAGGAGGTTCCACCGCTGTTGGAAGGAGGGGGAAAACTGGAGGTCTGTTTTTGTTTCTGTTCTCGCTGGTGGTTGTTGGTTTTCAGCAAGGATGTGTTAAGGTCATAATATATACTACATTTTCTGAGTGAGACAAGGGCTTGTTTTTCAGGTGTGGTGCATTAACGGAAGTGCCAAAACTCCCTTACTTAAAGAGGATATTGGTAAATTTCATACTGGAGATTGCTACATTGTGCTTTACACATATCACTCAAGCGAACGGAAAGAGGAGTACTTGTTGTGTTATTGGTTTGGAAAGAATAGTACTGAGGTAATTTATTAATGTTTCTAGCTTAGTTTGATTTTTAACATTTGAATTCTAAATAAAGGCAGAACAAGTTGATGTTTAAATGCCTGCCAAATCTTGTTTGTTCATAGTGCAGCTGTGGATAAAGTTGAAACAAAACCAGTGCATTGCTTGAATGAATTTGATTCTCTTTTAGAAAAAAAAAATCTTTTTTTGAAGTTCGAAATGTTTCATTTGAGTTTGACATGAAATTTCATGAGTTACATTGGTTTAAGCAGTTCAACTTGAGCATACGAAAGAAATGAAACCCTGTCCTCGAAAAGAGGAAGTCACCACCCTGTTTTTGCACTCAGTGACTTCTATGATATATATGTTTCTTCTTCCAATTGGTTCCTGGCTTCCTTATAAAGGCAACCATATCTATAATTATTTATCAGTATGTTGTTTGCAGTATGTAGGTGCTCCAATTGGGAAGAAGGTTGTTAGTGAGGATGATATAATTCCTGAGAGAGCCCCGCCAAAACTTTATAGGTAACTGAGTTATCTGTCTTCAGTATATTTGATCATATATTTAATCTTGAATTGATAAGGTCGCATGTTGTTTTTCCTGAAAGGAATCATGCAGAGTTGCTTTGTATTATTACAATTAACAAGTTTCTGTACAGTGTGCCTACTGCAAATGTTGTATAACGTTTCCTTTATCTGTAGCATTGCTTACTGCACTCCACATTTTTGGTAACCATGACTATTGGATTAAAATCCTAGTTCATCCTATTGGTATTAGGAATTTATATTGTTAAATTCTTAAACGTTCCTGTTCATTTGATTTAATTTTCATCTACTATAATTACTTGTTCTTCCTTCCGCTTCCTTTGAGTCTGTAAATATGATATTCTATTATGTAGATGTAAGCATTAAGGAACTTTTAATTATGCTGTGCATGTTCCCAATCAATTTATGCAAAGCAGCAGCAACTGATGGGTTAATGTTGACTGTTAATGTTAAATCCTCAACGAAATCCTTAGGTATGTTGACTGTTAATGTTAAATCTGAAGAGTGTTGTATGTATGAGATTGGGATTTGATGCATTTTAAGCATGTTGTTGGATTGGGTGTTTGGTTTTTGCTGAGTGGTAATTTTCTGGAAAAAAATCACTGATATGGAGTTTTGTTTGGTATGTGGCTTCTGTTATCTTGCTTTTTTACTAAGTTAGCTGCTGTTTGGTAGGCATGAATGGTAATGAAATTGTATTTCTTTTTAGGTTCAATACAGAAGAGATTGAAAACTTTGTTGATGAGGTGCTTCCAAATTCAACAATTGCAACTGAAGGGAGTTCGGGGTTTCATGAAACTACTGAAAATGCAAATGAGGATGCAATGACATATACTGCCCTGCTGTTCACCAATGAAGAGGATTCAGAGCTTCCCCAATCTCCACTTACAGAGGCAACAAGAGTCCCTGAACCTGAGGATGATAGCTACCAAAAACTCAATGTTTGCCCGTTGTTGTTTCTAAAATAGTACTGCTACAGATATAGACATAAGTTTATGTATTGAGTATTTAGCAGGATTAAAGTTGTGTTTGAGCAATATGTTTTATCTCATTTTGGTTGTGGTGCTTATAATTTATTTCAAGTGTGGTCTTCTCAACTGTAAAGGCTTAAGTGTTAAGTGTTCTCAACTAAGCGTTCTCAAGTACAGGTGTTCTCAAGTGTGGTGTACGCAAGTGTAAATTGTTAAGTGTTCTCAAGTGTTAAGTGTTCTGAACTGGAAACTGTTGTTAAACTGTAGTAAGACCTGCTTGAGGCATGGAATAACACAACACGCCACTTGAGTATAGAAGTGTTCGGTTAAAGTCTAGTAATTTGGGATGCTCACTTGAGTATAGAACCCTTCCTGATGCATAAACTTAAATTGATCCAACATCACTTAAATTGATCCAACATCACTTAAATTACAAATAGATGGAATGGCTGATTCTATAAATTGATCCAACATCACTTAAATTGCAAATAGATGGAATGGCTGATGGATCCCTAGCAGCAGCTCTTGCAGTCAGTAGAGCGGCATTCTTCTCTGCCGCTGCAACAGCTTCAGGCCCAGGATGTTCGCTAGAACCAACACGCCTCTAGAAGCACCTGTATGAGCAACATCAGATAAGTTTGCTGGCATACCTCATAGGATGTTCAATTGAATAAAACTGACATGGGTGTATGTAACCATACCTCATAACTCTTCTGTTTTAAAAAGAAAAGAAAAAAGGAAAACAGTGCTTAAGGCAATTACCAACCTGACTTACTGAACATAAAGCTTCAACATAAAGTAAGTAAGAATGGCATCCCATAGACACTTCAATCCAAAATGTACAGAAGCTAATATGACCACAACTACGAATTTTCAGTAAAGAAAAAAAAACCTGAATAAGACCCACTGAAAGGCCTAAGAAGCGATGAACACGACCCATCCACTCAGCATCACGTTGAGCAAGGTAATTTTTCACTGTTACAACTGTCAGGAAATAAATAGATGTCAGATTCACAATAACAAAAATTACAGCCACCACTATAATGTAAAATTACACGATCAACCATTAGATGCGCTCCTGATAACTCCACAAAATAACACTAGTATCACAACCTCAATACAGATCTTCTATCACCTAAGCAGAAAGTGTTTGCCTGAGTAAAAGCATGGGAATCAGTAGATCCACTTTGAGCCTAGATTCAACAGTTGTGTGTTCTAGGGAAACAAAAGATACTTATATGCAGCAAATAGAACTCATCCATGTGAAAGACATGCATTAGTCTTTTCCTTCATTCTTTTCTTTATGCTTCTCAATGATGTGAAAGATGATGTGTATGTACTGATCCAGAGAGTTCTTGCGTTAATAAACTTGCACTGCAACACTTAACAGGGATGACGATGCAAAGCAATTAGCAAGACAGATGCGTACCAATGTCATGACAACTATCGCCCTGTATGCTCAGAACACGTTTTGAGCATAATGATTTGATACCATTTCAAATATCTATAAATATTTTTACTTTACCCAAGAGATGTATCACTATTTCACTCAAAAACTACAACAATTACCTGATCAATGAGCAGATTCAACAACAAGCCCAAGTTAAAAAGCTCAGCACATTCATTCTAGCTGATCAAGAAATGATTTTCTTTTCCTTTTCCCGTCATTCCATTAGTTCTTTGCACGCCTTATTCCATTCACATTTTCTTTTGCCCAAAATGTTAAGCTTAAAAGGAAGCATCCTACCACCTATTTTCCCAAGGAGTTCTCAACCATGTGGACACACCAAGTCATATCTTATTCACTTCTTGCTAAATATGAACAAACTCCATTGTATAATGTATTGTACTCCTAGAATGCAACTAATAAATCCAGTGTTAAATAATATAGGAATGGTGGAGGATTACCTTGTTGTACTGAATCTTGTTCATATCCAGTGAAGTTTGTGGCAGCCCAGGGAAACGAAGCCTTAGGCTTTGTAGAAGGGTCTCGGCACGCTGGGAGAGAAGATTATTCTTTTCAACATCAGCAACAAGTCCTTTGACTCTCCCACCCCCATCAGCGACTATGCCCTTGACCTTCCCGCCCCATGAAGAACGTTTAACTTTCTTGTGGTCTGTTGTTTTCTTCTCACTCTTCTGTTTCCAGACATGTACTGCTGCTTCAATCTGATTAGCTATTTCTAAAGTGTGATGTTCAGATGACAGATCAAGGCAATCAAGAAGGCATTCAGAAGAGAACTGGTCTGCAGTAATGTAGCGGTAGATGATATCACCCAAGCACGCTCTTCCACTCTGATGACGGTAAGTGTGAAAAATTACAGTAAACAGTGTGAACTTAAATCATTTGGCATAAATAACCAATTTAGCAGCAAGTATCATAGTGTGTAAGTAGCTAAGACACAATTTTCGATCAAGTACAGAGTACAGTCACAAACAACAGCTTAATCCGTCAGATATAGGTGCCAATACCTTGGGCAAAATTTCCAAGTAGGGTGCAGGTATCTCCATCTCAGCCAACACACTACTATTGATAGCTAGAGCTGCCTTGAGGATTTGATTTGTACAATCCTTACATTTTTGCAACTTTGTCCTTGCTTCTTCTGACAAACCCTTTGGCGGCGATTTTGGACATGGCAACCACCACTTCTCTTCCTACCTAATTGAAGGTCTACCTCCTGAAACCGGAGAAGGATAGCCATCACAGTCGCCGTTATCAGCCACAATTATCCCTCGATCCACATACCAAAATTCTGTTTCTGAAAACCCGTCAAGCATACTGATCAACATAGCATCAAGCTTCTTTAGGGCAGGAAGATTCACATACAAATCTGAGCGCGGCCTTGTTGCCATCACCTCATATGCACCGCCTCCAGGGAATTGTTGAATAGAAGGTACAAGCTCAACAATTGAATCACTGACACATAATAGCCACTCCATTTCCCTCTGCCACATGGCCTTCTTCTGTGGTGCTAATGGTTCTAGCCTCTAAAGCTCACCAAATACAGTTGCTGCCATCAAAAAAAGGTATGCCATTAGTCCTAAGACATACGTAGGAAAGAACAAGGGAATACTGAAAAGAAAGGAATAGCAAGTATATGTAAGTGAGAGAACAGACCAGACAAGTTGGTGATCGCATTTGAGATGGCTAGTGCAGTACAAACCCCTTTACCTCCGCCGGACATGTCTTCTCATAGCAGAAGCTTAGCAAATCGCTCTTTCATCATCTCAACTTCTGCACAAATTGAAACCATTGGAAAATGAGCACTAGTGTAGGCGTGTGATTCATGAAACCAGTCTACATTGGTCAAATGATCATAACCAAATAACCAAATTGCCGATGTTACAAGATGAACGGCTGAAATTCCAAATCTCAGTCAAAATAGCAAGTCGCACTTAATCGGCGATATAAATTCTTCAGATTCTTAACTAAGTTCAGCAAAAACAAAGAAACAGTCACGACATTTACCAAAAACCGAAGACACGAACAAACCAAAGTGTGTCGCTTGATTTGCCGCATAAAAATAAACAACCTTGAAAAGGCCCGTAGAAGAAACACGGTAAACATACCGGACAGTTGGTCGCCCCGTTTCTCAGGCTTGTCATCAGCCCAAACCACGACATCTTTCCCGCCAATCACCGGCAGCATCAGGGGAAAGTGCGATCGAAATCGCTCCTGCGGCGGCGGCATCCTCGGCGACGACGTGAGGGAGCTAGAGCCGGCTTCTGCATCAAAGCGGCGGCAGGAGAAACTGGTAGAACTCTCGGACTCACTAACATCGGCGCTCAAGCTGTAACTCCTGAAGCGGTGATCGGAGCAGTCGTCGGACGACACGCTCCTGGGCATATCTGGTCGAGATCCGGCGGGTCAGAGCAGAAATGGCAGGCACATTCCCCTCAGTAGAGCAGGAGGAGATTACACTCAGTCGCGTGAGTAGAAATGATGATGATGATTGAGGTGCGACCGAAATCCCTCTCTGCTCTGACTTCGAGCTGCGATGCCTACCTGAATGAGCTGCTGAGCTTGCCTCGGTTTTTTTTGAGCGGGAATGTTTTTTCACGTCAGAAGCCCTCGTTTTTCACGGTACCTCAGACATAACACCTTCTTTTTTCAGTTTTGCCCATCTCACTCATTCACTCCACCCTTACTCACTAATAAAGTGAATTTTTTTTTGCATTCCATGAAACTTTGAAGCCCCCTATTATATTGATCAAATTTAGCGAATGACAAACTTGTAAATAAGCGAATCGTTTGCGCACGCGTGCACTGTGTGCATTTTAACGCGGACCATAGAAGAAATAATACTTCTAAATGAAAATTTGTACTTTTTAGTATGATTATTGTTAAAAGTCTTTTTGGATGATATAACAATACTCCTATTCATTTCTTCCAAGTAGAATTATTTTTATCAAATGAAACCTGCCGTGTAAAACACAACATTTATCAATTGGACTAAGCCAATTTTTGGTTGGTTTGTAGGTGGACACCTAGCTAGTTGTGTTATTTGAGGAAACACGTCTAGAAATGGTTTAAATATTTAGAAGTGGAGAAGAAAATGGAGTATAAGAAAAAGTGGAGAGAGAGAAAGTGAAAGGAAAATTTTAGGAAGTGGACCAAGATGTGGTGCTACGCACGCAGGTCAAGGTCTTCCTTTGCTCTGCTTCCTGACGACTCCCTGTCCATTCAGACGATTTCCTCGTCTTTACCTGGCAACTTTACAATATAAAAATGTCATCTTCATGGCAGAGAAGGAAGAAGAAGAAGAATGGCGAGTGGGATGGCACCAGAAAGGGTCATGTGGTTCATCATCATCATCACTGTCATATTGTTCACCCATAGCTATGGATGTTGGGAGCAAGAGAAGCTCGCCCTCTTGCAACTCAAGGCTTTTCTTGTGCAGCAAGACAAGATTAATCTCGTGCGGTATGGATATCCGGCCGACATGTTTGAGCCTCCACTCAATAGTTGGGCGGCGGATAAGGAAGATTGCTGCCGTTGGGAAAGGGTTATTTGTGACAACACCACTGGCCGTGTCACCAGCCTGCAACTGTACTCTGTCGCCAACTTCCTTGGTCTCGGTGACATTCGCCGTCACTGGAATATGTCTCTGTTTCTTCCCTTTCAAGAACTGAAGATACTTGACTTGTCAATGAATCAACTGGCTGGTTTTGTTCAGACCGAAGGTGCTCGATTGGCTGCTGATTCTTTATCTTGTCAAGCTTCACTTCTATGGTTTCTACTAGTATATTTCAGGTTTTGAAGAGAAAATTGCTTGCAGGTGATCTTGAAAAGTTAAGAAGCCTGCACAATCTAGAAGTCCTCAGCTTGGACGATAACTACTTCAACGAAAGCATCCTTTCATCTCTCAGTGCCGGCTTTTCATCCCTCAGGAACCTAAATCTGGCAAGGAACAGTCTCAGTTCATCAACTTACATCACTGGTAAGTAACTCAACTCAACTCAACTCAGCTGTGGAAACTTTTCATAGCAAAACTAACTTCAACTTTACAGGTTTATGCAATTTAAGACACCTCCAAAAGCTAGACCTTTCTGGAAATTTCATGAGAGGTGACTTGCCATGGTGTTTCTCAGATTTCACATCCTTGGAGATGTTAGATCTCTCTTCCAATCGATTATCGGGTAACATAACTTCCTCCCCTATCAGAATGATGACATCCATCAAACATCTTGATCTTTCCAAGAATTTCTTCCGAGTTCCCAGCTCACTTGGACCTTTCTTCAACCTATCCAAACTCCAGTACGCTGACTTGGGTGATAACATGATCTATCAAGATATGGAGCTGCTGCTTTCTTCTTCTGCCCCGAAATTCCAATTGCAAGTTCTTCGATTAGCTTGTTGTGGAGATGCAGGATCTTTTCCGGAGTTTCTCAACCACCAAAGCCATTTGCAAGAAGTTTATCTGTCGAACATAAGTTTGAAAGGGAATTTCCCAAGTTGGCTGCTGGAGAACAACACAAACATACAGAAATTAGATCTTTCCAATAACTCACTTTCAGGCCCTTTTCAGTTGTTTTCACTCTTGAATTTGTCGAACTCTGACATTGAGACATTACAAAAGCTTCCTCCTTACAATGCCTCCATCTCCAAACGCTGGAAGTTGCCATTTCCTAGTCGAGTCTACTATTTAGATATCTCATCAAACTCTTTGGATGGACATATTCCCCAAAGTCTTGGAGCAATCTTGCCAGAAATTGTCAGCCTCAACATGTCAAACAATTTATTGGAGGGCACTATTCCGACTTCATTTGGATACATGAAGTCACTGTATTCATTGGACTTATCGAAGAACAGGTTGTCTGGTGCTATTCCAGAGAACTTAACCACAGACTGCTACTCGTTAGAAGTCCTCAGATTATCAAGCAATAATCTGCAAGGCAGCACATTTCCTGAAAACTTCAACTTAACAAGACTCGAGGAATTGATCTTGGATGGAAATCAATTCACTGATATTGGAAGGAGTCCGATGGGACGGATTGATATGTTAGCAAGATTAGATATCAGCAACAATCATTTGTCTGGAAGAATTCCAAAGTGGATAGGGAACATGCCACAACTGAAGCAACTTATCATGGCCAGTAACTACCTTGATGGTCCTATTCCATTGGAGCTATGCGATTTGGATGGTCTCAAAATCTTGGACCTTTCGAGCAATAATCTCTCAGGAAATTTGCCATCTTGCCTAAGCCCATCCGGGATCAATCATCTCCACCTGTCAAAAAACAGATTGAAGGGATCGTTGACAGACAAGTTTTGCAACAGCACCATGTTGGTGACTTTAGATCTCAGCAACAACCAGTTTAGTGGCACCATCCCTAGGTGCATCGACAAGTTTCCCCAACTGAGCTATCTGTTCCTCAACAACAATGGTATCCAAGGAAGGATCCCAAGGAGGTTATGCCAGTTGGAGAAGTTGAGCTTGCTTGATCTTTCTCGCAACAATCTTTCTGGTCTCATTCCTTCTTGCTTAAAGATTACAACCCTTAGTGATGTTTCTGGATATTACGAAGACTACTATGCTCCTAGCCCTGAAGCCAGTGGTCCAGTATCATCAGTACCTCTAGCACCAAGTTCTTTTTCGATTGAGGGGCCGATAGAATTTACAACCAAGAGTGCATCCCACTCGTACAAGGGTAGAATCATCACCTATATGTCAGGAATTGATCTTTCTTGCAACAATCTATCCGGTGAGATTCCGCAAGAACTGGGAAGCCTCAACGAGGCACTACATGCACTAAACCTGTCTCACAACAGCTTGACAGGACACATCCCCACGACATTTTCAAACCTTAAAGAAATCGAGAGCTTGGATCTTTCTTTCAACAGGTTGAGTGGGACTATCCCTCCTCAGATCGTTGAGCTGCACTTCTTAGAAGTTCTCAACGTTTCATACAACAACTTATCTGGGGAAACACCTAAACAAGTTGCACAGTTTGCAACATTCGATGACAGTAGCTACAAGGGTAATCCTCTTCTCTGTGGGAAGCCACTGCAAAGAAGCTGCTCAGGAACTGTCAAACCTAGAAATCCTGCAGTGGAAGCTGGAGAAGATTCTGATTTATCTGAGATGAACGTGTTCTACATCAGTTTTGCTGTCTCTTACACCATTGCAGTCTTGGCCATTGTCACGATTTTGTGGGTCAATCCTTACTGGAGACAAGCATGGTTTTATTATGTAGACCTGGTGAGCTCTTCTTGCTACTATTTTGTACTAGACCATCTTCCTAAACAGATTTGCAAATGAATGACTATCTGTAATCTTGGTTTTACTGGTTCTGTATGGATTATGGAAAAGAATAAATGCATTAAGTAGTTTACTTCTAATTCTAGTTGAGCCTTATCTCTAATGAAATGTTCTAGAGATTATTTAACCAGTGTCCTTGGAACCAAGTAAACTCACAATGATCAACATTAAACTAAACAAAGACCAAAGGTAATAGTGATTGTCATCAGCTCAAAAGTAACTTGATATCATTTGCTATGTTCTGAGCGTCCTTATTGATTCCAATCAATCCTTTGCTTGAGAGTCCGTGAGCATACAAACCGTTCTTGCCCTTCCAGTAGTTCGTGGACCTGAGCTTTGCAGTACCATCCTCATTAAATACAGTATCATCTCCCTGCATAGAAAAAACAATTTTATCACAAAACGTTATCACTAGCAAGTCAACAACTCCAGTTACATAATTTCAATGAAAACAGTTACCATTTGATCTCTCTATAAATGCAACAACAAAGCAAAGGAGTACTAGGGGGTTTAGTGTAGGTTTCATATCAACAGAGCTCTTAATTTTAGAGGTTACCTTAAGCCACATTTTAACAGGTCTCTTGAAGCCAGTACAGAGAACCATAGCATCAAAGGTATGTGTTCTTCCATCCTCAAAGGACACCTCGCTGCCTCTAACTCTTGCTATTTTGGTCTGCAAGACCTGCGCACCTTAAACTTATGCACTGAGAAATGTGCAGCTATAGGGCTCATATAGTTAATGCAAGCGTGAGCCTTGTTTGTTTGTTTGTCAAAGAAATACCTGAATTTTTCCTGATTTGATTTTTGCACATGTGCCTACATCGAAAACCGGACGGTTGCCCTTCGCAACTAAGGCGAAAGGACCTTCCTTGGGCTTAAAGATTCCATATTTGGTCATGTCTCCATAGAAGAGATAGGTGAGCAGCACCATAATCCAGTCCACCACACTAACAGGAACCTTGAGTGTCCATATGGAAGCACCCCAGCTCGCTACTTCTCTGGGCAGAATATGAATCTGTATTGTTAAAAACTCAGCATTCTTTTTGCCCAATCCTAGCAAATCTTTGGAAGGATAAAGCAAGCATTAGTCCTAAAACTCTATCAAAGTCTCTATTTCAATCCTCAATACTTAGAATTTTTCTAAAGTAGATCTTCAAGTTTTCTTGAAGGGGGTAATGAAAAATTAGTGCAAAATTTACAAAAACAAAAAAAAGAAAAAAAAACGTGTATTATATATAAAAAACATGATGTACGTGGAAAGGGGGGAAAAGTGAAAGTTCATCTAGAAAAATTCTAATTTTCTGTTAAAAGATGAAAGATCGAACTGCCCATTAACAAGTACCAACTAGTCTAAATTGTAAATTTAAAAAAAAAAAAAAGCGATCTTAGGTGTACTTCCTCAATCTCAGAAAACTGTGAAGTTTTCTTTTTTGAGATGTTACATTTCTCTCCCTTAATAAACGTTTTACCTATTTATTTTACCTTATTTCACTCTAAAAAATACCACCTTTTTGGAGATGTTAAATTTCTTTTCTTTTATAAACATTTTTTGTACTTATTTTACCTTATTTCACTCTAAAAATATTCTCTCCTTTTTTTTAATAGATAGAGCATAATATAGTGGAGACTTGAATTCAAAACCTCTAGCTGGTGTCCTTAGGAGCTTAATGAATAGGATAGAAGCTCAGAACCGTCTAAAAAATATTCTTGTCTTATGTGGTTTACAACATCAAATCTTTTAATCACCTTAAATCTCTACCATAGGTTAAGCACAAGAGATTTCCTAGGATGGATAAATAGTTATTGTGATCCGCATCTATACTTTTCTTCTCTTATCAGTGAACATATTAATTTGATTAGCTAGCACTGAGTACTAATATTGTTGCAAAGTGCCCTTGAAAATCATGATGCACATTAATCTTACCGGTCGATGAACAATGATGGAAGTCTTGGCACCAGATTCTGCAAGATCAAGAGCAATATCCATGCCCGAACTGCCACACCCCACGACCAGAACTGTCTTCCTGTGATAACCCTTGCCATTCTTATATCTGGTCGAGTGCACAACATCTCCATGGAAAGTACACAACCCTTCTATCTCCGGAACATAAGGATCAGTCTGCTCGCCGATCGCAACAACCAGAAACCGTCCCCTGTACTCCTCAAACTCCCCTGACTTCATCAAGTTCCTCGCTCTCACGATCCATCTCTCACATGTTTCATCATAATACGCCAACTCGACTCGCCTACTGTACATTGGCCTGATGCCGAAGCAGGAAACGTAGGTGTCAAGGTAACTCAGGAACTGATCTCTGGAGAGGAACTTGGGGTAAGAAGAAGGTATTGGGAGATGTGGGAGCTCAGAGAAAGATTTTGATAGGTTGAGATGGAGGCTGTCATAGGAGTACTTGTTCCAGAGAGAAGCATAACAGTCTTCTCTTTCAAGGAGGATGTGAGGGATGGAGTGAAGGGTTAAGCAGGCTGAGGTGGCTAGGCCTGCAGGACCAGCACCAACAATGATCACTGCAGGCACTTCTTGACGACTGCTCATCTGATTGGATTAAATGATGATGATGATGGATGATCAGGGTTAGAGATCATAAATTGCATTGAGTTGAGTTGATGACAAGGAAGATGATGGAGGATAACAGTTACATATTCAATTTTTTATGTTGACTGATAGCAACTTGTGCCGTTGACCTAACAAGTCTGGACGGGTATTCAACTAATATATAAATACCGGCAGTAACTTTTGTGAAAGAAAATAGCAAACGTAGAAACAGTCCACATTAAGAACTGAGAAACTGTTGGAAACTTCATTGAAGAGCGTGTACTTGGTCTATTTACTATTCAAGATGAAACTGGTACAAGAATGATACCACCACTTTGAAACACAATCCAATCTCTAGCCCTTTCTTTATGTTCCCTAGTTAAATTGGAGAACAAAAGTCTCAAAATTTGTGGACAACTCTCCTGATAAAGTTGGCAGTATCAAATAGTATATCAGAAGAAAGAGGAAGACAAAGAAGAGAGTAAAATGTGAGTAAATTTTATAAATATCTGACAATAAAACTTGAAAGAAGTTATAACCACCTGCCTGTTGTTTAGCTAGAGCAAAATATTGAACTCTCTTCCTACTCCTGGTTTTTACAAAATCAAGGTTCACATATAATCCAAGGACACAGTAAAGAGTATAATTTGCAGTTTGCTTTCCTTCATTTACATTGTATAGGTCTCCCAAAAATGCTTCAGATTGCAACTAGGAAATCTGTTTAGGTGATTCATTGTGCCAATGAAGAGATCATTCACAGAAGATACTATACCTACCTCTCACTCAGGCAAGAACAGCTTCCGGAAGCTTAATGGTAATGAAGTTTCTGGCCCCACATGCAAATGGAACAGTGGAGCTTACTTTGGTTTATGAGATATTGATGATATCGGGTTGGCCATTCAAAACACCACCGGTTCACCTAAGAGTCACGGTAAATTGGTTGCGGCATCCACTTGAGACGCAAAGTCAATTTCCCAGACTCGGTTCCATCTAGTGGGAAGGTGTCTTGATATTCTTCATCCAGTATCACCCGAGTCAATGTCAAGATGCATCTACCCATGTACTCCTGCATGGCTCAAGGCAATATCATCCCATCAGATATTCATCCCATTGTAGAATCATCTTTCTTTTCTTGTCCAGCATTGTTTTGTTTATTAATATGTAAGAGACAATATTGTACCATCAGCAACATTATACAGCATATTACTCTCAATTATGTCGGGGTTGGTGAAATGATGTTAATGGTATCAATTACTCCATTTTAAAGAAAAATTTATGTAACTCTACAAATTAATGCAAAAACGATAGTTGCAAAGTCTTACATCAGAACTATTCCAGTTACAGCCTTCTTATGAATGAATATAGAGATGAATTCTGAAACCATCATCATCGATTTTTTTTTCCCACTTGCATGAATTATATCATGATGAGCTGATGAGTTTACATAAGTGTTTTCGCAATATCTCAAACAAGATTGATATTGTAAAATCAAATTCATGCTTTATTTCCTAACGACCGATTTTACTTTGTTTTGGTATAAATCTTCAAAAACACTACGAGTTATAAAAGATAATTGATTTATGCAACTCACACCAACATCGCTGGGAACTTAGAACGAAGTTTGACACTGAAATTGTTGGGAACTTGGAACTAAGGTGTAGTATGATGAAGATTATATTGATGAGAATTGGATCCCAAGCTAGCTTAAAATTCAAGTGATGCACCCATTGTCTACTTAAATATAAAACGTGAATTTGTGCAGATAACAAATGATCAATGTTAATCATGGCCACTAGTAACCAGGAAAATAAAAGCTATGAACCAATATGTATGGAGAAGAAATTGATCCAATCAAAGTGATGCAGACGGTAAATGATAAAACATTGGACTGAAGAGAAACTGGTATACCTTTCGAAATGTGTCATGGTCATAAACTTCAAGCATTAACATATCATGTAATCCATCCTCCACAACGAAATCAAAGGTTTGATTCCAAACTGGATTCAAGCTGTCATTAACAACCTGAGAAGAAAATGAGTCTTAAGGCCAGCCACATTCCAACTCCGATAACAGAACCTATGACCATTCATGCATTCCATTACGAATTTACAAGTGGGTGTAACTATGATAACTCAGGGCTGCTATGTTCCATCGTTGCTATAGTGCCAAAAGGAATATTTGCACCATAGAAGAAAATTTGAAAAAATAGACAACTTGCATGATCAGACACCTTCAGAAAAATTAAGCATTTCCAGAAGATTTGACCTTACCCTTGTTCTACTTTTAGTCTCCGATTTTTTCATGCTGACTATCACAAACGGATCAGCCTTCCCCATAAAATCTACAACAGGTAAATCTTCGGCTGACAATACTGTTATCGACAGTACTCCTCTAACAATGACTTCCTTTTTCTTGTGTGTGACGCCATTTCCATTTGCAATGGCTTCTGTTCCATTGACTCCATTTTTAAGAACCATCTCCAAGGAGGTAAATGAGACAGTTGAGGAAAATGGGTTTGCAAAACCATTCTCCTTGCCATAAGGACAGTACAAAAGCTCCAGGTGCACCTATACCAAACAGGTAGAGTTTGAAGGATATTTAAGTATTCAAATTTGTGTATACCTTATCAGAAATACATCAAGAAATAGTAGAACATACACTAGAACAACCCTTAAAACTACGAATCATCAGAATTTAATCTGAAACCTGCTTACTTTGCTTTCCCTTTATGCAATTTGTAAAAGAAATTAGTTCTACAAATATCCATGGTCCCACATAAAAAATAAATAACTCCAATAGCTCCATAAAGTACTTTTTCAAACCAGTTAAAATGACTTGAACTTTATCCTCTATGAAATCACTCGTTAAGCTAAAACTTCACCTAATTGTTGTACAACAAGGAAACGATCATCCTTTGGCATCAGCGAAGAATTATCAGAACATGAAAAAAGGTGTAGTGATAGCCGATGAACAGAGAACTTATGTCTCAAATACGAGGATCTGTCAATGTTTAATAAGGTACTTCTGTCCATATATCTTGATTGGGAAAGGGAAAGAAAAAAGTTGTTCTTCCAATTTTACAGTGAAGGTGAATCTCCAGACTTGACAAATACTAGATTAACAGCTCAAAATTCCAGTGTATAAATTATTATCTTTTCTAAAAAAAACTTTCAGCTATAGCCCACGAGAAAAGCTATGGTTTACGGAAACACTGCACAAGTCTTAGGAAGTTCACTTATTATTGTGATCATTTGAAGGTTGCTCAAAATAAAGTTCAGAGCATTGGGGCAAGCAAGGAGAAATGCAAGATTCAATTTTTTTTTATAAAAAAACCTCTTGAAGGGGAAAAAAAATCAAGAGAGCATGAGAGAACTTGGACAGCTTGAGAGAAAGAGAAACATTAACTAAACATCCTACCTGCCCCCTGGGTTTGTTGTCTCTGTGAACCTCCAAGTCCTTAACCAAATTCAACCAGACATCCTTCACTTTACCAGGCTCAAGTTCACTTAGTTGTACTTGAGCACATCCAATAAGGTCAACTCCCTGAATACCATCATCATCATAAATTTTCACCACCAAGTGCTGAGTATCAACGTCTTCAACAACAAATTCATAGTGTTCATTCCAAATGGGATTCAGATCATTGTTCTGGGGACATGAAAAAGAAGAAAGAAGAAATATTATGTTTTACACAAATATAGGTAGTTGGCTAAATTATTCAATTTGATAATAAGGAAACAAAGAGCTGACTTACAATTGTTTTACTGATTTTGGTTTTATCAGGTAGAGGGCGTACATACATTTTAGCGAAAGGATCAGATTTGCCAATAAGGTCCTTGTTTGTTAGATTTTTTGCTTGGATAAGCTTCACCTCTAATACCCCTTCTGGCTTCAACTCCAGGTCACTAGGAGGAAAGACCAAAAATCATATCAACCAAGTGGGCAAATTGTGATGAAGGGGTGACAGATAGGGAGCAGAAGCAAAGGACCAGTCTGAGTTAATGTGGCAGCAACGCTAGTAGAATGCCTTTGATCAATATTTCATAAGTTCTCTTAAATGTTCACTGATGCGATGTGCATAACAAGAAAATTGTTAACAGCTAATCAGATCTGTCCATCTATACCAACTCCAACAGGACATAAATTTATGGCTAACAGTGCACAGTTACTTGGCACCTACAATAGTAAAATACCCCCGTACAGAATAATCAAAATGTCAATCTGGCCATAAGACTTCTCTTTTAAACTGTTAAGAAATCTGAGTCAGCGGGGAATTCAGGGAAAATATCGACTAATTTAACAGCCAAAGAAACTGATCTACACTTAAAAGGGAAAATTGCTTTTTTAGAAACAAAAAATGACAAAGGAGTACCTGTAATCTCCAGGCAATATGGGAACAATTTTCCTGACCGGCCATGTGATAGAATCTTCAACAGCATCGTGTATAGTATCCTGTATGGCCAAGAAAGGTAAAACAAATCAATCTAAAATCTAAAATATACTTACGATATCCAACAGAGAATGCAGAAAACTGGATTATCATGAAAAACATGAGAAAATATCATGCAACCCATAAGCAGTCATCTGTACTACCCTATGATTAGCTCTAACCAAGTCTCCACCTACCTTCCAAGCCTGAAATCTTAAAGCTTGACACATAACTGAATACACAAACAAACTAAGAACTGGCGTAACAAACCAAAGTCAAGCTGTTTCTAAAATGGAAGCAGAGCAGCAGCATCTTCTATGCCACAATAACAAATTAATTCAGCTTATTATATTCCTAATATCAAATGTCGAAGAATTATCAACTGAGAAACAAGTATTGCAACATGTTAAGCTACCAACAACTGAACTCTCATCTAGACCTGTTTCATTTTCTACCAAATGCCAGCTTGCATCACTTCAAGAAAGGCTAGCAGGCAGAATTGATCGCTACCGGAGCAATAATAAACTAATCCAAACTTGAGCCCTCATTGTATCCCAATCCAATTTTAAGGATCGTAATGAGAGAGAATAAAATATATGATGCCCAACAATTCAATATCCTAGTTTCAGTTTGAAAGGAAAAGGGAAGTCAATAGCCATTTACAGATTATAAAACTTTCCTAGTTCTAACAACCGAGTATTATATCAAATTCCTGGAATCGGTAGGAAAAAAAATCCCTAAATCACAAGCTCCGATAATTAAACACTTACTCTCACCATTTTTTCTATAAAATCTGTAATTAAAGAAAAAATGATGCATGACTTGACACTACATAAACATGAAAAGTAAATGAACACATCATAAAAGGATTGCCACATGCAGTAGAACATAATAAACCTGATTATAAAGGCCAGCAAACCCAAACATGAATATACATGTGGAACTGCAACAATAATAAGCAGTAATTCAAACAAACCTCAATTGCACCAGCTAGTCCAGGAATTGAAGTTATGTCACCACCAATAACTTTAAGAGTGAAATCCAACTTCTTCTGCGAAGCAAAGATAAAACCTTCACTTACATAGTATCCACAGCTTACAAGCATGCATTATAAGCATGCAACCATTGTATGAGTAGACCTACAATATGCCTGTGAGATTTAATGATTCATTCCATGTCATACAAGCAGTGCAAAGTTACCACAATAGTTCAGTGATGTGTTTATTTCTTTCTTATTAATCATGCAATCCAAGGTGAACATAGCCTTTGAGCTTACAAATATTTAAAGAAAAGATAAACCAGATAAATGAACATTAGGAAGGGTAGAATAAAGTATTTATGTAAACATAGCTTCAGCTTGAAGTGAAATCAATATTCTCGTTTCAGGCCATATGAAAATAGAAAGGAATGATTTTAAAAAATAGTTGACTACTAGGGGATAAAATATTCACTATCAAACAAATTTTAGTAATTCATCAGCCAACTCCTACCAAGCCAAATATCACATCAATGTATCAATTCAATCATCCCATCTCCTTTTGTTTCCTCCAGCTTTTTCCACCCCCGAAATGCCAGATTATATGAGTAATGTAGCTCATCATACAGTCAAAAAGAATCCACAATGTAGGAGAAAGTTGTGTACCTTCTGCCTCAGAGAGTAACAAACTGCTCCAAAACAAGGAAATTCGCTAACAAGTGGCTTAAAGATCAACCTGAAGACCCCGGTGAATCCAATATTTTTAACCTAAGCGAAACAAGGGGGAAAGATAAACGAGATTACCTAAGGTCATTCTAGAAAATAGAGAAAAAATAAGTCAATCATAAGTCCGATCATTGACTGACTTAGATTACCTGCACAGGAAGAGCTATGCCAAACCTAGTCTTAACATCAAGTATAATGCTTGGGTTCCCATCCCAATTCATTTCTAATTCCATGGTAACATTATCAGGTCCATCTTCAATGATAGAGACTCCTAAACAGGAAAAAGTAGTCAGCAGACAGAAGTATGAAATAAGTTGTAAACAAATTTGACAAGCTTCACACTGGGCCTGAATCATATAGAATACTTGGTAAATGCTAATCACCTATGTCCCAACCAAACAGGAAGTTAATATAGGGATGAAAATAACTTACGGAAACACTTGCAAAATTGGGGGAAAAAACAAATAAAGATGAAAATTGTTTCAACACCAATTCCCATAGAAGGTTACAAGATGTGAAGATGCACATAATATGGTCATGGATCCCATAAAATCGCACCCAGTGTAGTCTTCATCTAAACCCTGCACCTACCTTAGCTCTCATTTATAATGATCTTTAAAATCTGCACATTCCATGATCCGTTACGTCTAACTCTACCATCTACCCAACATTAAAGGGAAAGGGGAAATCAGGTTGGGCTTAATCCAGTTTACTCCATGGATTAAACCATTGGATCAAGTGGATTATATGATTAAAAATTTACAATTTACAGTTCATTTTTTAAATGAGTAAATTGGTTATCCTTAAACAAATATTGATCCAATTTTGTGATGAATTGCAATTAATTATTCATATATGTGAATATGTCATGGATTAATACTGGCTTATCACAAATCAAATAAGTAGGTTCTGAATTAAATTACGATAACCTGCAAAAACTGAGCTACTCAAATTAAGTTCTAGATTTAACAATGAAAAGGTGAACTGACCTAACCTGTGAACTGTGGTGCAACGGTCCCGAGAGTGAACCTGGAGAACTTAAGTGAAGACAGGACAAAAGGTCTATACTGCTCCAGAATCGGCTCCACCGAGGTCCTTATCAGCTCAGATGCTGCCTAAAAGACCAATTTTTCTGTTTTTCCCTCTTTCTACGAAGAACAAACGAATATATACCCAATATGCGAAAGCTACCTGATCAACATAGGGCCAGATCTTTATCAGGTGTTGATTGAGCCAAGTCAACTGCAGAGAAGAAAGTTGACCAAATCAATCCCCAAAACAAAAAGGAACTCTAAGAATCAACGACAAACAAGTCGGAGCTGGAATTTACCTTCTGACGCTGAGAGAACACAACCCAAGGAGGGTAGTGCTCCGCCGGTAAGATCTTCCTCGAATCAGCGACCGTCATTCTTGCGAAAGCGGCAATAGTCGTCGCCTGCGAGCAAGTGTCCCAGCATTAGAAACAAACCCAGAAGACCAACGAAGACGGAGACAAACATTTCCGCTACAAATTCAAAAAAACCAAGACGTACGAGCTCGTTCCGGAGCTTGGATCGGCCATTTTCCGACCAGACGAACAATGCGATGATACCAAGTCCAAAGCACAGACCGATCACTAGACCAACAATAAAGCCCATTTTCAAAAGAGAATGTACAAAAGTGATTGGTTAGAAATGTAGCTCTGGTAACTACTTTGATGGGAAAAGGTTAAAAGCATGGAAAGATGAAAAAGGTTGGTGCAGCAGAAAGACAGGTTCCAGGGTTAAAAGGAAGAAGAAGGATTAGCGTGGGTTTGGTGAGAGGATTAAGTGTTGATTAAGATTTTAAGCGGAGGAATCGGTTGTGTGTTTTGCGAGGCGAAAGCGAAACGTCGATTGCCACGGATTGGCGATTGTTGGACCTTTCGGTTGTGACAAAAACGTTGCCGTTTTCTATGAAATTGGCTAATATCCAATAGGCGTCTGCCACGTCGTTGGCTGGGTCACACCCAGATGCATGCTTCAGGTGGATCTGCCAACTGGCAATTCGGGATTTGTCTGCTTGAGAATAGTCGATTCGAGAATCTTGAGGTTTTGAGGATTGGGTTGTTGAACATAAATCACCAACATATGTAAAACGAAGAGGTAAAAGTTTAGCATAGGGGTTTCAAATCTCAAAAATGGATGCGAAATTCACCGAATTTCTAATGAAATCACTTGTGATTTTCATGCAAGCGGAGCACCGTGAAAAAGTTAATGACAAAAGTGAGAGAAGAAGACGCCATACAGGTAAGGTGTGGAGGTGGACATGTTTTGGATGTGGACGAATCAAGCAGCCACACAGGTGAGTGGGGGTGGGTCCGTTTTGTGAAGGGGATTCACAGGGGACATGAATTCATGTCAAGAAGTCACGCCTCAGTGATTCATGCGATGTCCGAATGTGAAAATTAGAGGAATTCACCGGTGAATTGAGGGGAGTTGAATTTCGCTAAACTCACCTAAAAAAACCCAGGTTTGAAACCCCTTATTTATGAGAGATAAAAGTTTGTCATTTATGTTTGTGTCATGAGTAACTTTGTCATCCTTGTTATCATTTCTACAAATTGGTTATTTAGCTTTGTGATGGAGCATTTGGGCTTAGGGACCCAACAAGTGCTTGGAGCTCTTGGTAAGTGGATGTGGATGTGATGAGCTTCAAGGGGTCGTGGTACGTGCAAATAAATCCAGGCTTGGATGGTGTAACTTGTACTTAGGGAAGAACTTCTGAGCTTAGGTCGATGTCTTTGGAGAAAACATGATCAGATAATAATATAGTTAGACCATGTTTGTAACTTGATAGCCTAGTCCAAAACGGATCCAATTACCAACGTCTGAGAAATCTGAGCACAACCTGAAAACATAGAACAAATGGGATTCATGAGCAAAGAGAAGAGAGGAGGTGTAGCTTAGAACGCACATTCTTCACAGGGGCACCACTCTATATAAAGAATGGTGCTGGAGCCCCATCAACGGGGCTTGATTGGCAAGATCGTGTATGAAGCGTATTAATTGTTTCCATTATGGGTTTAAGAGCCGTTAGGTGTTGACTGATTAGAGCATAATTTATATATTTTCCCAATTTATGTGCTTAATAATGTTTATAAAATGTTGCTATTTATACATTTAATGTCTTAATATCATGTAGGTACTTCAAGTGGTAAATTTATACAAGAAGAAGAAGAAGAGGCCTCTGTTTTTTCTTTCAACCAAGAGAAAAGAATTCAATCTTTCGTTTTCCTATGAAGAAAATAAACGATTACCAAAACTAAAATAAGAAATTTGTACCGAAAAGAATGAGATCCATTTGTGGCTTTCAATAGACTGCAGTTCTTTTACCACCATCCATGTCTGCCACAATTTTTGTCAGATGTTTTTGATCTTCGGTGGTAGCTCGGATTAGCATGAAAAAATGAATGGAACAACGAGCACCAACAGTGAAAAGGGAATCGACTTGCTTAACAGGTGTGAAAAGCTTGAGTAGTCCAAATTACTCCGCAAAAAACTGAAGCTTGTGCAGAAATTAAAAATCTGAAGGTTGGCCTTTCTCTTGGGCTCGTCGGTCGGCTGACCTCGGCGTTGGCTTCCCACTTCCTTTCTTTCGTTTGTCGAAGCCGACCTTTGGGCGCAAATCGTTCACTTCCAAACGGCAAAGGCAAATTAGTGAAAGTGAAAGAGGGATTACGTTTATGGTGTGGAAGAGTTGAAGAAATAGAGGGCTTCAAACTTCATTTTGTAGAGGTGAGGATGATGAGTGATTCACTTCCAAAATTCATGGTGATTTTGGAAGTTTTTCACTCCTCAAAAAATCACTTGAAGTGTGAAATTCAGTTTTTCACCGTGAAAAAAATGGAATTCAACATTTAATCTATGATTTTTGTTCTTCAATATTTTAATAACTAAAGATTAATAATTTATATGCAAATAATAAATGAACATCTAGTTTCTAAATAGTTTCTAAATATTATTATTGTCACCTTACAAGAATTAACGGTGATTCTTAAATTTCTCATCTACCCTCCTAAGTTTGAATCCCCGTAATATATATTTTTTCACCTCACGAGAATCCACGATAAATTCTTCAATTTCTCACCTCATGAAAATCTAGCGGCCTCCTAAGTTCGAGACCCCTATATTTATATTTAATATGGTGAGATTTTGTTAAGGACGTAAAGGAGTGAGCTGTGAAAAAACTACACGAGTATGACAGATAAAAGAAAAAGTGGGGGAGAGGACAAGTGTATGGGCAATTAGGTAAATTTAGGTATAAACAATTGCTAAAAAACAAAATGTTTAAAAAATTCAAGAACAACCTAAAATGAAAAACGTTTCAAAAATTTAGAGCATGAGGTAGTATAAATTAATTTTAGGTGAAAATAGTATTTAAAGACTTTTATATGTGGTTTGGTTGTAGTAGACTTCAATTATATACTACTCCATACTCACATTATAATACATCCCATGTGATTTGGTGCAGTAGACTTCAATCCTACTATATTATACTTTATTATATTTTATCTGTCGGAGAAAATTAATTACGTTTATTTTTTAATATTTAATTTATAATTTGTTTAAAAATATTTTAATTTATAAATTGCATATGTTTATATGCAAATAAAAATCTAATGTGCATGTATAATTTATAAATATATTTTTTAAGAATTTTTTTGATAAATTATTTTTAATGAAAATTTGAGTCAAATAAAAAAAATCAAATGTGTCTATTTTTGTGAGACATAAGGAGTATATATACGTACATTATGTAAATTAAGGTCTCTAATTCATGTTTGTGAGTTGCCAAATGGTCTTTTTAATTTTATTTAAAATCGACTTTGAAGCTTTAAGAAACATGGTTTTCATTTCTAGATGATTTTGAATCCTAAAACATAATGTTTGTTATCATTTGATAGATGAATGAACTAAAGATTGTCAAAATTCATAACATTATTTCATTTTAAGTTTACATTTAATCATTTATTTTTTAAAAGAAACATCCATTTTAGTCATTATATTTGTAGTTTTATGTATAAAATTCATAATATTTAAAAATAAAGATTTTGAACTGTTTAAATAAATCTCGTTCCCAACATTCAAACACATGAGTAAATACGTTTTAAGTTTTTGACTTATTATGATCTCATTTTAAATTTTTTATTTATTTTGATCATATTTTTTAGAATTCTGACCCAATTATTATTTTCGTCTATTTTTACCGTTTAATTGGACGAAGAATATGAAAAGACGAATTTACCCTTAATGATGCCCTTAGTTTTTTAAAACTTTAGCAACTCAACCCCTAACGTTTGTTAAACTGCAGTCGCCTCAAGGATGTTCATTCTTGGCTCGTCCTCCTCTTCCGCCGCCGCCAAGTCACTGAGTTAACAATCACCGACAGCAAGACCACCGGCAAACATCACTACACTCTGTCCCAGAGTTTTGACATTGATTCCTTCTTCAGTATCATCACTAAAATCTCTGAATTGAAGGTTTTGTCCCTAGTCTCCTTGGGCTTGGGGAGTTATCGATTCATTGTTGTTCCAGCTACTTCACAGCAATAGAGGATCTCCAGTAAGTCTGAGTGAGCGACTCCGGCTGCATGGATGGAATGACATGGAAGAAGTGATCGAGATAGGGATTGCCGATGGTGAGATTGGTGGCGGACATGTTCTCCGTATTGCCCGTCGGCAGCGTATACAGTGGTTTGTTGAAATTAGAGTCCATCAGATCCATGAACGCATCAGATTTTGAAGATATCCGACGACTTCACTGGCCGGCGGATATATAACTCTAATCTCCGGCCGGCCAAGGAGAGAGGGAGCCATGGTCTGATTGACTGAGATTGACTAAGATCGCAATTGGAGATACTTTTCGAGCTTAGAAGTTCTCGATTCTAGTGCCCTTAAGCTGTTCGACCGAATGCCTAAACCAAATCAACACAACTTTGGCTCTCTGCGTTCAGTTCATTAACTTGATAATTAGTTCACGCATGGCGGCAAAGCAAACGAAAAAAAGGCTTTGGTTTCCAATTTAGAAATTAATCGGAGACGTTAGAGTTGCGATGAGAAGATACGGAGGAGGGTGGAGGAGAAAAAGTGGTGGTTAATGTGTAAGTTTTGAAAATGTTGGGGGATAAAATTGTATAAGTACAAAACAATTTAGGTGTATACTTGCAATTAGTTGATGATAAAATTTCCAAATCATTATGGTCAAATTTATCATTTCACAAGCTGCCATCCTATTAAACGGTGAAAACATACGGAAATGACTCACTCAAGTCAGTATTCCAAAAAAATGATCAAAATAAATCAAAAATTTAAAATGAGACCACAATAAGTCACAAACTTAAAAAGTAGGACCTATAAAGTAGGACCTATGCTGAATTTACCCTTCAAACACAGTGCACTAAACATTCTTTTAAGGTATGCAATAATGGGAAATAATAACGTGACGAGGCGGCACTAAATTCAAACACATTATACAACTACACAATTGCAAGGGATTTGATAAACTGTTCATTTATGGGTTTTGCCACAGTGTGACAGTTTCATTGTTCTTTTTGTGTTCTCATATGGTAAAAATAAAATGTTTTGTCCTTATATTTTTGATGAGTTTGCGTTCTGATCCCTAAATGTCTTTGTGATCATACATATATATTATGTACATATGTACAATTGTAGGGGTTTTTGTACTATTCATTGTTAGGATTTTATTGGGTGTGTGTTTATATTTTATACATGTGCTACAACGTTTTGTGATTTCTTATTTCTTTTTCCCTGTTTTTACTACTCCCTCTATCCTCCATTAATTCTCCAATTTAACTTTTATGTTTCAAAACTTAATATTTGACTCAAATTATACATATATACATTATTACGCCAAGAAAATATGCCTTACCGTGGTAGCACCGCGGCAATTTCGTAGTAAATAAGCTCGCGGTAGAGGCCTTACCGCGCCCCAAGCCGCAGTAATACCGCGACCTTACCGTGCCCCAGACCGCAGTAACTATTTTAAATAATTTAAAAAAAGTGAATGAATTCGGATTAATATTCATCCAAATTCATCCACAAACCCCAGAAACACGGGAGAACAAAACCTAGAAACACGGGAGAAGAAGAAGAAAGGAAGAAAGATGATGAAGATGAAGAAAAAACGGGAGAAGAAGAAACTATTTTAAATAATTTTGACCTTCTCTTTCATGAAGCTGATGAAAAAACGGGAGGAGAAGAAGAAAGAAAGAAAGAAGGAAAGAAGAAGAAAGAAGGAAAAGATAAAAAAATGGGAGAAAAAGAAAGAAAGAAGGAAAGAAGAAGAAAGAAGGGAAAGATTAAAAAAACGGGAGAAGAAAAAAGAAAGAAAGAAAGAAGAAGAAGAAGAAGAAGAAGAAGAAGAAGAAGAAGAAGATGATGATGATGAAAACGGGAGAGGAAGAATAAGAAGAAGATGAAAACGAGAGAGGAAGAAGAAGTAGAATTCGGATGAATATGAAGATGGAGGAATATGAAGAGAAAGAAAACGAGAGATGAAATGAAAAAAAAAATCTTACCACGGCCTTACCGCGCAAAGTGTCGCGGTAAACTTTGGAAGCAAGCTGACAGTGAACTTTATAGTGCCACTGGCTTTACCGCGGCCCTCACCCCAGTAAGGGCTGCGGTAAAAACTGTATTTTCTACGTAGTGACATATATATGATTGTAGGGGATTTTTTGACTATTTATTGTTGAGATTTTATTGGGCGTGAGTTTTTGTATTTTATCCATGTGCTACAACCTTTTGTGATTTGTTCTTTCTTATTTCCTTTTTTACTTTCTACTCCCTCCATCATCCATTAATTTTTCAATTTAACTTTTATGTTTAAAAACTTAATGTTTCACTCAAATCTTAACAAAAATAAATTGTGAAAAAAACTCAACAATATCTTTAGAAAATTTTGGACTTCAAATTCATTGTACATATATACAATTATAAACGAATTTTGACAACTATTCATTGATACGTTTTTGTGGGTTGTGGGTGATTGTATGTCATCCATGTGTTCTTTTTTTTTCCCTCATTTTTAATTTCTATTTATTTAGAGGATAACCCCCTAATTACCCCTTATTTTTATACTTTTTGCACATCAACCTCAAACATTTTAAAGCTAATTTAATGAACAATCCTCCTACTATTTTAAACGCTAAAAAATCTCAGCTCTTTAATGATTGTGTGCATTTTTGTGCAGACAGATTTGCAAGAGTCATATGTACTACTTTTTTTTAAAAAAATTTGCATACAAAGACATGCATCCTTATCCATTGATTACGCAAAGAGGTTTTTCATAGTCTATTAATTCGCCTATAAAGACAAATGTTTTTGCATATTTCACCTCAAGTCATTTTTACTCTTTTCGGAAAAATGTCTAAATGAATATAACCAAAACTATGTAGACTTATGTTAGGAATTAGGAATAATATAATCCTTCATCCGCAAAAAATTGTCTCATTTGTTTTCACAGTACTTAATCTATAATTTTTTCTCATAAATGTATGGACACTGAAAATCAAATAATTCATGTGTATCATAATTTGAAGTCGAAATTTTCTAAATATATTTTTTCTTAATTTTTTTCACTGTTTATTTTTATTAAAATTCAGGTCAAACGTTGAATATTGAAACAGTAAAGTCAAACGAGATAATTTCTGGTAGATGAAGGGGGTATATATTTGAATGATGAACAAGTCAAATAATTTTCTCATTCGTGCAATTCAATTACATTTGTCAAATGGTTTTCGGTAATTGTAAGCAAAACCTCATGTCTATTCTTATCCCCAAAAGTCATTAAAAAGTGCTATTAATCTATCTTTCTCTCATATAACCTCAAAGATTATGTGTATGTTTTAACTTGAATTGCAATTCACTTTCTCTTCTGATAACATTGACATGAATGAACATGAATTTTATACTTTTACAATAAAAAGGTTTTCTTTTTATAAAAAAATCTTTATACCTTTGTTCATTAATTAAAAAAAAATTTGTAACTTTTTCTAACATAACATAGCTTTACAATGATCTTTAACATTACTATTATTATCTTAAAATTTGAGGATTTCAGATTTCTTCATAATTTCCATTTTAATCAAAATAAACTACAATAGAAATATCAAATTGATATTTTTTTATACCAAATTATATATATATATATAGTATAGTATAGATTATATATGTAAAATTTTTATTTCAACTTTAAAGATGTTTCGGCCTTTGCGGTTGTGTTTAAAACCTAGTTGCTCTAAACATTCAAAGTCCAGTTGCTTCAACTTCAAGTAACCGCATCAACTTATCAACTTATATAGCCTCTGTTTCTTGCGGGACCGGCCAGTATCGCAGACAAGCTGCAAAATTTCCAATGCGAATGCGTAAATAATCAGCTTCACTTCCATGAGAATTAGGTAGGCGTCATTATTATTTATCACCCGTATGAATTTTTACTCATCTAAAATATTTGAAAAATGAGAGGTAGATATGTAGATTGGGGCCCTTGATCATACAGGTTGAAGTTCAAGGGTTAAAGTATCAAGATGAACAGAGCTAGATGACTGAAACTACATATAGGGCATTTGGTTTGGATAGCTGGCACGTTGGGTTGGTCGGTGACTATACTCTCTTTAGAGTAAGAAGATGCATTTATTTTTGACTTATTTATCATTCAGTTTCCCAAACTATTATGACTTGTTCAGTTTAGTCCCCGGATTATAATTCAGAATTACTCAGTCCTGAACTATGTAGTTTTCGGCACTTTAGTCCTTGGAATCGGTAATTCGGTTAACATTAGTTTAACGGTGTCAACTTTTTAACGTTTTAGTGTCTGATTTGTATAATTTTAAAGTTTTAAGGTTAGAGTTGATAAAAGTTATTTTGTGGGGTCGAATTAGAAAAGGAAAAGAAACTTAAGGACTTACATGCTATTTCTCCTTCTCCTCCCCCAAGGCCACCGGATCGCAGCCCCGGGCCGGCGAATCGCGGCCCTGGGTCGCCGAATCGCAATCCCAAGCCGTCGAATCGCAGCCCTGAGACTCCAAATCGCAACCTTGGGTCGTCGAATCGCTGCCCTGGGTCACCGATTCGTGGCTTGGCTCCGCGAACCAACGGCCTTGGGCCGCGATTCGGTGGCCCTAGGTCACTATTCAACGGCCGTGAGTTGGGATCTGGCGTGATCCTAGGCCCCAATCTACGTTCCCCGCTATTTTTTTGTGTTCCCAGCATTTTCCAGCGGCGGCGGTTGTCCTGCTGCGGTGGCAGCAGCCCGACGGTGGTTAAGTTTAAATCTGTTGGGGGGTGTCTGAATGGTTAAGTTTAAAACATAGGGTAATTGGGAAAGAACTTTTAAATTTTAAGACCAAAATAAGCATTTTACCCCGATGTGAATTGACTTTGCTACGGTCAAAGGGGTAAAGTGCTTGATGGAACATAGTTGAGGGACTGAGTAATTCCGAGTTATAATTCAGGGACTAAACTGAACGAGTGATAATAGTTCGGGGGGACTGAACAATAAATAAACCTTTATTTTTTGATATTTAAACTATACTTTTTTTTTAATGTTTTAATTATAAATTTCATTGATTTATATGTAATGGTAAATGAACATTTTTAGTTTCGAATTCAAAAGTCAAATATATACTTTTGTTTAAGAATTATATATTAATGAAATATCCCTAATATCAATTTGACTTAAAAGTTAAAACACAATTTCGAAAGTGAAATATGATGTATTAGGTCGATTTTGTGTCATATTAATGTTAGCTGGCAAAAACATTCGTGATAAAAGTTGTCTAGAAAAAATACCCATCAGTAACTAGTAAGCATGTACCCAAACCCTAGTTTGAGTGTTAAAAATGTACTTTTGTGGTAAAGCAAATTAAAACAAAATCAAAGGTTAGTAAAATTGTACAAACTCTCAGGGGCAAGATGTGAGTGACTAGCCCTTAATTGTTAGGTACAGAAACAGTGGTGATTGACTGGTGAGTAGAATAATTTAAGCCTATAGTGGTTGGACCAGCAGTTAGATACACTAATATTGGTAGCAATTATTTGCTTTTTGGTAAGTTTCCCTACCAGTGCTACCACAAACATAACTGTACCATTTTAGAAATTTCAAGACTACAAAAACTTAAAGTCCCAGTGCTCTATCCAGATGCAGACAGCAGCTACTGGCTGGAAATGAAAAAGATCAATAAGGGCGAGGATCATCTCAGGGTTTATGGCAGAAAAGGAAAATTCCAGTTCCAGTTCCACTTCGCTACTGTGTCATGGTGAGCAACAGGCGGCTTCTTGCACAACTTACCTCCCGATCTTGAACGCAACAGAAAAATCTCCGTTTTATTGTCCGTTTGCTGCTTCAAGAGTTTCACTTTCTTTTGTGTACTTCCTCATCTAATTGACTCAAGGTGTTCCCACGCCGTTCAGCTCTTCTCCGCCATTGATGCAACCGGCGATCCGCCCGCCATGTCGAAGGATGATCCGCCGCAGGTCGACCAATCACAGTCTTTGGACCACGAATCTCTCACTACTCCTCTCTTATCCCGGCAACGATTGCTCCTTCCCAGTGCTCTATCCAGATGCAGACAGCAGCTGCTGGCTGGAAATGAGAAAGATCAATAAGGGCGAGGATCATCTCAGGGTTTATGGCAGAAAAGGAAAATTCCAGTTCCAGTTCCACTTCGCTACTGTGTCATGGTGAGCAACAGGCGGCTTCTTGCACAACTTACCTCCCGATCTTGAACGCAACAGAAAAATCTCGGTTTTATTGTCCGTTTGCTGCTTCAAGAGTTTCACTTTCTTTTGTGTACTTCCTCATCTAATTGACTCAAGGTGTTCCCACGCCGTTCAGCTCTTCTCCGCCATTGATGCAACCGGCGATCCGCCCGCCATGTCGAAGGATGATCCGCCGCAGGTCGACCAATCACAGTCTTTGGACCACGAATCTCTCACTACTCCTCTCTTATCCCGGCAACGATTGCTCCCCAACTCGACCTCTCAGGTCGCCATCGTTGGCGCCAATGTTTGCCCCATCGAGAGCCTTGACTACGAGTAAGATTGCATTTTTCTTCCTGAAGGAGTGAACTTTGTTAATGGGTTTTCTGTCTTTTTGATGCTTCGTATTCACATCGTTGCTTGATTTTGAGGTTTGGTGAAGGATTGCGGAAAATGAGTTCTTCAATCAGGACTGGAGGGCTCATGGGAGGTCTTCGATATTTCAGTATGTATTCACCAAGTGGTTTCTTTGTTTCTTGATTGGCGTCATCGTCAGTCTAATCGGCTTCTTCAACAACCTCGCCGTCGAAAATATTGCCGGGTTCAAGTTTGTGGTCACATCCAACTTGATGCTGGATCGCAGGTTACTTCAAATATGTTTCCCCTATTATTGGATTTGTAGCTTGTTTCTAGTTAACTAATTGAGTCAATTTTCTCTCTCGAGACAGATATGAGTTGGCTTTTGTTGTTTTTGCGATTTCAAATCTGGTTCTTGCCCTGTTCGCGTCCATCATCACGGCTTTTATTTCTCCGGCCGCATCTGGCTCAGGTATTCCTGAAGTGAAGGCGTACTTGAATGGTGTTGAACTGCCTGGAATATTTTCTTTGAGAACTTTGGTCATTAAGGTACTTGTGATTTTATCACTCTTTAACAGAATTGCTACCTCTTATTGATTCCTTGACGGTTGTAACTTGTGTGCACATACAATTTCTAATGTTTTAATAGTGATTTGCCAATCTTTTCTGTTTTTGAAGATTATAGGATCTATAGCAGCAGTATCTTCTTCTCTCTTTGTTGGAAAGGCAGGGCCTACAGTGCATATGGGTGCATGTGTGGCATCATTGCTGGGTCAAGGTGGGTCAAAGAGATATCGATTAACATGGAAATGGGTACGTTTCTTTAAGAATGATCGGGACAGGCGGGATCTTGTAACTTGTGGTTCTGCTGCCGGAATTGCTGCTGCATTCCGAGCCCCAGTTGGTGGTTTGTTGTTTGCCTTTGAAGAATTGGCATCTTGGTATTGAATCTGATCTAAAAAGCTATGAATTTTGTGTTCCTGTCATTGATGACTGCTTAACTCTATGTTCAGTTCAGCTAACTTATAGATTATAATCTTGAGATCTGATTCTTGAAAAGTAAAAGAAAAACTTAAATAAAAATAATAGGTCAAGACCAAACAACAGATCCAGCTTTTTTTTTTCTCCACCTCTATTCTAGATTTGGTTTCTTAGAGTCTGATCATTGAGTGGACTTTTTTGATGTTGAGGAGTTGAAATGCCAGTCCTAATAAGGTAATTGTTCCATTTTAGAAAAACTGTAATGTGCTTTAACTGATAATTGGATCTAAAAGTAGTACTCCATAGCTTGGTGTGTGACCTTCTGTATTCTTCATTTATCTGTGTTTGTGCTATTGATTTGATTGCTGCTCATGGATACAGAAAACGATATTCAATGTCCTCTCTTCCTGCAGGTGGAGAAGTGCCCTTATTTGGAGAGCTTTCTTCACTACTGCGATAGTTGCAATTGTCCTTCGGTCTCTAATTGACATTTGCTTGAGCGGCAAGTGTGGATTATTTGGCAAAGGCGGTTTGATAATGTTCGATGTATACTCTAATGAGATTTCATATCACCTGAAAGATGTGGGTCCAGTGCTGCTCCTTGGAGTTATAGGAGGGATACTGGGAAGTTTGTATAATTTTATTTTGGATAAGGTTCTGAGGCTTTACAACCTTATGAACCAGTAAGCCTCCAGCTTGTTAATTACCAAAAGAATCGTTATTAAGGTATTATAAACTTGTTTGTCTTCTTATGTTCTTGTTTTCTTATTTTCAGGAAAGGTGTGACCTACAGTATCTCCATGGTGTGCATGATCTCCATTTGCACATCATGTCTGCTTTTTGGATTGCCATGGTTTGCTTCATGCATACCATGTCCATCAGATGCATCAGAAGCCTGCCCAACAATTGGAAGATCTGGTAACTACAAGAAATTTCAATGCCCCCCTGATCATTATAATGATCTTGCCAGCCTCATCTTCAACACAAATGATGATACAGTGAGAAATCTTTTCAGTAGGGGTACCAATGAAGAATTCCGATACTCATCAGTGCTTATATTCCTCTTTACCTGCTACTTCCTTAGTATTCTTAGCTCTGGGATTGTGGCTCCAGCGGGGCTCTTTACACCAGTTATAGTTACAGGAGCAACTTATGGGCGATTTGTTGGAATGTTGGTTGGTTCAAAATCGAGTCTCAATCACGGCCTTTATGCTGTGCTTGGTGCGGCTTCATTTCTTGGCGGGTCAATGAGGATGACCGTCTCTCTTTGTGTCATTCTCCTAGAATTAACCAATAACCTGCTATTGTTACCGTTAATGATGCTGGTTCTGCTTGTCTCGAAGACGGTAGCCGATGCTTTCAATGCAAATATATACGATCTTATCATGAAGGCAAAGGGTTTCCCTTATCTGGAAAATCACACCGAGCCTTACATGAGACAGCTTACTGTTGCTGATGTAGTCTCTGGTCCGCTCCAGGTCTTTAATAGTGTTGAAAAGGTAGGGAATGTGGTACATACTCTCAAAACCACAGAGCATAACGGGTTTCCTGTCATCGATGGACCTCCACATCGCGAGCCCCCAGCTTTACATGGTCTTATCCTGCGTGCACATCTTCTTGTATTGTTAAAGAATGGAGCTTTCTTGCCTACACCCACGGCTGCAGGCATCGACGCTTTTCAGCATCTCGTGGCGGATGATTTTGCGAAGAAAGGATCGGCCAGTCACGACAGCATCGAGGACATACAACTGAGCTCAGAAGAGATGGACATGTTCCTGGACTTGCAACCATTTACTAATACCTCGCCTTACACCGTTGTGGAGACCATGTCCCTGGCAAAGGCTCTCACACTATTCCGCGGGGTTGGTCTGCGGCACCTACTTGTCGTACCTACAGAACCTAGGGTAATGGACTTTTCACTGTTCATTTAACTTGATGTTGTTACTTATGCATGTTTTCTGCGTTACAATTTGTGCGCGCGCGCTTGCGTTTGTGCTTATTCCCAGAGTTTCTTGATGAGCATCGACTTGTAGTGGTTTCTTGCAGCACACTGATCATGAATCTGAATAATGTTGTGATGACAGGGAAGTCCTGTGGCTGGTATATTGACAAGACACGATTTCATGCCGGAACACATATTAGGTTTGCATCCACAGTTGATAAACAGCAGGTGGAAGAGATTGAGGGTTCGGTTTCCCAGATTGCTGAAATTTTGTTAAGACTAGCTAGGGTAATCTGTAGTGTAGCTTTCTTGGTTCCCATAAGGACCAGTAAATACTCTTTCCTGGTTATTGCAGCTTCAATACTCCATGGTGAACAGAATTATGTACCATATTATTACCACATAGTACTATATACTCTCTCCCTTAGCAATTAATTGTAGTCCCTCCTCTTATAAAGAAAGTATATTCATCACATCAATACGGAAGACCGATAGTAATGGGCAAATTCTCCTCAACTCAATCCAGAGTTACTTAGTCAAGGATGGCTCTATTGATGCAATGATAAAATTCGAATTAAAATCAATTCCTTAAATTTAGAATTTGGTTCAAATTAGCCCTCATACTTTGTAAAGTAGAATAGTTAAGCCCTTCAGCCAGCACATCAATACGGAAGACGGTAACCAAATGCTCTTGTCTACATGTGTAATTCAGTAATTGGATATGTAGATCACCCTACAAGGTAAAACTTCTAAATGTATCAAGCTACCTTTGTGATCACCTTAATTAAACCGTAACAAGGTTTAAACAATTGTTTATTGTACCCGGCCTTCCAATATTGCCCCTAACTTAACCGCAAAAATTACATCTTGGTAATGACAAAAAATAGAAGAGAGGGCCGGACAAAAATAGAAGAGGGGCCGGACAAGATGTCTGATTAGGAGTGTGCTTTACATAATCTTGTTGGCCTAATCATACTACTACCGCTTAGAACTTAAATAGAACTCTAGTATTAAATTAGAGAATCTTGTTTGGAAGGTTTCCATTTTAATACTAGAGTTTTATAATCATTGGAAAACAAGGTTTTCCATCTCTTAATGATTAGGTATGTGATCAAATATTTACAAATAAATTTTAGAAATGAAAACTTGGAAACTTTTCCATATCTAAACGGGCCCTAAATCTCTAGGCTACAAGATTGGTACCTCAGGCAAAAAACTGTAACCTGCATCTACTTACTTTTGGAAAGTTGTTAATTCTTTAATTCCAACCATCTCAATCTAAATAATTGCACCATTCATCCTTGAAAAATTGCACTGGAGCACTTAATATATGTTTATTTTCTTCATTTTTCTTGACAATTATAAAGTTCAATAATGTACATTCATATCATAATTTGAAGTTTTAAACCGGAGTATTAGCACCAATTTATCCTTAGTTCATTTTTTCTCCCTATTTTACAATCACCTTGAAAGCCTTCAATAGTGCTCATTGTTAATGATTTTTGCCGTTGGTCGATCGATCTGTGAGACAAGAGTTCTCTTCCGCTAAAGATGGCAATTATAAGATCTAGTAGCTGTTAGGACAGTTCTTTGATTCAATAAAATAGCTACTTGTACTACAAGTTAGCTCGGCCTTAAGCCTTCAGTAATCTGTAGCTTGTTTCGTTTATCTAGATGATGAGAGCATATCTTATATATTTTTTCCCCAATTTTAGTGCTTAATTATGTTTATAAAATGTTGGTATTCACACATTTTATGTGCTAAAATCATATAGGTACTTCAAGTGGTAATTTTGGATGTAAATGTATTAAATGCAAGAAGTTTGGAAGCTTTTGGGTTGAAGTGAAAGAAGGAGGAAGGTTAAGGGGGAAGGTGTAAAGACAACAGGGCTGAATTGACAATTGGAAGAAACTTGAGGAGGAGATGAAGCTTTGTGCCCAGAAAATTGAACACAGCGATCGCCACTGATTTGTGTATGGCAATCACCAAATTTCCAGGGTGCGTCTTCAGGTCATACATGGTGATTACCATGTACATGGCCTAAATTTGTACACGGTGATCGCCGTGATCAGGTTTTCAATCTGATTAAATGAATTGATCTGGAGCGTTGGATGGAGGGCATCACCAAGGCCGAGCCAACAAACTTCAAGACATGAGGATTCACACTGAGGAGAGTCACCTTCCAAGCTCGGAAGCCCTAGTTGCACTTCACTCACGGTCGGGATGAGCTCCACGCGCCACTCCACCTCCCCCACGCGCCTCACGCGCCACCTTGAGGAACCGGACATCGAGGCGCCCGACATTGCATCTCCCGACATCTTCCCAAGCCTCCAAAGTGGCCGGCAGTAGTCGCCACGCGCCGGAAGGAAAACCCACGCGCCGCCACCTCCCTCCACGAGCATCCACACGCGCTCCCGGGCCCCATCCAAGGCCTAAACAGCCGGCCCACTTCTTGGCCCATAGTATTTTGTAATATCTTTCCATTTCTTCATAAATTCATTTATGAAGAAATGAATTCATTCAGGAAGAAATGGAAGGAAGGAAAGTGCCTACAATATTTGACTTTTCAACCCCTTTTTGAATATGTAATTTAAATATTTCCCTAATATTTAGCCTACAATATTTCCCATCCGTCACCGTTACACCTCTCACCTCACCCACCATAATTCAAGGGTCTTTGTCCCTTGTCAAGTCTCTCACCACTTCCCACACCATCTCACCCCCTTTTATGGCAAACTTGTAAGCCATTTGCAACTTAGAACATAGTTTGTAAAACCCTAAGGCTTTTGGCCGAAATTCTCTTGAAGAATTAAAGGTTTTCTTGTTCTTATTTCTTGCATTCCATCTCCTTTGTGATCCATGCAAGAGGATTCAATCATAATATCTAGTATTGCTTGATCTTGTAATCAAGAGGTGCTAGATTCCATCTTTTTCCCAAAACATTTCAAGAGCATTGCCTCACCAAGTAGTGAAGAGGTTCTCTTGGCCGAATTTATCATCCTTGTTTGTGTTCATCTCCTTCAAGCTAGATCTTTGCTCAAGTGTGTTCTTTCCATGCACATATCAATACAGAGCCACACAAATATCTATTTTGGAATACATACAGAACGTGCGAGGGGTGATGCTCCGAGGTCCAATCAAAGCCCTCGACGTACAAATACTGCTGCTGCTACACACACAAGAAAGTTTAACAGTCAAAAAACCATGGTGCTCATATAATAACTGAACCTCAGAACTGAATGCACTCACACATATCGGAACAAAAACCCGGAACTGAATACACATATCAGAAAACCCCGTCATACCCGTATCTCACTGAATCACACACAATGGACCTTACCCCTTATCCACACACACAGAACAGAATCAGAAATTGATCGGAACACACACAAATGTACCTGAAATGTCACAACACAAAATCAACCCTCGACCTCTATTCAGCGGGTTGCTTGTCAGATCCTCCTGAAATGATAAAATAAGGGGTAAGTCCTCACAGAGAACTTAGTAAGGGCTGAGGTATAAGCATGGTTTTCTTGATGTACAAGAAACTTGCAACCAAAGAAAAATGTAGATATACAAGAATATACATATTTATATGATTACATACACATGCTCAACCAATGCAGATTCAACCAAATGCAATGCAAGTCAAACAACGGTTTATGATGTAGTTAGGCACAATGACGGTCTTCCTGGCCTTAGCCGGGGCACACATATAATTACAGACAAGACCATGGCCAGCTCGGGGTCATGATCCCCACCGTCATATCACAAACACCTTAAAGGTGTATCACACAGACTTACACCATTTAGGTGTAGATACACATCCTTAACGCTGCTCCTAGAACCTGCACACCAATGCTTATACCATTTGACTAGGTTTGGCGTCACTGGGGCCACCCCTCGGACCAAACCTAACCTCAATATACTTCGATACGCATTCCATAATATACTCCAAAATGCAGTACCCAGAGACACACTGAACCCTTACCTTAAGTAGAAGACCGAATGGAATTTTCTGATCAGCTGTCCTGGTACGGATTTCGGCAGAGTTTCAGCTGCGTTTCCGATCACTCCCTGTTCACAATTGATCCACAGATACATAATACACATTCAAAAACTGACATCTTTACCAAGGCTTTGTCAGCTGGAAGATATAGAGAGTTGAGGTCTAAGCTATGTGTTAACAGCTTCGAATCAAGGGGAAGTGTTCAAGCTGGTGATTCAGAAGCTGTTGAACCAGGGAGTAGCAGCAAGAGCATAGCAGCAAGTGCATTACATGATCAGGAGCTCAACTATGGAGTGACTTATGCGACAAGTCAGGAAGATAGGATGAGATTAGAAGTTCTATTGTTATAGTGTTTTTCTAAAGTAAGTAGGAGTAAGATTATTATTGTGTAAGCAACAAGTAGTTTATTGTTAGGAGTCCTAATCATGTTATGATTCGGCTTTAGGGTGTAAGCCTATAAAAAGGCAACAACAATTCCTTCAATAGAGTAAATTACCTGCATTCTGGTATCTTTCTATTCTTTGCTCTGCTGAAACCCTTACAATAAACACATTCTTTAATGAATCATAGTGGATTGGCTGTTAAATTAGGGTTCTTGTTTTGTGCTCTGAACTTTACAGTAGCTAGAGATCCATTGTGGAATGCAAGGTGGAGCCAAATATAGCTTGTGGGCACTTATGGATGTATATGTGATGGCAGCGGAGCGAATCGACTCGTAGAGGGTTATTTGTGTAAATTTAGGGACCTAGCTATATATTAGTTGGGGTGATCATGCTATTTTTACCAAAAGTATAAGACAATATATGAAAGGAGGGTAAAGTTGGGGATTGGGTAATTCATGTACTAATTTTGAATGCGACATAAAAGAGCACCCATGCATTAATCCAAAACATCTTTAATTAATTAACCCACCATATATACCCATCCCGACAAACTAGGTGATAAGGGAATTATTCTTTGCAGTTACTAAAAATTCCCTAGAAGGAATTGATATATACTGGCAGCAGTGATGATGATGATGAGTTGGTGATCATCATCACAAAGGGAAGATTAGTTAATGGATCAAAAGAGGGTGGTAATTAATCTTTTTGGCATGATCATGATGATCATCAGCATCTTATTTCTCACAGTGATTAATCTTCAAGTAGTGTCAAGGAGCGTGGATGATTGCCCCAAAGAAGAGGGCTACTACTTGAGGCCTATAGGCGACTGTGTGGCCATGGGAGGAGGCTATAAGTGTCAGCAAGAATGCTTGACCATCTTCAATAACATACGTCGTGCAAGTTGTGATTACTCCGGCACTTACACACAGACGTTCCGGTATCCTTGTCAGTGTTGTGTGAAGCAAGAGTTGGATTTTCTCCTTGGATCTGAGTATCGAGGTAACTCCGACCCTCTCCCACCAGAAGACTGGATTTCCTGGGATCTTCCACCCTCAGTACTCACAGAAGAAATCTTTCGTATCACGTCCAGGATCGTTGGAGATTGCCAAATCATCGGGAAACCCCTTTGCATTCAGATATGCCAGGAGACTTTTCGAAATTTATTTTCTGCTTTATGCGATGACCTCAAGTACATGGAAGAGGAAGAATCCTTCGTTTCCAATTGCGTTTGTTATTACAGAGCACCATTTACGCCTGGTTCAGAGATTATTCCAGCTCCAGGAGAAGCACCAGGACCAACTCCGACGTCCCAAGGCGACAATAATGATGAAACATTAACCGATGATATGCTCAATGAGGAGGCGATGAAGCATTAATAATGCCCGATGAATCATGATATCGATGCTTCCTAGCTAGCTATGGCGCTTTCTTCATCCTCCCGCCTATGAATGGATCTGGAGAGGAGTTGCATGCTCCGGCGACCTCATAAATAAATACTACTGCTATAATTAGCTAGTCTCCATCTTCAGTTTCCTCACTATCATCATGTATGCTTGCTTTGTTTTTACCATCATGAGCTAGCTAATGACTGAAATTGGCTCCATATATGTCTGTGAAATAAAATAAGTGTATCCCATAAAAATAATTATTATCTTGTTTTGGTTATATTATTTAAAAACTTGTCATGTTTTAGTCATATCTAAGGGTTCGTTGTCCTATTTTGGTCATTTTCATCTACTGATATCTTTACTTTTGACAGATCTCTATGAAAGTACAATTTTGCCCTCTTCGTAATTCCTATTTCGGTCCTTGGTCGTGTTAGGCGGGCAATCTAACAGTAGAGAGGGATGAAGAGTGTCTGACGGACCGATCAGAGCGGCGGCGGCCCACTATGTCGATGAAACATGCCTTACCGCGGCCCAACCCGTGGTAAGGCCGCGGTAATTACCGCGGGCATGGCCTCGGTAATTGCCGTGGTAAAATTGCTTGCGGTAGCCATATTTACCACGGCCAGAGCCGTGGCTCGTACCATGGCCTTGCCGCGCTTCCAGGCCGCAGCAAGGCTGTGACGGCGGAGCCTCCCTCCACCGCGGCCTGGCTACGCCCACGGCCGCGGTAAACGTTTTTTAGAAAAAAATAAAATAATTTAATAAAATAATTACATAATTTTTTTTATATTTATAATTTTAATTTGAAATGTATTTAAAAATTAATATCAAATGCAATAATATCTATATATATACATATAATAAATTGTTAATTTACACCAAAATCTAAATAATATTTACAAAAATCCTAAAAATTGTCGTTTGAGTTTGTGTTTGGATCAGTGTTAAGATAATTAACAAAGTCGTCGTCCTGAACCCCCGTAAGCCCCTCCATGAATGACCGCCGGTGCGGCTGCGGGATCAGCATCTCTGGACGATAATCCCCTTAGGGATGCGTGAAGCCCAGGCCCAAGTCAACATTGGGCTGTTGCTGGAAGGGCTGAGGCGGCACCTGCTGGTAGGGCGGCGGCTGTTGGAAGTGCTAAGGCTGGGACGGAGATCCAGCTGACAAGTGCGGTGGCGTCGCGTTAAATAGGATGTACCCCCCTGAACGCATAACCGACTAGATGTTGCTGACGGCTGAATCGAAGGATCGCAACGCGTCTGTCTTCCAAGCCTCAAGAGCAGCATCCTGGACCTCGAGCGCCGCAACCCGACATCTGAGGTCACAGATCTCATCCGTATCCCTTCGATGATGGTCCTCCAGCTCAATCTCGCGCTGAAAGTTAAAATTTTAAAAAGTTTAACATCTGTAATATAAAAAAACAAGTCAAATTATAGAAGTTAATAAAACGACAATTTAATTACCTGAGATCGCTGAGGTGGCTCGAAGCGCTCCGGATGGCTAATCTGGGGCGGGACACAGACCCAACGTCCTCGAGTGGGCTGGCCCACGACGGATCTGTAGATCTCGTCATCGATCGTTGGGAACGGTCCATCTAGCCCATACTTGTCAATGAGACACGTCCTATACGCATCCTATGTAATAATACAAATAAACTTACGTTAAATAATATTGAAAGAATCAATAATTTGAATTGAGGAAAATAAATGAATAATACCAGAACGACCGATTCCTTCCCAAGCCATGCCTCCCCAAACTCCTTCTGACGCAACCGGCGCCCAGCTTCTTTGCACTGTCCAATACACTACGTATTTGCAGAAGGGCTGGTAACGCCACTTTCGTTACCAAGGCGTTACGAATGGTAACGCCAAAGGGCGTTACCAGGGCGCTACCATTCGACGCGTTACTTCAGCAAAACGCGTTACCAGGGCGCTACCGAGCCTGACAAAGCCTGACAGGCCTGGTAGCGCCACACCCCCCTACCAGGGCGTTACTATCCCAAATTCCAATAATGCGCAATTTCCTCCGCATCCCACATCAGTGTGGTTCGACGCGTTACTTCAGCAAAACGCGTTACCAGGGCGCTACCGAGCCTGACAAAGCCTGACAGGCCTGGTAGCGCCACACCCCCCTACCAGGGCGTTACTATCCCAAACTCCTTCTGACGCAACCGGCGCCCAGCTTCTTTGCACTGTCCAATACACTACGTATTTGCAGAAGGGCTGGTAACGCCATTTTCGTTACCAAGGCGTTACGAATGGTAACGCCAAAGGGCGTTACCAGGGCGCTACCATTCGACGCGTTACTTCAGCAAAACGCGTTACCAGGGCGCTACCGAGCCTGACAAAGCCCCCACACCCCCCTACCAGGGCGTTACTATCCCAAATTCCAATAATGCGCAATTTCCTCCGCATCCCACATCAGTGTGGTTCGAACCCCAGCTCTCTGGGGGTGAGAAAATGGGTAACAAGTATCTCCCCACTGCACCAATTATCTATATTGCATGATTACCAAGTATTGTACTTATAAAAGATGCCATAATCATTATGGATTGTTCTATATTATTTTTATTACTATAATGGGATTCTATATTATTATTATCATTATTTTAGATAAACTAGTAAATAATAATGAGAGTAAGTTTTATTTAAAATTATATTTTCTTTATCTTTCCATGGTTAGAAACTAATGAATTTTTCTATCAAATCCGAAAAAGAAAACATGAACATACTTAATCAAAAAAATGATCATTAATTTTAATGGGAATTTCTAAAAGAAATATGAACATACTTAATCAAAAAAATGATCATTAATTTTATGTGCACCTAATTAATTTATTCAGTTAATATTTATTTTTGTTAATATCGTAATTAATTTGTTAATATTTTTTAATATCATTTTTTGTTAATATTTGTAAATTATCTTAATTTGTTAATATTTGTAAATTATCGAAATTTTTAAATATTTGAAAAAATATTTTAGTATTCTGAAATTTATTTTAATATTTTGAAATAGGACGACCGTAACGCACAATGGCATTACCAGGGCGCTACTCTCTCTGACAAGTTCTGACCAGTAGCGCCCTGAGTAATGCCTTGGGCGCTACCAATACTTTCGGCCTCACAGTAACGCCCAAGGGCGTTAGCAGGGCGCTACTAGCTCTGACACGCCTCTGACTGGTAGCGCCCTGAGTAACGCCTGGGGCGCTACTGCGCTTTCCGGCCCCATAGTAACGCCCCAGGCGTTACCCCAGGCGTTACTGCATTGCCTCCAAGTACGTAGTGATAGTATTTATGAAATAATTAATTTTTTATAAATTAAATAAATTAAACTTAGATGTTTAAATGTTGAACTGGTTAAAGGAGATTACTAAGTCTTCATAAACTCTATGTTTGGACTTGTTGCCAAATGACCTGATTGTCGGACGATTCTCGCTCTTCCCATTCTTTTTGTTCTTCTGGGATTCCTCCTTGAAGTCGTTGCTGTTGTAATACTCGAGCAGCATCCTCCACTTGTCCGGGTTGATTCGCGCCGGGATGAGCTGTAGCCAATCTAGGTAGTCAGGATTGTTTGGATCCAGCGGATGCTGTCGTCTGCACTTCTTCCGGATGTTGTTCTGTGTGTTATGGTAGAACTCCGCAAATCGGGAGTGCAACTTCTCCAAGAAGTCGTGCTCATCCCACATATGTTGTTCCTGTTAATTATTAAAAATACATCGTCATTATCCTACGTAATTTATAACAAGTATTAATTAATTTAACATATTAAATATTAATAATTGTTAAAATACCGTGAACATATCTGCCCAGGTATTTGGGAGCGACACTAATATTAATGATTGTCCGCCGTCTGCTGGAAGTATTTGGGAGGGAATCCAGAGAAGCGGTTCACGCAGACATTAGAAATCGCTTTCGTGATTTGCTTCGAATGCAAACTGCACATAAACACAAACTATAATAAGTATTGAAACAAATAAATAAAAATCATAGCAAAATTGTCTACGTTAGAGACTTACTGTGCAATGCGAACAATGAGGCGTCCATCAGGGCCCGGGACAGGCGGCGGTAGTGGGGGCGGGGGCTGGGCCACTATGCGTGGCCGCTGCGGTGGAGGTGGAGCGTCATCAGGAGGTGCATCCTGATGCACCGAATCGCTGGACCCCGTAGGAGAGTCCTTCGTACGCGATCGGGATAACCTCGATGATCGACCACGGGAACTACGGGAGAATGTTCGTCCCTGGGAAACTGACCCCAACTCATCCCGCCCTGAACCATCTCGGGGGTTGGGAGTAGACGCCATAACTCAAAACATTTAACAACGTACATAAGTACTGACTTTTTTCTCCTCGAAAAACATTTAACAAGGTATTGATGTTGATCTAACAAGATATTGATGCTGATCTAACAAGGTATTCATGCTGATCTAACAATGTATTGATGTCGATCTAACAAGGTATTGATGATGATCAACATAATTCTATAAAATTCATAAAATATTCATATTTTCAAAAAATAATTTCAAATTGTTTTAGATCATCTCCCAAAAAGTTTCAATTTCACCCCAAATGTTTTCAAACTTTACAATTCGGCCTAATTTTTTTTTAAAATTTTCAGTTCAAACTCCAAAGTTTCATTTTCGACCTAAAAGTTTTTCAAATTTGCAATTTGACACTAAAATTTTTCAAAATTTTTAGATACACCCCCAAAGATTTTAAAATTTGCATTTTCACCCAAATGTTTACAACACTCCAAATTTTGTACAAGTTTAACAAAATACACACAATAACTTGATAAAAAGTATTATAATTTGCATAATTAATAAAATTTCTCAAACTAACAACAACTCATTAAATACATATAATTTAATAAAAAACTCACAAAAATTCATAATAATCCAAAAAATTCAGAAAAATAAAAACTAAAGAAAAATTCATCCACCACTATCTAAATGCAACTAAATAAATAAAAACTAAACAAATTAATTGAAACTAAATAAATTAGAAAAATTAGGAAAAACCCATAAATGTAGTTACCTCCTGTTTTGGTGATGGAGATGGAATTGAAGATGCAAATGAGGATGGAGGAGCACCTGAAAAAAATCCAAAAAACCGAAAGTTAGAAAAAAAATGAAAGATATGAGAAACAAGCTTTTTAACCGAAAATAACAAAGAAAAAACGCATACCTGATGTTCCTTGGCATGGCTAGACGGCTCGGGGACGGTAGAAATTGGCCAGAATCGCCGGTGGGTGTGAGGAGAGGAGGAGGGCGGCAGTTCTGCGATTTGGAGAGGGGAGAGGAAAAGGCCGATGGTTTGAGGAGGAAGAAGAAGGGTTGGGTCGGTTTAAAAGGGCTTACTGCGGCCTTACTGCGCGCGTGGCCGGGGTTTACCGCGGCCTTACCGTGCCCCAAGCCACTGTAAGGCCCAAGCCCACGGGCTTACCGCGTTATGGGGTGCGGTAAGGGCGCGGTAAGCCCAGATGGCGCCAATTTCAACTTTTTTCGTTTCCCCCCGATTTTGCAAACGTGTGTGGATATTGTGGGCCCCACGAGCCCAATTTAATGCAGCCCAAATGTTTTAATGTAACCCAAATGTGTCGTGGTGCAGCTCAAGTATGAAGTTGAAGTAGTAAGAAGAAGACTAAATTAGGAGCTAATCTCACTAAGAAATTTAAGTTAGAAAGAAATGTAGGAAATTAGCTAGAAAGATAAAACTCAAAGAATAATTCTTGATGTATTTCTTGATCCCAAATGTGTAGCCAAACCTCCTATTTATAGTGTAAGAGCGGGCAAAGATTACAAGAATAAACTAAGAATATTCTCTCCTAATAACTCTAGGACAATTAATCTAAAAATAGGAGTTATAAAATATAAAAAAATGTAACAAAAGCTTAAAACTAGTCTAGGTGCATTTTTGGTTTAAAACTCTCAATTAAATAAGAAAATAAATCTTAAAGGCTCCTCCTTTTATTATGAAATTTGAAGCAAAAAGGAGTTACAAAACTCACTTAGCTTCAAACCTAAAATTGCAGCAAGACCTGTCTTTGAAACCTGAAATTTGAACACTCGAACTGGCTTCTGCATAAAGAAGATGAAATGTAGATATATATATGTTAGCTTTCCAATGAGATAAGAATCATGCAATTCTGATGTCCATAACTTCTGTTATGAATTTTCTACCAAAACAACTCCAATCTGTCGTTTTCATCAATGCCGTTCTTTATGATACCCATTAAAGCTCTTCATGACAAGAATATGATTTGGAGTAGTGGATGAGGTGATACTTTAAAATAATGAGGTGCCATGTTCAAGTCACAATCAAGTTATTTTGGTCCTTTTATTTTTTTTTTAAATTGCTTAATCCTTGAAAATGGGCCTTGATGCAGTTGACTCAACTTCTCTTTGAAATGATCTTCATAAGCATGTTGAAGCCTTGATAAAATGTGTAGGCTTGATAAGTTGGGTCAACATTGGATCTTTGACTTGGGTCAGTGTTGGTCTGAATTGGGCCAAAGATGGCCTCATAGTTGATGATATTGAGCCTCAGATTGGGCTAAAAAGTGCTTTCGAGACCTGATGGGCCTATTGTGCCAAGGCTGTTGGGTTTGGGCCAACATGTGCATCTGGGCCCATTGGGTTGGAGATTCTTTTGTGCCTGCAATAGTTGGGTCTTGGGCCCAAAACACCTCTTTCGCCTTTTCTTAGGTGGAGGTTGGTCTGGTTCTTCATGTTTGGTAAAAAAATCCGGCTAGATCTTCCACTTGTTTTGTGCAATATGGTCCTTGGGTGGAATCATATCATTTAGTATGAACAGTTTTTAAGCGGGAAACGTCGTTTTTGTAAGTCGGACCATCATAATTTCTTAGGGCGACTAATGTCAACACAATCATGATGATCATTAATTTTATTAGTTTTAGTGTGCTCATCATTTTTAACTTGAAGATCATACTTGAAAGACTGATCATCATATTTCTTTAGGGTGACTAATGTTCCAACAATCACGGTGATCATCACATTGCAAATCCCAATTCATATCTATCATGTGATGTATGTTAACTCTTCTCTAATTTTCAACACGTATTTTAATCGTTCAGTAATGAAAATGCACGATCATCGATTATTGGTGCCAAAATATCAATATTACGCAACTGATCATTAAAAAAACACCTTATTTTCAAGGTACATACATCAATTTTAAATCAATCATTAATGAACAAATGTGTGATAGGTGTTTGAACATCAATATTACACAATTACTCATGAAAAAACACCTCATTTTCTATGCACATACATCAATTTGTAAACAATTATTAATGATGATAATTTGATCATCACTTATAGTGGAATGATCATCAATAATACTCAATAATTACTACAACCAATTAGGAAGTAAAAGTAATAAAAAAACGAAAAGGAAATAAGAAGAACAAAAACATGATTAAAAGGAATAGACTAAGGAAGCTCTTAACAACGACAAAGTAAAAGATGAAAGTAGAATAGCCAATAAAAACGAGAACTAAAACCAAGAACAACAATTAAGAACCTTAATTCAATCACAAACTAGAAAATCACACACATGTACGTAGATGAAATTAATCTCTGTGGCCCATGGAGTCGGCACCGAGCAGTTAACGTTGCTGCCCATGCATCATCACATTAATCTCCTCAACAGGGAGGGAGCACCGTTTTTGTGTCCAGACACAAGCGAGCTACAAATTATAAATTTCTTATGTGTTTTTGGGAATTGGTAAACACAATCACTTTAATTAATAGGGGGTTTCACACTCCATCAATCCGCCAGCAATGAACATTACTGATCATGGCTAGAAATGGGTAAATTCTCTTTAACGCAATCCAGAGGTAGTCATGGTCCTCATGGATGGCTATGATACAATGATAACATTCTCCACAAATTTGAATTTTGGTTCAAGTTAGCCCTCAAACTTTGTAAAGTGTAATAGTCGAGCCGGCCTTCATTCAATCACCACATCAATACGGAAGAAGACAGTAACCAAATGTCATTGTAGCTACATGTGTAAATTATCCATGTAACTTCTCAAGTAAAACTTCTCTGTGTAAATTCTGTCTGCCGACTTCCAACTAGCTAGAGACAAATAAAATGAAGAAGCTTCCTGGCTGTTTGTGTTTGATCACCTTAATTAAACCGTAACACGTACGATTTAAACAATTGTAGGTGATGTTACGTTCTTTTTATTTTTTTGCATAATCTTGTTAGACTAACTTAGATCTCTAGGCTGCATTCACTTTTATGTATAATCCTTTAATTTAGCTCCCATGCTCCTGATAATTTATGTCAGCTTCAGTGAGAGTAAAAGAAGATTGATTAGAGGTATAGCTAGTTGGGTGGAAAGTAGTTAGGGAATTAGAATGGGGCAGAAAATGGTGGTGAATCTTTTAAGCCTCATCATCATCATCGCCATCTTATTGCTGACAGCCAATGATATTGTTCAAGTGTCATGGAGCGATGAGGATTGCCCCTTAGACCAAGGCTACTTCGAGAGGCTTATAGGCGATTGTAAACAAATGGGAGGAGCCCTTGTATGCCATCAAACCTGCTTGGCCCGGTTCCCAAACGCACGTCATGCAACTTGTGATTACTTCGACGAGACTCGCAGCAGTGATAAAACCATTCCGTTTTTCTGCAGCTGTTGTATCGGATATGATAGCAGAGAAAGAGAGGCATTCGGAAAGTACATGCCTCTCCCACGAGCAGAATGGAGCACCTCGGAGCTTCCACCCTCAATACTCACAGAAGACTTCTTTCTTCCATGCCCGGAGTCAGAGGGCTTGACGTCTAGCGTCGTGGCAGATTGCCTGATCATCGGGAAGCCCCTTTGCATTCAAACATGTGAGGAGAATTTTCAAGATCTGCATTCTGCGTTTTGCCAAGACAGGTACATAGAAGAGATAGAATCCTATGTTTCCAATTGCGTTTGTTGTTACAGACCACCGGATACGCCTGGTGGTTCAGAGATTCAGGAACCTGCAGAAACAACAACTGAAGGCGTTGATGATGATCAGTCAAAAGAAACAAGTGATGATCATGACGATGAAAGAATTACTGATGCAACCGAAGAAACAACTGAACATGATCAGTTGCAAGATACAAGTGGTATACTCCGAGACGATGAAACAGTTGATGAGCAGTCACAAGAAACAACTGATCCGTCAAAACAAACAAGTGCTGATGATGATGCATCGAAAGAAACAACTGATCTGCTTGGAGAACAAGAAACAACAGATCAGTCAGAAGAAACAGATAGACGATGAAACAACTGCATGCGCCGTAAAGAAACCTGTGATGATGATGCTTTTGCCTGTGTATAAACTATAATTAAATGCATCTGGAGAAGTTCCTCTACCAACCCCATAAATAATGACTTTAATTCGCCATGTTTGCTAATTAGCTGATTGTCTTTCAAATATGGAGAGTGTTGTGACACGGTCTTTTGTACAACCGAAGAAAGAAAAATTACTGAGTTGCAGTTTGTAAGAAATTTCAAGTAAAAGACTGTAATTAATTTGGAAATTTGAGGGAAAATTATTGAGTTTTCTTGAAGAATAAGAAAGAGGTTTAAATTTCCAAAGAATGAAAAGGAAGGATGAGTTAATAATTAGTCACAAGTTACTCTATTGAGATTACTGACTTATTTGAAAGAAAGAGAAAGTTAAGAAGGACTAAATTGATTAACTGGAGAAGTTAAGTGATTTAGTGACACAACTGAAAATAGTTAGAGTGAATTGGGTTTAATTGCTCAAGTTATGAAAGATTACTGATTAACTAAATTATTTCCCTAAATGATGATTAAAAACTAGCTACAGATGGATGTGTATTATCGAACTTCGAGTTCGAGTTCGAGCCGAGTTTAGGGCTCGATAATTTTATCGAGCCGAGTTTGAGCCGAGCTGAGTTCGGTTCGATTGCTTATCGAGCTATCGAGCAATACATACTAAAAAGAACCTAGGATAATTCATATGTAAATAATTAAAGTAGTAGGACCTAATTTACTACAATTATGATGTATAATGAGTAATTTGAAAGTAGTACGACCTAGTTGACTAAAATTATAAAACACCAAGACTAAAATTACAAAATATCATATTTCGAGCAGCTATCGAGCCGAATTCGAGTGTAGTTTGAATAATTATTGACATGTTTCGAGCAGCTCGCAAGCAATCGAGCCGAACTCGAGCAATCAATCGAGTCGAGTTCGAGCCCGTATCATGAAGGCTCGTCGAGCTATCGAGCCGAACTCGAGCTCGATCAAAAACTATCGAGCCGAGTTCGAGCCGAGCACAGTTCGAGCTCGGCTCAGCTCGTTTGCAGCCCTACTTACACCCACCCCATCACATCCTAGAAAATACTCACTTTACTAATCATGAATTTCTAAATGTTATAGTAATATCTACTATAATGTATTTCAATCTTTTGTGAAATAGTAATGGGGAAAAAAACTAATTTAAGCTTCTGACTCGACCAAGTATTAGGCTTAGCTTAGGGAAAGGCACAACAGGAAAACTGTATTTTCAAATCGGGTTTTCAACAAGTAATTGAAGGTTGAGAAAAAATAATGTTGTTTTCTTTTTTGGGAAAAAAGTCCCGATAAAAAAAATTTATGACAGAAAAAAGGAGGAAATTTCTGATTTCCAAAATTTCGGAGATTGATTTCCAAATTTCGGAAAAAAAGTAAAAAAATCAAATATATAGTGGTAAAAAAACAGAAGTTCCTATTAGTTAACAAAATTCAAATCACACTACGTCGATGATACATGTTTTACCGCGGCTTTTACCGCATATAAGGCCGTGGTAAAGTGGCAGCGAGCCACGTTTACTGCGGCCAACGGCACGGTACGACCGCAGTAACGCCTCGTGGTCCACGAGGCACTTTGACCAGCCCCTTACTGCGGTCGTCTACGACTACGGACATGGCCGCAGTAAATGTTCCCTATATAAACAACACCCCTCCGATTTCACACACAACACTTAACCATTTTCTTCCCCTCCTTTCAATTTTTTCCATTTAATTTCTTACTAATTGAAGAAAGTATATATCATCCGGTGATTTCAGTTGAAGATCACTCTTTTAGGTAACAAATATTATTTTTTAGATTTATTTATATATGTATTTCAGTTGCTTAATTATGTAATTAAACTAAAGTAGTTCATGAGCCATAGTACCTGTCTATGAAAAATTGTAGTAATATATTATTTTACAGTTTATTTCAAAGTATTGAAATAACGGTGTAAAATTATATATTCTACAAAGTTTTCATGGATTGTCCCACTGGACAGTTTGCAAAAGTATACTATCAGTTAATTAATCTTTTATGATTGTGTATGGAGAAATGATAAGAATTACGTAAATTTCGGATGCAATATTTCGTCTTGTTCCTCTTTATACCTGCTCTAGGCGTTAGGCCGGAGAAATGGTATAACGAGGAACTAAGACGAAATGCTGCCGAAATATACGTAATTATATCAGTTTTTACTTACACAAGATAAAAGTTTGATTAACTAATACTCCCTCCGTCCCGTAAAGATTGCATACTTTCATTTTGATGTTTCAAGTAACAGTGTTTGACTCAAAATTTTACTAAGATAAATAGTGAAAAAAAATTCAGAAAAAATATATTTAGAAAATTTATATTACAAATTATGAGATTCATATTAGTCATTCAACTTTACATGTTTATGAACTCATTAAAATAAATCATAGATTAAATACTGTTAAAATGACCAAAAAAGCTGCAATCTTTATGAGACGGAGGGAGTAGTACTTTTATGAATAGGATAGGACCCGTGCACCTTGAAATTAAGACAAAAAATGGTAGTGAAAATTTTGGAATTAAGTTCTGTGCTAAATATATATTATATAATTGTTATGCTTAATATTTGTCGTATTGTTTTATTGATACAATTATAGGAATTGTATATTAGCCGAAAAACGTGATTGGATGTATCAACGTTTTCAAGAGGGGACTCGCGATATTAGTAAGAGGTTTTGGAATGGGCTTCTAGAATTCCTGAATTATGCGTTTCTCGTTACTCGGGAAAAGGGAGAACAATTTGTGAAATGTCCTTGTAGAAAATGTAAAAATAGACATTATCATGATCGAGAAACGATTGGCAATCATTTACTGTTAGATGGATTTCAACCGAATTATCATGTGCGGGATTGTCATGGTGATCGACGTCAAATAAATCCACATCTTTATCGAGGTTATCAATTTGATGTGGCATCGTCATCATCATCGAATATTGCAAGTACGAGTAATTCATTTGACGGTAATGAAGGAAGGAGTGACTACCATGAAATGGTCCGCGAGGCATTTGGGATTCATGATCATAATTGTCACCCCATGGCGGAAGCACACAAGCGATTACGATGCTTATTAACACCGTAACCACACTCAGTTGGGGTAACGGATCACACACATATCGAAATTGACAAGTGGGCCATGTGGGCCCCACGGGTATGTGGGCCCCGCTTCATTTTCAGCTTCTGCTCAGAATTCTTTCACACAAATCATGTATTACGCACATATGCTTACACATAAACACATATAGGTGATTTCGACAAAAATCCCGAAACCGGGCGTAGGCCCCACGGGCGGTTACACCTTTTCGGACGTACAAGTCCCAAAACCGATAAAAACAAGTATTCCACACTCGGAATCACAAACATCTACATAATCTGCCCGAACGCTTCCCGTGAAAAATCCGGCCAAATCCGACTTTTGGCGAAAACCCGGATTTTACTAATTCTACATGCATACATGTCATCTACAATATCTGAGCCACAAAAATGCTCTTTGGAATACATACGAGCGTGCGAGGTGGTGACACTCAGGTCCGACCAACGTCCTCGGCGTGCAAAATCTTCTTTGCTACTACATATGTAAGAAAGTTTAACCGTTAGAAAACCATAGTGCTCGATAACATAATCGAACTCAATCGAATACCACCCAACACATCCCGAAAAAGTTGATCACACGGATACGGAAATCCGGAACGATATACATACACATCGGACATTACCCCTTATTTTCTCAATACAAAACACAATAGACCGGAACACACAAAATGGTACACGAAATATCACACACAAAAGCAACCCCGACTCTACTCGGCGGGCTGGGGTCGATCCTCCTGAAATGAAGAAATAAGGGGTAAGTTCTCGAAAGAACTTAGTAAGGGCTGAGGTATAAGCAAAGATTTTCTTGGAGCACAAGAAACCGCAACCAAAGAAAACGCAGATATACAAGAATACACATGCTCAACCAATGCGAAATCAACCAAATGCAGTGCAAGTCAAACAATGGATTATGATGTAGTTAGGCACAATGACGGTCTTCCCGGCCTTAGCCGAGGCACACATATAATTACACACAAGAGCATGGCCAGCTCGGGGTCATGATCCCCACCGTCTTATCACAAACACCTTAAAGGTGTATCACACAAACTTACACCATTTAGGTGTAGATACACATCCTCAATCTTGATCCCATGACACGCACACCAATGCTTATACCATTTGACCAAGTTTGGCATCACCGGCCAACCTCAAACCAAACTTAGCCTCAATATACTCCGATACGCATTTTATAAAGTACTCCAAAATGCGTACCAGAGACACACCGAACCCTTACCTTTCACGAAGTCGAATGGAATTTTCCGATCAGCGGTCCCGATGCAGATTTCGCAGAGTTTCGGCCGCACTTCCGACTACCCCCTGTCCACATATGATCCATGATCTGAGAATACACATTCAGAATTCACAAAATTGACCCACAACAAAAGCGCCAAAAATGGGGCTCGGACAGGAAAAACGGCTTTTCACATACGGCTTTTTCAACGAAATCTGAACCGTACAAAATGTATAACTCTCAGCTCTGATCAATAATATATCCTTACCTTCCGTCAAATCAGGCCCAAAGTTGAGTTTCTATTCAAATTTCAGAACAATATTGGCAAAGACTTCTACAAAGATTCACTCGCACTCACGACACAAAGACGAAATAGAAGGTGCAAGGAACGCTTAGGAACCATAAAATCAACAATAGGAGAATTTCCATAAATGTGGAGCAATTTTCAGAAGCTCACGGTTTCCAACCGGAGCCACAATCACAAAAACCGATTTATAAGGAGTTAATTATTTCTCCTAAAGATCGATTTACCCAACTGACCTTCAAGATTTTTGTGAGAAATTGGGAGATCCCAATTTGGAACCTTAAACGCTCGGCGATGGCAGAGAAGAAAGAAGAAAGAAATGAAGCTTTTGGCTTCTGTACGTTTCTAACTTTCCTAATACTATATATATATATACATACATACATACATGATACATACATATATATATATATATAATATTACTAAAGCACACACCTCACTAACCGCCTCTCCTGCCGTTTTCATTTTTTTTCCTTTTGTTTTTATTTTTATTTTTTTTTCTTTTTCACTTTAGCCACAAAATTTCAAAAGTTACAATATAGTCCACCCCAAAATTGCAACTTCCAAACCGTAACTCCAAACGGCACGAAATCGAGACACATTCTCGGGACCTCATAACACGCACAAAACATGCTTCACATGACTAATTATGAGTCCCAAAGCACAGAAAATTCACTAATCCCAATATTGATGCTTAATTGCGTAATTAGCGCAATCACTTACCGGTGTCGGTAACATTCCTCCCCCTTAAGACCCTTGGTCCTCCAAGGCCGTCTTAAGTCTCGATATTCATCTGGGTAGCGCTCCATCACATCCCGCTCAACCTCCCGGGTTGCCTCACGCTCGGAATGATGGGACCACCGAACCCGGATCATCGGGATAAGCTTATTCGAAGCTTCCGCACATCTGTCCTAGAATAGCCACGGTACCTCTTGGTACGACAAATCCGGCTCGATTGCACACCCTCAATCGCAATCGTCTGAATCGGATCCAAGATACACTTCTTCAACATACTCACATGAAATACATTGTGCACTTTGCCATACTCGGTGGCAAAGCTAGCTGTAGGCTACATTGCCCACTCTCTGTAAAATCTCGTAAGGACCCACAAAACGCGGAGCCAACTTCCCTCTCTTTCCAAATCTGATAGTTCCTCGGGTCGGTGCTACCTTAAGCCATACCTTATCTCCAACCTCAAACTTCAGATCCGTCTCCGCTTATTAACATAAGAAGTAGTCCTGTCGTTGGCGGTTTTCATGCGCTCGTGAATCCTTTTGATCTTATTTGTCGTATCCTCAATTAATTCAGGACCCAGATCAACTTTATCGGAAGCCTCTGCCCAACAGTGGGGCGTCACACAACGTCGGCCATATAAAGCCTCGTAAGGTGCCATACCGATAGTACTGCAGTAGCTGTTATTATAGGAGAACTCTACCGAGAGGTAAATGTTGATCCCACTCACCGCCAAAATCCGATTGCACAAGCTGAAGCATATCCTCGAGCACACTGAATCACTCGCTCGATTGCCCATCGATCGAGGATGATAAGCCGTACTCAAATGAAGTCGTGTGCCCAAAGCCTTATGAAAAGCGCTCAGAATCGCGCCGTGAACCGCGGATCTCGATCGAGATACAATGGAGTGCGGAACTCCATGTAACCGCACTATCTCACGAATGTATAGGTGAGCTAGTTTCTCCAGAGAATCAGTAATCCTCGTAGGCGTAAAATGAGTACACTTCGTCAGCCGATCCTGAATAACCCAAATAGTGTCATGACGTGATCGTGTCATAGGCAATCTGTTAGAAAATCCATGGTGATGTGGCCCCACTTTCAGACCAGAACAGGTAGTGTATGCAACGTCCCCGCGTGTGATGTTCAGCCTTCACTCTCTGACATGTGGCACACTTAGAGACATATGTCGCAATGTCCCTTCGCATGCCCGGCCACCAGAAATGGGATCTTAGGTCATGGTACATCTTCTCACTACCGGGATGCACACTTAGTCTGCTCGCATGAGCCTCCTCAAGAATCTCATCTCGAAGTGTCGGGTTGTTCGGCACATACAGCCGATCTCTGAAATACAACAGACCTTGCTTGTACTCAAAAGATGGGTGTATTGCTCTCTTTGCTTCTCCAGATTTCTTCTTCAATGTTGGATCACTTTTCTGCACATCCCGCACTTTATCTAGCCAACTCGATTGAATAGTCAAAGTGCACATGAGCATTCTCCCATCGCTCCCACGTACGCCACAAACACATCATGTCGTTCTCCTTCATTCTGTCATCACTATCTCCGCCCTTTACTAAGCCGGTGTATTTCCGACTTAGTGCATCTGCCACATAATTACCTTTGCCTGCGGTGTACTCAATACTACAATCATAATCCTTCATGTATTCCAACCATCTACGCTGTCTCATATTCAAATCCTTCTGAGTAAACAAATATTTCAGACTCTTATGATCAGTGAATATCTGAAACTTGTTACCCAGGTAATGTCGCCACCGCTTGAGCGCGTAGATCACCGCTAACTCCAAGTCGTGGGTCGGATAGTTACTGCTCATGTGGTCGAAGCTGTCTCGATCCATAAGCAATCACATTCCGGCCTTGCATAAGCACACATCCAAGTCCGGATCTGGAAGCATCTGTGTAGATCACATATGGCACAACCGGATCTGTAGTATCGAGAATAGGCGCATTAGTCAACCTATTCTTCAACTCCAAAATCGTGCTCACAATCCTCGGACCAAACAAATCCTCGCCCCTTCCGAGTCAATCGAGTAAGGGGTGAAACTAGTGCAGAAAATCCTGAAACAAATCTCCGATAATATCCAGCTAATCCGAGGAAGCTCACGATCTCTCGCACATTAGTCGGTTGCTTCCAGATCTGCCGCCGTAACCTTCTCAGAATCTACTGAAATACCACTTTCGCTGATGATGTGGCAAAGAAATGGCACCTCCCGAATCCAGAACTGACACTTGGATAATTTCGCATATAACCGCGATCCCACAATCTCTGCAGAACCATCCGGAGATGATCCCGATGCTCAACCTCATCCTTAGAATATACCAGGATGTCATCAATAAACACAATCACAAATTGATCAAGATATGGTCGGAACACCCGGTTCATCATATCCATGAATGTTCTTTGGAGCATTAGTCAAACCAAATGGCATAACCGTATACTCGTAGTGTCCATACCGGTTCGGAAAGCTGTCTTTGGAATATCCTCTTCCTTTACCCGGAGCTGAAAGTATCCCGATCTCAGTCTATCTTCGAGAAAATCTTCGCTCCCTTCAACTGATCAAATAGATCATCGATCCTGGGTAAAGGATACCTGTTCTTCATAGTTATTGCATTCAGCTTCCGGTAATCAATACACAATCGCAAGGTCCCATCATTCTTCTTCACAAACAATACCGGAGCACCCCACGGAGAAATGCTCGGTCGAATAAACCCTTTTGCCAGCAACTCGTCAAGCTGCTTCTTGAGTTCATTCATTTCTGAAATCGGCATGCGGTAGAGGGGAACTGATATGGGAACAGATCCTGGCTGAATCTTAAACACAATCTCTCGCTCCGGTGGCATGCCCGGTAAATCCTCGGGAAATACCTGTGGAAAATCTCGCACAATGATATCCGATCCAACACATCCCCGATATCACCGAGTTTAGATCGAAATACTCATCCTCATCAATCATCGGTATCTCGTCCGAATATCTAATTCCAGACTACACATCTCGGACACACACCCGGAAGAAGTGTACAACGAAAGTGTCTTACCAGTAGATAACACAATCTCTCTCTTCTCACAATCTATCTGTACACAATGCCGAGATAGCCAATCCATGCCTAAAACCACATCATATCGTGAAATATACAGCACCAGCAATTCCGTGGGAATCGATGCTTTCCCAATGTAATCACACAATCCTGGCTATCTCATTTGAAAACAAACACCGACTCCCAGCTTTTAATCAATGATATATGAGGCATAAAACAAACAGATAAATGGCGGGACATAACATACTTACTGCAATAATAGATATAGAAGCACCCGTATCAAGCAGAACATTCACGGGCATATCATTCGAAGTAAGGTACCTTTCGGTGCTCCTTGTTGTGCCGGCTCACCTCTCTCGATCTGGAATACCCTTCCACCCTCTCGTGGTGGTGGCGGAGGAGGTGGATGTCGTGGTTCTTTGCGGCTGCTGTCTAGCACCACTGCGGTGCTCCTCGTCCCGCAGCGCTCTATCTGGGCTCTCGGCCGATTGCCGAAGTCTCTCCTCGGCACAACTGCGGGCAGTCCCGAATCCAGTGGTCGGCGGATCCACACTTCAAGCATCTATTCGTCTCTCTATAGCACGGCCTACCCTGATGAGACGTCCCACAAGTCTGACACACAGCAGATGGAGATGCTACTCCTCTGCCTCTCGCACTCGTACTGCCAATAGGAGCCTTCCCAGTGTTGCGGGAAAACCTCCGTGGACCCGTACCTCTCCTACCCTCTAAAGGTCGATACGGTGTCTGCCTGCTCTCAGTCTCCTCCTGCTCGATAAGCTGGGCCTTCTGCGTCGCCTCATGAAAAGTAGTAATGTCCAGCGGTCTCAATGCCACGCGGATATCGGATCGCAGTCCACGTACAAACCTCTTGGCCTTCTGCTCCTCCATTCCGTGATACTGCGGAACATACCGAACTAATCGATCAAACTCGTGCTCATACTCCAATACACTCATGTCGCCCGCACGAGGTTGTCGAATCCGAGCTCGCCGTAAATCTCGAACCGCATCTCCCACATACGGTCTCGGGCAGTCGGTTGAACTCATCCCATGTCATATCGGTGTCGGGCTCTCCTCTCACGGCTCGCTCGGCCCGATGCACATTCACGACACTCTCCCACCGGATGACGGCCCGGCCGTCTAGATTATAAGTGGCCGAGACACCATCGTGGTAGGAGGAAACTCTAACCGCTCAAACATTGCATTGATCCGGTTATACCGGATCTCTGCAGCCTCGGGACCACCTCTCCCATTGAACCTCGGAGGGGCTAAGCGCTGAAACCTCTCTAGCATCTTACTCGGTCGCTCATCTACCTCTCTGCGCCTCCTAGACCGGGCGTGATGACTCATCCTCGGCTGATCCTCCTCCCGGTGTCGTCTGCGGTGGCGGCCCCGCACACCTTGTCCCGGGAGTGATCAGGACCTACACGAACATGTCGGGAGACTTGGCCAACCTCAGGACGCACCCTCCTAGCCCTAGGGTGTCGTCTCTCTTCGTCTGTGTTCACATCCTCTTGTCGGGGCTCTTCCCTCACATCCTCATGCCCAGAAGAACTGGCATCTATCACAGAGTGAGGCTGATTAGGCCTCACACTACTCACATCCACGGGCTGTTGTTGCTCAGCCAAACGTCCCTGAGCTGACGGCCCAACCTGTGATGTGCCTGGCAGCAGCACTGCCAAAGTATCCCTGATCTGCTCAAGGACTGCATCAAATCCGGAGGAACTGTGCGGAGGAATGCAGTAGTCTTTGGACCCGTTACTCTTGCACAACTGCTGAGGCTCGGGATCTCTATCCCGCCTCTCTGATTCGGTTCTCTTCTTCGGCGTGTATTCACCATATTTCGAATAATTCAAAAGAAAACCAAAGAGCACATATATAACGGTTAAACACCCAGAACTAGCAAGCAGTATTATTCCAATTGGCTCTGTAAATGTAAATGCAAATGCATCATGTAACAACAACCAATAACATAAAAGAAAATCCAGATCACATGAACAACCAGAAATCCCGAATTCCGGACGGATACCAAATCGATAACCACATGCGGGACACATATACACTAATCACTCAACATAACAAATCCAGGATCGAACGATAACCATGCTCGATACCACCTTCGTCACCCCATGGCGGAAGCACACAAGCGATTACGATGCTTATTAACACCGTAACCACACTCAGTTGGGGTAACAGATCACACACATATCGAAATTGACAAGTGGGCCATGTGGGCCCCACAGGTATGTGGGCCCCAGTTCATTTTCAGCTTCTGCTCGAATTCTTTCACACAAATCATGTATTACGCACATATGCTTACACATAAACACATATAGGTGATTTCTGACAAAAATCCCGAAACCCGGGGCGTAGGCCCCACGGGCGGTTTACACCTTTTCGGACGTACAAGTCCCAAAACCGATAAAAACAAGTATTCCACACTCGTAATCACAAACATCTACATAATCTGCCCGAACGCTTCCCAATGAAAATCCAAAGACAAATCTGACTTTTGACGAAAACCCAGATTTTACTAATTCTACATGCATACATGTCATCTACAATATACAGAGCCATAAAAAATGCTACTGGAATACATACAGAACGTGCGAGGTGGTGACACTCCGGGGTCCAACCAACGTCCTCGACGTGCAAAATCTCTTTGCTACTACATATGTAAGAAAGTTTAACCGTTAGAAAACCATAGTGCTCGATAACATAATCGAACTCCGTAATCGAATACCACCCAACACATCCCGAAAAAGTTGATCACACAGATACCGGAAATCCCGAACGATATACATACACATCGACATTACCCCTTATTTTCTCAATACAAAACACAATAGACCGGAACACACAAAATGGTACCGAAATATCACACACAAAAGCAACCCCGACTCTACTCGGCTGGCGGGTCAGATCCTCCTGAAATGAAGAAATAAGGGGTAAGTTCTCGAAAGAACTTAGTAAGGGCTGAGGTATAAGCAAAGATTTTCTTGGAGCACAAGAAACCTGCAACCAAAGAAAACGCAGATATACAAGAATACACATGCTCAACCAATGCGAAATCAACCAAATGCAGTGCAAGTCAAACAATGGATTATGATGTAGTTAGGCACAATGACGGTCTTCCCGGCCTTAGCCGAGGCACACATATAATTACACACAAGAGCATGGCCAGCTCGGGGTCATGATCCCCACCGTCTTATCACAAACACCTTAAAGGTGTATCACACAAACTTACACCATTTAGGTGTAGATACACATCCTCAATGCCGATCCCGCGACTCGCACACCAATGCTTATACCATTTGACCAAGTTTGGCATCACCGGCCAACCCCTCAAACCAAACTTAGCCTCAATATACTCCGATACGCATTTTATAAAGTACTCCAAAATGCAAGACCAGAGACACACCGAACCCTTACCTTTCACGAAGTCGAATGGAATTTTCCGATCAGCGGTCCCAGTGCAGTTTCGGCAGAGTTTCGGCCGCACTTCCGACTACCCCTGTCCACATATGATCCACAGATACAGACTACACATTCAGAATTCACAAAATTGACCCACAACAAAAGCGCCAAAACTGGGGCTCGGACGTGGAGAAACGGCTTTTCACATACGACTTTTTCAACGAAATCTGAACAGTACAAAATGTATAACTCTCAGCTCGATCAATAATATATCCTTACCTTCCGTCAAATCAGGCCCAAAGTTGAGTTTCTATTCAAATTTCGTAACAATATTGGCAACACTTCTACAAAGATTCAACTCACACTCCTGACACAAAAGACGTAATAGAAGGTGCAAGGAACGCTTAGGAACCATAAAATCAACAATAGGAGAATTTCCATAAATGTGGAGCAATTTTCAGAAGCTCACGGTTTCCAACCGGAGCCACAATCACAAAAACCGATTTATAAGGAGTTAATTATTTCTCCTAAAGATCGATTTACCCAATCGACCTTCAAGATTTTTGTGAGAAATTGGGAGATCCCAATTTGGAACCTTAAACGCTCGGCGATGGCAGAGAAGAAAGAAGAAAGAAATGAAGCTTTTGGCTTCATGCGTTTCTAACTTTCCTAATACTATATATATATATACATACATACATACATGATACATACATATATATATATATATATATATATATATATATTACTAAAGCACACACACCTCACTAACACACACCTCACTTCACCGCCTCTCCTGCCGTTTTCATTTTTCCTTTTGTTTTTATTTTTCTTTATTTTTCTTTTTCACTTTAGCCTCAAACTTTCAAAAGTTGCAATATAGTCCACCCAAAATTGCAACTTCCAAACCGTAACTCCAAACGGCACGAAATCGAGACACATTCTGACCTCATAACACGCACAAAACATGCTTCACATGACTAATTATGAGTCCCAAAGCACAGAAAATTCACTAATCCCAATATTGATGCTTAATTGCGTAATTAGCGCAATCACTTACCGTGTCGGTAACAATAATAATAATTTTGAGGGTGATGATATGCATCAGATGGAAGGATGAGGACGACATCACACCCGAAATGCCAAATCAAAGGACTCAAAAGTTTTTTGATTTATTACGTGATGCATCACAGCCTTTATATGAGGGATGTACTGATAAGCACACGAAATTGTCTGTTATTTCCAAGTTCTTGAGCATGAAAAGTCAACATAACGTATCTGACGCTTTTTTCTCGGAGTTAATTGAATTTATCAATGAAAGACAGACGCGTTGCGTCCTTCGATTTAGCCTTCAGCAACATCTGGTCGGTTATGCATTCTGGGGGGTACATCCCGTTTAACACGACGCCGCCGCACTTGTCAGCTGGATCTTCATCCCAACCTCAGCTCTTCCAGCAGCAGCCGCCTCAACCCTTCCAGCAGCCGCAGCCTCAGCACTTCCAACAGCCGTCGCCCTCCTAGCAGGCGCCGCCTCAGCCCTTCCAGCAGCAGCCCAATGTTGACTTGGGCCTGGGCTTCACGCATCTCCAAGGGGATTATCGTCTAGAGATGCCGATCCCGCAGCTGCACCGACGGACATTCATGGAGGGACTTACGGGGGTTCAGGACGAAGACTTTGTTAATTATCTTAACACTGATCCAAATGCAAACCCAAACGACAATTTTTAGGATTTTTGTAAATATTATTTAGATTTTGGTGTAAATTAACAATTTATTATATATATATATAGATATTATTGCATTTGATATTAATTTTTAAATACATTTTAAATTAAAATTATAAATATAAAAACAATTATGTAATTATTATATTAAATTGTTTTATTTTTTTGCGAAAAAACGTTTACCGCGATCGTGGGCGCAGCTAGGCCGCGGTGGAGGGAGGCTCCGCCGTCATAGCCTTGTCGCGGCTTGGAAGTGCGGCAAGGCCGCGGTACGGGCCGCTGTAAACATGGCTACCGCGGGCAATTTTACCGTCGCAAATACCGAGGCCATGCCCGCGGTAATTACCGCGGCCTTACCACGGGTTGGGCCGCGGTAAGGAATGTTTCATCGACGCAGGAGCAGAAAACTTCTAAGATTAATGTCATAGCTGGTTAATGGCCTCTAGAGTTTCGCCGGTTTTGTGTTTTGCCGTCACCGGCTCAGTTTTCTCCATGAAGCGTCGGTGGAGCTTCTCTGGCTTCCCCTCTCCCTCTCTCACTTATATCCTCAATTTTCCTTTCTTCCTGTAGAATCTGCTTCTTTTCCTCTCTCTTCCACGCTCTTCATGTCTTTTCTTCTTTCGCTTAATTCAAATCCACTTGCAGGTTGTAGATATCTGTGAATCTGCGGATAGCTAGTGGATATTTGATATGCGAAATGGCCAAATTTAACTCTACATCCACGAAGTCTATCAGATAAGAAAATTACTCACCTGCATAAACTACAAATAAATCTACGATGTGATGCAAATTTCCGATCGCGGTTTTCTCTAACCCACCGTTAGGGGTGTAAATCGGGTCAACCCGACGAGTTCGGGTCAACTTGAACCCGAAAAGCTGAACTACCTATAGTTAAATCCAAACTCAACCCTTAAATATTTACGTGTCGGGTCAACCCGAACCCGAACTTTTTGGGTTAGGGTCGGGTTGACCCATGTAACCCGAACTCATTTGTTTGAGAATGTTTTTTTTGTTCTTTTAAATGTTCAAAACAATCTATGTTCTACCGTTTAATTCACTAATTCAGCCTGTACACCTCATTCTTCAAAACCATACAAAAGCATAGATCCCAAATCAATCCAACTCTTCAACAAAATCAACATAACCCAAAATACAAAAAAACGAAAACCCTAGCCTTCAACAAATCTCTAGTTGAGGTTGACAGCAAGGCCTCGAAGCACCGTCACAGAAGATGAATATGATACTGAGACACTCCAGCTCCACCGCCATCTTCAAGTTGGTCGCCAGGTTGAAGGCGTCACGTTCCGCCTAAACAGACGAGGATTGATGGCCTGAGGCATCGCGGGTGCAACCATGGAAGAAGATGTGGAGGGTGTCCGGTCGCGAGCTCGGGTTAGTGACGGGTGTTTTACATGTGTATGAATTAAGCACAATATCAAGTAATAAAACTCATTCAACCTCAAGTGCAAGGTGTGCAATTTTAGTAGGATGAGTGAGGTCGAACCTAAGAGATTGTAGTGCAATTTATGAAGTTTAGTTAAATGCAATATTTTTGGTGTTTTTGGATTTATATGACAAGTGATAAGATGGATGATAAATGATAAGATGGATGATAAATCTAAATTAACTAAGTCTACTTCTATCACTAATGCAAATAAAACTATAATGCAATGCAACAAACAATTCCTCTAATTAATTTCAAATAAGAAAAAACAGTAGGTTGGTACATGGTGCAGCAGCAGCAGCATGCATGTGATCGATTGACCTTATTAATTCCTCTAATTAATAAAGCAACGCCACGAACATGCCTGCAAATTATTCAAACGGCTGTACATAGAGGTGAGTGGTTGCAATTGCAACCACTCAAATTTGGGTAAATTAAAGGAATAGTATATATGTTTTTATATTATATACAGTTTGCACCCACTGATTTTTTTACTTTGCACCCACTCATAAAATTGTCATTAGTAATGAGTGACTAAATTGACAAATTGACAAATAGATTCTCTTTGATGAATTAAAAATAATAAATGAGTGATCAATTTAACAATTTCTTAATCCCCAATTTTTAAACCCTTACAATTTTATATGTCAGTTCTTATAGGAGCCGCACAACCTAATCTAACTTTTCCTACCGCCATGCAGCCATGCGATCATCAATCCATTCTAAATCTAATGAAGCAAGCAGCACGTATTTTTTTTTCTTTTCAATTGAAGCAGTGAAACAAGCGGTGAAGCAAAATTGAAGCAGTGGGCAAGTACGTAGCCGCAAGTAATTTTAATTTAGCTTATTTTTCCTAAATTGAAGATAATACAAACGTAAGTTTAATTTGTTTAATTTGTTTTTGTAGATTCATGAATCATGTATAGTTTGTGATTTTGATTATGGAGAGGTATTTAAAAAGGTATCAAATGAAGACCGGTTTTCTCATCAGACGAGTGAGGACACTAACACAAACCGATCAAAGCAAGCACGTATTGAGATTAATCTAGCAGAGCTTCCTAGTGATCCTGGTCAACGGGAAAAAATTTCCTCTTATCATCCTAATTTACAAGACCAAATTAGGAGATATTATTTACAAAAAGGTCCATGCCAACCTCAAAGACATGAGTTTCAACCAAAAAAAATTGGGAATGTCTTACGACGGTTTAATCCTCATTGGTTTGAAGAATATAAGAACTGGTTGGAGTATAGCGTATCAAAAGAAGCTGCTTTTTGTTTATGTTGTTATTTATTTAAGCCCGACTTTGGGAAGCAATCCGGTGGAGATGCTTTTGTGCTTGATGGATTTACTAGTTGGCATAGACCACAACGATTAAGAGATCATGTTGGACGTCATGATAGCATCCACAATAAAGCTTGGAAGAAATGTGAAGATTTGATGAAACAAGAGCAATCTATTCAAAGTGCTTTGCAAAAACAATCAGATGAAGCTCGAAGTGCTTATAGAATTCGTTTGAATGCATCCATTGACTGCATTCGGTTCATTTTAAGGCAAGGACTCGCTTTTCGGGGTCATGATGAATCAGAGACTTCAATGAATCAAGGTAACTTTCTTGAGCTTCTCAATTTTCTAGCAAATCACGATGAAGCTGTTAGTAAGGTTGCTCAAAAATGCTCCAAGCAATGAAAAGTTAACATCACATGAAATTCAATGTGACATTATCAATGCAAAGATCATCTCTGACAACCAATGCCATTGTTAATGATTTGGGAGATGAATTCTTTTCAATTTTGGTAGATGAATCTCGTGATATTTCTACTAAAGAGCAGATGGCATTAGTTTTGCGTTATGTGAATAAGGATGGCATGGTGATTGAACGTTTTATTGGTATCGTACATGTCTCGGGAACTAGTGCTATAACTCTGAAAAATGCACTTTGTGATTTACTTTCTAGACATAACTTGAGTTTGTCAAGATTGCGTGGGCAAGGATATGATGGGGCTAGCAATATGAGTGGAGAATTTAATGGATTGAAAAGCTTGATATTGAGTGAAAATGGTTACGCTTATTATGTGCATTGCTTTGCACATCAACTTCAACTAATGCTTATGAGCGTGGCAAAGAAGGACATCTCAGTTGCATCATTTTTTTCTATTGTCACAAAACTGATAAATGTTGTTGGTGCATCTTGTAAACGTCGGGATGTCTTTCGACTTAGTCAAGCTGAAAATGTTGCAAAGGCATTACAAAGTGGTGAGCTACAAAGTGGTCGTGGATTAAACCAGGAACGAGGTCTTCAACGTCCTGGTGATACTAGATGGAGTTCTCATTATGATACCGTTCTTTGTTTAATTGATCAGTTATCGGCTATTACTGATGTGCTTGAATTTATTGCTGAAGAAGGTCTAGAATCAGATCAAAGAGCCGATGGAACGCAATGGAATTGGTTCAAGTTACAAAAGCTAGTTTGTTGGAGATGAGAACTAATGGTTGGGATCCTTTATTAACAAAAGTTTGTTCATTTTGTGATAAACATGATGTTACTATTTTGAAGATGGATGACATGTTTCTGGCACCAGGAAGATCTGCACGTAAAGCTAGAAAGGTATCAAATTTTCACCACTATCGTGTAGAACTGTTTATTGTTGTTTTGGACATACAATTGCAGGAGCTTGATAATCGTTTGTGAAACAACAACAATTGCTTCGTTGTGTTGCATGCTTAAATCCGGACAATTTTTTCTCAGCATTTGACAAGGATAAATTAATTTGTCTAGGCAAGTTCTACCCATCAGACTTTTCTGTAGTTCAGCTCATGGCACTTGATTGTCAATTAGACACTTATATTCGTGATATGTGCAGCAATAGTGATTTTCAAGGTATCAAGGGGATAAGTGCTCTTGCTAAAAAAATGGTTGAAAGGGGAAGCACAATGTGTATCCGCATGTTTATTTACTTCTCAAGTTGGCTTTGATTTTGCCGGTTGCTACTGCAAGTGTTGAGAGAGTCTTTTCTGCAATGAACATCGTCAAGAATCGGTTGAGGAATCGAATGGGAGATCAATTGATGAATGATTGTCTGATTACTAGTATTGAGAAAGATGTATTTGATAGTATAACTAATGAGGCAATCATGAATTACTTTCAAGCAATGAAACCTCGTAGAGGACATTTGTAGTACAAATGTGTTTTTGTATGTAAATTTTATTTTCTGCACCCACTGGATGAATTTTCTGGCTCCGCCTCGCACACACACTGACACGTACATGTAGAAAACATGGGACGTGACTTATTTGAGAGAGAACCATGCACGTACGTACGAGAGGAGAGGAAGAAGAAGCTTAATTAATTATTAGCCAACAGGAGCCGAATTCGAAGATGACACTATACGAGAACTCGATGGAACAATTATATATTCCCGTGGCTCACTTCTTGATGATCCTATTGGTTCTTCTGTAGCCCTGTAGAAAATGTCATGGTTATTAACTCCAATGGCAATACCATCGTGCTTTTCTAAGCGTCTCATCAATCCGGTTAACAGAATGTCCTCCTGAGTGTAGGAGTAGGGAACGTCATGAGAGCTTCGCGACTCCCACCGGTCACGAGACTTTAGTCCATGGCTTCACAACGATATCTATTGTATCCTCCTCGTATGTTCCGTAGTACGCTCCGAACCCATCTCATACGCTGCTGTAAACTCCCATGAAGTCGTGAGCGAAGCAGAGGAGAAAAGTGGAACACTTGCTTTGTGAGAGTGGCCGAGACGCCATAGCTGAAGGAGAATTGAGCGTTCCAACTAGTAGTCACGCTCTCGGTATATGAGAAGGTGCGGCTGAAACTCAGTCCGACGAGGTTTCGTTGAACATGGTTTGTGACGACACTTCACTTGGGTGCCCTGACAGAAGCCTCGCAGCACTTGTGCCGTATCTCGACATTGTAAATCTTCCTCGACCTTACAGCCTCTTCCACCACGAACTCGCCTCCGGGTGTAGTGCGGTCGCATTACGGCCTGTAGCCTAGGAGGTTATTCGGGACTCGCTGCAAGTACGACGGCGGCGTCGTTGCGAGCACGAGAGTCGGGAGATCTTATTGACGTCGGGGCTGGATGGTAGTTTCTTTGTGTAGAGGCCATCGGTCCATCGATGGTTGGGTGACAAGTCGAGCTCGTTTGAAGCTGAGTCGGCGATAATCAACGTCCACGGCTCCTGTGGAGTAGCCGGGGGGCCGTCTCCATGCATCCTCCAGCAGCTGTTGTTGGCGAGGCTCCGAATGCGAATGGATCCAAGAAAATCGGCAGGCGGTAAGATCTCGTGCATGGCGTTCACGTGCAATTCATCACCGGCTGTTCCGCAAGTCAAGTGTGGAGAACTACCACTGTCGGTGACGACCCGAACATAGTTGTTGTTGTCTGCTTTGAACACCACGAATTGAGGGAGTTTGAGTGCGAGAAAGGACGATATGTCGTGCACATTGAAAAGTGTTCCGGTGAAACCAGGAGGGGCGACCTCGAGGACTCGATCCGGCGAAAGGCGAATTCTGCGTCCGAGGTGGACGTGCGTGAACCGGACACGTTGGAACCCTCCGGAAGGAGTTCCCATAGTGAGCTCGAACATGGTGCATGACCATGATGATCGGTCCTCCACCGGTTCGTTCGCCACCGCAGAGACTCGGTGATCATCTTCGGTTCGGATGGCCAAGTATTTGTTGTTGTAGCAGCATCTTATGTGCACAAGTCCGTTGCCGGCGTTGACCAGTTCCAGCTTACTCAAGGCACTCAGAAACTGGTCTCCTTGAGCTATGAAGAGGCCGCCGTTAGCATCATTGTCGTTGTGCACGTACTCCGTGTAGCGACGGTCATTAGATCCAGGGCTTGAGAGCGAAAAGTATCTGGGGATTGAGCTTGCTGCTGCCATATCTGATATATAATTGAAGAATCGGATTCGGGTAATGGTACATTGTGCTTCACTCAAATCATCATATCTTATATACAAAAACTCAAATCGGATTCGGATAATTGAAGAATCGGATTCGTAATGGTACATTGTGCTCCTCATGTCTCGTAGCTAGCTTCCAGTACAAAGTTTAGGAAAGAGTTTTCCACGTTTACTGTGATCGATCACTAGATGGATCATATACATGGACCACGTACTTTGGCTATTAGTAATTATTGGAAATTATTGGATTGGATACGTGGACCATGCATTTGGGGTGGTCTGCAGTACTCCCTTGTTTTGGACCATGCACAGCTAATCCAACGCTCTAAAACTAAGGACTTTTAATACTCCGGGAAGTTTAATACATGGATTTTGGCTATTAGTAATTATTGGATTGGATTGCAAAGAAAGAAAACGTGTTTATGATACACGTGGGTCTTTCTCCCGGACAAATCTTGGCTACCCATGCTAACTCCTATGGACAACTAATAATAATGTGCCAAATGTCCAACTAATAATAATGTGCCAAATGTTTTTTTTTTAAAAAAAAATTATTGAAGAAGATTTCAATTTGCAAAAGAAAAAAGAAAAAAAAAAGAACACTTGCCACACTTTCATTGGTTGTGAGTAGGAGTAGCTACCCATGCATGGGTAGCCAAGACTTGTCCCTCTAGACGCATATTAACATGCCCTGTCCTGCCCTGCTTGATATTAATCCTGCCCTGCTTGATATTAATGGTAGAGGTTGTATTGCTTTTAAATTGTCTAAAAGCGCGCATTTTAATTTTAAAGAAAAAATTAAACATAAATAAAAATATATAAGAAAGTGATATGGTTAAGTTTTAGAAACATTTTGAAATATTTGAGAAGCACTTTGAATTATTTGAGAAATACATTATGGATGATTCCTAATTTTAAAAGCATTTAAAAAAAATCATAAGCATTTCCAGAGAGATCGAGGTAGGAAGCAGTCCTAATATATTTAGAACATCAAAATCGTTTATGTCACGTGCATCTTTAACTTATATTTTCTCACTTTGTTTCATGGGGAAAACCTTAATTGATTGTTTGCCATGGAACTTGAAACCAGGGGCGGATCCAGGATTATAAACTCAATAGGGCTAATTGTACCTTAATTTTTATTTTTTGCATTCAAAGGTTGATAATGATTCCACAGTATAAACAAGATTTATATTCTAAATAAAAGGAATTTTTAAGCATTGTATGATTGCAGAAGTAATTTTCAGCCATAAAACATACAATAAACAATGAAATTGCGGAAAATATAGAAGGAGAGGGGAAGAAAATTGAAGAGGATTGAAGAAGATGAGAAATTGCTGAAAAATATAGACTGAAGAAGTAGGGAAGCAAATGGAAGAGGACGGAAGGAGAGGGAAAGAAAAGAAGAAGTAGGGAAGAAAATGGAAGGAGAGGGAAAGAAAAGATAAAAAGATAAAAATAAGTGGAGCCGACGAGATTCGAACCAGAGATCTCCTAGACGTGCTATTGAAACTTAACCAACTAAACTAAGACTACTATTTGTACAAGCCACTACATATAAGTAATATATAGATTTTCAAAAACTCACCAGGACTTAAACCCTGGTAAGCCAATACATAGATCCGCGCCTGCTTGAAACTCAATATTCCAACTCCGAGTCCAGTTCGACAACTCCCCGACTCATCGAAGGTTGGCGCAAGAAGTTATAAGTCAAGATTTCCACCGTCTATTTTTCACACCCCAAATTATTGTGATCACTTATTGGATATCTGGACCACGTACTTTGGCTTTAGTGGAAAATTATTGTGTGCACAGCACACTTGCACTAGCATAAAATTGAACCGGATTACAATGTCTTTTGTAATAATTTGATCAATTTGCTTTTTAACTTATATATAGGACTTGAAGCGACTCAAATTCAAATCTGAAAAGTTATATACGAGAGCATACATCAGTGACAAAACTAACGGGTCAGGCTATGGTAGCTTAATGTCACGTTAGTATTTTTGGAAAAATGGTGGTTTTCCACCATTTTAATTTAAACAAATAAATTAAGTGAGATGCACTTAATATTAATGGAAGGGGTACATGAATTTGTGTTCTCTTGCGAGAGTACATAAAGATTATGTATTCATTTGTTTAAATTAGTTAAGTGGTGAATGATAAGTTGTCACCCAAAGTTGACCATGAGAAACAATAGAAATGAGTTTATCCCACACGGGAAAAAGGAGGAATGTGCAAATCCTGGTTGGATTGGGATTGCAGAATGGACTTATGCTTACCCACGTATTTGGGGCACAAGTTTCTTTTGCACTCAAGAAAGCCTGGCGAGGCGAAGAATCAGAAAACCTGGCAAAGGGTTCTCATTTCTTCGCGAAGGCCTGGTGAGGCGAAGGGTCAGGAAACCTGGCGAAGGTTTCTCACCTTCCTCGCGAAGACTCAAGAAAACTTTGCGAAGTTTTCACCTTCCTCGCGAAGACCGTTGGTCTTCATAACCAGCTCCGGTTACACCATAATTGGCCGAATTCAAGTGGGGTTTTAACCTCATGAATAATTGGTTTAATGATAGAGTTTTAAACTCATCATGGTGGGTTTTCCGGATTTAATATGGCTGGTTAAATGCTGAAACTCATGACTTTTGGTTTGCCGAACTTACTCCCCAAACATGTATGTGGAGACTTACCTCTCTATGGCAAGAGACATTTTTGGATGAGACCCAAAAGCAAAACCGTGAGCGGTTACCAAAAATGAAGAGCTATTGGACATCCTCTCCAAAAAACAAGACTTAGATTATGAAGTGTTTAACATGGAACTGCCGTGGTAGCTCTTGGACTGGATTTAGAGCGCAGGTTTTGGCCCTTGTTGCATGCAAAGCTAGGTGTTGATGTTCTTTGTCTTCTGGACACTAGAACTTCTGCAGAAAATGGTTCTGTTATTGCTACCTACTTTCCTGCTTTTGATAACCACTGCGCTGTACCTAGGGCTGGGCGCAGACCGAGCCCAAAAATCCCAAAGCCCGACCCAAAACCCGACCTCATTCTTGAATGAAAGACTAAAAGTATTCAATTTATCAAATATCAAACACCTCATTCTTGAATGAAAGACTAAAAGTAAAAACAATTAACTGCAGTTCCTGTGTTTGTTGTTTATCATGAAGGTGTTGCTGGCCTGCTGCAAGATGTCCTGTTCTCTCATCAGAGTGGCCTAACTTTGATTGTTCCAGGCTCCACTCCAGCTCCTGCTTACTGAAAATTCCAAGTTCAAGAAAATGAACTCCAAATCCACAATCAGAAGCACATAGAAAGATCCCAAATTGACAACTAAACCAATGTTGCATACAAACACAGATTCCTTAGGGTTACGAATTCGAGGATCCACTTCTCACTCTCCTCTCTTATTACTTGATCAGTACTTCAGTAGTGAATCTGTGAATGGGAGCAAAGAAGAGTAGGTGACCTTTGCATAATTCCATTGAATATTTGAATTGCACCACTTGTGTTGTGCATCAATATGAAACCATCAAGGGGAATAGTTTATTTAAAGTCTGTTTAAAAGTTTGACAACAGCTAGGCTTCCTTTTTGGTTACTTCTGTTTCTTTTTAATAGCTTATAATGCTGATAGTCATCACTCATCATGCAGAGACAAATTTATTTTGACAGTGAAATGTGGAAAGATCACATCTTGTCATCATCACATGAATTTGCATAGGGTTATATTGTTCTAAGACAGATTCTAATTTTCTTTGTTTCTGGATGAATCTACTTATTCAAAATGTTTCTGATTATTACTCATGCACCTTGTACTTTTATTCCGGAGTTTTAAGGTTCAAGCAATCATTCTCTTCCACACGTGTAACTTTCCTACTGTTAGATATTTCAATTTCAACAAACATAACAGATAAACCCTAACATCCCATATAAGTGAAGCCTAACCCAATTCAAAACAACAATCAGTCGCATTCATGAAATAAGAGAATGGCAAAATTGCAAAAGGAACAAAAATTCATGGACAGCCTTGTAGGCCAGTGCCTTACTGCATCAGCATTCTATCCTAACCATAACCAATATAACCAATATAATGTTCTACTCCGTTCTTCCAATATGGATCCAGGTATGCTTCCGGTTATGATTTAGAATTTATCTTGATGATTTGACATGAATGATCTTGGGTTTTATGGATTAATTATTTTTATTAATCCCAACAAGACCTTGCCATTTCAATAGTTTTCCTATTATTTCTTTCTGCCACACCATTTTGTTGAGGAGTATAAGGAGCTGTTAGCTATTTTTTTATATCCTCGACTTCACAATACTCTTTAAACTCTTTTGAAAAAAATTCACCTCCTTTATCAGTTGGTGGGTGTGGGTGTGGGTATGGGTATGGGTATGGGTATGGGCTGGGTTTTAGGTTTAGTGGGCCTTTTTATTGGGCTGGGTTATATTTAGGCAGGCCTACATAAAAATAAAGGTGGGCTCAGCTAAGGGCTTGAAATATTTGGGTTGGGCTTCGGGTCAAATCCAACCCGAACCCGATTTATGCCCAAAATATCGGATTTGGGTTACCCAGGGCTGTTTTCCCCTCTCACCCGACCCTAACCCGATAGTTCGGGTTCGGGTCAGGTTTCAAGTAATTCTTACACCCCTACCCACCCTCATTCTTAATCAGAGCAACATCTTAAGGTGTAGTTCTCAACTCTATTACTTGATCCCATAGTCTAATGTCCGTTTAATGTATCATATTCTCACTCCGTTTAATGTCTTATAATTTATGTATAAAAGATAAATAAAAAAGTCCAGTTTCAAAAAATATTTTCTTTTCAAAATCTTTCAACAAACTCTTTTCAGTTAAAAATTAAATCAAACAAAATATCAAAATCAACTGTTTTAATAGGGACGTAGTAGCAAGCTTTGCAACTTGTAAGTGAAATGTACTAGGGCATTGATGGTACACATAAACAGCACAATAGGGGGGTTCAAACCTGGCTTTTCGGAGGTAAGATTTTCGATTCTCACCTCCGGAAATCAGGTGAGAATCACCTCCGATTTTTCGGACCTCAGGTGATTAACCAAGCCGTGAACGGTGAGAAATGAGCGGTGAGAAACGCGATTATTGCAGTAGATCTAAGAGCCTTCAACTCTCCCTCTCTCTCTATACTCAACTCTCCTAATCTATCAGATACAGTCCCATGGCGGCAATCGAAGCTCATCGTTTTCTCAGTTCAACCCCGCCCTCACGCCGGGAATTCTTTACGACAATCTGTATCTCGCCGCCGACTCGACGCTCGATTTTGAGTTTCCGAACTTCGACGGTGACGGAGCAGGCGTCTTCATCTACGGTGACTTTAGATACGAGTTTCCTGGGGCTGGAGGGTGGGTTATTGAGGAGACGGTTTGGGCTAAGGCCCAATTAGGCCGAAGGACTGTAGCTCATGGGTCAGCCATGGGTAGGGATATCGATTGGGCCATCTTCATCATATGAGTTTGTTTGGAGATAACTTTTGGAAATCTTATTGGCCTATGCAAAATTTAATTTTCAAAGGAAGACAACCATAATCTTATTGGCCTAGGCCGAATTTGATTTCCAAAGATTTATGGAAGAGGAAGACAACCATAATCTTATTGGCCTATCCTAAATCTAGCTTGCAAAGTTCTGCCAAACACAAGCATATCTTATTGGCCTATGTCTAAGAAAACATTGGTACCACAGCTAAAAATTTATAAACTCCATCCATTTAGTTTTTCAAAGTTGTTAATTCTTTTGGTCTCATCTTCTCGATCTAATTTACATTTTGGCACAAGACAAAATTTGAACAGTTCCCACTTTTTTCCCTTATTAATGATGATAATTTTAGTAATTATATATGTTATCTATAGTGGTTAATCCATTAATGTTTCGTAAAATTGATAACTACGAATGAACGAATGACTAACCGGTCTGCGGTTTCTTATGTGCGTCATGTTATTATACATGTCATGTTATTATGGGTGGCAAGTGAACATGATAAAAATTAAGCTAAACCGGAAAATATATTCCAATAAAGCTTATAGTAGTTAGGTAACTTTTTTTTTTTGTAAATGAAATTTCTTTAAAGGTCGATAAGTATATAAAATAAATCATTAGCAGATAATGATGAAAGCAAAGTTTGAAAGGAAACACAATTTTCTTCTGGTGCAACAAATATGATTAAAAATGTTTTTTATTTTTGGAAAAAGAGGACTAATAAAAAAAATTATGACAGGAAAAAGAGGAACGAGCTTTGTTCGAACCTGATCGAGCCGAGAAGAAACGAGTTTACACAACAACTATATCGAGCCTCACAAGCTTTCGAGCCGAGCTCGAGCCAACGAGCCTCATGGAAATACCCATAATACCCACATATTGTACATGAAATGAATTTGCGAGTTCGCGAGCTTAGTTCGAGCCTGATCAAGCCGAGCTAAAACGAGCTTTTAGCAACCATATCGACCCTCACGAGCTTTCGAGCCGAGCTCGAACCCGATTTTTGGCTCTGATATAATTCGAGCCGAGCCTAAACTTCACGAGCTCGAGCCTGCCATGGTCGGGCTTGGCTCGACTTTGTTCTCACTCCTACTTCTAGCAATGACGAACTCGGATTCCAATTTGATGATAATTTGATCATCACTTATAGTGGAATGATCATCAATAATACTCAACAATTACTACAACCAAGGAAGTAAAGCAATAAAAAAAGGAAAAGGAAATAAGAAGAATAAAAAAATGATTAAAAAGAATAGACAAAGCGGTGCATCATATATAAAAAAAAGCTCTTAACATGCAGTGTACATCGACAAAGTAAAAGATGAAAGTAGAAAAGGCAATAGAAACGAGAACTAAAACCAAGAACAACAATTAAGAACCTTAATTCAATCACAAACTAGAAAATCACACACATTATTAATCTCCTCAACAGGGAGGGAGCACCGTTTTAGTAGTACTGATCCTAATTCACTTTTGCAAAGTGTTTTTGGGAATTGGTAGAAATACAATCACTTTAATGGTCCTTTTCACACTCAATCCCTGCTTCATATATACTAGTATTTTATTGATCGGTTGTTTGAATTTTCCCCCATGTTTTAGCTAGCTAGATACATTCTGTGCCTTCACATTTTAAATTCTTTTGAAGGTGATCCGCCAGCAATAAACATTACTGATCATGGCTAGAAATGGGCAAATTCTCTTTAACGCAATCCAGAGTTAGTCATCGTTAGGGGTGTCAATTGGGCGGGTCAGGTCGGGTCATTCCACTACGTGGGGAAGACATTTCTTACTGCAGCCCGTACTGTGGTTTGGGCCGCAGTAAGCCCATTTACGCAGTAAATGGCGTAGTTGCTGGCGCAGTAATATTTACTGCGGCCAAGGCCGCAGTAAGGCCGCCGTAAATTTGCGCAGTAAGATTTACTGCGGCCAAAGCCGCAGTAAGGCCGCAGTAAATTTTTTTTTTAGGGTTTAAACTCCCCTTTCTCTTCATCCGCCGCACAACTCCACCATTCTTCTTCATCTTCTTCATTCTTCCTCTTCTTCTTCTTCTTCATCTTGTTCTTCCTCTGTTTCTTCCTCTTCTTCTTCTTCTTCTTCTTCTTCTTCTTCTTCATCTTGTTCTTCCTCTGTTTCTTCTTCTTCTTCTTCTTCTTCTTCTTCTTCTTCTTCTTCTTTAGTTTCTTCTTCTTCTTCTTCGAATTCTTCTTCTTCTGTTTCTTCTTCCTTTTCTTCTTCTTCTTCTTCTTCTTCTTCTTCTTCTTCTTCTTCTTCTTCTTCTTCTTCTTCTTCTTCTTCTTCTTCTTCTTCTTCTTCTTCTTCTTCTTCTTCTTCTATTTCTTCTTCTTCTTCTTCTTCTTCTTCTTCTTCTTCTTCTTCTTCTTCTTCTTCTTCTTCTTCTTCTTCTTCGAATTCTTCTTGAATTCTTCTTGAATTCTTCTTCTTCTTGTTTCTTCTTCTTCTTCTTCTTCTTCTTCTTTAGTTTCTTCTTCTTCTTCTTCTTCTTCTTCTTCCTTTTCTTCTTCTTCTTCAATTCTTCTTCTTTTATGTTTCTTCTTCTTGTGTTTCTTCTTCTTCTTCTTCTTCTTCTTCAGGTTTCATTGGGACGAATCCGGATGAACATTCATCCGGATTCGTCCCACTTTTTTAATTATTCAAACCGTTCTGCGGCCATGGCGCGCAATCGTACCGCGGCCGACGCCGCAGTGAGTTCGAAACTGCGGACATTTCAACCACGGCATTCACTGCGGCCGTCGCCGCAGTTGGTACCACGGGCCAACTGCACCTGAGGCCTCTCCTCCCCACGTAATTCGGGTTTCGGGTTGGACTGTTTTCGGGTCGGGTTCGGGTCGTTCAGGTTTCAGGTCATTTCGGGTTGAGCTGCTTTCAGTTCGGGTTATTCGGGTTCAGGTCACCATCGGGTTGGGTTTACTTCGGGTCAAGTTGGGTTCGGGTTCAGGTCATTCGCGTTTCGGGTTGTTTCAGTCCTGGGTTTAGGCCGGGTCCAGGTCGGGTTTCTTCGGGCCAAATTTCGGGTTTCTTCGGGTCCGAATTCAGGTTTCTTCTAGTCCAAGTTCAGGTTTGTACGAGTTCAAGTTCGAGTTTCGCCGATCTAAGTTCGTGCAGTTGAATTTTCAAACTAAACTTTTATTCTTTATATTTATATTCTTTATAAATAATACTACGTATTTTATATTCACACATATATAATATATACAACAATGATATACTAAGAAAATTATTCACACAATTTCTTCTCCCCTTTTCCTTGGAGTTTAAAATAAATCTATTTCGCGGAGTTGTTCTAAAAAAAATTGAAGAGAAATTAGACATTATTCCAACAAAATTGAAAATTAAATATTTCTCAAATAATTTGTTAGATCAGTATCAATACCTTAATAGATTGACATCAATACTTTATTAGATCGACATCAATACCTTGTTAGATCAATACCTTGTTAGATCGACATCAATACCTTGTTAGATCGACATCAATACCTTGTTACAATTGTTGTTAGTCATTAGTGCACAATTGACGTTATTTACTACTATTTTCTTGTTTCGGAGTTTAGACAATGAATGATTGTAGTTTATTTTGTTATGATGATAATAACTCTATAATGCATTAAATTATTATGTTTTGTTATGATGAAAGTTTATTTAGAGTTCCTTAGGGTTCGGATTCGGGTTAATCGGGTTCGGGATTCAGGTCAGGTCGGGATCGGATTCAGGTTAATCAGGTTTGAGATTCGGGTCAAGTCGGGTTCGGGTCATTCGGGTTAAGCTGATTTCAGGTCGGGTTCGGGTCATTCGGGTTACGGGTTCATTCAAACCGAGCTGTTTACGGGTCAGGTCGGGTTCAGGTCAGGTCAGGTTTAGGGTCGTTGACTTTTTCGGTCAGGTCAGGTCAGGTCAGGTCAGGTCGTGTTCGGGTGGGTTAATCAGGTCGGGTCAGCTTTTGACACCCCTAGTCATCGTCCTCATGGATGGCTATGATACAATGATAACATCCTCCACAAATTTGAATTTTGGTTCAAGTTAGCCCTCAAACTTTGTAAAATATAATACTAGTCTATTTCCTTCATTTCAATCACCGCATCAATACGAAAGACAGTAACCATATGTCATTGTCTACATGTGTAAATTATCCATTAAATTCTCAACGTAAAACTTCGCCATGTAGATTCTGTCCCCCGGCTTTCAAATAGCTAGAGACAAATGAAATGAAGAAGCTACCTGGCTGCGTGTGATCACACCTTAATTAAACCGTAACACGATTTAAACAATTGTAGGTGATGTTACGTTCTTTTTATTTTTTGCATAATCTTGTTAGCCTAACTTAGATCTCTAGGCTGCACATCCACTTACTTTGTTGATGTTGTTTATGCATAATCCTTTAATTTAATTCCATGCATGTTCTTGATAATTTACTTTCTAGCCCCTCTTTTTTTTGGGTGTTAATTTCAATATGCCCCCCTTTATCTTTCTATTCCTTGCACACACACTCTCTCTCTCTTTTGGAGGATATCCTTAGCTGCAGTCCCTAACTTTTATTCCTTTTTATTAATCTTTTAATAATTAACCATTAATTTATATCATATTCCCTTATTTCAATTCATCTTTCTATTCCATTTTCTATTCCATTTTCTATTCCATAGTGATAGTATATTACCAATCCGGCGGTAATGAATGACTGGAGAAAGGCAAAATGGAGACCTTGATGACCTGCAAATGAGAGACACAAAGATTTCTCAGGCGCAGAGAAGAGCAAAAATGGTGGGTGTGTAGTAAATACTTTATTCGAAGGAGACACCACTCAATATATAGAGTGGTGCCAGTGCCCGTCGAGGAGAGCCTTGATTGTGGGGATCGCATCATGAATGCATAATTGATTGTGATGATGGTGATTTCCCATATGGGAATCCCCCTGATTATTGTTGCCGTTTGTGGGTTGATCCCCCTGATTATTGCTGCAGTTTGTGGGGGTTGACCCTTTTGAGATTTATGAGGGCGTGGGAGAACCGCTTGACCATTACTATACGAGGACCCTCGTCGTATAGACGAGTAGGGGGTCCTCGTAGTGATGATGTCAGCGTTTGGAACGGCTTCCTTGGGCCCATATATATCAGTATGTCCTCCCCCCACAGCGGAGGATGAGATGAGCCCATGTGCTCCGTTTTGGGCTTTACTTGGGGGAAGCCCATGAACTGGTCCACCCTTTTTGGGTTGTGGTGGTTGAAATATGTAACTGATGCTTTGAATGGTATTGCGGCGCAGTAAAAAGTGTTTTTACCGTTTGTAATTATGGGGAAAGTGGGACGATTTTTCATCTTCCCCATATTTAAACGCAATCCCACGTGGGCGAAGTCAGTTCACCTGAACGTTGTTGCTTTTCTTTGGTCCTGTGCTTCCGGCAAAATTTGAAGAGATTTTCACCGTGCGAGTTTCCGCTTTTGTTGCTGCGAATCGAATCGGTAAGAGATATTTTGCTTTCCTTGTGTATTCGACTGTGATTTAGACGAATATTTAGTCTCGTAGTCCGCCTTACTTGGGTTCTTGGGCTTAGGGTTTTTGATTTTCGATTCTGTAACTAACTTTGTAGATGGCACCCAAGATCCCAAGTAATCTCGGCGTAGGTCCCGATATTTGGGAATTGTGGCCCCGCTCGTCGTTGTCGGAAAAGAAAATGACCGACATTTGTAAAAACCACCACGTTTATACGAGGGCTTTCTGCGGGGTATCCCCGGCAGATGTTTTAAGGAGGGCGGAGATGGAGGTAAATGACGGGGTTATGAGGGAGCAGACGATAGTGGTCTACGAGGCCCAGTTGAAAGACGGTTTGAGGCTTCCGCTCTGCTCGTTGCTGCTGCAATTGTGCGAATGGTGGGGCGTTTGTCCTGGGCAACTGGTCCCGAACGTTTTTACCACTATAAATGCTTTTATAGTTGTAGATTTAGAGATTCATAGCAGCATGATGTATTTTCCATAATCATGCCTCTCCGCTTTCACCAAGAAGAAATAGAAGAATAGGGAAGAAGTAGAAGGAGGAAGCGTACCTTGCACCCTTGAAAACAGCGAAAGGATCTTATATCCTTGCTCCAAACGTATGCTCCAAATCTTCTAAGTTGGTGGCGGATTCCTCTTGAATCTTCAAGCCTTCAAGTTCTTTGATGAGGACGGATTGAATGTGAGATGGTAGGGGTAATTTTGTGTTGAATGAAACACAAAAGAGATTCACCCGAAATGCTCTAAGGAATGCTTGAATAATTCGGCCTAAAATAAATGAGAAGAGAGGAGAAGTTTCGGATTTAAGTCTATATATGTGTTGTGGCCGAATAATTTATTTATAGATGATGTAGGGAGTTACAAGGAAGAGTTACAACTCCCTTATAGGCCGAAAGTATGGTTACTCCCTCCTTGTACACTCCCTTGTCCTACCCTTTTAGGCGAAAGGGTGTCTTCCCTTGAGGTGCCTTTTCGCCAAATTTAGGCTATCATGGTCGATTCTGTTTTGGTAACTTCCAAGGGATGTGCACATATGCACTAGGGTGCATACACCATGCACCTCAATTGCCAAAGTCATGTCCTTTTATCAAAATACCCTTTTTGTATAAAAGGATGCTAATAAGTAGTTACTACTCATGAAACATCACAAATGTTCCATATAGCCACAATTCACATAGTTGAGTTCCATAGAACTCATTTCAGCTCACCTTGAGCTGAAACTCACTTCTCCATCTGAGATGAGCTCAAGCATTACCTTAAAAGGACTTGGTGCGCTAAGAATTCCAACAATAGTGGCCTATTATCTAGCGAAAATGGCGGTGTTGCCCGAGTTGTTTCTTCAATTCTACACCCTGAAGAGGCATAGTGGCCACCCATTTTATCAACTTACCCCCGAGGAGGTGAAGATGGGTAACAAGATGGCAAAGATTGGCGTGTTTGCTGACACTACCAGCTCGTGTGGCACCTGGAAAACGGGTTTTCTTTATCTTAAAGGAGGACAACTGGGGTTTTCCGACGTATTTCATCAGAGAGAGGGAATTCGGGGTATTTACGAAGCCCTTCATATGGGCCGGGAGTGAAGGGAAGAGAGTCCTCGATACCCTGTACGAATGGGTTTGCGCAGTGATTAGGATCGAGGACTGTGACGGTGCATTTCCATTCACTCTGTCGAGTATGGACGAGGTGGTGCTGTGGAAAGTAAAGATTAGTCGGGCCTACCAGCTTCTAGGCCATGTGTTTACGTTGGAGAACTGGGTCGAGGGCCTAGATGGAGATCTGATTGAGCGCTTTGAGAGCTCTTTTAGGAACTCAAGACGTTAGTTGCACTGCTCTTTTCTATGACACTCTTTGTTTGTAACTGACTTTGTAATCCATTTTTTGGATTTGTTTTGCAGTGTCGATGACAAAGGTTAACAATCTCTTTACCAAGAAGAAGGACCTTAGAGAGGCCTTGATGAAGAAAATGGCAGAGCCATGCGCCGTGGAGCCTATTCGAGGAGTCTACGACGGGTCCTCGGAAGGGGCCTCGAATGCTGGAATTTCGCACGGCCCTAAAGCTTTCATTACGAAGGCGCAACCGGTCTCCGTGGTTGCTCCTAAAATCACTGTTGAGAGCAGTGATGACTCAGCGAAGTCAGGTCTTCAGAGGAAACGTCATCGAATTGAAGGTATGATTCGATTTAGTAAAGTGTTGTTTGTGTATTGAGGAGTTTGGTACCAGCTCTCCAATTCTTGCTTTGTAGGAGGTGATAGGATGGATGTGTCGTCGGACAGCTGCCCAACCCCAGCTTTGGACAAAGGCAAGGGCGTCGCCACGGCGGAAGAGCCCACAAATCCCATTAAGGGTACCAAGGCGTCTGTTGGGTTTATGGCGGACTCCCGAAGAGTTGGAGACGTTCCTCGGATGCCCGTTAAGGTTCCAAAGTCCTTAGAGGGGCTCGATCCGAATTACGAGCCCCAGGTGTGGGAGGATCATCGACAGGAGATCCGGACGAATGCCTTCGCTCGAAAGGGCCTGCATCTGACGGATGCCCGGGACTCTGTTATGTCGCTGACTCGTAACGAGTCAATCATCCTGGATGACGAGGATGTGAGATTAAGGGCGGCAAAGGGTTTTTTTCTTCCTCGAGACTGGCACTTCGTTACGCACGTGCCTGAGGGGACCGTGGAGCTGACAAAGAATTTATGCCAGAATATGACTTTTGTAAGTGTGTTTTTATTATGTTTTCTGTGTATTTCTGGATTTATGTTTTGTGTATTTTTGTTCCACATGGGACCACTCTATCGTACGGACTCATTGAAAGGGTCGTTCAGGATAGAAAGGTCATCGAATAGCTTCAGGCAAAGGTGAGTAGCCTCGAGTCCAAGGCCAAGGCCCTGGGAGAGGTTGAGAGCCTGAAGAGGGCCTTGCAGGCAAAGGAATCGGAGGTGGCATCTCTGAAGAAGATAATGGAGAACAAGAAGGCTGCCCATTCTATTGCAGTAGAGGCCTTGGAATATCGGGTGAAGCTCCTCGAAGAGACTGAAAAGACTGCTCAAGCAAGAGTCCTTCAACATAAGGCATTGGGTGAGGGCTATAAAATTGAAATTGACCAACTATCCAAGGTCGTCGAGGACCAAGAAGCCTTTATTCGCCAGCTGAAGGATGGCGGGGACGTGAAGGATAAGTTGATCGAGGAGCTATCCCTCAGGGAAACCAAGGTCGAGGAGGTTTCTTCTAGGGCAATGACCAACTTGGGGACGTGTTCCACGACCCTAAGGGAGGTAGCGGGTTCTAGTGCCGCTGATTTGGTGGCATTTGCCCACCTCGAGGATAGCCTAAACATTGGGTTGTTCGAAGGTGAGTGCGTCGACCCCCCAGTTTTTTAAGACCAATTGCTAAAAGGGTTGACCGCGTGAAAAAGGCCCTCGAAGTGATGGCCAATTCCGTCGTCGAGGCGAAGGCAAATGAGGGCTTCCATTTTGCTGAAGGTTTTCTACGATGTTGATACCAAGTGGAGTCGATGGGCGAGGTGCCAGAGTTGCAAGCAGTCGATGCCATGAAGGTAGAAGAGCCCGATGAGGATGCATTGTTCGAGTGGGGTAGATCAGAGCAGAGGTTGGGGCGTGAATTTCCTTATGATATTTTTTCGGGTCATGTAGTAGAGAACATTGTAGATCTACCTCAGAAGGATGAGGGCCCGAAGTAGGTTGGGGCGTGAATGATATTTTAGCGTTTGTAGTATTACTTTTTGAAGTAATAGATATTTTTCAGCATTGGTGCTATTTGCTTAATGTACTTGAATTTGTCAAGTGCCATAAGAATTTGAGCTTCATTAATGTGCAGCGTACGATTTATACATAGTAAGGTTTCAAATCATCGACGTGGTAGTCATTTTTGAGGATTTTGCCTTGGTGATCTTTGATTTTGTAGACACCATGTCTTTCTTTGCTATGTACGACGTATGGTCCTGCCCATCTGGAACGAAGAGTTTCATGTCTGGGATTGTGGCCTGATAGCTCTGCTTTTACCAAAACATACCTCCAACGTGGATTTGCTTAGCTCGGACCTTTGTGTTGTGGTCGAGGTTGACACGTTGTCGTAGGGCCATAAGCTTAAGTCTAGCCCCTCGTAAAGTCTGACTCGTATAGTAGACAGACCACTACTGTGGACCTTCTTCCTTAACAAGTATAGAAGATACTGAGTCATTGGACGTGGCGAGGTAGATGATAAGTTAATCGCCCATTCGAGGGAACTTTAGAGTCGGCAAATCCGAGAGGTGCTTCTTGATTTGATCGAAGGATGTTTGACACTCTGGTGTCCAAGCGAATGCCTTCTTCATGCCGAGCTGTTCAAAAAATGGTTTGCATTTGTCGCTCAGATTCGAAATGAAACGTCCGAGGGCGACAATTCTCCTAGTCAATTGTTGAATTTTCTTGATGCTTTCGGTGGTGCCATATCGGTGATGACCGATATTTTTTTGAGGTTGGCATCAACACCCCATTTGGAAATCATGTCCGAAGAATTATCCCGCTCCGATGAAAAAAGAGCATTTTGCGAAATTGAGTCTCATGTTGTATCGTTGGAATGATTGGAACGTCTCGTCGAGATCCCGTAGGTGATCGTCGAAGGTCATACTTTTGACTATAACGTCGTCAACGTAGGCCTCTAGGTTACGACCCATTTGATGGGCAAAGACTTTATTTATCAAACGTTGGTATGTGGCTCCAGCATTTTTGAGTCCGAATGGCATTCAGACGTAGTGGTATACGTCATCGCCTGTGGTGAATGCCGTTTTGAGGGCATCGTTTGGGTCCATGTAGATTTGATGGTAGCCACTTTTGGCGTCCATAAAAGACAAGTATTTGTACTTGCGTGTTGCGTCAACGAGTTGATCGATGACTGGTAATGAATATAGATAATTTGGACAATGCTTGTTGAGTCCCGTGAAGTCAACACACATATGGAGTTCCTCATTAGTTTTTTCAGCTAAAACTATGTTAGCGAGCCATTCCGAATACTGAATTTCTTTTATTATTCCTGCATCGAGGAGTTTGGAGACCTTCTATTTTACAAATTGTTTTTTGGAGGGGGCCATACCCCTCTTATTTTGTTTGACCAGCTTCGCATCCGGAAATACATTCAGTTTGTGGGTGATGATGCTGGGATCTACTCCTGGCAAGTCCTTCATCTCCCATGCGAAGACGTCCAAGTTGGCCTCAAGAAGGTGGATGAGGCTCATCTTATCTTTTTGTTTAAGATCCTTTCCGATCTTGAATTTTTTACCCGGAATGGGCAAGGAACTCATTGAGTTTTCCCTACTCGATCATCTCAGAAATGAGATGTTTGAGTTGCCGATAGGCCTCAGTGTCATGTCCACGATCCTTGTGGTAAAGGCAGAACTTGTCAAAACCCTTGGTGGTCTTGTGTTGGATGGGCTGAGGCCACTTAGGGACCTTGTTAGATAGCTTTTCGAGTAGCAGCAGGATGTTTGTGCGAGTGTCACGGAGAGGCGGATGGGTGTCGGGGGTCCTGGAAATGCTAGCCGAGGAGGGGTACTTCGATGAATTGGACCCCTGTCGTATTTCCTGCCCCGATCATTAGGAGATGATCGGTGGTAGGGTTTGTTGATCTCCTCGGAGTTCATGAATCGAGTTGCATGATCTATGAACTCACCCATCGTTGTGACGGGATTTTCGTTGATGTTGTACCCGAGTCAAGGCTCGCGTTGGAGGCCTTGACTGACAGCCAGGAGCTGCATGTCTGGAGAGAGCCCCTGGACTTGGACGGCTTCTACCTGAAACAGTCGAATGTAACCACGAAGGGGTTCCTCCTTTTGCTGCTTCACCCTCAGCAGGTGTTGGACAGTCTTCGGGGGTGGTCGAGCGCCCATGAAGTGGCGGAGGAAGGCTGAGGCCAGGTCCTTGAAACACTTGAAGTGTTGTCCCCGTAGTGTTCCGAACCATGTAGATGCGGCCCCCTTGAGGGTGGAGTTAAAAGTCTTGCAGAGGATTGGGTCCGTGGCGTGTGCCATCTCCATTAGAGAAATGTAACGCCGTAGATGATCAACGGGATCAGAGGTGGCGTCGTAACTTTCGATGACTGGCATGCGAAAGTCGGCTGGTGCTTGGACGACAATGATATCCTCCGTGAAGGGTTGTGTAAGGAGGACCTCGATGTCATTGAAGATCCGGTTTGGTGTCTTGACCTGTTCTTCGACCATGTTGATGCGTCGGAGGAGGTCATCGACACAGAGATTCCCAGAGGTGTTGTTCTGATTCTGGGATTGCTCTTCACGATCGTTGGGATGTGGGATATGTGCGGCCTGTAATTCAGCCTTGATGGTTTGTACCATCAAGGCCTTCATATCGTTGAGGATGTTGGATTGGAGTAACATCATCTGAGCAGGATCGATGATGATAGGCTGCGGGACCGTGGAAGGTTCGGGGAGATTGCCTGCGTTAGTCGTTGGTTGTTGTGCGGGCAGCTGAGTCCTTATTGCTCCGCCGATTGGGAGCAGTGAGGGCGTGCCTAAGGAGATAGAATTAGCGTCCTTGACATGTGCGTTGTTGTCAGCATTGTGAATCCTTGTTTTGGCCATTGGGAGAAAAAAGAGTATCTAGAAAAAGTGATGCGGTTGTTTTTTGTTTCCCACAGATTGCGCCAAATTGATAGTATATTACCAATCCGGCGGTTATGAGTGGCTGGAGAAAGGCAAAATGGAGACCTTGATGACCTGCAAATGGGAGACACAAAGATTTCTTAAGCGCAGAGAAGAGCAAGAGGGAGGGTGTGTAGTAAGTACCTTATTCGAAGGAGGCACCAGTCAATATATAGAGTGGTGCCAGTGCTCGTCAAAAAGGGCCTTGATTGTGGGGATCGCATCATGTATGCGTAATTGATTGGGGTGATAGTGATTTCCCATATGGGAATCCCCATGATTATTACTGCCGTTTGTGGGGATTGATCCCCCTGATTATTGCTGCCGTTTGCGGGGGTTGTCCCCTTTGAGATTTATGAGGGCGTGGCGAAACCGCTTGACCGTTACTATACTAGGACCTTCGTCGTATAGACGAAGAGGGGGTCCTCGTAGTGATGACGTTAGCGTGAATAGAAGATCTAGTAGAGATATCCATTTTGGAATACAACGCGAAAGAATGTCAAGCACAATCGCCTTGTGGGTACTTAATTATAGGTATAATGGATGCGATGACAGAAGACGACACCGTTTGACCAGTAGACAGGTTTTGCCATTAGAAAAAATAACTAAGCCATAGAATTGAGCAAGTTCAAATTTCATTACAAACCCGGTTAAATCTTACAAATTTAGATTCAATTTGTTAATTTTAAAAAGTTTAGGATTAAAGTGATTATTAGAATGGTTTAACAACGTAAGCACCACTTGTCATATTTAACAGTGACGAACATTATCGGAAAAGAAAACGTTAAGTGTAAAAATTGTACAAAAATTGTTTTTGTGACAAAACATGTCTTCTGGCCAAACATGGGTAGTAATTAAATGTGCCCTTCTCCTCATTTGCGAGAAACTAGGGAATAATTCCGGTATCTTCACTAAAAATTCCCTAGCTAGAATAGAAGTATTTATATTTACAGCTATGATGGAGTTGGTCACTGAGAGTGAAACAAGATCGATTAGAGAGGTATAGCTAGTTAGGTGGAAAGTAGTTAGGGAATTAGAATGGGGCAGAAAATTAAGGGGGGGGTGGTGAATCTTTTAAGCCTCATCATCATCATCATCATCTTATTGCTGACAGCCAATGATATTGTTCAAGTGTCATGGAGCGCTGAGGATTGCCCCTTAGACCGAGGCTACTTCGAGAGGCGTATAGGCGATTGTAAACAAATGGGGGGAGCCATTGCATGCCAGCAAACCTGCTTGGCCCGGTTCCCAAACGCACGTCATGCAACTTGTGATTACTACGACGAGACTCGCAGCAGTGATAAAACCATTCCGTTTTATTGCAGCTGTTGTATCGAATATGATAGCAATGAAGCGGAGGCATTTGGAAAGTACATGCCTCTCCCACCAGAAGAGTGGATCCAGTCTGAGCTTCCACCCTCAATACTCACAGAAGACTTCTTTCAATGCCTGGAATCAGAGGGCTTGACGTCCAGCGTCGTGGCAGATTGCCAGATCATCGGGAAGTCCCTTTGCATTCAAACATGTGAGCAGACTTTTCAAGATCTGCATTCTGCGCTTTGCCGAGACAGGTACATGGAAGAGGAAAAATCCTTTGTTTCCGATTGCGTTTGTTGTCACAAAGCTGATTCTGAGATTCTTCCAGCTCCAATAACATCTGTAGACGGTGGTATTGGAGCAACTTCATCGGAAGACGCTGATAAGCCAGAAGAAACTACTGATAAGCCAGAAGAAACTACTGATAAGCCAGAAGAAACTACTGATGAGCCAGAAGAAACTACTGATAAGCCAGAAGAAACTACTGATAAGCCAGAAGAAACTACTGATAAGCCAGAAGAAACTACTGATGAGCCAGAAGATACGGTCGAAGGCGATGGATGAAACAATATAATTGCGCCGTAAATTAAGAAACATCCTCACCGCCACCATTGCCCGATGAATCAATATTTATGATATCAACACAACCAGTACTCTGATCAGTTATATTACCTGATATGATTCTTTCTTAATCTTCATCCTCTTGCCTGTGTACGTATAACTATAATTAAATGCATCTGGAGGAGTTTCTCTAGCAAGCTCATAAACAATGCTTGCTTTCACTTTGATGAGCTAATTAGTTGTTGAGGAATGCTAATAACAGTCATATCTAAATCTTTCATTAAAACCCTCTCATGTGTTTCTTATTATGGACCAAAATTCAATCTACTCGATTTTTATTTTGGTCACAAATTTGTCAAATGGTAAATGTTAATGTCCAAATGACTATTGTGTTGTGGTAAAGGTACCACTTATCCAATTCCAAACTTTGAGGCCTTATTTGAAGAAGTGAACAAAGTGATTGGCTTGTGTGGAATTAAGTCACATGAAGTTACTATTCATGCAACTCATCCCACATGGAGTATTTATCAAGGAGGTTTGGGGACTCTAGCATATAAGGAGACCCTTGCTTCTCATTCTAAATCATCCCTCAAAGAAGTTGATATTTCCTTCTTTGTTCTTTCTTCTTCTTGTATTATTTCACTTGTTCTTCTTAGTGAAATATATTGGTGGGGTCCGAGGACGTAGGCAAATTGCCGAACCTCGTATATGGTGTCTTCTTTCTTCTATGCTTTAATTTGGTATTTATTATCTTGTTATTATCCAAGTAGCTGCGATAGGGTATAGTTGTAGTGATATATTGCGCTCTAAAATTACATAGAGGAAATTCTGTCTAAGGAGTCGGGTTTTAAGTGGGACCATTGTGACCCCTCCGTCTTTCTGGGAGTTATCCTTAGTGTGGTTTTACTGATTCAATACTTCACTCTCGTACCCATTAGGGCGGAGGAATTATTCCGCGCTTCATGACAACTCTCAACAAGTGGTATCGAGCCAAGGTTATTACGGTATGCTCTGTGGTTGCGGTTTAATCGATCTTCCACATCGAAAAGATTCCCTTAAGCTAGTTGGTATCCGCATTCGCAGCAGGAGCCTTGGTTTGGTTAGAGGAGAAGATATGGGTGACAGTGGTATTGGTTCGATGATTAAATTGACTTCATCGAACTATTCAGTTTGGAAGCCAATGATGGAGGATCTCTTGTATTGCCTCGATTTGCATGATCCTCTTGCAGGTGATTACGCCAAGCTGCAGATATGGCGGTGACAAATGGACCAATCTGAAGCGCAAGTCACTCGGTACCATAAGAATATGGGTGGATATCAGTATATTCCACCATGTTTCATGAGAGACAGATGCTAAAGCTCGTGGGAAAAATTAGAAGGCTTGTTTGAGAGGAAGACCGCCTGAGAACAAAGCTTTCACAATTCGCAAGCTTGTTAATCTGAAGCTTAAAGAGGGACAATCAGTTTCTGAACACTTGAATGATTTTCAGAACTTGATTAATCAGCTGACTAATATGAAGTTGGTGCTTGATGATGAGTTGCAAGCTTTACTTCTGTTGAGTTCCTTACCAGATAGCTGGGAGACTTTAGTAGTTACTCTTAGTAACTCATTGCAGATGGCAAGCTCACATTGAGTTTGGTCAAAGATAACTTGTTCAACGAAGAAACAAGGAGGAAGGAGTCGGGCACCGAGTCTTCGCAGCTCTTGTCACTCAAGTCGAGGTCGCAACAATAGTAAAGGATCCAAGGGTAGTCGGGAAAATCTGTAATCGTTCGAAATCTAGAGAAAGCAGAGAATGTAATTCTTGTGGAAAGACTGGTCACTTGAAGAGAAATTGCTGGAAGAGGAAAAAGGATCGGAAGGAGGGTAAAGCTCTGAAGAGAAAGATACAGTTGCTATTGCAGTCAGTAAGTGATGATCCGGTTGTACTAGTTTGTGCACATGGGGGCTGCGATCATGTTAGTGATCCTAATGTCCAGTGGATTGTCGATTCGGCTGCATCCTATCACGTTTCGCCCAAGAGAGAGTTGTTCACTACTTACAGGCAGATTGACCTCGGTGTAGTGAAGATGGGTAACACTACCCACTCCAGGATTTTGGGGATCGGTGATATTATTGTGCGTACTAGTTTGGGTATCACATTGACGTTGCGGGATGTGCGACACATTCCAGATATGCGGCATAATCTTATTTCAGTAAATGTTCTTGACCGAGAAGGGTTTGACCAGACTTTCGAGACAAAGTGTGGAAGGCTGAGCGTGGTTCTTTGATGGTGGCAAGAGGTGATCTTTCTTGCACCTTGTATAGAACGCGAGTTGGTGTATGTGGCGGTGGTTCGCTGAATGTGGTTGAAGATGGTGCTTCCAAGAATTTGTGGCATAAACGGCCGGCACACATCAGCGAAAGGGTTGGAGACTTTGGCAAAGCTGTCCCTCATTCCTATTGCCAAAGGTACATCACTCGACCCTTGTGATTTCTGTTTGTTAGGAAGCATTATAGAGTTTCTTTCAATGTTGCCTCGACTAGAAAGAAAACAAAACTTGAGTTAATACATTATGATGTTTGTGGTCCCCTCGAGGTGGAGTCATTGGGTGGTAACAGGTACTTTGTGACATTTATTGATGATGCTTCACGCAAGACGTGGGTGTACATGTTGAAGAAGAAGAGTCAGGTGTTTGACCGCTTCAAAACTTTTCACGCCATGGTTGAAAGAGAGACTGATGTGCACATGAAGTGTCTCCGTACCGATAATGGCGGTGAATATACCTCTAATGAGTTTAAGGGGTATTGCAAGAAACATGGTATTCGTCATGAGAGAACGACACCAGGTACACCGCAACATAATGGGGTAGCGGAAAGAATGAACCGCACCATTGTTGAGAAAGTCAGATGCATGCTGAGGATGTCTAAATTGCCAAAGACATTCTGGGGTGAAGCTGTAAGTACTGCTGTTTATCTTATTAATCGGACTCCATCAGTTCCTTTGGGTTTTCAGGTTCCAGAGAATGTATGGACAGGGAAGAATGCTTCTTATGCACACTTAAAGGTGTTTGGTTGCAAAGCATTCATACATGTGCCCAAGGATCAGAGATCGAAGGCTGGGCGATCTTGCCAAACCATGCATATTTGTTGGATATGGTGGTGAGGAGTATGGCTTGAGTTTGGGATCGAGTTGAAGAAGGTGGTCGAAGCGGGGATCTTGTCTTCCGTGAGCATGAGAACATTGATCATATTGGGCTGCAAGAGGAGACTTGAATCTGCTGGTGGTGATGATCTAACACCTATACCTACTCCATTAGTTGCCACAGATGGAGATGATATAGAACCTAGAGTGGAGTAGCCGATTATTGTTGATGAACAGGGTGATGACGACTTTCTTGAGCATGACATGGGTTTTGAGCAGGGGAGCAGCCCCATCCCTTGGAAGTAGTAGAGCCTCGGCCGAGGAGGTCTACTAGAGAGCGTCGTCCATCTACCGGGTACTCTAGTTCTGATTATGTCATGCTTATTGATGCGGGGAGCCAGAGAGCTTCCAAGATGTGCGAGTTCATGCGAGATAAGGACCAATGGTTTGCTGCAATGCAAGATGAGATGAGTTCTCTTGTGAAGAACAACACCTACGAGTTGGTGGTCTTAACTTAGGGTAAGAGTTCATTGAAAAACAAATGGGTGTTCAATTTAAAGAAAGATGGTGACAAGCTGGTAAAGTATAAAGCTCGTTTGGTTGTGAAGGGTTTTCACCAGAAGAAGGGAGTTGACTTTGATGAGATCTTCTCTCCTGTTGTGAAGATGTGTTCCATTCGGGTTGTACTTGGACTAGCGGCCAGTCTAAATCTTGAACTTGAGCGACTTGATGTGAAAACTGCATTTTTACATGGCGACTTAGAGGAGGAGATTTATATGGTTCAACCAGAAGGTTTTGAAGTGAAAGGGAATGAGAATATGGTCTGCAGATTGAAGAAGAGTCTTTATGGCTTGAAGCAGGCACCCAAGCAGTGGTACCGCAAGTTTGATTCTTTTATGATCGGGAAGAGCTATAAAAGAACTGCTGCAGATTCTTGTGTCTATGTTAAGACATTTCTGATGGTAACTTCATTATTCTTGTTGTATGTTGATGATATGCTTATTGTTGGGAAAACGCTTTGATGATTCGCATGTTGAAGGATGAACTGTCAAAATCCTTTGACATGAAGGACTTAGGACCGGCGAAGCAAATTCAGGCATGAAAATTGTTCGTGACAGAAGGCGGTAAGTCGTGGTTGTCACAGGAGTCCTATGTTGAAAAGGTTCTTGACAGGTTCAACATGACAGATGCTAAACCAGTTAGCACACCTTTGGCGAATCATTTCAAGCTGTCAAAGAAGTTGTGCCCAACAACAGCAAAAGAAAAGGAAGAGATGTCATCTATTCCTTACTCCTCAGCGGTTGGGTCCTTGATGTACGCCATGGTTTGTACTCGGCCAGATATTGCTCATGCTGTTGGATTGGTTAGTAGGTTTCTATCTAATCCAGGGAAGCCTCACCGGGAAGCGGTGAAGTGGATTTTCAAATACCTTAGAGGTACTTCTAAATTGTGTTTGTGTTTTGGTGGTGCTAAACCTGTGTTAGAAGGTTTTCTTGATGCAGATATGGCTGGTGACCTTGATGGAAGGAAGTCAACATCGGTTACATCTTCACTTTTCTTTGGGGAGCTGTCTCGTGGCGGTCAAGTTGCAAAAGTGCGTTGCTTTGTCCACGGCAGGCGAGTATATAGCAGCCAATGAAGCGGGTAAAGAGATGCTTTGGATGAAGCGGTTCCTTCATGAATTGGGTTTGAAGCGGGAGGAGTATGTAGTACATTGTGACAGCCAGTGCTATTGACTTAAGCAAGAATTCAATGTACCATGCTCGCACAAAACACATCGAGGTGAGGTACCATTGGTTGCGGTTGGTAACCGAGAACAAGCTTATGAAGCTTAAGAAAATCCATACAGATGACAATGCGGTGACATGTTAACAAAGATCGTTTCCAGAGAGAAGCTTGGTATGCGGCCTTGCGGCGGCATGTGCTCCGTGTAAAGCACGGTGCGATATCTCTTCCTTCGTGGAATTGGAGGGGAGATTGTTGTGGTAAAGGTACCACTTATCCAATTCCAAACTTTGAGGCCTTATTTGAAGAAGTGAACAAAGTGATTGGCTTGTGTGGAATTAAGTCACATGAAGTTACTATTCATGCAACTCATCCCACATGGAGTATTTATCAAGGAGGTTTGGGGACTCTAGCTTATATAAGGAGACCCTTGCTTCTCATTCTAAATCATCCCTCAAAGAAGTTGATATTTCCTTCTTTGTTCTTTCTTCTTCTTGTATTATTTCACTTGTTCTTCTTAGTGAAATATATTGGTGGGGTCCGAGGACGTAGGCAAATTGCCGAACCTCGTATATGGTGTCTTCTTTCTTCTATGCTTTAATTTCGGTATTTATTATCTGTTATTATCCAAGTAGCTGCGATAGGGTATAGCTGTAGTGATATATTGCGCTCTAAAATTACATAGAGGAAATTGTCTAAGGAGTCGGGTTTTAAGTGGGACCATTGTGACCCTCCGTCTTTCCCAGGAGTTATCCTTAGTGTGGTTTCTGATTCAATACTTCACTCTCGTACCCATTAGGGCGGAGGAATTATTCCGCGCTTCGCAACAACTTTCAACATATTGTTAGCATTTCTCTTAATTGTTTATTTCATGTATATGCTATATTTTCTCTATATCTTCTATTCTTTTCACTAATGGATTCTGACTTGATTGATTCCCGATTGACAAATTAAGACTACCGTATGCGTTTATTAATGAAGTATATCCATGCATGGAGATATTGATGGTTTTGCAATGGAAACAACATTATCATCCAAATTAATTACGTGTTGGGGAAGAAATTATAGATTTGTATACGTGTTTAGTCATTTTTTTTGTATTAAAAGATGTAATCAAATACAAATATTGATGAATAACTGTGAAATAAAATCATCAAATTATGACAAATAAGAAAATTCCTAAATTACCATCGGAACTGTTTTTAATTTTCTTTTGCATTGCTTCTCAAGCGTTTCTGGCTGGTTCTTCAAATTCCATAGACGCAGCATCGACTACACTACAACCACTCTCGTAGCTAAGTAACAACCCATCATAAAACCCTAGCACTCTTGAGCTACTACTTCTTCGCCCTCAAGCAAAAGTGGTGCGATCCTAGCCTCCTCCCCCGTGTTCTCTTCCAAGCAACCGACGACTCCTAACGCGACCAGCAGCCCTCCTCACTCTCCCATTGGTCCGTTCATCCGCTCACTTCGCTGCTTCGTTTCGTCCGCTCGCTTCACTTGCTCTGCTCCATGTCTTCACGCGCTCTGTCGATAGTGGTCCTTCATTCACGGCTTGCCGGCCTTGCTCTCTTGACGAACGAGGAAGCGCAGGCCATCGCCGCGCCGCGTGCTCTCCTCCAAAGCACTGGTGCAGGGGTGGCAGGGCGGGTTCTCTCGGCTCGGCCGGTCCGGGATGGCCTCATTGAATCCCCATTCCGTAACACGTACGATTTAAACAATTGGTGGTGATGTTACGTTCTTTTTATTTTTTTTGCATAATCTTGTTAGACTAACTTAGATCTCTAGGCCGCATCCACTTTTATGTATAATCCTTTAATTTAGCTCCCATGCTCTTGATAATTTATGTCAGCTATATATGATGGAGTTGGTCAGTGAGAGTAAAAGAAGATCGATTAGAGGTATAGCTAGTTGGGTGGAAAGTAGTTAGGGAATTAGAATGGGGCAGCAAATTAAGCCGGTGGTGAATCTTTTAAGCCTCATCATCATCATCACCATCTTATTGCTGACAGCCAATGATATTGTTCAAGTGTCATGGAGCGAGGAGGATTGCCCCTCAGACCAAGGCTACTACGAGAGGCTTATAGGCGATTGTAAACAAATGGGAGGAGCCCTTGTATGCCATCAAACCTGCTTGGCCCGGTTCCCAAACGCACGTCATGCAACTTGTGATTACTTCGACGAGACTCGCAGCAGTGATAAAACCATTCCGTTTTTCTGCAGCTGTTGTATCGAATATGACAGCAGAGAAAGAGAGGCATTCGGAAAGTACATGCCTCTCCCACGAGCAGAATGGAGCCCCTCGGAGCTTCCACCCTCAATACTCACAGAAGACTTCTTTCTTCCATGCCCGGAATCAGAGGGCTTGACGTCCAGCGTCGTGGCAGATTGCCAGATCATCGGGAAGCCCCTTTGCATTCAAACATGTGAGGAGACTTTTCAAGATCTGCATTCTGCGTTTTGCCAAGACAGGTACATGGAAGAGATAGAATCCTATGTTTCCAATTGCGTTTGTTGTTACAGACCACCGGATACGCCTGGTGGTTCAGAGATTCAGCCATCTACAGAAACAACAACTGAAGGCGATGATGATGATCAGTCAGAAACAACTGAACATGGTCAGTTAACGTTGCAAGAAACAAGCCAAGACGATGAAACAATTGATGAGCAGTCACAAGAAACAACTGATCCGTCAAAACAAACAAGTACTGATGATGATGCAACGAAAGAAACAACTGATCTGCTTGGAGAACAAGAAACAACAGATCAGTCAGAAGAAACAGATAGACGATGAAACAACTGCATGCGCCGTAAAGAAACCTGTGATGATGATGCTTTTGCCTGTGTATAAACTATAATTAAATGCATCTGGAGAAGTTCCTCTACCAACCTCAAATAATGACTTTAATTCGCCATGTTTGCTTTTACTTTGATGTGCTAATTAGCTGATTGTCTGTCAAATATGGACAGTGTTGTGACACGGTCTTTTGTACAACCGAAGAAAGAAAAATTACTGAGTTGCAGTTTGTAAGAAATTTCAAGTAAAAGACTGTAATTGTAATTAATTTGGAAATTTGAGGGAAAATTATTCAGTTTTCTTGAAGAATAAGAAAGTGGTTTAAATTTCCAAAGAATGAAAAGGAAGGATGAGTTAATAATTAGTCATAAGTTACTCTATACTGACTTATTTGAAAGAAAAAGAAAGTTAAGAAGGACTAAATTGATTAATTGGAGAAGTTAAGTGATTTAGTGACACAACTGAAAATAGTTAGAGTGAATTGGGTTTAATTGCTCAAGTTATGAAAGATTAGTGATTAACTAAATTATTTCCCTAAATGATGATTAAAAACTAGCTACAGACCGGATGCAAATTTCAGTTTAGTCATTAACTTATATTTTCTCTAAACATTTGGGGCAAAGTGTAAAAGTATATATTTAAAAAATATGTAAGAATGTAATTATCCAAGTAACAAAAAGGCAAAAATAAAAAACAAAAAACAAAAAACATGAGCTCACCATTTGTAACCTACACCCCATCACATCCTAGAAAATACTCACTTTACTATTCATGAATTTCTAAATGTTATAATATCTACTACTCCTTCCGTCCCTATTTAATTGTTACATTTGACTTTTACACTTTTATTTGACTCAATTTTTTACTAGAAAGAATTTGTTAAAAAAATTTGAAAAAAATATTTTTAGAAACTAGACACATTGATTTAACTTATGTATATAAGCTACTTAACTTTATATACCAAAATATTGAAGAAATAAATATATAGATTAGATGCTGAAAAAGAAATGTAACTATTAAAAAGAGACGGAGGTAGTATAATGTATTTCAATCTTTTGTGAAATAGTAATGGGGAAAAAACAAATTTAAGCTTCTGACTCGACCAAGTATTAGGCTTAGCTTAGGGAAAGGCACAACAGAAAAACTGTATTTTCAAATCGGGCGTTTTCAACAAGTAATTGAAGGTTGAGAAAAATTAATGTTGTTTTTTTTTTGGGAAAAAAGTCCTGATAAAAATTTTTATGACAGAAAAAAGGAAGAAAATTCTGATTTCCAAAATTTCGGAGTTTGATTTCCAAATTTCTGAAAAAAAAAGTAAAAACAGTAAAAAATATAGTGGTAAAAAAAACACAAGTTCCTATTAGTTAAAAATTAAAATCAGAAAACTTCTTGGATTAATGTCATAGCTAGTTAAGGAAAAATGAATATTTACCCTCGGGGCGGTCTACCCAAAAAAGAAGACGGATGGAAATAAACGGAAAATCAAACGTGGGTTAAGTGTAGGTGAGATCCAGCACTTACAGACTGACAACCACGGAATGCCCAGAGGTGACAGTTTTTATTGGCACAATAACAAAAGTAACCTAAGTAATGTATACTTTGTCTGAAAAAGTCCTCATAGTTTTTCAAAAGTTAAGGCTTATTTATCGTTTGCTCCCCCGAACTATTTCGAATCGTTCACTTTCGTCCCTCGATTCTGACTCGGAATTACTCAACCCTTGAACTAGTTAAGTCGAGGCAGTTTAGTCCGTCTGTTAAGTTGGGTGTCAGTTTGACCAAGACCTAACGGTTTGACGAAACGTTCGTTCCAGCCCGTTATGGGATTACCGTTATAAGCTTGCCCTCTTCCCATCGTCCTCGTCCGCCCCAAATCCGCTTGCTGATTCGAAAACCCTAACCATAGAAAATTCGCCATTCGCCATTTGATATCTACCCCTCCATTTCTGAAATTTGAATATGTCAGGACATGAAACAACGTTTTTTGGAGGATTTGATTCCAACTTCGATAGGGACGAGGACGAGTTTAACGAATCTGGCGCTCCGATTTGTAGATGTGAAAGCAGGACATTCATGGCAGAGGCTCGACGAGATACGGCGAACTATGGACGACGTTTCTTCCGTTGCCGAAACTATAAGATATGAGGGACTCTTGGAGTGAATTTTTAGATGTGTTTTGGGTTGTGTGGTCTTGCTCCTCTCCTTAGACGTTTCTGGCACAATGTGGTGTCTCTTTTGCAGAAGAAACCAATGTGTTTTTTCCAGTGGATTGATGAACCTTTCACATTGCGATCCCAAGAGGTGATAAGACGACTGATTGGGAATGAGAGGAATGTTGAGTTGGAGCATGCGAAGAACGCAACATTGAAGGATGATGCTGTGAGGGTGGCGGAACAAAATGCGCATTTCAACCTACTGAAGGCCATGTTGCAGTCAATTAGGATGTTGGTGGTTGTTATGGGGGCCATTTGTGTTTTTGGTCAATTTTGGCTTTGTAGGAAGTGTTGGATGTGAGCCTGCTTGGTAGTTGATATCCTAGGATGGAAGAATGTAATGGTGTAGATGAAATCAAAATCTTGGTTTTTGGACAAATGTAATCATGTTTTGTGGATGAATGTATTCCTGTTATGTGGATGAAATGCAACCATTATATGTTGGAGCTGTTATGTGAATGTAATCCTGTTATGGTCAATTAAATTGCTAACTAGAGTAATAGACACAGCCTTTTCCAATATGGAAGAACTGACACTAGTGCTCAATTCAAAAGGAAAATCAACAACAGAGACAGCTTAACGATAGCATTTCTCAAACATAAATGGAATTCTAGCTGAACAACAGAGACACTAATAATCAGTTTCCATGACGACATGTACAAGCTAATGGAATGGTTCAGATATCATCCTAAACATACATCCTCCATGCTTAAACATCACAAAGTTAGTGCACATAATGGTTCCAGATGCACTGAACCTTAAATGGCACTCAAAATTACATTGCATTCATAGATCCTATGACACAATTTAACTACAGCAGCCTACAACAGCATACTTCAGGATTTGGTTGGTTGGCTTGAAGAGTCACCAACACCTTGCTTCCTCTTTTGTCTTTTGTTTTTCCCCTCGGAAGCACATAATGACTGGCTTGAAGAGGCACCAATACCTTGCTTCCTCTTTTGTTTCTTGTTTTTCCCCTCAGAAGCACATAATGGCTGGCTTGAAGAGTTTGGGTTATCTTCTTGGGAAGCACTCTTCCTCTACAAAGAGGAAAAGAATAATGATCACACAGTTAAATTACTGATATGTAAACAAAGAATTAGAATTTATAGACTGATTGTCAGCTTACCTTGCTTGCTGAGTTCCCTTTCCCTTTCACTTGCCCCTTTCCCTTCTCACTGGACATGTAGCTGAATTATGTTCATCAGACTTGCAAAGTGAACAATGCATTACTCTACCATGACGTGACAGTTTGAATCTTCCCTTCACTGGCTCCCCTCTTTTCTTTATCCTTGCCACTCTTGGCCTACCAGGCAGTATCCTCATATTTGGACGATTGATATGTCCTAAACCACTATCACCCCAGAATTCCTCACTAGGCATTGGTTGAATTGCATGCTTATATGCATTTTTAAACATTTACGGCCCATACCAGTGGGAAATGTAATTGTAAGGATCTTCCTTCCTTTCCATGATTGCTGCAATAGCATGCGAGCATGGAATTCCCGATAGCATCCAACCCCTGCAGCTACACTCCCTTGACCCTAACTTAAGAGTGTGTTGTGTGTTTCCCCACTTTGCCTGATAGCCATCCTCACCATTCCACTTGCACTTCCAGTTAAAACTTGCGCCAGAGTTCTCTCCCACTATGGCTCTTATATTAAACCCACAACCACTTCTCCACTTCTTTATAAATGCTCTTCTATTGGCTATCCTCTCCATGCAATAGACTCTGATATCTTCCAGCATTGATATAATGGGCTTTGACCTTGCAGCTATCAGCACCATGTTAAATTCCTCAGTGCTGTTGTTATCCACACAGTCACACTGAGTGACCTGGCTGAAATAAGCCCTACACCATAACCGTAAATCAACCCTCTCAAGAGCTGCCCTGGCTCCCTCAGCTAACAGTTCTATCTCCTCCAGTCTTTTTTCTAGTTGAACCTCATTAGGTGATTTAGCAACAGCGTAGAAAGCAACTTTAAGGTGCTCACCTTTAAAATTTGGATACCAGTTGCCATAAATGTGCCTTGCACACAATCTATGTTCAGCCAATGGGAATAGGAAGGACACAACATTTAACAATCCCTGCAATTTCAACAAGCCTGATTAGCATGACAGTCCAGGAAGCATAAATCAGTAGTCTTATAATGGCTTACCTTGCACTGGTCAGACATAAAGAACCAACCACTCCCACTTCCAACTCCAATGTCGAGCCCTAGATGTTCAAGGAACCATGACCAGCTGTCCTCATTCTCACTCTCAACTACACACCAAGCGAGAGGATACAACTGGTTGTTTTCATCCTTACCAACAGCTGTAAGTCAAATGCCCCTGACAACTCCTTTCAAGAAACATCCGTCAACGCCAATGTACCTCCTGCATCGTTCTAAAAATCCTAGCTTCAATACAGCCAGACACACATACATCCTCTTGAACCTAGGTGTCTCTCCAGGTAAGGTTTCCTCAGTTAAAATGTCAACAGTTGTACCTTGCATAACATATTCATAAAATCATACATAAGTTATCTTGCTGAAAAAAAAAAGAACATATGCAAAGTAATAACCAGTTAAACTACCTGGTTTAGATTCTCTTAATGCCTTTGCATAATCATGCAATCTTGCATATTCATGGTCAACATCTCTCACAAGTTTCTGGACAACCATACATCGCACTCTTACACACTGATCAATCCCAACTTCAATCTGCAACTCTGCCCTAATGGTGTCTTTCAGGTAGCTACATCTGACCCCAGGATGTGCCATTAGCCAGTCTTCATACTGCTCAACAATCCAGGGTGCCCTAATGCCTGCAATCTTGAAAACTTGCGTGCAAGTATATCTTGGATTTAATGTCTTCACAAGGAAGTGCTTCTTATTCGTTCTACTCTCCCATGCAGCATATATCATCCAACAACAGTTACTGTCTTTGCAGAGTACCCTAACCCTCTTACTCTCATTTTTCTTGAAAATATAGTCTCTTTTCTCTTGAATAGAATATTTTTTGAGAGACCTCTTGAACTGTTTATGATCAGTAAAACATAGACCAACTGAATACTTGACCTCCTTGCATTTCTCAACATACCTTGGAAACCTTGGAGTAACTCTTCTCACAACTCTGGTTCCATCTTCCTCAATCTCAGACTCAAGACTCCCAACATCACTGTTATCAAACTCTGCTGCAGGATCAGGATCTTCCTCACTCGATTCTTCAGTTCCTGATTGTTCTCTATTCCCTTGCACACCACCAGCTTCAAGAGGCAACCGGGTCCTTTTAGATCTGGTTCTGTAGAAGTCTTTCACTACATTGATGCCTTCAATTATTTCCTCATTATGGTTAGGTGGTAAAGTGTCATCAATGCCATCTAACTCCTCTTCACAATCATCATCCAAATCCTCTCCATCGTCCTCCTCACTCTCTTCATTCTCTGCAGCTTCTTCTCTCTCACCATCCTCTTCTATCTCTTCTATATTATCTCTTTCTTCTCTCTCTTCTATATGACCTCTCTCTCCTCTCTCTCTACCCCATCACATTTGTCATTTACTGCCTCATTATCTCCAATATTGTTTTCTTCAACCTCAATATCTTGGACTGATATACCTTTCACAAACTTGTTCACTTCCTCTGCACTACCTGAGGTCCCCACCTTAAATGCCTGACTTAGTTCTTTTTTGTTTTTCATGTACCACTCCAAAGAGTGCTCAACAAACAAATCCAATCCCCCCGAAGCTGATGCTGCACCAAACATTTTCATCATATCATCGTGTACATTTAAAGACTCCAGATACTCCATGGGTTTACCAAGAGGCTTGTAGTACAGACACCTCGCATCAGAAGCTTTATACCCCAAGTTCCTAAGAGCAGCACTTGGTGAATAAAATGTAACGATGTCCTTGTACATTTTATGCACCCTAAGCGTAGACTCCACATACTGTAGAGATGGCCGTGTGACAAATCTCCCACCGTGATTGAAGTTAAAGATAAGAGTATGAGATCCCGAACCCATCTGTGAAGCAAGATAAATGGCACCATTCACATCTTTAATCAAACATCTAAGTGGAGACTAATCCCAAAACCGACAGCAACACTATATTTTAATCAATCATCTAAGTGGATATTAACAACATTAACACACCATACTTCAGTAAAGACTAACCATTGACCACTAAGAACAACATTTGAAAAGAAAACCCACCTTGACTGCGGCGTGCACGAGCTTTCACGTGGGGACGACGCCTCGCGCCAATGCTTTCACGAATCACTCTCTCTTAAATCTCAAATCGAAGCTCTCGCTCCACCTCTTCCCTCTCACTCTCGTTCCAGACTCTCACCCTCGAAATTTAGGTACCAAACTGCCTTCCCAACTCGGTTTATAATCGCCGTTACGACGCCGACGTCCGTCACAGACGTTACCACCACGTGCCCACATGTGACCGATTCTTTGAGTCAAGGGACTAAACTGCCTCGACTTAACTAGTTCGAGGGCTGAGTAATTCAGAATCGAGGGACGAAAGTGAACGATTCGAAATAGTTCGGGGGAGCAAACGATAAATAAGCCCAAAAGTTAATGACCTTTTTAATTTTGAAATTATTTCAAATTCTCGTTAGCAAATACGTAGTACATATGTGTATGGTTGGTTTAGAAAAAAAATAAAAAACTTTATTCCTGCACTTTGAAAAAAACTCATTCTTTAGGATGAAAACTCCAAACAAAAATTATTTATTTAATACATAAGATTATTTATTTTAACACATAAATTTTCTAAAGTTTTAATAATAACTTTGTTTACTTCTAGAAAATTCTCCATAAAATTATAAGAAAAGTAGGAAAAATGCGATTATGGGCTATTTAGTTTTGGAAGATTTTTCCAATTTTCTATTCAATCATTCATTTATAGATGTTGTTTTTAATTTCCTAATTAAAGAAAAGGCCAAACAAAAAAAAAAGGAAGAAGGAAGAAAATGTTTTGAGTAAATTCAAACGGAAAAAAACAAAAGAAGAATAAAATTAAATGCAAAAAAGAAGTTCGAGTCAAATCAAAAGAAGTAAATTAAAAAGATTTATAAATGAGAAAACAAAAAAAAGGAAGAAGAAGAAGAAAATAAGATTGGAAATTAGATAGTGCTCCAATAAAATTGGAAATCGAACAATGTTTCAATAAAATTGGAAATTGACATTTCCCCAAAAAATGATTTCTCCAATAAAATCAAGAATTAGACTTTGTCCTAAAAAAATCAGAAATTAGATATTGCTTAAATTGAAATTAAACTTTCCTTCAATAAAATTAGAAATTTGATAGTATTCCAATGGAAATTAGATAATGTTCAAACAAAAAAGAAATGATTATTACTCTAATAAAATTGGAATTGGACTTTATCCAACAAAAATATTGGAAATTTGAGTTTGCAAAAAATAAAAAATAACAACTATTCAAATTTACACAATTCATCAAAACTTTACTCCTTATAACTTTTTTCTCTCATTTTTTAAGTTGTCACTTTTTTATCGAAAATGTCATGTTTAAGTTTCGAATTAATGTGTTTTTTCATAACTGAAAAAGTAAGTAAAATTCTCAACAAAAATGAAAAGTAGCTGATTTGGCGAAGCTTTGAGCGGATGCCTCTCCACTCCTCTCATTAATCGTGACGTGTCTCATTTTTATAAGGAATTCAGCTAAAATTTTTGGGAAATTTATTTCCCATTTTTTTTAATTTTCAATACGCATCCCTAGATTTTTTCAAAATTTATTTGCACCTGGAGAAAAATTATAGATTGCTCAATTATACATTTAATTTAAAAATAAAATCAAATAAAGTATCAATAAGCAAATATCCCAATTAAAAAGGGGATGTAGTATCTTGCTTGTGTAAAACCTCTCATGTTTTTTGGTGAATATAATGACTCATTACAGAGTTCTGTACTGTGACATTGTTACCTTTATTCTGTCCTAAAAGTAATGTAACATTATTTTTTCAACATTTAATTTATGATTTTATTTCTTTATCAATTCAAATTAGAAATTTGAAACTTTTATATACAATTAAAAATTTGATGTCTTAACTTTATGAATGTATTTTTTTGATATTTTTTTCATTAAAAATAATATAGATAAATTCAAGTCAAACTAACATAAAAAATTCAGTAGCACATCGGTATCGCGTGTTACAGTCAACCCGAGTGGGTGGTGACTTTTGTGTATCCCGGGGCTCCGTTCCAAGCATGCACCAGGATGAAGCTTGGGTGAAACTAAGTGGAGATGGCTCCCGGATCTTTTCTAGGTAACATTTTCGAGAATGCTTACATATTCGAGGTCGCACGAGTCCCCCGCACCTTTCCGCGGAAAATATTTTTTGGAGGCTGGACGTTCGTTCTCGGGCGACGCTCGGGGCTCGGGATGGAAAATTTGATGGCGCCAATGGTGTGTGGTGTGATATGACTCGGGATGAGTAATGTGGTGATAACCAAGCAAGCACACATGACGGGATTACTTGGTTAAGCTAGCAAGCACACACGTTGGGATTTGCTCGGGTTAAATTGGCGCGGGATGACACTTAGACACATATTTTTTGGCTTGGACTTGGCATGGTGACTAAGTTGTCTAGTAGGTGATTCACTATGGTGACTAAGGAGGTGTGTGTGTGCTTGTAAGGTGTGTGTGTGCTTGTAAGTTGTGTGTGTCATAAGATAAGAAGTATATAAGGTGGAAATTGAAAAGGGAGGCATTTTTGGTTTCATTCCTTCTCTCACAAAACCGCCGGCTTCATCACTCCCTCTCCCTCTCATGTGTTCTTCATCTTTCAAGAGTTAAGGGAGGTTGTTCTTGGTGTCAATCTAGAGGTAAGCATGTATCCTCCATGATTTTGGCATGTTTGAAGCATGAGTTGTGGTTAATGCACCTTGAGGCCGAATTCATGGCAAATCCTAGCTAGGTGTTGTGTTCATCTTCTTGCTTCAAGCTTGGGATATGTTGTTATTGGTATGATTTGGTGTAGAAATCAAGGTTTGGAACTTTGTTTTCTGAATTTGTGAACGTAACCGTGAAACTCGACATGCTAGCTTGCTTGCTTGAATTCGGGAAAATATGATTTAAATGCTTAGTTGTGCATGTTTGATTATAAACAACTATGTTCAAGCTAGGTTTGAAAATCCGAGCTTTCTGTGAAGTTTTGCGGGAAAGTGTGGGAATGTGCGGGATTAGTTCCCGGGGGTCTGGATTGATGATTTATGATATGTAAATGGTTGTTCAGCTTGAATCAGCAGTTGTGGAGTAGTGTGGGACTTTGTAAGTCACACTACCATGCTTCGGACCGATCGCCGGGATCTTCCCAGGATTCTTCCACGGATTGGTAAGTGCGGTAAGGGTTTTAGTATTGCTCTCGATTCTGCATTTCGGATTATGTTATGAAATGCGTGTCTGGGTGTACCGAGTCTGAGTTTGGATTGAGGGTGGCCCGATGATACCCAAACTTGGTCAGTCGGGATAGGCATTGGTGTGCAGGTGCGAGGACTCGAAGATGCTGATGTTCTGATTCAACTCTTACGGGGGTGGTTTTCTGATTCAACTCCCACGGGGTGGTGTTCTGATTCAACTCTTACGGGGATGGTGTTCTGATTCAACTCCTACGGGGGTGGTGTTCTGATTCAACTCCCACGGGGGTGGTGTTCTGATTCAACTCCTACGGGGGTGGTGTTCTGATGGGGTTAGCTACCCCGAGCTGGTACCATACTCATGTGTCTGTGGTAGTCCATTACTTGGCTGGACCAGAGTGGACTATCGTTTCAGAGCGTGTCTGTATGTTATACTAACAATTCTTCTTCTATGTGCATTGCATATTTTTGATTTGCACTGGTTGAACATATGTTGGCTATCTGCTGCGTGTTTGTATTTTCTTTGTCTTTGTCTTTGTCTTTGTTTTACAGGTTGCTATACTTAAAGAGAAACTGTGCCTATCCCCAAGCCCTTACTAAGTTCTCAAAAGAGGACTTACCCCCTTTCTGTTTACCGTTTCAGGAGTACCTGACCAACAACCCGCAGAGTGAGTTTGGGGTGTGTTGTCGATTCTTTTCAGATACCCATACATTTCTGTCTCTAAGATTTTACATGCATAGGGTAGTCTCTTTGAGTAACTATAGTTTGGGATCCGATATTTGAAATTTGAATATGTATCTGAATTTGAATATGTAGTCTGAAATCTGAATCATGCATATCGAATTTGTATCGTATCTGTAGTCAGTCTGAATCGAATGTGAATGCAGTGCATGTCGATATCTGCGTGATCTGCGTTTTCTGCGATATGTGTTACAGTCACCCAGAGCGGGTGGTGACTTTGGTGTTCCGGGGCTCCGTTTCAAGCATACGGGGCATGTCTTCAGTTGGTCAGATAGCTCCCGGATCTTTTCTAGGTAACATTCTCGGGAATGCTTTTATATTTAAGGTCGCACGAGTCCCTCGCACATTTCCGCGGAAAATATTTTTTGGGGTCGAGACGTTCGTTCTCGGGCGACGCTCGGGGCTCGGGAGGAATAATTTGATGACGACAATGGTGTGAGGTGTAATATGACTCGGGATGAGTAATGCGGTGATAACCGAGCAACCACACATGACGAGATTATTTGGTCGGGCAAGCAAGCACACACGTCGGGATTTACTCGGGTGAAGTTGGCGCGGGATGATACTTCAACACTTAGGAACTTTTCGGATTTGGCTTGGTGTGTGATTCACCATGGTGACTAAGGTGTGTGCTAGGTGGCATGAAGAGTAAGGTGTATGTGTCATTAAGTTGGAAAATATATAAGGTGAGACATGAGAAATAAATACAATTTTAGCTCATTCTTTCTTCTCTCATCCGCCAACTTCTTCTCATTCTCTACCTCTCAAGTGTTCTTCATCTTGCAAGGGTTTAAGGAAGGATTGATCTTGGTGTTGGGCTTGAGGTAAGCTTGATTTCTTCATGAGTTTGGTGTGTTGAAGCATGATTTGAGGTTGATTTGCAAGGTTGAAACCGAATTCATGTTAGCCTTAGCTTGATGATTTGTTCAACTTCTTGCTTCAAGCTTTAAGTATGTTGTTCTTGGCATGATTTGGTGTAGGAATCAAGGTTTGGATTATGAAAGAACATCATGGATTGAAAAACCCTAATTTGGCCGAATTGTTGCCTAAATTCTAAGTATGTTGAATTGATATCATCTTGGTTCATGCTTTGGATATGTTGTTCCTAGCATGGTTAAGAGTTGATATTAGGGTTCAATTTGAAGATGAGCATGTTGGGTAGAAATTACCCAAATGGCCGAATTCTTTAAGTATGAGTTGGTATGATTTTGGGTGAAGTATGTTAGTAAGCATGCTTAGAATGGTTAATTGTTGAATTGAGCATGAGAATGGAACCCTAATTGGATTGGAAAGAATATTGATATAGGGATCATGTTGAGGCCAAAATTGAGAAAGGATATGTTTATGGTTGTGGTGTGTTTCGGGGATGTATTGGTAGTGAAATGGTATCGGGAATGGAAATAGGTAAGAAACGATGTTCGGAACATCGTTTTCTGAAACTGTGAACGTAACTGACCCACTTGCTTGTTTGCGTAGATGTGGGGAAAGTATGATTTGAATGCGTGGTTGTGCTTGTTTAAGTGTAAATATCAATGTTCTAGCTCGGTTTGAGAATCCGAGCTTTCTGTGGAATTTTGCGGGAATATGCGGGATTAGTTCCCGGGGGTCTGGATTGGTGATTTCTGACTTGTGTGTGGTTGTGCAGCTTGAATCAACAGTTGTGGAGTAGTGCGAGACTTCGGAAGTCACACTACCGCATTTCGGGCTAAACGTCGGCATTTTCCCGGGATTTTTCTTGCGGATCGGTAATAGTAAGGTAAGGGTTCAACTTCTCTCGTTATACATTCTGGGAGGGATATCATGTATATTGGGGTTAGTTGAAGCGGGTTTCGGGTTGAGGACGGTGGTCCGGTGATCTCGGGACCAGTTATATGGTAAGGTACAGGCTTGCAGGTTCAAGGCCCGGGATGGTCTCGGAGACCTCGGGTTCTTCTACGGTATTTTATATCTGCACTGAGTGCTGATATTCTATATATACCTTGCGGTATATTCTGTCTGTTGTATACCCTGCGGTATATTTTGTGACCCATGACAGTTATGGGGATCGCGACCCCGGCTGGTACCATGCCTCTGTTAGCTTCGGCTTCTGACCTCTTGGAGAGGGCTGTCGTTGTTCATTTTGCTTTTATGGGTCTCTAGCGTTTTGCACCGCATCCTTCGGGACACTAGCTAACCACGTCCTTCGGGACTCTGTTTATTATTTACGTTTATATCTGTTGCATATATATTCTTGTGTTCTTGTGTTCTTGTGTTTTCTTTGTTTTGCAGGTACCGCGCAGTTAGCACTATATGCAAACTGTATCTTACCTCAGCCCTTACTGGGTCCTCCCGAGGACTCACCCCTTCTGTTTACCACCTTTCAGGTGTATCTGACAAGCAGTCAGCGGACTAGAGTTCCGTGGTGCTTTCTGTTAGATTGGTTTTAGTTTGTCTAATCTTCTTAAACCAATGTCCTTCTATTATTTCCCTTTGTTCTTTGGTGTATTCATCCCTTAACCATTTTCTTTTGGTCTTGTTTTCTTCTGATCCAAAATCTTTTCTCAGAGTTTCATAGTCTATTCCGAAAAGTTCTTTTAATATATTTATCTCAAAATCTGAAAAGCTAATTCTATCATCCCCAACTAATTTGGATGATTTTTCTTCTTCTATCTTAACAGAATCTATTTTATAAACAGGGAGATAAACCTGTTCTACTGATTGTCTTAGTCTTCCAATTACTTTTTCATATTCTGATTCTGTCACATGTGAACATAATGCTCTAGAAGGAATTCTAGGAGGTTTTTCTGAGAAGTTAATCATTCTGGTTACCCTATCTTTACCAAATTTTATTTCTACTTCTCCATTCTCAAATTCTACTATTCTTTCTACTTCTGTTGTTCTCAAAGGTTTAACCGATTTCTCATTATGCATTATCCATTTTTTAGGTAGACGAATATGACTCCATTTTATCGGCTTCGAAAGGACAACATTAATTTTCTCAACATTAGCCTGTATTAAAAGGGTTTCACCATTTGTATCAAATTCTAGAGCCTTTGGCTCAATCTGTGTTGTCATTACCTTGTAATAAATTCTGTATACAAGGGCTAGATTATGAGATTCTTCTAACATATCAAAACATGAGGTGAGTATATTAGCAAATAATACCTTCATGGTATGTGGATCCTTTAAGGACACCGTGAAATTAGGATGACAGTTAAAGTATATGGGTCCATCGCAAAGACTAGAATCTACCATGCCTAGCAAGGAATCAGTAAACTTATTATGTCTTTGATCTCTCAAAGCAATAACAACAGACGTGTTTAAACCATTCTTTGTTAGTGGTTTTAAAACAATTTGAACTAATCCAACATGCAGATAGTTATAATGATTTTCTATAATGATCTTCTATCATATATTTAGACAGTAGTTCAAATCTGTGATCTTCTTCCATTATAGGAACGGTTCTTTCTACCGTTTTAATAGCATAAGATGTTCTAAGTTCAAAGGTTCCTTTACGGTAAACTTCGAACATGTTTATCTTAGGGATATCCCAGTTTCCCAAACTTTTCTCAATATCTCTAATTATTATGCCTTGAGCATTCTTCACTTTTCCTTTTTCTTTTCCTTCTTCAAACTTTTTAGAAGTAGATTTTGCTAAATTCTTAAAAATCCCAGCCATTGAAGAATAATTTTAATCTCAAAGTTTTAATGCTATCTGTCAACGAGGTCTTTTACTCCTTCTTACTGCCACACCTTGGGTCTTACCGAGGAAATGCGACTTGGGTGATAGTCAATAAAACCTTTGAAAATAATTTTGAAATTTCAAAAGCAAGAAAGTTGAAGAGATTAAGCAAAAACTAACTTCTTTGAGTTGAAGAACAAGAAACTAAAATTTTGGGGTAAAAGAGAAAAAACTTAAAAGTTTGAGGAAGATGAGATGAGGGGTATTATGGACTATTTACATGTATGTGTTAAAACACATATGTGGTAATTAGCCTTGGCCTTGATGAGAGGGCTGCTGAGGCGTCTCGTCCATTAAGGCTTAACTCTTGCCATGTCAGCTAGTAGCAACAAACATGTTTTTTTCCTCCTTAATTTATTTTCGTTTGTTTTTTTACGTACTTTTCCTTGACTTCAATATTTTACTTGCTTTTTTAGTTATGATAAGACACATTAAATTGAAACTTAAATATGAAACTTTAGGCAAAAAGTAACAACTTTAAAAATGGGAGAAAAAGTTGTGAGAAGAATTTTTTTGAAAATTATATAAATTTGAATATCTGATGTTTTTGTTTTCGAAAACTCAAATTTTCAATTTTGTTAGAGAAATTTTAATTCCCATTTTATTAGAGTAATAATCATTTCCAGTTTTATTGGAACATTGTCTAATTTCTAATTTTGTTTGAGCAACATCCAATTTCCAATTTGGTTCTAATTCCTATTTTTACTAGAGAAATGTCCAATTTTTATTTTGTAAGTAAAATGTCAAATTCCAATATTGTTGAAGCATTGTCCAATTTTCAATTTTTTTGGAGCACTTTCCAATTCCCAATTTTATTGGACCAAACTTTAATTCCAATCCTGTTAGTCCAATGTCCAATTTCTAAAATTGTTGGAATAATGTATAATTTCTAGCTTTCTTGAAACAAAGTTCAATTACAATTTTGTTGGAAAAATGTCCAATTTCCATTTTTATTGGAGAAATGTTTAATTTCTAATTTTGTTGAAGAAATATCCAATTTCAATTTTGTTGGAACCATGTCCAATTCAAACTTTGTTTATTTTTCAGTTTTGATGAAACATTATCATATCTTGAATTTTGTTTGAACAATACCTAATTTCTAATTTTGCTGGAGCAAAGTCTAATTTCCAAATTTATTGGAGAAATATGTAATTTCAATTTTTCAAATTTTGCTTCTTTTCTTATTTTCTCTCTCTTGTTTTCCAACCCCCATTGATTGTAGCTTTTCCTTCTTCAATTTACAGGTAATTTTTAAGCTTCAATTTGCTCATACTTCATCATTTAATCCACTATGTGAAAAATATGAGTGATTTAAACTGTTGTTTACTAATTGCCTATGTTTTTCATTCTTCTTGTTCCCCCGTTTTTTTATGTTTTCTCATTTTTAAATCTTTTTATTTTACTTCTTTTGATTTGACTTGAACTTCTTCTTTTTTTTCATTTTTTTCTTTTAATTTTATTCTTCTACTTTGTTTTCGTTTGATTTTACTCAAACATTTTCTTCCTTTTTTTATTGTTTGGCCTTTTCTTTAATTAGGAAAAACAGTTTTTAATCTTTCAAAAAAGGAAAATCATTTTTTAATTCTAGAATAAATACTTTAAACGTGAAATTTTTGAAAACTTATAAAAAAGAAAGGAGCTAAATAAAATTTTAAAATAAAAAAAACACAGAAAATACCAAAAAATATTACTATGAATTACGTAAATGAAATGTTTGAATAGAAAAGTGTAGGAATAAATAAACTTATGTGTTAAATAAATCAATTTTGTTTTGAAATTTTCATCCTAAAGAACGAGTTTTTCAAAGTGTAATAAAGTTTTTTTCTAAACCAACTATACACATAAGTACTGTATGCTAATGAGAATTTGAAGATTTTTTCAAAATTAAAAGGGTCATTAACTTTTGAAAAACTGTGAGGACTTTTTTGGACAAAATACATAATAGATAGGTTACTTTTGTTGTTATGCCAATAAAAATTTAATGCCTACAGCATGTCAGTCTTCAAGTGCATGTTAGTCTTCATGCACCAAGTGCATGATGTTGTCAACCACACTAAACTCCGTTTACTGGTACCGTCACACACATTTACTGGGTGGTCTACCCAGAGGGTAAACCTCCCGTTTTCCGCTAGTTAATGACCTCTAGGGTTTCACCGGTTTTGTGTTGCCGCCACCGGCTCAGTTTTCTCCAAGAAGCGTCGGTGGAGCTTCTCTGGCTTCCCCTCTCCCTCTCTTCCTCAATATTCATTTCTTCCTCTAGAATCTGCTTCTTTTCCTCTCTCTTCCCCACTCTCCATGTCTTTTCTTCTTTCGCTTAATTCAAGTCCACTTGCAGGTTGCAGATATCTGTGAATCCGTGGATAGTGGATATTTGCTATGTGAAATGGCCAAATTTAACTCCACATCCATGAAGTCTATCAGATAAGAAAATTACTCACCTGCGTAAACTGAAATTAAATCTACGATGTGATGCGAATTTCCGTGGGTCGCGGTTTTCTCTAACCCACTGTCGTTCTTAATCAGAGCAGCATCTTAAGGTGTAGTTCTCAACTCTGTTATTTGATCCCATAGTCTAATGTCCGTTTAATGTATCATATACTCACTCCGTTCCAATTTAATTGTTACGTTTCTTTTTCAGTATCTAATATGTAAAACAATTTCTCAATATTTTATTATACAATGTCATATTATTCATGTATAAAACATAAATAAAAAAGTCCAGTTTCAAAAAACATTTTTTTACAAAAATTTTCAACAAACTATTTTTAGTTAAAAATTAAATCAAACAAAATATCAAAAGTCAAACGTTTCAATTAAAAAGGGACGGATGTAGTAGTAGGCTTTGCAACTTGTAAGTGAAATGTACTAGGGTATTGATGGTACCTAAACAACACAATAGGGGTTTCAAACTTAGAAATTGGGGGATGAGTTTTTAACCTAATAACTAAGGGTTTAAGAGGTAAGTGAGAAAAGTAAGTAATTAGGGCCCAAGTTTGAGGAGCCCGTGAAATTGAAGGGGGTTGGGGTGTGAATTCGGCGCACCCAGCATTGATAATAGATCAGAATACATACTTGATAGGTCAGCATTGATAATAGATCAGCATGATAAGTTGTTTAGATCGACATCGTCAGACCCACATGACTACCTTGTTAGATCGACATATATACTTGATTGATCAGCAAAAAATGGTGATCAGCATGATGAGTTGTTTAGATCGACATCATTATCTTGTTAGATCGACATGACTACCAAGTTAGATCGACATCACTACCTTGTCAGATCCACAAGGCCACCTTGTTAGATCAACATAACTAATTGATAGGCCAACATTGAAATATCAACATGATAAGTTGTTTAGATCATCATCGTCAGATCCACATGACTACCTTGTTAGATCGACATAACTACTTGATAGGTAAGCATTGATAATAGATCAGCATGATAAGTTGTTTAGATCGACATCGTCAGATCCACATGACTACCTTGTTTGATCGACATACACAATTAATTGATCAGCATAAAATGGTGATCAACATTATGAGTTGTTTAGATCGACATTACCATCTTGTTAGATTGACATGACTACCTAGTTAGATCGACATCACTATCTTGTCAGATCCACATGACTACTTTGTTAGATCAACATATCTAATTGATAAGTCAGTATTGATAATAGATCAGCATGATAAGTTGTTTAGATCATCATCATCATCATCAGATCCACATGGCTACCTTGTTAGATTGGCATAACTACTAGATAGGTCTGCATTGATAATAGATCAACATGATAAGTTGTTTAGATCGACATCGTCAGATCCACATGACTGCCTTGTTAGATCAACATACATACTTAATTGATCAGCATAAAATGGTGATCAGCATTATGAGTTCTTTAGATTGACATCACTATCTTGTTAGATTGACATGACTACCTAGTTAGATCGACACCACTACCTTGTCAGATCCACTTGACTACCTTGTTAGATCAACATAACTAATTGATAGGTCAGCATTGATAATAGATCAACATGATATGTTGTTTAGATCATCATTGTCAGATCCACATGACAACCTTGTTAGATCGATATAACTACTTGATAGGTCAGTATTGATAATAGATCAACATGATAAATTGTTTAGATTGACGTCGTTATATCCACATGAATACTTTGTTAGATCGACATACATACTTGATTGATCAGCATAAAATGGTGATAAGCATGATGAGTTGTTTAGATCGACATCACTATCTTGTTAGATCGACATGACTACCTAGTTAGATCGACATCACTACCTTGTCAGATCCATATGACTACCTTATTAGATCGACATAACTAATTGATAGGTCAGCATTGATAACAGATCAGCATGATAAGTTTTTTAGATCATCATCGTCAGATCCACATGACTACCTTGTTAGATCGACATAACTACTTGATAGGTGTGCATTGATAATAGATCAGCATGATAAGTTGTTTAGATCGACATCGTCAAATCCACATTACTACCTTGTTAGATCGACAAGCATACTTAATTGATCAGCATAAAATGGTAATCAACATTATGAGTTGTTTATATCGACATCACTATCTTGTTAGATCGACATGACTACCTAGTTAGATCGACATCACTATCTCGTTAGGTCTTGGGGACCGTTCTCTTCGGTGCTCCCTAGGGGATCTGGACCGCTGTCGGCTCTGTCGGTCCAGAGATGTAGCAGGTTGCGACTCAAGTCGCCTGTTTCCACGATCGGGTGATCTCTGCCGTGATTGTTGTTCGTCTCATGGCCTGTGGGATCGTTCAGGCAGGTTGTGTCGGTTGTTTCGTTCTTCTTGGAGTACGACCCTTACTGCATGGACAAGGTCCTAGTCTAGTTTTCTGATGTCGCTCCGACAGAGGCTGGAGGTTGGTCGTAGAGAGGTAGCTCCGTGGGTTGTATATTCAGAGGAACTCTAGTAACTGGGATCGGCCGTGCGATCGTCGGTGGAGCCTTCTCCTTCCGGCCTGGATAGGTGGGAACGGGAATGACCCCCACGCTCCATTGAAGGAACCTGGTTCCGGGGACCACCACGTTTCCCACAAACGGCGCCATTTGGTGACGGATCCATTTGGTGACGGATCCATTTGGGTAGCCGCCACGTTTCGGTGATGTTAACGTGTCCTGACGTCACTGGACGTCATCCAGTTAATTCGGAATTCGAGAGGGAAAATAAGGAGAAATAGAGGGGGTCCTCTGTTTGTATTTAGTGAGTATTGGGAGATTCCGGCTACAGTCGAGAGTTTTTGTTAAACGTTACCCTTTTAGGTGTGGATAATGAATGCATTTATAGTCCAAGATCCGAGTGGCATTATTGTAATATCTCAATATAGTGTGATAGTGTGTCAGAAGAGCACGTGTCCTTAATACGTTCGGGAGTATAATGCCAGGGGTCTTTCCTTGGTATGTTCGGGTCCATTATGTCCGGCGATGTCCTTGTGCGGGTTTATGAATTTTTTAATGGGGCCCTTGTTTTGGGCTATTGTTTGGGCCTTTTGCTAGGCCTTTTTGGGCCTTTTATGTAGATTAGGTCTGGCGGCCATCAGAACCATTCTTATGATGTACTCCCTAACACCATTTACTCCATCATAATTCATGGAGTAAAGTTCTCTTAATAGAGTACCTATTTCAACATTTGAAGATACCTTGTACCTCTAGGACATAGAATCAATGAAAACTTTTGCATCTTTATAATCAGAAATACCACTAAGCAGGTGTTTAGGAATTGACCTCTTTATAGAAAGATAGTACATGCCTCCCAAGCAGCAAAAGCCTTCTTCTCCTCATCATTGCTTCTAGCGGTGAGATCTGCAGGCTTATCAGCGATTATGGCGAGATTCATATCCGCCATCTCGAGAGCAAATTCCACATCTTGCTTCCATTTCTTGAAGTTTGAGCTAGTTAACAACTCAATGGTGACCATATTGTTGTTAACAAAAACGTGACTAAAGAAGATTAAATAAACGCAAATGTCAATAATTTGTAATGCAACCATGATACTTAAAGCCAAAAATAGTATCTATCCGAGAATTCAAGCACATCATCATAAAAACACCTTTGGGCAGAATTCACAACATGCAATCTTAAAATTCTCACACATAATGACAATTCGAGAAATTTCTTATACTCACTTTTCTACCACCTTTAGATGAATAGAGATCATACAAGTCATTTCTCAATCAAATGTCATATGTGTATCATCTCTAAACTTCATACATGATCAACACCTTTGGGTAGAATAACCATGTATTAAAACACTTGAATTTCTCTCAAGTCATATGTTGCCAAAATTATTTGCGTAATTTAATCCAAAAGAAATAATTATTTAACATGCATATTCACTTTAATTGTATTCATGAGACACCAGAACCATATATGTCCCTTTAATTAAAGTGAATTTAACCATAATTGCATGAAAATAAACTTGATTTGGCTTTATAAAAGGTTTAGGGGCTTTTCTGGTCAAAACAGCAACTTTAGGTCCTTTGTGAAAGGTTTGGGGCTGCTTTGAGGGAACCGGAAAAAATTGAGGACCAACTAGAGCTTTCAGCAACTAAACTGTATGTTGTTGAAAGAAAACAGAACCTAGGGTCCTAGGTGACACAAGAAAAACAATTTAGGGACTAAGGGGAGATTAACCCGAAAACCCTAGTTTTCTTTTCCCCTTCGCAACGCAGAACGCATCGTATTCTTCACCGGCAGTGCCGCCGGTCCCAAAAGATGCAGCCCAGACGGCCAGCCTTCGGTCGTCGGTCCGCTGTACAGACCCATACGCTCCGACGTCCCCTCCAGCAGTCGCACGGAGTAGCGGCTCATCGCTACGGCTGCCGAAACGGACGCCCGCGATCTAGTGTCGCCTCCACATCCGCGCAACCCATGAAGTCTACGTTGCCGCTGGCGCAGTAGTGCCACTCTCTCCCGTAATGGCCGAAACCAGTAGCCACAGTGACGAGGTCGCCCACTAACAGCCCTTCGCCGCCAAGCCCGAGCGTGCTCCACGTTGATGCAGTATCGCCAATTTTCAATTCGGATGCTTTTACCAATGAGTTTTGTCTTTACTTGTTAAAAAACAAAACCACAGTATGATGATAACACAGTATGAATAATGGGACGTGTCATCAATTTTTCTAATATGCATCCAAAGCATCAGTCCTTATATGGTACACATCTGTGTACCTACACATACCACTATCATTGTCCAAAATGCATATGTGCAAGTCAGCCCAGCCCACCTTAAACATTGAAATGTCTAATATATCCCTAGCCACATTTGTTGCAGTTTCAGTAGTTTCAGTTCATTCGCCGGCGGACCAAACGAAGCCATAGCTGCCGCTTGAAGAACTTCCACCTGAACCTCCACTGACGCCCTTGGAAGCCGACGCACCTCTCTCTGTCAACTCCACCGCCAACCGGTGCCGATCTCCGCCGAATCCAAGATCCAAGATCGGCGATCGGCTTTCTTCAATCGGAATACGTGCGATCAGCCACAAGTGGAGTTGATCGACGTTGAAGGCTGAGATGAGGTGGTTTGCAATCTTAAATCTAGAGTAGATTTGAGGTTTTTGTGAGCACCTATGCTCTGTTGATCGAGTATGTTCTCACTCAGTAAAGTTGCAAAATAGCAGATTTTGTTTGCTGATCGAGAATGTTGTAATTAATCTAAGTTCAGGAAGTGTCTATCCAATATTCAAGAAGTGTCTATTAAGTATTCAAGAAGTGTTCAACATAGCGATTTATGAATTATCTATTATTTTTAACATTGTCAATGATCCTAATATTGGTTTGGTGTCATGAAATTTATTTTACTCTTTTTTATTTTACGATAGACATTTTCCGATTTTACTTTATACAATTCAAAAATTATGGTAAAGACAAATTAAAAAAATGTTACAACATTAGCAACTATTTGACATCTATAATTGTTAAGACAAATTGACAAGAATGTTACGCATAGATAGAAGTGTCTAAAATAATAGGTAGAAGTGTATAAAAGATAACGAAGAAGTGTGCAGAAAAATAGATAGAAGTGTCTAAAATAATAGATTAAAATGTCTAAAGAAGTTTATGAACATGTATGAGAAATATGCAATGTAAGAAATATACTGCAGAAAGTGTCTAAAATAATAAATGAAAATGTCTAAAGAAGTTTATGAACATGTATGAGAAATATGCAATGTAAGAAATATTACTAAAATAATAAATGAAAATGTAAAATATTACGTAGAAGTGTCTACAACAATATATAAAAATGTCTAAAAATGATATATTAGTGGATTAATTTTAAAAAAGAAATGGTATAGGCGAGTTCGACGGCGGAGCTCTCCAGGCCGGCAAGATCGTGTCAGATCGCCTCGGATGGCGGCGGAATTGGACGGGAAAGTTCACTAGAGGCCGGCGAGGACGTTTCCGGCGGTGGGGGAGCTCGTCGTCGGCGCTTGGTGGAGTAATTGGAGCCTCGGTTAGAGTGGCTTAGTGCAAGTTTGGCTCTCGGGCCTCCGTGGCGGGTTTGCTGGAATTGTTAGAGATTTGAGTTGTTGGTGGTCGAGAGTGGCAATTGATCTGAAGGAGTGGTATATTAGTAAAACACATTTGGTATGTGTAGGTGCGCATATGCGCACCTTAAAATTAGTATCCAAAGCATGGCTCAGTTATCAATATGAAAACTAAACTCAGTGTTAAGTGTCACTTTTATTCCACCGAAAGTAGGGGTGTGCACTGACTCGGTGCGAACCGAATAAACCGACGAACCGAACCGATTCGGTTTGTCGATTCGGTTTGTTCGGTTACACGGTTCGGTTTCAGTTAAAAATCGATTAGTATTTGGGTGGTTTGATTCGGTTTCGGTTGTACCTATCGGTTTATTCGGTGACCGAATAAACCGATTCCCAACCCAGCCCAAGTACCAAACCCAAACCCAACCCAACTTAACTACCAATTTTCTGCTACCCAAGCCCCATTAGCCATTTGTACCCAAGCCCACGTATTACCCAAAACCCAACCCAATCACTAAATAAATTTACCCAACCCATCCTATTACTAAGCGATAAAAAAATAACTTACCCAACCCATTAACCGACTGCTGTTGCTGCTGGCCGCTTCTCTCTGCGTGCGTCGTCGATGATATCTCGAGTAGCGGAGGCGAGGCGAATCGCGAACAAACAATCGCCTCCTTGAGCTTCACCACCAAGACCCATCGTCGTCAACTACTGACCGTCGCCGCCCCGCCACTTCGCCTCCGAGGCCGAGCTCTTCTCTTTCCGGCAGTCAACGCAAAACCGCAAAAGGTAATTTCGAATTTTATGTTAGGGTTTGGATAATAAAATTATTGAAACTTTTCCCTTGCTGCCTTTAGTTCCATGTTTTGCCTCCTATTGACTTCCTTCTTATTGAAATTACCTAAGTATTTGGTGAATGGATTGTTTGGATTATGCAGAGATGGAATGGAGTAAGAAAATGTGAATTTTGTGGCGATACTCCCAACTGCTCCGTTTGAAAATCCATGAAGGAGCTAGACAACAACAACAATATTTATGCATCCCATCTTTACATTTTACCAAATTGCAATTATTTTTGTAAATTCATTAGGAGCCAGCCACTATAATTAACTAATTAAGCTGTATCACCTTTATGCTAATTACTAATTAACTAACTATCATTGGTATTGACATTAGGCTGAACATATATGTTCGGTTTATTCGACCGAAAACCGAACCAAACCGAAACCATTCGGTTTCGGTTTATTCGGTTTTATGGTCGAATTCGGTTTATTCGGTTATTTACCATCCGCGACCGAAAACCGACCAAACCGATCAATTCAGTTCGGTTAAAACCGAACCGACCGAATACCCACTCCTGACCGAAAGTGGTTGATTTTTCTTAACAACCCTTCATTAGTTTCAAACTTTAATTTTCCAGTTTCACCTAATGAGTGGGCGTAAATAGCAATAATCATGCATCGGGCAGTAGAAAAATCATAGTATTATAGATTAGTATGTATTCTATGACCATGTAACAAGCTCCGATACCATATGTGATCATACATAAGAGCATAGAACACATGATTAATTTGGAATAAAAACATCTGACCTGATTTAGGCTCCATAAAAAAACCGCAGCGAAATCAAGAATGATGAAGCGTAGGTCTTCTCTCTTATTCCAACAGTCGACACTCCCAATGGGTGGAGAACTTCACAATCAGAAGTTTTGCCCTAATGACGTTGTAGTATTAGTGGTGGCTAAGGGAGGTACCTAGCTCTCCTTATATAGAGTTTGTCATGGGCATACCCATCAACGGTCCATGATCTCTACCGACCCACACTTATTAAAACCCCACATATTTTAACAAATAGAGTTACTAACCCGTAATTAGATCAATCACCATATGGGTCCCTCTGTATGTTTTATTTGACCAATTTAATTCTTAATCCGATTCACAAAATTAGACAATTAATATAGCCCACGTACAGAAAATTCTAACAAGCGAGAACATCGACAGGTTTTCATCATCCAACATTGCCTGATTGAGGCTTAACAAAAGAGGGTCTCGTCGAGCTTAAAGTAGGTCTGATGGCCCACGTACTCCTTCCGCGACAATAGTGGAACCAACAAGAAAGACGTTTATCCAGATGGGAGATGAATTTTTCGAGTATGGCGGGCGGGCATTGTAGTGGGTAAGAGAGCAAGAGGTTCATGCAGGTGGTGGTGAGCTAGAGCTCGCACTCCAAACATGCCATGATGTGGGGGCTCACTCATCTTGCTGACCACAACGACTTGCTTACTCTGCTTCATGATGTTAACGAATCTTCTTCTCTTTTTGTAGGTCAAAATACAATATACTACCCCTGACTTTCTTAACTCGGACATATCATGGTCCTGATTATAAGTCGGACCAACTGAGGACCTAAACTATCAAAAGCTTGACAGTTTGCACCTCTAGCTTACGCATGTTAACTTGGTTTGGCACACTGTTAAATCTCAGTCACTACCGAAATCCCCACAGACGCATGCATCAAGTCATCAACCCCAAAATCCCTAATTTTCTAGACCCTTAATATATCCAGCAATCAATTTGCATTGTTACACATCTCTCGCGCCATTAGACTTCCTTCATTCTTTCCCACTTTGAAGAAGCAAATCGATCAATTCGAAAGCCCTTTGTAAAAACATTGGGTCACTATCTTGCCACTGTACACAGTATGTTATGTAATCTCTCTCACCACTACTGAAACCGATTCTATCGACCTTGGCGGACTCATCCCTGTGCCACCAACACCGCCATCACTTGTTGCCCGTGTTCTCACAAACCGGATGGCAAGGCTGGAACATCTGAGCCTCGCTTTACAGGCCGCTTGGAGGGACATCAAATTCACTGTTCGTTCTGGTACATATAATCCTCGGGAAAACTTATTTATTTTGAGTTCACATGTCACCACACCCCTGCCCCTACCTTGACCCCGCACTCGCGGAAGTGCACGGAGAACGGACCAAACCGGGGAAAGGGGGAAGGTGGGGGTGACGGTTCACTCACAACCTTATCACAAACAACCCCAACAACAGGCAACCGCCCCTTGGAATCACCCAAAAAAATAAATTTCCTTAAACCATAGCACTAATGCTCAACTAAGTCCCAAGATGTTTACCTATGCGAATGAGGTTGTTTTTCTCATAAAATTACTGAATTTGGCACTTCAGGTCATTTTGGGACAAGATATAACAAAAGGAGAAGTTAGAGGATCAAAAGGGCAAAATTTCATATTTAGGTGATCACCGGGTGGTCACCTAAAAAACAGCCGGTCAACAAATTCAAAGTGTTGGAGTTGGTGATCACCTAAAAAACAGCAAACCAACAATTCAAAGTGTTGGAGTTGGTGATCACCTAAAAAACAGCAAACCAACAATTCAAAGTGTTGGAGTTGGTGATCACCTAAAAAACAGCAAACCAACAATTCAAAGTGTTGGAGTTGGTGATCACCTGGCGATCACCCGACCTTCCAACTGAACCCAAATCCTGAAATTTCAACGCGACAACCAACGGTTCCGAACCTGAACTCAAACACTTATGCAAACCAAACCATTTACACAACCAAACCTTACAGACGAAACATGCATGTTATGACAATATACAGAGCCAGATCCAAGTTCGGAATACAAAAGAAACCAACCAGTCGGCGGTCTCGCGGAATCCAACCGCGCTAAGGTGAAACTGCTGCTGCTGCTCCTCTAGTCCAAAACCTTTCAAACAAGCAACCTCGCCTCTACTCGGCGACTTGCTTTTCCTTTCCTTTTCCTGAAACAGTAAATATAAGGGTAAGTTCTCGAAAGAACTTAGTAAGGGAACAGGTATAGACATGGTGCAGTTACTAAAACGATAGATACAATAAACCTGCAATAAAAAACAAAACGAATACGATACAAAACGCATCTCACCAATCAACCAAATGCTCAACCAATGCAACACAATCAAACACATGCAATGCAGTCGGTCAATCACAATCATAACGATAACATTCTTTGCGATGGACCATGGCGAGATCTGCCCCGGTCCAACCGGCAATGGCCATGCGTCCATTCACAATCAGTCGGTAGAGCATGGTACCAGCTCGGGAAGCAACCCCATCGGTCAATCAATATAAATCATCGATAACCATCGTAGGTATATCGGAATCCCAATCGGTTCCTGCACAACAATGCCTATACCAGGAACTAGGTCGGCGTCATCGGGGCACTCCCCTCTTCCGAACCTAGCCTCAGTCTATATCCGCGTATGCTTGCTACGCAAGCAATACTCCTAAACACACACTGAACCCTTACCTCCGAATGTAGTCCAAAATCCGAATTCTCGATCGACGGTCCCGGTAGAAATTTCGGCAGAGTTTCTGCCCAATTTCAAGGCAACTCCCTGTCCAGAAACAATCACAGATACACAATTCACATTCGGAGTTCACAGAATCAATCACTAACAATAGCGCCAAAACCGAGGCTCCGGCTGGAAAAAACGACTTTCGCACCGAGCCTCTTCTAACAGAACCAAATACACTATCGGAATCAGAATTCTACTCTGAACACAGAAATGCCCTTACCTTTCACTAATTCTTCCGTCGAAAATTACACCCAATATTTCAGACGCGAATCGGCACAACCTCGGGTGCGTTTCTTCCTACGTTCCTGTTATCAAACATGCACCAGGAAGTGCCGAGAACGCTTAGGAACCGGAAAATCAAACAAAGAAGCATATGACACTATTCACTCAAAAATTCAAATGCTCCTAACTTGCAAAATACACTGATTCTTCCAAAACAGACTTCAGATTATCGATCTATACAACCCAATGAACGATTTAAGCGGTTTACCTCGAAGTTTGATCGCGAAACGACGAAGAACAGTTGTGAGCTCAAGCTCTCAAAAATGGCGGATGTGAGGGAGAGAGAGAGTTACGGGAAGGAGATGAAGAAGAAAATAGATGTGTTGACTAAATATCCCCCTTTTCTATTTCACTTAAGTAATATGCATAAATACATATTTATGCCATAAAACCCACTCCTTACCCTTTTCCACAATCAACCAACAATTGCCACATACCCCTTTCTCTCTCCCACCCATCCGCCCCAAATCTTTCTTTTCTATCAAAATGTCCAATTTTCCAAATATCTCACACACAACAAAATTGCATTTTCGCTCAGCCCGAAAATGCAACTTTTTACCAAACCTACTCCGATTGGAACCAAACTTTAACCACATACTCAGGACATCATAAAACCCATAAAACACATTTTTCTTATCCAATTAGAAGTCCCGAGTCACTCGGAATTGCCATTCCCGGGAATTACGCGCAACCGCGTAATTAATTCTAAACCCTTCCCGGGTTGCCCCAAAATTCACCCAATCAAATCCACAATTACCAAACATGCAAAACAAGTCCCAAATCAGAAATAATCGAAAATCCAATAATTAAACTTAATTACGTAATTAACTTAATTACGTACCGGGTGTTGGTAGGAGCAGCGAAAGTGCTCCATGCCAAGAAGACTGAAGCTTTGGCTTCGAAATACAGTGGGCTATGAATCCACCCTCTTTGCTTGGTCTATTAAAGTGACTCAAGTATAACATTGGTGCGGTCGAATCTTGATGACTTTTGGTGTGACATGGTCTATTGCTGTTTGTGTTCTCCCAGATTCCTTTGCAGGGCCCACGCTGATTGGAGCTTCCGTTTCGCAGCTCATTTGGTGAAGGAGGTCGGAAGCTGGATATTACATGAAAGATGTTGTAGGAGGGAATCTGATTAAAGCTTTAAAGCTCATTGGAGGATGTATTATTGTTGTTTGTGTTCTCCCAGATTCCTTTGCAGGACCCACGCTGATTGGAGCTTCCGTTTCGCAGCTCATTTGGTGAAGGAGGTCGGAAGCTGGATATTACATGAAAGATGTTGTAGGAGGGAATCTGATTAAAGCTTTAAAGCTCATTGGAGGATGCATTATTGTTGTTTGTGTTCTCCCAGATTCCTTTGCAGGGCCCACGCTGATTGGAGCTTCCGTTTCGCAGCTCATTTGGTGAAGGAGGTCGGAAGCTGGATATTACATGAAAGATGTTGTAGGAGGGAATCTGATTAAAGCTTTAAAGCTCATTGGAGGATGCATTCTCGCATATCTATGGAGCCCTCTCGTTATTGAGTGTTCTTTCTTACCATTGTTGATGTAATTATCTAGGTTTGCTTCATTTTCCTATAAACTTTTTCGGTTAATTCTCGTTTGCCATTTAATCTTAAGTTATTTGGTTGCTCGTTGTTGCAAAGAGCTTGATGTTAGCTTTCCTCATGACCTTGTCCCTACTTGTCAAACTTTATCGGCTCTAGACATATGGTATTGAATGAAGCCCATTCACTTTCAGGAAAAAAAAAATACATTACATTTCATTCTTATTTGCATTATCTTGGTTCTTGTGTTCTGGTTTGAAACAAATGATTACTTCATGTTTATGCCTCTTAATTCAGCTCAATTATACTTCTAATTTAATTTTGTTCCTGTATTTTTTTTATACAAAGGGGCAGGGGCTTGGAGATCTCGGAGGCTTGAACTCAAGACTTCTACAAGTGTCCTCAAGAGCATGACCACTGGGCCAAGTGCTCATGATATTTTGTTCCTGTGTTATTTTTGTGTTGAAAGTCTTAGCGCACCAAGTACTTTTGAGGTGCTGTTTGAGCTCATCTCAAATGGAGAAGTGAGTTTCAGCTCAAAGTGAGCTGAAATGAGTTCTATGGAATTCAACTATTTGTATTGTGGCTATATGGAACATTTGTGATGTTTCATGAGTAGTAACTACTTACTAGCATCATTTTATACAAAATAATGGTATTTTGGTAAAAGGACATGACTTTGGCAATCGAGGTGCATGGTGTATGCACCCTAGTGCATATGTGCACATCTCTTGGAAGTTACCAAGAGATTTTCAACCATTAGAGCCTGAAATTGGCGAAGAGGCACCTCAAGAGGAGGCACCCCTTCGTCTAAATAAGGAGTTACTTAGCATTTGGACAAGGGAGTGTACAAGGGGGGAGTAACCACTCCTTAGGCCGAAAGTATGTGTATTTTCGGCCATAAGGAGTTCTGACTCTTCCTAGTAACTCCCTAGATCATCTATAAATAGATGATTTGGCCACAACACAAGACACAATCAAGAATCCGAAACTTCTCTCTTTGCTTTGTTCTTGGCCGAAATATCAAGCCCTCCTAGAGCATTTCGGGTGGAACATTTTTTGTGTCTCTTTAACACAAAACAACCTCATTGCATCATGTTACGGTCACCCTGAGCGGGTTGCGACCGGGTGACCCGGGGCTCCGGTTTTGGCTTGCGGGTCACGATTTTGGGCGATCAGACAGCTCCCGAGCCTTATCTGAGCATCATTCTGGCGAATGCTTTCATATTTAAGGTCGTGTGGGTCCCCCGGACATTTCCGCCGAAAATATTTTTCCGGCGCCGGGGGGGTTGTCGGGGTTGGCTCGGGACGTACAGCGGGCTCGGTAGCGCCCGCAGGATCTCAGATTGAGAAACCGTTTGCGGATTTGTAATCGTGGGAGCGTCCCGGAGATTTTTACGGAGCATATTTTCTGGAGCGGGACGTGCGGTCCTGGGCGACTCCCGGGGCTCTGGGCGGAATCCCGAGGCTCGGGATGGAATTTCTCCGACGGCTCCAGGGTAAGTTATGTTATATTTTAAGGTGGATTTTATGGTTATTTTTGTGGAATTTTGTCGTGACGGGTTGTGACTCAGGTTATTATGCGGCCACGCCGGGATTCGTTCGGGTTCAGCGAGCTCAGCAGGACGCTACGGAAGGGTAAATAAATACTTGAAAATTTTTTTATGAATGTTATGATATTCTGAGGATTGTGGTCAGTTTTGGTGTCATTTGGAGTTCGTTCCTTATATTTGGGGTTTTAATTGCAAAGATTTGGAGAATTGGGGGGTTAAGTTGTGATTAACCCAAAAGTCATTAAAATTTTGGGCCAGAATTTGGGCTGAAGTCGGCAGCAGCTAATGGGCTGGACACTTGTCCAATTTTTATTAATTGTGGGAAAGGGAAGGAAAATATAAAAGGGAAGAATTAAAACATAAAATGAGATAACATTTCATTTCTTTTCTTCTTCTTCTTCCTTCCCTTCTCATCCGCCATGTTCTTCCTCTTTGAAGCTCCAAGTTCTTCATCTCTCCTTGCTGAAACTACAAGGATTTAAGCTCCAAATTTGGTAAATTTCCCCCTTTCATCTTCTTTCTAAGTTGAAATCATGTTTAAGGTGGATAAAGAGAGTTTCAAGCTAAGGGGTTTGTTCTTCACTACATGCTAGAGTGATCCTCTCCCTCCCATCTTTTAGTATGTTGTTCTTGGGCTTGAGGGGAGTAGGAATCTATGGTTGGATGTTGGAAAACTCCAAGGATGGAGGAACCCTAGGGGGTGCCGAATTGTTGATGAATTTTCCAAAATTGTGTGTGTTTGTGTTCTTGAATCATGCTCTTAGTATGTTGTTCCTAGCATGATTCTAAGACAATCTATGGTTTTAGTTTGATGGAAAACAAGTTGAGTAAAAAACCCCTAAATGGCCGAAATTATTAAGCTAGGGTTTATGTTGATTTTGGTTGATTTAAGTGGAATTGGTTAGTAATCTTGGTTAAGAAGTGTAATTGGTGATTAAAGAGTGCTAATGGAACTTTGTTTGGATTGAAATGGAAGTTGGGTGAGAAAACCCCTTTTTGGCCGAAATGTTCAAGGTTGAGGTTTGTTAATTTTGATGCAATTGGTTAGTAATTTTGGTTAGGAAGTGAAATTGGTGATTAGTATGATTAATTAGAAGCTTGAATGGTTTGATTCGGAAGTGTGGTGAAAAAATTGGTTAAGGGCCGAATTGTTGAAGTGATTCTTTTTTCCATGTGAATGTTGTGTTTTGACTGGAATGGATGCTAAATTGGTATTGTGGGTGAAAGTAGGTGCGTTATGGCTTTTGAAATATCGTTTTCGGGTTAGAAATGAGAAAGTTAGGTTTATGCGGGTTGATCGGGAAAAATGCCTGGAATGTGGGTTTAAAGATTGGAATGGGTTTGGTGGTGTATGAATAACAATGTTCAGGCTCGGTTTGAAAAACCGAGCTTTCTGGGGATTTTTGCGGGAAAGTGCGGGGTTATGCAGAAATTGCTTTCTGGGGTTATTTGGATGTGTTCTGGCTCAATTATGGTTATTCAGCTTGATTCTGCGTTGGTAGAGTAGCGGGGAACCGTAGGAGCCAAGTTTGGCGTTTCGGGTCGGGAGCCGGGATTTCCCGAGTTTGGGCTGCGGGGCAGCGTTTCTGAGGTAAGGGCTTAATTTGGTAAAATGTACGTTTGTTCTGCTCCGTATATGTTTATCAGGTAACAATACTTATGTTTATATTTCTACATTATTAGTAATGTATGGTTCTGTTCTGTGACGAGACCCGGACGGTCTTAGAGGCCACGGGTGCTCCTTGGATCTGTTCTGTGGTGTCTGCACTGGAGGGTGCCGACATTCTGCGTATATCCGCACTTGGGGTGCCGATATACTACGCGACCCTACGACAGTTTGGGGATCGCGACCCCGGCCGGTACCGTGCTATACTCTGCATTACGATCTGTATATTCTGACCTCTGTTGAGGGCTGTCGTTACGGGTCGTTCTGGCGGTTGGACCGCATATGATGGATTCTGATTTACTTTATGTTTTATGTTCGTATGTTATGTATATACTTGTGATATTCTGTTTTGCAGGTTCAGCTTGTTGCTACTTGAGCAACTGCGTTTTACCATTAGCCCTTACTGGGTCCTTTCGAGGACTCACCCTTTCATTGTTTACCACTTTCAGGCCGTCCTGACAAGCAACCGGCGGAGTAGAGATCCGCGGTGCTTCCTACATTTTTGGAGTTGTGGTTGCAGCAGCAGTACCACGTGCGGTGATCCTCGAGTCAGAGGCTTTGGATTCCGCGCTAGGTATTTATAGGATTTTGTTTTCTGGCTCTGTAGCTGTGACTGCATGCATATAGATCAGATCATGTATTTGTATGTGTTGTATAGTTTGAGATATATTCTGTACTTGGTTGTCTTCTGAGTCGTGGGCGGAGCCCCGACTTGCCTATATTGGAATTGTTGTGGAATTGTGGTTTTGGTGATTCTGTGGTTGTGGCGGAGATAGATGTTTGACAAACCATGAACTGCATATTTGGTAAAGATTGATATGTTATGCATGCTTGCCTTGTACGAATACCTAGGTTGCTAGTTGCCACTTGATTATTTTGCATTTGAGCTCGATGCTCCGCTGCCGCGTTTTCCGCCGTAATTCCTGTTTCCGACGTCGCAGCCGGCTCCGCCTCCGCAACCGGGCGGGGTGGCTGTGACACATCACATGCAATCTGCCCTCATCAAGGAATTCGAAGGCCTGAAGATTCAATCGGAAGACTTGGAGCATACGTTTGGAGCAAGGATAAAATATCCTTACGCTGTTCTTCAAGGGTGCAAGGTATGCGTTCTACTTCTACTTCGTCCTCCTCCTCCTCTTTCTTCTTTGTGAAAGTGGAGAGACATGATTATGGAAAACACATCATGCTATGAATCTCAAAATCTACATTTTGTTGTAGTACACAAATTGTGTTTCATTATATACGCAAGTTAGGTGAGGACTGATTTGCTCATCAATAACCTTCTTCATTAATCAGTGAAACATGTGATGGGATTAATGTAATATGAATATTCTCCACTTTGAGTCTATTGTTCAATGTGGTGGATATAATCTTTTGCCATTGCTTGCATAGTATGTATGTTCAATTTCATGGTTCTCTTTGTTCTTATTATTTCTTCTTCTTTAGTCTCCAACTCACAAGAGTTGTAGATATCATTTTCTTTTACCTAATCTTTTAGGAACTATTGATCCAAATTTGAGCATCCGATCAAGTCAAGTTCGAGCCTTATATGAAGGCTCATAGATCTATCAAGTCAAGTCTTTGATTTTAAGCATTCGAGAGAGTGGTGTTTGAGTAGAATACAGTTTGAGCTCAGCTTGGCTCTTTAATATCGGCAAGACTACTATTTCTTCGTCCCAAAAGTGATGCAATACTATTTTTCAGTATTTAATCTATGATTTTATTTCTCTATCAATTTAAATTAGAAATTTGAAACTTTTATATACAACAAAAAAAATTATCTCTTAACTTTATGAATGTATTGTTTTGATATTTTTTCCATTAAAAAAATAATATAGATAAATTGAAGTCAAATTGACATCTAAAGTCAACTGCTAGGTTACTTTTGGGACTATTGATTTTCCTATTTTACCGTTCTTTATGTTGGAATATGCAATCAAACACAGAAATCGAGAAATAACGGTAAAACAAAATCAAATATAACGATAAATATATCAAGAATAAAAGTCAAATAATTACATTATTGAAGAGGAAATTTTATTTGGAAAAGAATGAGATCCCATATTGATTATACTTTTTTTTCTTGAGCTTTAGAGGTAAGCATGACTTGATAAATTAGTAACACAGTTTCATAATATTCTGCGAATTTCCCTGGTGTTTTTTTCTTTTCGGCCAAATCTTCTTAATTCCAAACAAGTAAAACTTTATCTATATATGTAAATACCAAAGGAAGAAAAAGAGATTAAAAAAAGAAAAAGAAGAGGTTAGGGACAGAATAGAGGGGCAACAAGGTGAATTTATTGTTAAGGATGTCTAGAAACAAACGCTACAAAATGGTTTTAATTACATATGTGTGTTACATTGTGAGTAGGGCTGTAAATGAGCCGAGTCGTTATCGAACTTACTCGAGTTCGAACTCAGCTCGTGTGTTATTGGACAATGTTTTATTGAGCTTCGGGTTCGAGCTCGAGCCGAGTTCAAGGCTCAATAATTTTATCGAGTCGTGTTCGAGCCGAGTTGAGTTCGGTTCAATTGCTTATCGAACTATCGAGCAATACAGACTAAAAAGAAACTAGGATAATTCATATGTAAATAATTAAAGTAGTAGGACCTAATTTACTACAATTATAAAGTATAATGAGTAATTTGAAAGTAGTACGACCTAGATGACTAAAATTATAGAGCACCAAGACTAAAATTACAAAGTATCATATTTCGAGCAGCTATCGAGCCGAACTCGAGCAATCAATCGAGCCGAGTTCAAACCCGTATCATGAAGGCTCATCAAGCTATCGGGCCGAATTCGAGCTCGGCTCGTTTACAGCCCTAATTGTGAGGTCGGCATTCGGCAACACAACGTAAGCATCGGAGGTGAGAAGAACATTTTTTTATTTCCTTTGAAGAATAATATTATAATTGAATTGAATTATATATACATATAAGAAGGGCAGCAAGCCAGCAACCAAAGACATCACAAGAGGCCAGCACTTCTCCTTGCGTTTTCTGTGTCAAATCAGTCGGCACTTCCCAGCAAGAAATTCAAACAAACATGCCCGGACACAACAACTGATCAGTCCCATAACATGATATTCAACCACAACCGTGAACATCGCCGCCACCACCACCATCACCTCCGATTATGTGCCATGATGTGAGTGTTTGTTACTAGCTAGCTATCTTGTTGTACCACTAAAATAAATCGGCATATATAGACATATACATATGTGCACTTATCGCCTGTGTCATGACCTTACCATTGGCCGTAAGCTAAGAAATAAACAGGTCTCTATATATATAGCTGCAAGCATGCATGCCTCTCGTTCCTGTATACTAATTGGTTGCTTACTTATTTACTTACTTGTATTATGAGCTTTAGCTCTGTATGTGATGAAATAAATATATTTATTGGCTTTGAATTTGTGAAATTAAATCCTTCAATTTCAATAATTCATTCTCTTCACAATGTTCCTTCTTCTAGATCGTTCCAACATGAACTTTGGAGTCAGGGATCTCCAACTGATCCTCATCATCGAACCCTCGAACCTTGACTCATCCCCAATCATCAGCGAATACTGTTGGGCATACAAGTTGGCTCACATATGATGGGTTCGAATAGTTAGAGTCCACATTCTAATCTGACTCATTGGGCCACTGCATTTACTGTTTCTAGGCTTTTAAGGTGAACTTTAGTCAGCCCAATTCCACACTCATTTAACTATCCGTTGCCTTCTCAAGCTTTACTAAAACCAATAACTGACCGTTCAAATCTTGAATAAAGACAAAAATAATCTTACAAGTTTGCTTGCTTTAACAAAGTAGGTCTATATCTTTGGATTGTGACAGTGGAATCCTAAAATTTCGGATTTTCACGAAGTAGTCCTAAAATTTTATGAGTTTTAACAGATGAACCCCAAGTTTAATTAGGAAATGGTCCTAAAACTTTCTAGCTAGGTTTTTAGGCCACCGGATTTTAAACAAAGTGCACTTTTTAGACCACCAGGTTATGGGTCTATAAGTTTTCAAAACTTTCATCTTTAGAAAACCTGACTCTAATACTAAATATAACCCATGAAAATGAAAAGGCCATATCTAAAACACAAACACATACAAAAATAGATGATGGAAACAAACTTTTTTTTTTTTTGTGTGTGGAATATGATTTTGAAATATTGGATTGAAGTGGTAATAGCTAATATTGTTGGGTTTACAAGTGGGCTCACATCTTTTGGGTTCGATAGGGGTGGCAATCGGATGGGTACTCCGCGGTTAGGCCATATCCGCGAACCGCAAACCGCGGTTTTTTTTCGTATCCGCGGTTTGCGGTTACACCTATCACGGATAGGAATCAAAATCCGTATCCGCGAACCGCGGGTATCCGCGGTTAGCGGTTAACCCGCAGTTAGTGTCCTTCAGTATGCTTCATTCAGCAGAAACTAAGACAATTGTACTCCACAACCGCAACTGAGAAAGGAAACAACAAGGGGAAGTCAGACAGCTAGGTAAAATTCTAGTGTTTATTCCTATCTCAACATCCTAAACATTGCAGCAGCTACAAGCTCTCTTCCCAGCAATTACAGTTGGTGCCGAGATCTTTGAGGTCACTTTCCTCCTTTTTATAAATAACATCAACCAAAATCATGGAAATAAATAGTAGATCAGTCATTCTTCCAATTAACTCTAATTGCTAATGAAACTCCTGACCTTGACAGTGATCCTTCTCACTTTACCAACACTATCAAATTACCCTCTTTATAAAACTCCACCCAAGGCCGAGAGTACCACTCTGTTCCCCTTCTCTTTTCTTTCAACAGAAACACTACCCTTAAACGTAATACTTCAGTAATTATCCCTAACATCTTATATTAGAGTGCAGTAATTTCATAAGTTTTATACTCATTAACATCGCTCATGGCCAAGCCTTTTAAGGCCAATACTTCTTGTCTTGTTCCACGAAGTGATCAATTACTTCTCAAGAATCTTTCATCATTCATTAAACAGCAGTAATTTACTAAGATTTAGATAAATCATCACAAGGCTCAACACAACCTCCATCATGCAAACTTTCGATCATTCTTGGTTCACAAAGAAAAATCACAATCAGCAACATCGATTATTATGGAAATCAGAGATAATACCTACTTCGTAGAATAAGAAGTTCGGATGATTCAAGCTGCAGTATTATTCATATGTACGGAGGCATCATGGGTCCATTTTTTTGAATTTGAATGCGATAGATTGAACAAGGAGTGGGGAAAGAAGCAATCGAACTTACTTCCTAGAAGTTGCAACCGGATCTCCTAGCTAGCGCGGTGGTGGCGAGCTCGGCAACAAGGGGGTGAGAGAGAGCGGCGAGGATGGTCTACTGAGACAAAGGGGCCTACTGCGTCGCAACAACCAGAGTGCAGCTGCTGTGCTCTTAATCGTATCGTCGCCTCGCCGATACGAATTGAAGATGAAGCCGATCAAAGATGAAGGATTGAATTGAAGATGAAGGATTGAATCAATTAATTGAAGATGAAGGAAGAAAACCTAGGCTAGAAAATTCACGCTTTCTGTTGCTAACCCTTAGACACACACACACACACACCACAGACTGATCAGTATCACGCTTTCGGGCTTCACGCTTGGGCTTCACGCATGGGCCTCACTAATGGGCTTAACTTGCGGATAGTGGGTATCCGCAAACCGCGAATAATGGTTATCCGCGGTGCGGATACAACGTATCCGTAAACCGTAACCGCGAACGTGACGGGTGCAAAAAAAACCGTAACCGCGAACCCGCGGATAAAAACTGCGGATAAAACCGTCACTAACGGGCGGTTATCCGCGGTTCGCGGATTCTACCCGCCCCATTGCCATCCCTAGGTTCGAATAATTAGAGTTCACATCTACTATTAATATATAAACAGGTTCATATTAAAGGAGGAGCCGCCACGTGTAAAATACATTTAATTATTTAAAAATAAAAAAATCGTTTTTATGAAGAGACCTATAAAAATAAATGACTGAATTTCATAATTTTTCGAAAATGCAGATAACAACAAATGGAGAGACCTATACAAATATACTATTCGAATATAATAAATCTCCAACAGAACTTATCACAAAAATTCGAAAATTGAGGGTTTAATTAGAATCCATTTAATCCATCATGATTGGCTTGAGAATTCTCAAACTAAAAAAACATGACACCGCTCTATGAAGTTGGTTTAATTTGAAGAAAAACCAAGCATATCAGTGAATGAGCTGATTCACAATCCATCCCACAATTTTCAAAGGAATGACTTTAACTTTCAACTATTCCGCGTGGCAGCTATGAATAAATATTGTGCGTAGCATCAAATTTGCACAACTCTTTTGTGCATATAACACTATCATTAAGAAGTTTAATACCTCCTTATACATGCAGAGTTCACAGAGAGGAATAATGCATTGAAGCAAAAAATGGAAATCATACCTAACACCTGCATCACCAACAAAATGCTGTTACTGTGAATGATGAGAGGTTCATCGGTGTCGAGTTGATTATGTTAGATGCTAATGTGAGTATTTTAAGTTTTGTTTTGATTTTTATGAAGTAATAATTATTCAATTTATAATGTGCGATATTTCAAAGTATTATAATATCTTACAGAATGATCACATATCAGCACGCGTGTCCCCGGCACTTGAAAATTAATTTCGTCCATTGTTAAAGGAAGGATTGGTCTATAACATTAAAAATTTTGCGGTCGGTAAGGCACCGAATTATATTCGACCAGTGTCATATGTGAATAAAGTTTATTTCACCAGATATACAAATGTTAGCGTTGTTGAGGGTGATACGACTGACATTCCTCAACATAAATTTGACTTTGTCGACATTGTGGATTTATCGTCCAAGTTTCCGCAGAATTTATGTTGCACAGGTGAGATGTTTTAGTCTGTTTATTTATATTAATTTTATATTAATTTTTTGGTATAGTTTCTAATCTGGTTAAACGCAAATTGCAAAAAATTATTCGTTGCAGATATTGTTGGGCGATTAATCAAACTGGACGATACCCGTGAGAAGAGTCTGAAAAGTGGTAGTTTATCCAAGCTACAATCTATAAGTGTAGTTGATCAAAGGTATCTATCATTTATACTGTATATTATTTGATGACATAGAAATGTGATTTTTATTCCTAAACACGTATACATGTTTGTTTTGAGCAGGGGTCACGATGTCGATATAATGTTTTGGTGTGACGATGTTTAACTTTTACAAGGTCTTGCAGATTTTGATTTAGATGCATGTGTGGTAGTTGTTATCACTACCACTTATGTTAAGAAGTATCAGGGTATGTACATATGATCTATGGAATTGAGTGATTGATATGTAATGATGCTTATTATGTTTGTTTTGAATTGTATATCGTAAGTTTCATTTATCCGCAACTTGTGGGACAAAAATCCATGTCAACATTGACATTCCGTAAGAAAGCTTTACATGACTTGTACGTATTTTGTATGTTTTATATGTAATTATTTATTTTAACATTCAATTGTTAGTCATAACATCATATGAATTTCAGGTTCATTGTAAATGGAAATGCTATCACTAATCATATTGTTGAACGAACTTCAACTATTTCAACGAGCGGGACGACTGTTGTTATTAAGCGTGCCATGTTGCGTCAACTTGAAGTCATTCGGTCTTTCGGAAAATTACCTGTATGCGTTTGTGTTTTGTATTTTCATATTTTTAAATAACATTTTATCATGATAATGGTTTGTATGATTTTATACAGATAAGGAATTTTAGATGCAATGCGATGATCATGGGTGTTAGTCTTGGTTATCCACTATGGTACCTAGCATGTCGGGTATGCTTGAAAAAGGTATTCGAATAAGGTCCTGATTATTACTGTAAGGGGTATAATACTATTGTCCGTTCTGCAATTCATCGGTATGTTCGACAACGCTTATGTATGTTGATTATATTGATTTATTATGAGTATATCTAATAATGTTGATACGACTACACATGTATTTTTTGTTAGGTATAAAGTCGAAGTAATAGTTATGGACCGCACCGGGGAGTCAAAGTTCATAATGTTTGATAATATAGCATGCAGACTTTTCCAGTGTGATGCTCAGACATTCGCAGGTTATGAGAAAAATGTAAGTGATGGTTTGTCAATTCAAATATTACACGCGCTACAGACATGCTCACATTTATTCAGAAATTTTCATTTTACATGATAAACTGTATATAGGAAGCAGGACGGATGAAGTTGGAGAGTATGTACGAAAGTTTGAAAGGAATGAAATATGCATGGGATATAAAAGTCACTGACTATAATATCACAAACAAACGCTCAGGATTTACTGTACAGACATTTATCGAAATTGATTATGCGACAGATGGTCGAGATGCATTAGAACTCATCGAACTGGTAAGTATGTATGCACTGTGTAATGCGTCATGTAATAAATACTAAGTAATGATATTTTTCATACATAATAAAACGTATTGCATTTCTGGATCATAGAGACAATTACAAGAAAAACGTTTACTACCACTAAAACGTTCGCATCAGATCGATGAGCGGCGATAGCCCTAATGATAGGTATTAAATTTTTATATGATTGGAAAATAAACTATGTTATAAACACAACTACAGTTTGGCTATATTATGGTGTTTTGCTGTATAGTTTGCCGACTGTTGAAGAGATTGGTAGCTGCGGTGTACTTGATAATATAGATAACATTGGCACATTAGAAGTACATGATGGTAATAGTGTCAGAGAATCCAAGTACGTATGTTGCATCTACTACTATTACTTATAATATAATCTTTAAAATGTTATTAACTTTATGTGACATGTATTTGTAGGGATGAACTTTCCCAGCATCCAATAAACACATTAGGGATTATTGATGAGCCATGTAGCAATGACGAGATGTGACCGTGTGCATGTACAGGACCAATAAGATCCGTTCGTGTTTTCAATATTCTGATACTCATATTTGAAGTTAGGTGTTTTCTTTCATGCCTTGACATGTGTTATGGTTTTTCTTTTCATTTCTAATCGTCGTCGTTTGTGAACCAGATTCAGTAATAAGCTTGAACGTTTTACTCAGTTGGTCATCGATCCTTAAATAACATAGCATATGGGTTACTTATGTAGGAATTTATACAGATACGCCGATAGTATAAAGATATAGACGTTAATTCTTTTTACCCCGTCCCGTAGGAGGGGGTATAAGCTAGTTCTAATATGACTCCTAGACTTGTGACTCCACGTTTACTACCATTGAGCCATTTAGGTGGACTTTAGTTGACCCAACTTCACACCATTTAACTCTTTCGCATTCTCAAGCTTACTTATAAGGACAATATTTTGTTCCAACCGTTTCCTCCAACCCCATATGTGTTATATTGTTATTGGTGGTATCACTACTGTTTATTACGAGGCTGCTACTTTTAATTATGAGGACTGACAGCCATGTAATTAATAGTGGCGTCACCAACCAATAATATTATGACATGAATGGGGTTGGAGGAGTTTCCTCCTCTTGTGTTGGACCAAAATATTTTCCTACTTATAAACCCATCTATAGACCCTTGCGAAACCCCAATTATATGTTCAGCATGCCTAAACGCTCATGAAAAAATGATAGATTAAATACTATGAAATAATGAAAATAAATGTATGTATTTTTTAAGGATGGAAGGAGTGTTTTGTATATATTTTATGATATTTTTGTTTGGTGAAAGATGATAACTAGCTAGCTTTAAAAAGGCTAACGGGTTAAATTGACGACTCAAACGTTTGAACTGGTTAAACCCTGAATTGGTGACTGAACAGTTCTACTTTTACTTTGTTTTACACAACCCACAATGTTATGTTGGGAAGATATCGTAGAGTTACGTACGTCAAAATGTTTCTATATACTCCCTTTTTCCTAAAGTAGTTATCTCATTTGACTAGGGGTGTGGATTAGGAAATGTTGTTGATTTAAGAATAATAAAGTAAAATAGGCACATGAAACAAAAATTACATTTTGCGTGAGAAACAGAAAGTGAGGTTAATAAGTTAATGTAAAAAAGTTATGAAAAGGAAATGTGACAACTTTTTCTAGGACCACCTAAAATGAAAAACTTTTGGAAGACGAGGGAGTATTTAGTAGGTATTAGTCTATTAGCTAGGTAGCATTGAAATGTTGTAATTATGAACATGTACAGTGTGAGCATAGAGGTGAGAAACTAGTAGCTAGCTGGATATGTAATCACAGAGGGTGGACGTACGTTAATATGTTGGGGTTTCGAAGCGTGGACAAACAACATAAATTATTTTTCACCATGACGATTTCATGGCTTTTTTTACTATCAATTTCAATCAACAATTACATGCACCGATTCTCTCAAACAAGACTGAATCTACCAGAACACACAAGACTAGTGGCTATTGCTCTAAATCTAGCAAAAACCATCACTCTCTCATCACTACAGCCGCATGCTACTTTGGATGCCTCTCCACACACACTAAAACTTGCAACACAAATTTGTTGCTTCTTGCTCCTAAAACTAACGAAAGCATGCCTATATATAGGAAAAACAAAACCTAAAGCTGATGCAACTAGGAATCCTAAAGCCACTAGGAAACCTAGACAAACCATAATAAAATCGGACATATCAAAGTCCAAGTCTATCAACATAATCAATTGGATTAATTACAATATTAATCTTCCATCTTTCCAACTTCATATAATTTGAGGCACAAATCCACAAATCTCCACATTGACTCAAATTATCTTTCAACTCCACTTTTTTACCAAATCCGCAAACCTGACATTCTTGCTTATAGGAACCTTCACCTCCAAGGACTCGCTCTTGTGCTCGCCTTTGACAACTGTACTTCCAACCAACTCATACAGATTTTTAAAGTTATTCACTCCCTTCATCAAAATTAATGCATTCTTCGAAATTCTCAAGCCTCCATCTCGAGCAAAATATTCATATAACAAATTATCCAACTTACCAAGCGAAATCAAATTCCTTCTAAATTTTGGAACGTACCTTACATCACCAAGTGTCTTTGTACTTCCATCATGCAACTTGATCTTCACATTACCAATTTCTTCAATTCTTTTTTCTCTGCTATTAGCCAAATAAATTGGCTTATCACATGACTCAAATTTTGTGAACCATTCTTTCCTCGAACAGACGTGTTCTGAGCAAGCTGAATCAAATAACCAAACATCATCTGAAACTTTCTCCTTGATCTCTTGCACCATTAGCAACTCATCACCACTCGTATAATCTTCCACCAAGACAACATCATCTTTTTCTTCTACTTTCTTTTCTTTTCCTTTCTTCTTTGTCTTCAAAAAATCTTCCATGTCTTCTTTTAATTTTAGGTAATAAAATTTAACATGCCCCAATTCTTGACAATACCAACATTATGTTTTGCTCCAATCCTTCCTTGGTCTTGAACTCGATCTTCCTCTCGAATTGCTTCTTCCTCTAGAATCACCTATTCCTCTCCAGCTATTTTTCTCTCGCTCCATCACAGCCGCATCACTACATTCTTCCTTTTCCTCAAACTTTCGAACTCGATCATGCTCTAAAAGCACTGTAGTCACATCTTCTAGCTTCAAAGTTTCTCTTCCAACCATCAATGGAGTCACAACCCGCTCCTAAAATTTTGATAAAGAGTTAATCAAAATTATAGCTCTATCTTCTTCCGTGATTTTCTCACTAATACTTTCCAGCTGTGTAACCAATCTGTTAAACTCATTCAAGTGCGCAAAAGCTGTACCATCTTTCATCTTTAAACCATATAACTGCTTCTTTAAACACAACTTTGATTTTGACATGTACACACCTTCAAGCTTTGCCATTAAACTCATTGGAGATGTCTCATTCAACACATCA